>JAJTUV010001938.1:0-642500 GCA_021653895.1 Mastomys natalensis
AATTTAAGTGGTAGGTATTTTGGTCAGTGCAGCTTGAAGATATAAAGCAGTCTACTTCTGTCACCCCTGCTATACTATGCATTGCTTCCATTGGCATATAGGGTGCAAGCATTTTAATCTTACCCCTTTAGGTTCTGTAAGCAGGCTGCAACTTATCTTGAGAATATCACTCTCACCAGTCCTATCTTATTTTGTAAATTAGTATCCTAAATACACACATCTGATTTTTCCATAATGCTTAACATGGTACAGATGTTCCAGAGGGCCAAGATTTCTTTGTTTTGCTCCCACGCCATGGATTTTTGTTCTGGACATTCCCCAATTACAGGACTTTATCTTTAAATACTTTGTATACCTCCAATTCACCCCTTTCTTTTATTTCTCAAATATAACATCTGTGTGCAGTATTAAAGGATTTTAACAGTTTATTCCATTCCATAACTAACTTCATGGTTAATATACTAGTCTCTTTAAAGCTATTCAAAATGCCTTTATCTGGTTATGACCACAGTAATCACTTACAAACAATATTACTTACATCTGACCAATAACTGTCATCCTTATGACTCCACTGAGCTCCTACTTTGTCGATCATCTATGTTGAAATCTCTTCATGTAACAAATCTTATCTGTTTTTAGTATATTAGTTGCCCATTTCTCATCACTAAAATTCTATTTATTGAACAAAATATTTCTCTGCTAATTTCTGCTATATTGTGGCACTGAGAATTTTTATGTGATGAATAGATACATACATGATCATATTTCTTGAACTTTTATTTCCTAAATAATTGCATACTTCCAAAAGAACTTAAACTATCTAGATTTAAAATTCAGAATAGTATTATCATTAAATGTTTGACAACAAAAATTTTTCCTCAATGGTGGCATGCTATTTCACAGCAATAAGGAAGACTGAGTAAAAGAAAATTTATTCCCAGAATCTCAAATCCATTCTGAGTCTTCAAAAAATTGCTGATTACACATGGTCATTAAAATACAATGTACACAAAATGCCAGCACAAAATATGAAATGGAACACAGTCAGAATGTCATTTTAAAATACATTCCCTGCGTATCTTCCCTGTTCTACATTGTTTCAATGAAATAAAAAACCAAACTGTTTAATTATATCTCTCTGGCCTCTAAAAATCAGTTCTAAGAAGGGGAAAGAAACACATACCACTTGTCAAATTGCCAGAGTTACCACAAACAATGGAGCTGAAAGCAACTCACACGGGTCTAATGTTTAACTGTGTATTAAATACATGATGCCTCAGTACAAATATCAGACATGTAGTCAAATTGTATAATAAGAACAAAACAGAATAGATATTTAGTGAAATGTATATGCTTACATATCTTCTCTCTCTCTCTCTTTCTGTTTCCATCTGTCTCTCCTCCCTCTCTCTCTCCCTCTCTCTCTTCTCTCCCTCTCTCTATCCTCTCCCCTCTCTACCTCTCTCTCCCTTTCTCTGTATGTGTGTGTACATTTATATTCATGTCTATCATAGCAGTGATCTTTGGGTAGCCAAGCCCTACTCGATATAATATTTTCTTGTTTACTGTAGCTGAGATTCCAGCTAGAGAATAATGCTTAGGTTTCCCTCATTCCAGCTACTTACACTTTGTCTGCAAAGCCAGTTCTTGGAAGTGACACAATTTACTTTCTTTTGGTATTTTGGTATGTCTTTGTTTGACCCAATATATATTATTTTTCATTTGCTCCATTGGCTTCAGACTACAACAACAAAATATATACTTCATTCTCCAAAGACACAATTAGCATTCAAGTTGGGATATGTATTGTTGGGATTAACTTCAGGGTCTAATCTAAAGGAGTCATGACTGTGTATGAATGTATGCAAAACAATATAAGCATAAAATGTTGTGTAGAACTTTCCTAAATTATGCTACTAGAAATTTCTAATATATCATTGTTCTAATTTTTTGTTGCCATATTATTTCTCTGTACAACTCCATCCCTCTGTAGTCTTAGAAGCTTGCTAACGTCTCACTAATAACTCTATAACTATAATTGACTTCCATGCCCACAATACAAACTTATATTAGATAGGGCCTTTTCTTAAGATGTAGTTAAGATCAAGGGTTAAGATGAATGGACGTACCAATTGTCCTACCTAATAAAGAACAGACAATGAGTAACAGAAGTACTTGTAAACTAGTAGAGAGCACCTTAAGAGTAGAGAGACCCAGAAGAAATCAGTTCTTCCAGTCTGAACTTTATTATTCTGAGAGAAAAGTTCCTAACAAAAAATTGCTTGTAAGTTTGCTAGTGTTTTGTGTTTTACTTAGAGGAACTCCTAGAGATTAAAAAATTTTTGACTTATCCCACAACTGTTTTTCTATGTGGTCATTGTCTTCTATCTGCAAAATCCTCTCAATTATTAATGTGATTATCCCACAATAAATTTTCTTAGATTTTAATACGTTATACAAAACAGAATAAACAAGCATATTAAGTTGTTTATGATAAATGTCCAAATTAGTAACATGAGACCCGAAGAAGAGTTTCAGAGAATGAGAGATGTATGAGAGAATCACAAAAACAGAATTTCCGAGATTTATTATTACCAGAGTAAATGGAAATGAAAGTAAAAAGTTTTGTGCAGGGCTGAGGGAGGTTGTAAGAAAATTAAAAGGGCCTCTGGTTCAGGCTGTACAATCTAAGCTAAACAGCATCTGCCTAGCATGCCAAGTTTTCTCGACTGAGGCCACGTGCGTGCTGCAGCTAGAACTGGCCACCAGAAACACCAGTCCTGCCACCCACTAGATGCCAGCGTGAGAGATGACTCTGCCAATCTTTCATGCTGTATCTGCAAGGCAGTACATTGCCCACATCATCTTCTGCCATCCATGTGGGCCCAGTAAGAGAATGAGACTCTAATTCTTATAGATTAATCAAAGCTTATATATTTGGCAATGATCATAACACAGATACCCATACAATATGAAGTGTAACCCAGTACCCAACCTAGGTATACCAACTACCCGTGAGTGCTACAGACAACGTGAACATCCATCTCCATCACTCCTACATCTCTCCTTTCTCTTGCTCTCCTCCTCCCCTTTTATCTCTTCCTCTCCTAACTCCTCCTCTTCCTTTTCCTCTCCCTCTTCTAACTCCTCCCACCTTAGCTCCTCCTACAATGAGGGTCTATAAATACAGGAGTAGCAGGGAACATATGATCAGTCTGAAGAAGGAAATTGAAAAAAGGTGGAAAAATGAGAGGGAGATTTAAAAAAGAAGGAAAGAGGAGGGAAAATAACTATAGAGAGTCTGCAAAAAGTTACAAGGAATCTTACTGTTGAATATATCCTCCCCCCAAATACCTATAATACACTTCAGTCTATGTATACACATTTATTTATAGTTTAAAATTAAATTGTCCTATCTGAGCTGATAGTGCTCCTTCTAAGAGCAATAGAGTATCTAAACAAAAGCCCCAATGCCAAGCATGAAAAGATTTTTTCATGTTGTTAATAAGGGTCATCACAGAGATTCCCAATACATTATAGGCTATTACCATTGCTTTTGTTATGGCACAGGGAGAGAAAAAAACATCCCTATTGCTGAAGACATCATAAAATTCAGAGACAAGATGAAGAGGGACCAAGAAGTATCTGACCTGGAAGTTTCTTCTTTGACGACAAGCTTTCCTACTACCAGAAGATGCTATATAAACTTCTAAAGGTGAAAAACAACCAATAGTCCTATCATACTATAAAACATTTGAACCATGAAAAAACAAATGGCATGGCACAATAACCAAAAGTATGCGTATTGAGGCATACATACTTTTGTATACTTGTAAAAGAAATAAAAGAAACAATAAAAACCATGAAATCTTAAGATGAATGAATGACATTGGCCAAGTGTTATTGGATGAGGTAATTGAAGTACCCCCACAAACAAAAGCCATCTCTTCTCTCATGTGTAGAATCTGGTTTTAAATCTTTTGTAGGTTTATCTGGAACAAAAATGAAAGTCAGGAAACTAGAAAGGTGCATTGATGAGGCATGTAAAGGGAAGTGATAGAAGGTTATAGACAAAAGAGACACATTGCAATGGATTACTGGTGGCAGAGAGGCTTACTCAGAAAAGGTGTGTGAATATCTGGGAAATCAGAGTGGAATGGGAAGGGTAACTCAGAATAAAGGGGTATGAACTCCCGGGAGCCTGTCCCAGCACGGTGGGAGGAGAAGGTGATCTCTTTTGTCTCCTCCAGTAGGTCGGTTCTTCTTGTGGCAGCCCCCCTTGGGAATGGGAAGAACGTAGGCAGGGGGTAGGTCCTAGGGTTAGCTACTGTAACTGGCCCACCCTCTGGTATTCTCCAGAAATGCCATTTCTGGCACCTCAGCCAGGGACAGCAGAGGATTGGGCAAATTCGTAACCTTTCTGCAGGCGCTGCCAGGCTCTAAACTTAGATCTGTTAGTTTGAAATCGCAGGAAGAAAAGGACACTTAAAGAAGTTATCACAGTTTATTACTAAGTGTAAAAGGTTTCCTATAAAAGCTATCTAAGAGAAACGGTGGAAGGGAGCAGGGAGACAGATGAGGGAGAGGGAGAAGAGAGGAGCGGAGAGAAGAGAGAGAAGGAAGAAAGGGAAAAAAAAAGCAGGCTGTTAACGAAAGTACCTTTGTCTTATAGCTCATCAAGTACATGATCACATGTTACAAAGTTCATCACAAGTTCACACCCAAATTCAAATCATAAATTGAAATAGAAGTTTACAACAGAAAATGTTTACATGCATATCCATTAGGAGTAATTATCTGACTAAACATCCATCACCTTTCTAGCTCCACAGGTTCATCCGAGGTTTAAAACTATAACTTAAGAAATTAGTGAAGTTTTGTATAGATAAACCCAAGCAATAATTTCTCTTCTGTCCAGCACATAATAAATCGTGAGTTCCCATTTTAGTGATCCTTGGTTCAATTGTTTTACAACCACATTGAATGTGCTCTGAGCAAGAAGAAGTCTGGTTATATCTAAGAGCTGTTAACTGATGACACTTGGGAGACTGGCAGAGTTCTCAGAGCGTATTGTTGTCAGAAAGGGACTTAATACCAGTCCAGTATAAAAGAGCTAAATAATCATTGATATAATTTTAGGAATTCTTACGGTCCATCATTAAGACTTAAGAATCGTCTATTTGTCTATATAGCATCACAAAACGAAACAGTACATCTTCTTGGGTTTGCAAGATCTGCTCCAAAGGGGTGTGCTATTTCTAGTGATTGTTACAAATTTTTTATAATAATAATAATAGGAAAAGCATATCAATAGCATGGATTTTTCTAAAATATCTACACACAGCCTTGCTGAATGTGGCGACCTGTTTGCAGATTATAATTGAGGCAAGCATTTCAGGATGATCACCTGCTAATTATTAGTTTTCCCATTATGGCTCCCAACAATGAACAAGTAATACTAAGTCTATACAACTCAATAAGTGAGAGAGTAATCAAAATACATCTGAAATGAAATAAAAGGCAGGACTACTGAAGGTTAAAGAATTAAGTTTTGTGGGGTTTGGAAATTGGAGGAGGGAAGAGGTAATTTTTGGGGTTAGTAAAACTAAAGATTTCTGAAAAGACTTTAATATAAACACACTAGTTAATAAGCTAGTTTCAACATCAACTTTAAGAAAGGCATTTGAATGAAACTACTCAGCATGAATGGACAGTATTGCACACAATTACTTAGATCATTAAGGGAACAACCATAGTACCAGGAATTGAATGCCCTTCTATGACTTTTTTGTCCAGTGAGGCCCCAGTGGTTTCCAAAGCATCAGACACTATTGTCATTGCTCTTGGTTATCTCATTAATCACAAAGTAACATTCCATTGCTAACTACACCATTGGGCGCAGAAAGACATAGAGAATCATTCTCAATGTGATTCAGAAAGCTCATCATGTTGGCTAGCCTTGTTAGTGACAAAATGTACAATGTATGATATCATTGGAAAATATTTTCAGTGATTTAAATTTAGTAATGGACACCTGGTTCCGAAAACTTATTTCTAGGCAAATATGAATACTTCAAATAGGCACAACATATATAAAGTAATTATTTATGTTTGATTGAGATTTAGTTTTTCCAAGGAGGAGATTTTTAATTGGTACCGAAATCTAAACATTAATTTCTAAAAAAAACCCTCAGTAAAGTGGGGGGTACGAAATTCACCTACAGTATAGTAAACTTTCTATACCAGTAAAATCATTGAAAAAATATCATAAAAACTTCCCACTATATAAAAATCAAAAAGTCAAAGGGAAAAAACTGAAAAAGAATGCAAAAGACGCTACAGAAAAACTTTGAATCTCAAATAGATTGAGGTAATGCTTTAAGATGGGATCATCCATGCTCAAGGACTTGAAGAATTTGTTTAAAAATTAAATTAAAAAATGGGATCTATAAAGGAATTTACTGATTTAGTGTAACCATCAAAAACTTATGTTGCAAAAAGAACAGACAATCTAAAATTTGTGTGAACAAAAAATACCTGGAGAGGCAAACCATCCTTAGCAAAAAAAAAAAATGCTGGTGGGTTATCATTCCAGATTTCAACATAACAACAGGACTTTTTGAGGTACATCCATAAAAACCCCAAATGGTACTGGCCATATCATTCATGTAATTTCAATGGAACAAAATGAAAGAGTCAAACAGGAGGCGTAAAACAGCATTTGGTATCCAAAAAGATCCAAACAATAAATGGATAAAGACAGTTTTTCAAAAAAAATGATACTGGGAAAACGGTTGCAGTGGATGAAACTAGATCCCAATATTAAATCCCTGCAACAACCCAAATGTTTTGGGGACTCAAATTATAAAAACAAAATATTTAACTGCTAAGGAAAACCAAAAGCAGTATCCTAAGATAAAAGGGGGAAGGGGCTTCTCAGATTTATCTAATTTACATTTGTTTTGCATATTACAAAATTCTTTCAGGTGATATTTCAGAAAAATTTGGGTGGGTGATTGTCAGTCAGAACAGAGTTTGCTGTAGCCGATGGAGAAACGCAACCTCACCGTGGGGACCCGAATTCACCTAAAGGGCATCACTACCGCCCATGGGTCTCCATTGTTCTGATTATTTCTCATCATCATAATCCACTGATGGGATTTTCATTCCTTGAAACTTCCTCTTTTTGTACCAAAAAAGGCACAGCTAATGGCCCACAAAGTTTAATGAAATAAAAAAACCTCCCAAAGTCTCCCAACTTAAATAAAGAATAACAATTTACTCCAGGGAAAAAAAAATCCCTAGAACCCCTTCTTTTTCCTTTCCAATAAAAAGAAAAACCCGTTGTCTGCTGTAAAGCCTAAACCTGAGGGCCCCAGACTTATACTACCAGACCTTTTGGGGGCCTTGACAAGGACACCAAACGCTAGAGTTGACTCACTAATCTGAAGAAACCCTTTTTTGATTCTAAGTTTCCCAAAAAAAATTTCAAAAGGACTTTTTTGGACTTGATTTAGTCTTCACAACAGAAAAGACTGTTAACCTTAACGGTACACCCCCTTAAAGAAAAATGTTGCCCTTAATAGAAAAGCCGGGAGGTTAAAGGAAAAATAAAAAAGGTCAGAGAAGGCCCAAAAAAAGCGAGAGAGAAAGAAAAGAGAAAGAGAAAGAAAAAAAAAGGAAAAAAAAAGAGAAAAGAAAAAAAAGAAAAGATAAGCGGTACAAGGACTTTTTTTTAACCCCTCCCGGTTGTAACCCCCCCCTTTCCCCCATCTTGGGACCATTAAATTTTTTTTCTGATTTCTTTTGGGCCCGGGGGCCTTAAATGGGTGACTAATTTGTGATACAACAGAAGAAATTTGGTGCAAAACCTATTCAGATACATTATCAAAGTTACAAGGAACCCGAACTCAAGAAGAGGTTTTACTTTTTCCGGGTTTCCCCAACCCTCTCCCCCAACCAAAAAAAGAGTACTTTCCCCCCTAACCAAGCAGAGTAAGGTTACCCGAACCCCCTCGCGGGGACTCAATTCTTCTTGGTTCAGGCTAAGCATAAGGGAAATAAAAAAAGTTAAAATTCTATTGGGTTCCCCCAGGGACAAGCCTGACGCAAGGGGGGGATGTAAAAGTATCCCCCCCAGGAAAAAATTGGTGGGTTGGCCCAGCCCACGGACAAAAACGGGGGACCAGAGCCATTTTTCAAGGTCCCCCTTCAGTTTTGGGTCAGGCTTATCATCCCCGCCTTCCAAGAATAATCCCAAGGCCCTTCTATATTGGAAGGGGGAGATGTCAGGGCCCTTGCAAACACAAGGCCAAAATCAACCATGGGCCACAACATCATGCTAACACAAAGTCTTGGCCTGTGGGAAAAAAACCCGAAAAACAAGGTATAACTATTTAAAAGGGGCTTCTGTGGAAATTTACCACCTAGTAGTCATAGGTCCCCATAAATAGGGGCCTGGTGGGCATCCAACTTGATAAGGAAAGTGAATCATAGGCAAGCTAGTGACCTTCCCCTTAATCCCCCCTTTTACCCGTTCAAAGGATTTTTTCCCCCCCAAAAAACCCATTTCTCTGGGCCCTTCCCCCTTCCCCACACCTGCCTTTTTTTTTAAATTGGGTTTTTATTTCAAAAAAACCTTTAAAAAGGTAAAAAAAAAAATAAAAATTTCAAAAATGGGGGAAAAAATTAAAAAACAAATTAAAAAAAAAAAATAAAAAAAAAAAAAAAAAAAAAAAAAAAAAAAAAAAAAAAAAAACCTAAAAAAAAAAACAAAAAACATTAAAAAAAAAAAAAAGGGGGGGGGGGGGGGGGGGGGAAAAAAAAAAAAAAAAAAAAAAAAAAAAAAAAAAAACTTTAAAAATTTAAAAAAGCCTTTCCTCAAAAAAACCCGGGTGGGAGAGAAAAAAATTCCCCCCCCGAGGGTTTTTAAGCAGAGCCGGGGGGAGAGGGGGAAGAGAGGGAAACAGGGGGGGAGTAAAAAAAAGAAAGAGAGAGAGAAAAAAGACAACCGAGAGACAGAAAAAACAAGAAAAAAAAGACACAGACACAGACAGAGAAAAACACACACAAAAACAGACAGAGAAAAGAGTCAAGAGAAACAAGCAAGACAAGAAAACAGACATACACAAAAACACACACATAGAGACACAAAAAGAGAGAGACAGAAAATGGTGAAGGGGAGAAAAAAGAGAGAAAAAGAGAGAGAAGAGAGAGAGAGAAGAGGAAAAAGAGAAGAGAAAAAAAGACTGGAGGGGGAAAACATGGGTTGGGGAAAAATCACTCTAAATATAAGATCCAAAAAAATCTCCTAAAAACAAAAAACAACTCTGCAAAAAGGGAAAAAAAAAAAATTTGCCAAAAGGGAGAGAAAATGGAGACTGAAGCAGCAAGCACGGACTGGACGTTAGTTTTGTACCCCTTCCTAGGGAAAAATTTTTTTGGTTGCAGTTTAGTGTTTTTAATGGGGGCTTTCCAATGGTGAACAAGAAGGTCCCTGAAATTTTTGGGGGCCTTTTATTTATTTTTTGGGGTTTTTTTTCCCTGTTGATTTGCCCCTCCCCCAAATTTTTGGGATGACAGTTTTTTTTTTTTATGTTTTTTTTTTTTCCCCCTTAGAACAAAAGAAAAAAATTTCGATAATTTTTTTAAAAGAGACAAAAGTAGTGAAAATGGGAAGGGGGATGGGAGTTAAAAGGTTTATAAAGGAAAAAAAAATTTTAATATTTATTTTTGCATTAGAGAAAATCTAATATCCTTGAAAAGGGAAAAAAAAAAAAAACAATAAAGGGTTATGCAGTAAAAATCATATACAAAAACTTTTTTTCTCTTCTAATATGAAAATGGAGCTTTTTAATTTAAAAATCAAACAGTATTTAAACCCTTGGGGGAAAAAAATTTGGAAAAATTTAAAAAGTGAAATAAAAAATTTTTAAAAATGATATGACCAGAACCTGGGGGGAAAATTTTTTTTTGGGGGGTTGAAAAATTTTTATTTTAATTTTTTTTTTTTCACAAAAAAAAATAAAAAGAAAAGTTTTTTTAAAAAACATTTGTTGATTTTAAATTCCCCTTAAAAAATTTTAAAAAAAATTAAAATTTTTTGCATATGGGAAACCTGTCCCCCTTTTTTAAAATTGAAAATTTCAGGGTCATTATCCCAAAACAATAAAAAAACCCGACCTTTTTTAAGGGTTTTCAAAATTTTTGGGTTTTCCCCCGTGTAAAACATTTTGGATTACAACGGGTTTCAAAAGGGTTTTTATATGACAAACGACAATATTTCCAAACTAAAGAGGGTAATTTTAAATACTTTAGTTTTTTAATAAGGTGTTTTAAAAACAACATAGCGGGTTTTTTCAGAAATTGGAATGCAAAACCCTTTTTTATGCCTTTAAGGGTAAGTCTAAAAGGGCTCCCCTATTTTTCCTAGTATTTGAAAAAAAAGCTTAAGGGGTGGCAAAATGTATTGTAAAAATTTTTTCAGGGTTTTTAAAATCTTGAACTTTTTCAGGGTAAAGCCATTTCCCAAATTAGTTTTTCCCCCCGGGAACACAAAAAAATTTTATCTTTAAAGAATGAATAAATTATTTAAGTTATTTAAAATTTTCCCGTGGGAAAAAACCAGGTTGTTTTTTTTTATTTTTTAAAATTAACTTTAAATTTTCCCCCTTGGGGGAAAAACACAGGTGCCCAACAATTAAAAAAAACACAGCAAAACCTTTTCCCCCCCCCCCTAAATATTGATTATCATTTTAAGAAAAATTTTATAAAATTTTTCCCCCCGGGGGGAAATTTGGGAAAAAACAAAAAAAAGCCAAAAAATTTTTTCCTTTCATTAAAAAAAAAGAAAAAGTGATTTTGACTATGGAATTTTTTCTTTTTTTTTCCAAAAAGGGAAAAAAATTTTATTTTTTTTAAAACAAAACCAAACCCGCATGCAAGTATTTTCATATTTTTGCCTGGCCCGGCCCCTGGCCTCTTTGATTCCCCTTAGATGCAGAAAAAAACATAGTGTAATCTCATTCAAAATCTATATGTTGCAGAAATAGAACAGACAATCCTAAAATTTGTGTGAACCACAAAATACCTGGAGAGGCAAAGCCATCCTTAGCAAAAAAAAAAAAATGCTGGTGAGGTTATCATTCCAGATTTCAACATGAACAACATGGACTTTATTGAGGTACATCCATAAAGCCCCAATATGGTACTGGCACATATCATTCATGTAATTCAATGGAACAAAATGAAAGAGTCAAACAGGAGTGCTTGTAACTACAGCCATTTGGTATCCAACAAAGATGCCAAAAATATACATGGGATAAAGACAGTTTCTTCAAAAAAATGATACTGGGAAAACTGGATGCAGATGGATGAAACTAGATCCCTATATAAATACCCTGCACAACTCCAAATGTATGAGAGACCTCAGTATGAAATCTAAAATACTTTAACTGCTCAAGGAAACATAAGCAGTATCACTAAGATATAAAGGCAGGAAGGGGCTTTCTCAGATTTATCTAATTTACATTTGTTTTGCATATTACAAATTCTTTCAGGTGATATTGCAGAAAAATATTGGGTAGGCTGATGTGTCAGTCAGGAACAGAGTTTGCTGTGAGTCCAGATGGAGAAACGCAACCTCACAGTGGTGACTGAATTCATCCTGATGGGCATCACTGACCGCCCTGAGCTGCAGGCTCCATTGTTCTGATTATTTCTCATCATCTATCTAATCTCACTGATGGACTTCTCTCATTCATTAGAAAAGCTTCCTCTGTTTGATACCACAAAAGGCACAGCTAATTGGCTGCCACAAAGTTTAATGAAATAAATAGATACTCTCACAAAGTCAGTCCCAACTATAAATAAGATGAATAACAATTGACCTCCAGGGAAGAGAAATATCCCTGAGAACTCCCTTCTTTTTCCTTTCCAGATAAAAATGAAACACCCGTGATGTCTGCTGATAGAAGCTCTAATCCTGATGCTGGCCTCCAGACTTATACTACTCAGACCTGTGATGGGCCATTGACAAGGACACCAAACAGCTAGAGATTGACATCACTAATCTGAAGAAATCCCTTGTTTTGATGTCTGAAGTGTTCTCCAAAAATTGCAAAAGGACTTTATTGGACTTGATTTAGTCTTCTACAATAGAAAAGACTGTGTACAGCTCTTAACTGTGTACAGCCCTTAAAGAAGAATGTTGCCCTTACATAGACAAGACAGGGATGGTTAAAGAGAACATGAAAATGGTCAGAGAAGGCCCAGAAAAAAGACAGAGAGAGAAAGAGAAAGAGAAAGAGAAAGAAAGAGAAAGAGAAAGAGAAAGAGAAAGAGAAAGATGAGAGCTGGTACAAGGACTGTTTTTCAACCTCTCCATGGTTGTCAACCCCACTTCCTCCCATCTTGGGACCATTAATTGGGTTATTTTTGCTGATTTCTTTTGGTCCCGGGCCTTAAATAGGGTGACTAACTTTGTGATACAACAGATAGATAATTTGGTAGCAAAACCTATTCAGATACATTATCATAAGTTAGCTATGGAGGAACCCGAGACTCAAGAAGAGGTTGTTACTTTATCCAGGGTGTTCCTCCAACCCATCTCCACCCAACCTAAAAGAGAGTACTTCCATCCCTAGACCAAGCAGAGTAAGGTTACCCAGAACCCTCTCTGACTGGCGATCTCAATTCTTGCTTAGGTTGCGAGGCTAAGCACTGCAAGGGAATATAAATAAAAGTTAAAAATATCTATCTGGGTTCCCTGAGGGACAAGCCTGACTGCATAGGGGTTGATGTCAAAAGTATCCCCTCTCCAGGAAAAAGACATTGGGATGGGTATGGCCCTCATGCCTCACTGGACAAAGACAGGAGGACCAGAGCCATTACAAGGTCCCCTTCAGTTATTGGAGGTCAGGCTTCTATCTATCCCCGCCTTCGCAAGAATAGAGTCTCCAAGGCCCTTCTATACTTAGAGAAGGGAGGAGATGTCAGGAGCAGCCTTGCATATACACTAAAGGCCTAAAATCAACCATAGGCCTGACATACATGCATGCTAACACAAAGTCTTGGGTCTCTGTGGAAAAACACTGAAAACAGAAGGCTATAAGCTATTGTAAACAGGCAGCTTCTGTGGAAATTTACCAGCCTGAGTAGTCATAGGTCTTATAAATAGGCAGCCTCGGTGGACAGTACCAACTTAGATAAGGACAAGTGAATCATAGGCAGAGTCATAGTGACCTGTCCCCTTAATCTCCACCCATCTGATGCCCTGTTCTGAAAGGTATTTGTACTCCCCTGAATACCTATTCTCTGGTGCCATTCCCTTCCCCACATCCTGCCTTTTTGTGTTTATAACCTCTGTGTAAATAAGTAAATTACGATGTGATTTAACTAACTAACTAACTAACTAAATAAATAAATAGGTTAAAAAATAAAATAAAAGCTTCCTGCAACAGATGGGAAGGAATTCAGAGTCAAACACCTATACATTATGCAGAGCGAGGGAGAGAGGGGCAAGAGAGGGAGCGAGGGAGGGAGTAAAAAAGAGAAAGAGAGAGAGAGACAGACAGACCGAGAGACAGAAGAAACAGAGAAAGACAGAGACACAGACACAGACAGAGACACACACACAAAGACAGACAGAGACAGAAGAGTCAGAGAGATACAGAGCAAGACAGAGACACAGACATACACAAAGACACACACATAGAGACACAGAGAGAGAGAGACAGAGAGAGATGGTGAGAGAGAGAGAAAGAAAGAGAGAGAGAGAGAGAGAGAGAGAGAGAGAGAGAGAGAGAGAGAGAGAGAGAGAAACAGACATGGAGGGAGAGACAGTGCTTGGAATACTCAGCTCTAAATATAATGTATCCATAAAATATCTTCCTAAAAACACATACAACTCTGCAGAAGAGGAAACAAAAAAAATAGCAATAGGCAGAGAAAATGGAGACTGAAGCAGCAAGCACAGGACTGGCACAGTTAGTTCTGTACCAGTTCCTCTAGGGATATGTTATGGCTTGCAGTTTAGTGTTTTTAATGGGACTCCTGAATGTGTGAACAAGAAGGTCCCTGATTCTTGGGCCTTCATTTATTTGGCTGTTTTCCTCTGTTGATTTGCCTCGTCCAATTTTGGTATGACAGTTTTTATTGTTATGTTTTGTTGTTTTCTCTTAGAAGCAAGAGAACAAGTTTCTGATATTTTTAATGAGAGACAGAAAGTGAGTGAATCAGATGAGAAGGGTAGTGAGGAGTTATAGGATGAGTAAAGGAAGAGAAAATTGTAATATTGATATATTGCATTAGAGAATAATCTAATATCATTGAAAAGGAGAAGATAAAAATACAATAAAGTTATGCAGTACTGTCATATAGCAAAATCTTTTTGTCTCTTCTAATATGAAATATGGTAGCTATATATTAAAAGTCAATCAGTATTTAAACTTGGGAAAATATTTGGAAATTAAAGAGTGAAATAAGTTTGTAATAAATGATATGACCTAGAACATGGAGAAATTTTTCTTGGGTGTTGAAAATATTTTATATATTGATAAAGTTTTGCACAAAAAATAACTCAAATAGCAAACAGTTTTAAAAATATCAGTTTGTATGATTTATGTTCCATTATATGTAAAAGTAACTTAATTCTTATGCATATGGAAGGCATGTCAGATTTTAATATTGAATTATGGCAGGGTCTATTATCCTGATATCAATAAAGGACTCAGACCTTTATTAAGGTTTACAATAGTTGGGTCCTATGTGTAATAGCATTTTGGATTACAACAGGTTACAAAGGCTTTTCATATGACAGAACAGACATATATTTCTCAAACTAAAGAGGATATATTTCAAATACTTTAGCTATTATAATATGGTTTTGAGAACAACATAGCTGTGTGTTTTCAGAAATTGGAATAGCTAACTCTTAAATATGCCTTGATGGGTAAGTCTAATGTCTCCCATATGTTTTCCTGAGTATTAGAAGAAAAATAGCTTATGTGATGGCAATAATGTATATGTAATTCTATCAGGATTTTGAAAGTCTTGAACTTTTACAGGGTAAAGCACATGTCAAGTTAGTTCCCATGGTAACACTAATAATTGATGATCTTTAAATGAATGAATAAATTATTTAAGTTATTTATGTCTCTGTGGAAATCACAGGTTGTTAATTTCCTTTTGATAATTAACTTTATATTTCCCCTTGGGGAATACACAGAGTGTCCCAGACAATTAGAAGACACAGCAAAGTCTTCAGTCTCTAAGATGATATAGATGTGATCATTTGAAGAAATTGTATGATAATTCCCTGGGGAACATTGGAAAGAGCAAAGAAAGCCATAAATTCTTACTACATTAAAGAAAATGTACAAGTGATTTAGACTATGAGAATTTGATCTTTTTTCCAAAGGTAAGAAATTTCATTTATTTAATACAGATACACACCAGCATGCAAGTATTTTCATATTGTGCCTGGCCTCTGGCCGCTGGCACTCTTTGATTCCTTGAGATGCAGAACAAAAACAGTACATTCACTTGTGTTTCTTGGAGTTGTAAACTTGCCTCAAGACATTACATTTTATCATTTGAGCAAATATCCTGAATCCACCATATTTATGGGGGTTTTAAATGAGTAGTGGGAAATATATCAGTAATTCATTCCTGGTCTCACATATTAAAAAATAACAAGGTAATGGTTTTCAGAAGCAAAAGAGTATGGCATATCATATTTGCTTTACATAAAATAAAAAATAAGTTTTGGTGTGAATCCTATATAATGTTAGACAACAAAATACTATATTTTATATAAATTTACAATGCAAATAATACAAACAAGAAAAATATACATGATAAAAATTTCCTACTGATACATTGACAAAAGAATCTTTTAGCATGAAAATTTCCATAAAATATCCTAAACACCAAGTATTTTTATTGAGTATTTAGCAATGCTGCATGTATAAGAGTTAGGAGGTGAACATTCGTGCTGCACATGCCGACAAGCTTACTCTGCACTTTTCTTGATTAAGCACTAAACTCTGATTAGTCCTACAACTGGAAATCATGCTGACAACAATGAAGATTCCACTCACCAGAGACTGAGGGACTACAGGGAAATAATCATGTAGAGTTAGCTAGTGCATCTTCTCTATCTTATTTCAATGGAAAACTACTTTGCTTCTCAGCTTGTGAAAATTTATTAAAGGAAGAAGAAATACCAGTGAAATATACTCAATCATGATGCTGGGCTTTATAAATACTTCTTTGTTCAGTTGAGTTAGTAAATAAATCATAATATCTGATGTAAAAATGCAAAGTAAATACATCTTACAGGCTCTATAATTTCTTCTATGTGGTATTATAGAATAATTATGCAGAAGTATACAAATAAAATTTCTAAATATTAATATGCTAGCTGGATTGTATCCAAACATTGTTTCTGGAAGTAAAATAGGTGAGTTTTTTACTGTAAAGAAAATTGATTACTTTTATCTCTACAGCAATACAAGCAATCAAAACTTAAATCTCTGTGATGCACACACATGGTATTTATTAGCATGATATTTTATTTATACAATTCAAGCATAATTCCATATATTGTGATAAGTGCTTTTAAAAGCTTTTTTTTTGGTACCAGATTAGAAATTACTATAGACTGAAAGTGTTCTCTACTCCATTCACCATTACTAAATACAAGATAGTAATACAGTCCACTCACCAATGCATTTCATAGTAGCATAATTAAAATAGAGTGGAAACTGACATAGAATATTGAAATCCGCACACTTCACTATGGGTAGAGTACATTTCTTTGGAAATATTTGTAAAGATATACAATTATGTTTTTTCATTTCCATATGTCTCCCATAATGGAAGGATTTGATTTAAGGGACTATAATAGTAAAGATGATTTAGCTTCATTTTATGTCTGTCTCAATTTTCAAGAATACAAAAGCTGTATACAAAATTTAGACAAAATGAAGATGCATTCTAAAAAAACAAGCTCTTTGTGTAAAGTAACAGTTTAATATTAAACATATGTGTATGATTAAAATATAATGATATATACATTTATTACTTATTTTCTGGAAGAGATCATTTGCAAAGTAGAATGCTCTATAAATTCATTTAGAAAATCATATGCAAATTTTGTTTGTGACTACTTATTTTTAAAATATCTGTTCATCCTACAAATATAACTTAATAAAAGTTGAAAACAATGTTTTCTTCTTTTGGAGGATATAATTGGATGACATAGGGCAAAAGAATACAACATCACTGCCTGGGTTCATCTTGCTGGGAATCACACAGAGCACTGAGTTTCAGCTTCCTTTGTTTGGGGTCTTCTTCATCATCTATGCAGTCACAGTCGTGGGCAACCTGGGCATGATCATTTTGACCAAGCTGGACTCTCGCTTACAAACCCCTATGTACTTTTTCATCAGACACATGGCTTTTATTGATCTTGGAAATTCTACTGTCATCTGTCCCAGGATGCTGGTGGATTTTATTACAGATGAAAAAAACTTTTTTTTCTATGAATGTGCCACACAGATGTCATTCTTTGTTTTGTTCATTATCAGTGAATTCTTTATCTTGTCTGCAATGGCCTATGACCGCTATGTGGCCATCTGCAATCCTCTGCTCTACAGTGTGATCATGTCTCAGAGACTTTGCCATGTGCTCGTGGGCATTCCATACCTCTACAGCACCTTCCAGGCTCTGCTGTTCACCAGTAAGATTTTCACATTAACTTTCTGTGGCTCGAACATCATCAGCCATTTCTACTGTGATGCTGTTTTCTTGTTACCTACCTTGTGTTCAAATGCTGAAGAGATACAATTGCTGATCATATTATTCTCAGCATGGAATGTGATCTCCTCTCTTCTGGTAGTCCTTGGATCATATGTTCTGATTCTGCTAGCCCTATGTCGAATGCATTCTGCAGAAGGCAGGAGAAAAGCTTCTCTACATGTGTGTCTCATCTGACAGTGGTTGTGGTGTTCTATGGTACTCTACTCTTTATGTACTTTCAACCTAAATCCACTCACTCCTCAGAGAATGATAAAATAGCCTCTGTGTTTTATACTTTAGTGATCCCCATGATTAACCCCTTGATATATAGTTTAAGAAACAAAGATGTAAAAAATACCTTCTACAGGGCATTAAAGAACCAATTTAAAATTAATACTTATATTCAGTATTATATGTCATATAATACATTATAACAAGACAAATTTTATTTTACAGTTTTTTTTGTTTTTTTTCATGTCATTAAGACAACTTACACTTCTCATATCACATTATCTTTCAAATCAACATACTTTATCATTTATTTCTTTTTTATCCATATTTAGATAGTCTTTAAATTTTCTTGAGATTTTGATTCTTCCTCCCACATCCTCCATATATACACATACTCACTCCCCTTCCTCTTTTATTTTTATTTTAATTTTTGTTTTTTGAGACAGAGATTCTCTGTATAGCCCTGGCTGTTCTGGAACTCACTCTGTAGACCAGGCTGGCCTCGAACTCAGAAATCCACCTGCCTCTGCCTCCCAAGTGCTGGGATTAAAGGCTTGCACCACCACTGCCTGGTTATCCTTCCTCTTTTTAAATAATTGTTATTGTATGTATATCTTTCTCTATCTTTCTCTATATCTATATATACCAATATAGATATAGGTAATAGATAGATATTGATTTATCTATCTATTGATATAGAAATAGAGACATGATATAGAGATAGACATATACTCATAAATGTAGATCATTCACTTCATGCAAAGTTACTTTTGTAATTGTGCATAAAATCTTCCTTTTGTGAAAGTTTAATATTTAACACAATTCTATTGTTTATAATACTCAAACTATAACTTAGATCTCTAGATTCTCATTATACCAAACACTTTGCATTTGCAATACGTATTTTTCACTCTCCCTTTCTATTTCTAGTAATTTGATTAATATTTTTTGATTTTTAAAAATTTATTAATTTATTTTATTTATTTACATTTCAAATGGTGTCTCCCTTCCCAGTCTCCCCTCCACAAACCCCCGTCTCATCCCCCTTCGTCTTTGCCTCTATGATGATGCTTACCCACCAACCCACCCACCACTCCTGCCTCTCCTCTCTTGCATCACACTATGCTGGGGCAATGAGCCTACACAGGATCAAGGATCTCCCCTCCTACTGATGCCAGATAAGGCCATCCTCTGTTATGTAAGTAGCTGGAGGCATGAATCCCTTTATGTGTACTCTTTGGTTGGTGGTTTTGTCCCTGGGATTTGGGGGTTCCAGTTAGTTGATATGTTTTTCCTATGGGGTTGCAATCCCCTTCATCTCATTTTTTTTTTGATTTTTTGAGACAGGTTTCTCTGTGTAGTCCTGGCTATCCTGGAACTCACTCTGTAGACTAGATTGGCCTCGAACTCAGAAATCTGCCTGCCTCTGCCTCCCAAGTTCTGGGATTAAAGGCAATCTAGATAACCCAGTAATCAAGAAAATTGGGGGCACTTTCAGAAATTTCATGATTATTTTTCAGCAACAAGCTTAAAATAATGGGCTCAAATGATGATGAGTTGTCATGATGAATGGTGACACTCACATAGGAAAGTTTGATTAGGACAGAGATAAAAGTTTGAAGGACAGAGTAGTAAGGGAAATTTTTATAGTTAAGTTGGACAAATATACCACTTCCAGAACTGATTTTACTAATAATGTTGGTATAAATTTGAGAGTAACTTTCTTGGTTGCTGTAAGACTTTCATGGTGAATATGATTCCGTATCTCCAAATCCTATCATGTGAGACAGGATACAACAACGAGTAAGGTGACATGTTTACCATGTTTACATCTTGCAGAATGATAGTATAGTATTCGTGTACAACCATCCATTACTGATATTTAAAATCATAGTGTGTGAATTTGGATATATGTAAGTTGACATTAAATTTCTTTATCTTTTACTCTCCCAGGAATTGTTTTACATGATCTATGGGCAATTTGATTCTTGTTATAAATTTGAAGCTCCTTGCCTATAATATTCACTTCTTGTAGACAGAAAGGGAGACTTAAAGATTTCCTGATTTAAAAATAAGATTTTGTTTTCTTTGCTGTTTGACATGAGCAAAGAAGTTAATGACCCCATGGATTACTTTCTGGTTGGGTCTTCTCTGATGTCATTTTTGATCTCTTGGAGAAGCTTTGGGTGATGTTGTTCTGAAGTGGTTCAAACATAAATCACCTCCAAATATCCAATGCAAGATCGTGTATTTCTATAAATGGTTTCCTCATGTCTATTTCACCATAGTGGTATTTCAGTTTGGCTTCTATTAATTTATTCTTGTTAATAATTTAAATATCAAGATAGATAGACAAGTAGCTCATATAGTGTGTAAGGTCTCCTCTACCCTTATGAAGCTACCAGAATGCATCCATGGGACTCCACCTAATGTCTTTTTCTACCTTTAATTTGTAGAAAGGCCCCAGGTATAGACAAGAACAATAATTAGAATAAATAAGTGGGGCCGGAGAGATAGATCCATATTCAGCTTATTGCTCCTTGTTTAGAGGAACCTGGGTTTGTTTCCAACACCCACATAGTAGCTTACAAGTGTCCATAAATCCAGTTCCATGGAATCCAGATGAGCTTTTCTGTTGTCAACAGGTACCAGGCATGCATGTGATGAACAAACAAACATGCAAGTAAAATGTTAATACATAAAAAATAAATACATATAAAAAGCAAATATCTTTTACTAAATTACTCCATGATTTGGAGTAGTAGGACAACTCATTCAAATTGTAGAGCGTGAGGGCAAGATAACTATTATCTGAACAATTTCCATAAATCTAAAACTGTACTTTAAAAATATTGTGCCAGGCCTAATAGCAAATGCCTTTAAGCCCAGCACTTCTAGGTTAGAAGCAGACATGCCTGTGAGTTTCAGGCCAGCCTGGTAAAAACAATGTTTTCAAGGCCAGCCAGGGTTACAAAGTGAGATCCTGTTATAAAAACACATAAAACAACAAACAAAACAAACAAGAGGGTGGCCTTGTGGCACAGAATTTTAATTCCAGCACTTGTGAAGCAGAGGCATGAGGGAATCTCAGTGAGTTCCAGACCAGACAGGGCTGCAGTGTGAGACACTTCTACCAGGAGAATCAGACATACAAAGTCATCTTTGGTTATATAGTGAGATATGGCTCAGTCTTGGATCTATTGAGTTCTGTCTGTAAAGATCAGAATGGGTGTCGGGAGAGAAAATTAGTCAGCAGGAAGAAACAAACAAGTATCTATGAGCTCAAACTCAAACAGGATTTCATAGGGATCTAAAATTATTAGCTAAGAATACACAAGCATAAACCCAAAAGTATATAAACATGTAACTTGTGATCACGTATGACTGTAATCTTAATCTGCCTTCACTTCTTAAGTGCTGAAGTTCCTCACCTAATAGTCTTAAAACAACATGTTTCTGTTAATTCTAACCTTAGGCTTAAAAGCAATGTTTATATTAATAGCAGATGGGAAGTCCATCATGCTGCAGGAGACACAATTGATTATTGCTCTCCTTGGCTAGAAAGACCTTGTCGCAGGTGACAACAGTATGCTTACACTCCAAACATGAAAATGTGTTTCCTTCTTTGTGCAGATCATGTAATTACACATCAAATATCATCCTTTTTGCTCTTATCAGAGCCTCTAAATTGGTTTACCACATTCAAAGATGTGAGTGATTCTAACATGTTCCATTGTACTTGCTTACAGAGGATAAATTTCCCTCTGTAAAACAAATTCTTTGCACAACAACAGGCAACAGGAAATGCACATATCCGAAATTCACTTATTGGTAAGTTATTACAAAGCCAGCACATGCATTTAGCCATAACCAATACCAGAAAATAGGCTATCATCATCTATATTTTATGTGTGAAACTTGTTTGTTTTAAATCTTTTGCTTATAACTGAATTATAGTGGACAGTGGTATGTGATGGTTATTTCAGACAAGTTTTATGCTTGTTTCACTGGGAATGCAGGTTGTTTCTGTTTTTCAGTATTAGTGATTCTTTTTCTAGTGAGCATTGTTGTGCATGTCTTGTCTAATTTAAGAGTATATTGGGAATGCCACTGGCAGTCCCATGATTTTCTTAGAATGTCAAACTCCAACTGTGTCAAACTGAGTTTAAAGACCAAGAAAAACTGTAGTCAAAATTTTGGAATATTTGAGCAATACTGAGCTCAGCCTCACTGGATGTAAGGCAGAGAGATTTTATAGCTTCACAACCTTTTCTACACAAAGAGGCCAAGGAATGTGGACGGTGAACATCTCTGTCTTATTCCTGACTTCAGTGGGAATGAGGGGGCAAGCAAAAGAGGGGAGACCAGCAAGGTACATGTAATCCTCATAGGAGAAATGGAAAAGCGTGGTCCTTTAAGAAGATAGAAGGAGGTAAATGCAGACGATAGAAGAAGACAAAAGGGGAGTATCAGGATACAAATTAGAACACTACTCTTACCAAAATTATGAATTTATAATACATGTAATCCAGTATATAAACATACATATATAGTTAATAAATTTTTCTCATCTTGCCTGACAGCACTCCTCCAAAAGCCAAAGACCCAGCAAAAGCACCAACATCAGACATGAGAACCCCTCTTTTGAGTTTTTGCTTAGGGCTATCCCTAATACATAGAGTCTATAGCTATGGTCTTGATTCACTCCCTAGAGGTGTAAGGTAAATCCCTATTGCTAGATGCCAGAAATAGTTTTCTGAGCCCTGAGCTAGAACTCACTTGAAGCTTCTTTCCTTGTGGGCTAGCTCTCATGGTAGCAGACAAGTTTTGGAAGAAGTGAAGCAACTAACACTTCTACTCATCAATGACACCTATGAACCTCATCAACAAGCAGCATTGCAAATAACACTAAAGTATAGTGCTAGTGTACATACCTTGGTGGTAAACAATGGCACTCTAATTAAATTTAAGACATGCTCAATAAGAAAAAAATGATGCTTGGTACTAGAAGCCTACCTGACTATTTAGTGCTAGGAAGATCATGATTATTGGAGGAGAATCTACAATCACCAATTTACTAAATCAATATTACACCTAACAATAATTTATAAACATTTGTTCTTATACCCGCAGATAGTGTGGTCTTCACTTTCATCAAGGGCATTTCTCTTTTCAATATACAGAGACCACTACCCAAACCCCCAACCAATCAAAATGCAGAGTTGTGGCTCCTAGTGTCAATGACCACATCTACAAATGCTCCCATAGCGAAGGATCAGGAAGCATTTCAGAAGAGGGCAAAAAGAGTGTAAGAGCTAGAGGATCAGGGAGTTTTTGTGAGATTGTATCTTCTGGTAACATCAGAAGCTACATTCATGAACTCTCACCAACATGACTGCCTAATTGTGAGCTGAACAAGGATGAAACCAATGGATATGCTGAAGTGGACGGGTAAAAGCCTGTCCACAGAGACTCAACTCTACACAAAGAATTACAGGAGATTAAGAAAACCAGGGAGCAGGAGAGGTGGCTTTTCCCAGTAAAGACTACACTAATTGGTTGTCTAGTAAAAAATGCTTAGTCATGAGAACATACATACAATTAACATTGTATGGATCCAACAGAATATATTTGGGAATATTTATGTATCTACAAATATGCATTTGCATTCAAAAACAATTGATCATCAGAGGCCATGAATTTGAAGGAGAGTTTGAATGAATATATGGGAAGAAAGGAAAGGGAGAACTGTTCTAATTTATAAAATCTCAAAAACAAACAAATAAACATACAAACATCTAAGAAAGAGACCTGGATAATGCTCGAATCAGTTTATTCAATGTTCTTTTCCTCCTATGTAATCTGATTGTTGAAAATTGAACTATTGTTCTTATATTCTTCCAGAAACTACAAGCAAAATGCATTCTCTTTCTGATATAATTTCCAAGGACTTGAGAGTGTTAAACCTATTAAATAAAAAATATGGTTATTTACATGTTAAAAGAATCAAGAAAGAATGCACAGTTTTGGGTTTACTAAAATAAACTCTCTATGAAAACATGAAAGGACCATACATTTCATGATAGATCAGTCTAAATTTATCAAAATGAGCAGATGTGTCAGGGAGTCCCATAGGAAACATATATATCAAATACAACAAAGATTTACATCTTTCAAAGCAGTAACAATGTGGTTGGGTGAAGACTCACAAGGTCTCTGCCCTAACAACGAACTATAAGTAACTAAGGATTGCTATGAGTGGGAGAAATAGTCTTCCCTAAGGAAGATTATACCAAGTGGATACTGAATACCAAATGGTGAGCACTAATATATATTATGTATTATATATATGGATATACAAGTAACATTTTAAAGACTGAGTTTATATTTATGTATGTAACAACAATTAAAGATATAAGAGGTCATAAATCTGAGAGAGAGAGAGAGAGAGAGAGAGAGAGAGAGAGAGAAAGAGAGAGAGAGAGCAAGGAGGGGGATACATAGATGTTTTAGAGGGAAGAAAGAGAAGGGAGATATGATGTAATTGTATTATAATTTTACCTCAATATATAAAAATTTCTCTTAAAATGTTTTAGTAAATCATTATTGTGCCATGGAAGTAAAATATAATTATTATAAACAAATTAGAATGTGTCTAAAAGTAAAATGATATTTACCATTATGTTGAAGGACCAAATAATAGTTATCACTGTGGTAAAAGTCAATGCATTTTTTTTTTTTTTAGGTATAGAATACAAAAGTATATTGACATAATCCCAGAAGCTACTAGGAGAGTATAACCACATCCTTCAGTGTGTGTACAACTTCTTTGTAAAATATCTACTTCAAATATGAAATACTTATAAAAGGTGATATGGTTTTCTACTACATGATTATACTCTTTACCTGTTGTTTTGGAGCAGAATCAACATTAAGTATTATTAATTATCCTATTATCGAAGATAATTTAGGGGCTTGGCCTTCTGTCAACCATAGCTGAGATATTATTAAGTTTATTGCTAAGTTTTATTTTTTCAAAACTTAACATAATCATTTATTTCTAGTTAAAAGACATCATAATTTTGCTAAAGTTATACACCCTATAACCAAAACATCTCAGTTTAAAATTCTATACTCTTTCTGGTTGAATGACCAAAAAAATGAAGTAGGTTAACTGGTATCTAATAATGCTTATATCTATAATATTTTATCTTCCAAACTATAGCAAAACTACTTTTCAAATGTCCTGATGAACGCATCTTTGACTTCCTTATTTCTCAGGCTATAAATGAATGGGTTCAACATAGGGATCACAGTGGTGTAAAATAGTGACACAACTTTATTGATATCCAGAGAGAAGCTAGAGTTCGGACATACGTAGATAAAGAAGAGAGTCCCGTAAAGGATAGAGACAGCCGTCAGGTGTGAAGAGCAGGTGGAGAAGGCTTTGCGCCTCCCATCAGCAGAGCTGATCTTTAGGATGGTGATGGCAATGTAAACGTAGGACACCAAGATGATCATACCACTGAATACACCTAGAATCCCAGCCATAATATAAAGCAAACGTTTATTCATCTGAGTATCTGCACATGCCAGTGAGAGAACAGGAAGAAGGTCACAGAAAAAGTGATTGATGAGATTTGGACCACAGTATGGCAGGATAAATGCAGAAGTAATGTGGACCATAGTGCTTATAAGGCCTATGCTGTAAGGGCCTATCACTAGCTGTGCACAGACCCGCTGGGACATGATGAGAGTATACAGCAAGGGCTTACAGATGGCGACATACCTATCATAAGCCATGGAGGCCAGGAGGAAACATTCTGTCACTACAAACTGGATGAATAAACAAAGCTGGATAGCACAACCTAAGAAGGAGATCACCTTTTTATTCACAAAGATGTCAGACAACATCTTAGGACTGATGACAGAAGAGGAGCAGGCATCCACAAAGGACAAGTGGCTGAGAAAAAAGTACATGGGGATGTGGAGTCGAGTGTCCAGGTGAATAAGAATGATCATTCCCAGGTTCCCCAGAAGAGTTGCAAGATAAACACAGAGAAAAGTCAGGAAGAGGACGATTCGGAGCTGGAAGGAGGAGGTTAATCCAGTGAGGAAGAACTCAGTCACAACAGTTTGATTTTTGTGCTTCATTCCTGTGGACCAACCTGTTATGACAAAGAGAAATTTTCAATGCAGTAGATTCGCAAATAAAGTCTTCTCAGTTAATTTACGTTTTGTTAACTTGATTTTTACTCTTTTTTTCCTGCTAGTCATTAGGAATGCTGTTTTCAGAGCTTGGGCACCTTTGAGTCTGAAACAAACCTTACTGCATTCTTTGTTTTCCTCCTATTTTTTTTTTTAATGACAATTTTAGACCTACAGTATGAACTTTGAATAGTATGTCATATAAATTTCCTAACTTCAAGCTTAGCATATATGTCTCAAAACACCTGTTCATGAACTAAGAGTATTTTAAGAAACATTGAAAACATGAAAATGAAAGCATAAAAAAATTGTGTGACTCAGTGAATTTAGATTATCTTAACCAGCTTAATCACAGGTAAATGTTGTATGTATTATTTTCATCCCTTCCTTACACAACTAAGTTTCCATTCTGTCTATGATACAATTTACAATGTCTTAGCTATAAAGTGGTATACTAAGAAAAAGAGCTGAACCTTTTGAATAAGATTTTTGCAACTACACAGTATACTTTATGTCATGTATCTCTGACTGATCTAAGTTCTTTATATCATAGCTAAGTCATCATATATTCTGTTGCTTACCAAAGGCCCCATTCTCAAATATTGATTGTTTATAGAGTCTTTCTACAAAACAAATGATTTAGAATAGACATAGACAGTTTACATTTATCCAAGAGAAATAACATATGCATATCATAATTATTCACTGAAGCTTCACTTATAGTAGTTAAGAACATGGAATGATCAAAATTCCCTTAGGTTGGTGAAATATTCAAGTATGATACAGGCAATAACATGAATAAATATCAAAAACATTTCATTGAGTAGATAAAAAGCCAGGCCCAAAACATCATATAGTTTGTGACTTTAGTGAGATGGCTTTTTACTTGCCAGTGATATTGTGAAGATGGAAGAAATGTCTAGCATTTATCTACTTGGGTGTGTAAAATGTCTGACTGTGAGGTTTTTTTTTTTTTTTCAAATCAAATCTACCATTTTGATAGAATGATCAAAAATGATATGAACATGCTGTTTCCAACATCATTACTGATCATGATGTGGACCAGTCAGTCAAATAATGTATTTCCATTGATAAAAATTAGAGAAGCATTGCCAAGGACATTACTACATCCTTTTTGTTTCTAAGCACCTGTGATTTTTTTCTAATTTCAGCATTTATTTAGCAAAAATGAAATCATATGAAAGAGCAGTGCATGTAAAGAAAGAACAGTGCAATAAAACAAGGGAAGAGGAACATGCAGCTGAAACAATCATAAGCTATTTCAAAAACTGTACAAAAACAACTTCATGGTGCAGTACTCATTAGGGTCTACTGTGACCTTGAGTTGTATTTCCCGAAGCTTCTGGTAGGTGTCTACTGACTTTGTCTATGGTAGGAAAAGAGGAAACTGTTTTGATGTACTGAAAGCTAGTAAAGAGAAAAGTTTCCAATACCTCCAGTTTTAAAGGCAATGGGAGGGGTTGAAGAGATACCTGAAGGAGTATGATTGAAGTTGGTCAGAAAACTATCTTAGTGTTTAAAATGTTTCAAAATTTTTATATTTTCTAAGCATAACAACTTATTTCTAGTTATTAATATCTTTTGTTATTAGATCGAAAAGATAGGAACAAATAATTTTAAGTGTCACTGTTAAAGTTACAGAAAAAAATATGAGGCAAAGGAGAATGCCCCAAACTATGGCTCATATAATTGTCTCCATTAGAGATGTTAAATGCATAAAGAGTATTATGACAATTATTATTCTTTTAAACTCTGTGTTGAACATGAAATGCTGTGTGAAATGATATTCTGGGTGTGTAAAAGCCCATTAGACTTTATGTTTTCCAGTCTCACCTTGGGTACTAGCAGATTGAAAATTTAAGTGAGCTGATTCAGATGTGTGCTTGTTTTCTAATTAAAATTGAAGAAGCTAAGGATGAGTGAATAAATTAGATCCCATGGAAAACAAGACATCTCAGTTCGAACATTTGGTTAGCCAATAAATCTTTCTTCATATTGCATTAGCCCTATGCTAAATCTCATACCAGCTACCTCAACACAAATCTGGTATAATATACATTCTAATTAAGCCATTTAAAGCAAAAGCCATGGGTGAACTAGCCAACCATTGCCTAATTTATTTTTCATGGTTAGCTCACAAATGGTACATTCCCAGGTCACTGAATTAATTTTAGTTACCTTGCCCCTGAAATTATTTACATATAAAATAGAGCATATTTCACAAGAAATTCACCACAAACTATCTGGCCATGTAATGGAGAATTATCAAATTTATAATTCTTTATGTGAGAATGAATTACCCTGAATGTATATACCAGTTCTCCTCAGCTGTGCTGGTTGCCTAGAAGGATAAAGACTATATAATAGCATTTTGAAGCTGAACCTTATTAAGACACTCACTCATTTAATCTTTCATATGATGCAGAAGAGTGTATTCTAAAGAGTGGAAATAAATTAGTGTCAACTCCCTCAAGGAATCAGCAGCCCCAGAGATTAAGTCTATAAGGAAATTGTTAGCAAATTTTTATTACTAGATTTATTAGGCTATAGATAATAGATAAAGGGGTAAAGAGATGGGGATAGCTCATTGCTAGAACACTTGTTTATCTCCAGACTCATACAAAATGGCAATATTTATATATAATGTGATATTTTCATAAATGTATATTATAAAAATATTCAATCAAGCTAATTAAAATATTTACCCACTGTTTTGATAACACATGGGATCTATTCTCTGTAGACAATTTCATGTACAGAAGATACAGTTATTTATTATTTATTTATTTTTTGGTTTTTTTAAGACACGGTTTCTTTTTTAATTTTTAAAATTAATTTATTCTCTTATATATTATATCTGGATCACAATTTCTCCTCTCTATCCCACCACACCTCCCCCATTCCTCCCATCTCCTCCCTTCAGAAAAGGCAGACATCCCGGGATATCAACCAAACATGGCACATCATGTTGCAATAAGATTAATAACATCCCCTCATATTAAGGCTGAATGACGTAACCCAGTAAAAGACCAAGGGTCCCAAAAGCAGAAAAAAAGCATCAGAAATAGGCCCTGCTCGCTTTTGCCTGGGGCAGACACTTAGCTGGTCTGCTCCTGTAGAAACACCTGATACTGAGACATCCTAGAGGACCTACTGCATTCAGAGCAGAGGGTAAGACACCTACCCCATGCCCCAGAGTTAAAAAACTGAGAGCCAGGTGGGACTTAAGGAACTAGCAGGCACCCAAACCTAGCCCCTCCAGAATACTACCTCCTTTCCGCCCGGAGCCTGGTCCTTTTGCCTGGAGCAGACAGTTAGCTGGTCTGCTCCTGTGGAAACACCTGATCCTGAGACATCCTAGAGGACCTATTGCATCCAGAGCAGAGGAATACCACCTCCCTTCCGCCCGGAGCCTGGTCCTCCTGCCTGGGGCAGACCCTTAGCTGGTCTGTGCCTGTGGAAACATCTGATCCTGAGACATCCTAGAAGATATACTGCATCCAGAGCAGAGGGATCTTAGGATCACAGGAACACAGGGACATCTGGAATCTGAGGCGATCTGACACAAGCAAGATAACTGGAAAGACAGACTCCAGTCAGACACAGTGAGCACAGGTAATACTACAGTCAACCAGAGGGCAAAAGGCAAGCATAAGAACACAAGCAACAGAAACCAAAGTTACCTGAAGTCATCAGAACCCAGTTCTCCCACCATAGCAAGCCCTGGATACTCCATCACACAGGAAAAACAGGATTCAGAATTAAAATCACTTCTCATGATGATGATAGAGGATTTTAAGAAGGGCATAAATAACTCCCTTAAAGAAATACAGGAGAACACAGGTAACAGGTAGAAGTCCTTAAAAAGGAAACACAAAAATCCTTTAAAGAATTGAAAGAGAACACAGGTAAACAGGTAGAAGCCCTTAAAGAGGAAACACAAAAATCCTTTAAAGAATTTCAAGAAAACACAACCAAACAGGTGAAGGAATTGAACAAAATCATCCAGGATCTAAAACTGGAAATAGAAACAATAAAGAAATCTCAAATGGAGACTACTCTGGAGATAGAAAACGTAGGATAGAGATCAGGAGTCATAAACACAAGCATCACCAACAGAATACAAGAGATAGAAGAGAGAATCTCATACACAGAAGATACCATGGAAAACCTTGACACAACAGTCAAAGAAAATGCAAAATGCAAAAAGCTCCTAACCCAGAACATCCAGGAAATCCAAGACACAATGAGAAGACCAAACCTAAGGATAATATGTATAGATGAGAGTGAAGATCCCAATCTAAAGGGCCAGTAAATATCTTCAACAAAATTATAGAGGAAAATTTTCCCAACCTAAAGAATGAGACACCCATAAACATACAAGAAGCCTACAGAACACCAAACAGACTAGACCAGAAAAGAAATACCTCCTGTCACATAATAATCAAAACACCAAATGCACAAAACAAAGAAAAAATACTAAAAGCAGTAAGGGAAAAAGGTCAAATAACATATAAAAGCATACCTATAAGAATTACACCAGACATTTCACCAGAGACTATAAAAGCCAGAAGATCCTGGTCTGATATCATACAGACTCTAAGGGAACACAAATGCCAGCCCAGACTGCTATATCCAGCAAAACTCTCAATCACTATAGATGGAGAAATCAAGATATTCCATGACAAAACCAAATTTGCACAATATCTTCCCACAAACCCAGCACTTCAAAGGATAATTGATGGAAAACGCCAACCCAAGGAAGGAAACTACAACCTAGAAAAAGCATGGAAGTAATCTTCCAACAACCCCCCCAAAAAAGGTAGCTACACAAACATAATTCCACCTCTAATAACAAAAATAACAGGAAGCAACAATCATTTTTCCTTAATATCCCTTAACATCAATGGACTCAATTCTCCAATAAAAAGACGTAGACTATCAGACTGGTTACATAAACAGGACCCAGAATTTTGTTGCATACAAGAAACGCACCTCAGTGACAAAGACAGATATTACCTCAGAGTAAAAGGCTGGAAAACAATTTTCCAAGCAAATGGTCCCAAGAAACAAGCTGGAGTAGCCATTCTAATATCAAATAAAATCGACTTTCAACCAAAAGTAATCAAAAAAGATAAGGAAGGACACTTCATACTCATCAAAGGAAAAATCTACCAAGATGAACTCTCAATTCTGAACATCTATGCTCCAAATGCAAGGGCACCTACATACATAAAAGAAACTTTACTAAAGCTCAAAGCACACATTGCACCTCACACAACAATAGTGGGGGATTTTAACACCCCGTTCTCTCCAATGGACAGATCATGGAAACAGAAACTAAACAAAGACACATTGAAATTAACAGAAGTTATGAACCAAATGGATTTAACAGATATCTATAGAACATTTCATCCTAAAGCAAAAGAATATACCTTGTTCTCAGCATATCATGGTATCTTCTCCAAAATAAAGCATATAATTGGTCACAAAACAGTCCTCAACAGATACAAAAAGATTGAAGTAATCCCTTGTATCCTATCAGATCACCACGGACTAAGGCTGGTCTTTAATAATGACAAAACAAAGGGAAAACCCACATCCATGTGGAAACTGAACAATGCTCTACTCAATGATGACTTTGTCAAGGAAGAAATAAAGAAAGAAATTAAAGACTTCCTGGAATTTAACGAAGATGAGGAAATATCATACCAGAACTTGTGGGACTCCATGAAAGCAGTGCTAAGAGGAAAACTCATAGCTCTAAGTGCCTACAAAAAGAAATTGGAGAGAGCACACATTAACAACTTGACAGCACACCTGAAAGCTCTAGAACAAAAAGAAGCAAATACACCCAAGAGGAGGAGACATCAGGAAATAATCAAACTCAGGGCTGAAATCAACCGAGTAGAAACAGAAAGAACTATACAAAATATCAACAAAGCCAGAGTTAGTTCTTTGAGAAAATCAACAAGATAGATAAACCCTTAGCCAGATTAACCAGAGGGCACAGAGTCAGTATACAAATTAATAAAATTAGAACTGGACAGGGAGACATCACAGCAGAAATTGCAGAAATTTAAAAAATCATCAGATCCTACTACAAAAGCGTATATTCAACGAAACTGGAATATATGGATGAAATGGACAATTGTCTAGACAGATACCAGGTACCAAAGTTAAATCAGGAGCATATAAACCAGCTACACAGTCCCATAACCCCTAAAGAAATAGCAGCAGTCAATAAAAGTCTCCCCAGCAAAAATACCCAAGACCAGATGGTTTTAGTGCAGAATTCTATCAGACCTTCAAGGAAGACCTAATGCCAATTTTCTTCAAACTATTCCATAAAATAGAAACAGAAGGAACACTACCCAATTCGATCTATGAAGCTACAATCACACTCATACCTAAACCTCACAAAGACCCAACAAAGAAAGAGAACTTCAGACCAATCTCTCTTATGAATATCGATGCAAAAATACTCAATAAAATTCTAGCAAACCGAATCTAAGAACACATCAAAACAATCATCCATCATGATCAAGTGGGCTTTATCCCAGGAATGCAGGGATGGTTCAATATTCGGTAATCCATCAATGTAATGCACTATATAAACAAACTCAAAGAAAAAAAACCACATGATCATCTCACTAGATGTTGAGAAAGCATTTGACAAAATTCACCATCCCTTGATGGTAAAAGTCTTGGAAAGATCAGGAATTCAAGGCCCATACCTAAACATAGTAAAAGCAATATACAGCAAACCAGCAGCCAACAACAAACTAAATGGAGAGAAACTTGAATCAATCCCACTAAGATCAGGGACTAGACAAGAATGCCCACTCTCTCCCTACCTATTCAATATAGTATTGGAACTATTAGACAGATCAATTAGACAACAAGAAGTCAAAGGAATACAAGTAGGAAAGGAAGTAGTCAAAATATCACTATTTGCAGATGATATGATAGTATACTTAAGAACCCCAAAAGTTCCACTAGAGATCTCCTAAACCTGATAAACAACTTCAGCAAGGTGGCAGGTTATAAAATCAACTCCAACAAATCAGTAGCCTTCCTCTACATGAAAGATAAATAGGCTGAAAAAGAAATTAGGGAAATGACACCCTTCACAATAGTCACAAATAATATAAAATACCTCGGGGTGAATCTAACCAAGCAAGTGAAAGTTCTGTATGACAAGAACTTCAAGTCTCTGAAGAAAGAAATTGAAGAAGATCTCAGGAAATGGAAAGATCTCCCATGCTTATGGATCAGCATGATTAATATAGTAAAAATGGCCATCTTGCCAAAAGCAATCTACAGATTCAATGCAATCCCCATTAAAATACCAACTCAATTCTTTGCAGAGCTAGAAAGAGAAATTCTCAAATTTATTTGGAACAACAGAAAACCCAGGATAGCGAAAACCATTCTCAACAATAAAAGAACTTCTGGAGGAATTGCCATCCCTGACCTCAAGCTGTACTACAGAGCAATAGTGATAAAAACTGTCTGGTATTGGTACAGAGACAGGCAGGAAGATCAGTGGAATAGAGTTGAAGACCCAGAAATGAACCCACACAACTATGGTCATTTGATCTTTGACAAAGGAGCTAAAACCATCCAGTGGAACAAGGACAGCATTTTCAACAAATGGTGCTGGTTCAACTGGAGGACAACATGCAGAAGAATGCAAATCGATCCATTCTTATCTCCTTGTACAAAACTCAAGTCCAAGTGGATAAAGGACCTTCACATAAAACCAGACACACTGAAACTAATAGAAGAGGAGGTGGGGAAGACCCTCGAAAACCTAGGCACAGTGTAAAAGTTTCTGAACAGAACACGAATGGCTTATGCTCTAAGATCAAGAATTGACAAATGGGACTTCATAAAATTGCAAAGTTTCTGTAAGGCAAAGGACACTGTCAATAGGACAAAACGGCAACCAACAGATTGGGAAAAGATCTTTACCAATCCCACATGTGATAGAGGACTAATATCCAATATATACAAAGAACTCAAGAAATTAGACTCTCAGCAACCAAATAACCCTATTAAAAATGGGGTACAGAGCTAAACAAAGAATTCTCAACTGAGGAAATGAGAATGGCCGAGAAGCACCTAAAGAAATGTTCATCATCCTTAGTCATCAGGGATATGCAAATGAAAACAATCCTGAGATTCCACCTCACACCACTCAGAATGGCTAAGATCAAAACTCAGGTGATAGCAGATGCTGGGGAGGATGTGGAGAAAGAGGAACACTCCTCCACTGTTGGTGGGATTGCAAGATGGTGCAATCACTCTGGAAAACAGTCTGGCGGTTCCTCAGAAAATTGGACATATCATTACCTGAGGACCCAGCTATACCACTCCTGGGCATATACCCAGAAGATGCTCTAACACATAACAAGGACATATGCTCTACTTTGTTCATAGCAGCTTTATTTATAATAGCAGAAGCTGGAAAGAACCCAGATGCCCTTCAACAGAGGAACGGATACAAAAAATGTGGTACATTTACACAATGGAATATTACACAGCTATTAAAAACAATGAATTTGATAAATTCTTATGTAAATGGATGGAACAAGAAAATATCATCCTGAGTGAAGTAACCCAATCACAAAAGAACATACATGGTATTCACTCACTGATTATTGGATTTTAGCCCAGAAGCTTGAAATATCCAAGATAAACTCACAGACCACATAAAGTTCATGAAGAATGTTGGCCAAGTGGGGCTGGGGGGTGGGGTGCTTCAGTCCTTCTTAGAAGGAGTAACAAAATACTCAAGGGAGCAAATATGGAGACAAAGTACAGGACAGAAACTGAAGGAGGGGCCATCTGCATACCATTCCACCTAGGTATTCATCCCATGTGTAATCACCAAAGGTAACATTGATGTGAATGTCAGGATGTACATGCTGACAGGAGCCTGATATAGCTGTCTCCTTAGAGGTCTGCAAGAATCTGACATATTCAGAGGCAGATGCTCACAGCTAACCATCAAACTGATCATGATGTTCCCAATAAAGAAGATAGAGTGAAGATTGAAGGAGTTGAGAGGATTCGAGACACCATGAGGAAAGCAACAATACCAACCAACCAGAGCCCCCAGGGTCTAAACCACCAGCCTGGGAGTGCTTAGGGAGGGACCCATGGCTCCAGCTATATATGCAAGGGAGCTATATATAAGTGGGCTAAGAGATCCTTGGTCCCATGAAGGCTTGACATCATGAGGGGGTTATTTGAGGGTGGGGAGGTGAGGTACCGGGGAGGGTGGGGGTACACCATCATAGAGGCAAGAGGAGGGGGGGAAGGGATAGGGAGTTTCTGGGAGGGAGAGGGGAAATGGGGTAAGGGGAAAACACCTGAAATGTAAAGAAAATTTCCAATAAAAAAAAAAGAAAAAGAAAAAAAAAAAGGCCCTGCTCACTCTGTTAGGCATCCAACCAAAACAAGCCATACAACTATAACATATTTATAGAGAGTCTAGGTTAGACCCATTCAGGCTCCCCGACTGTACATTCAGTCTCAGTGATTCCTTATGAGTCCAGGCTAATTGATTCTTTGGGTTTTCTTGTGCTATCTTTGAACCCTCTGCCTCACACAATTCTTCCAAACCTTCAGCATGAGTATATATTCTGTTTAATGATTGGCTGTGGGTCTTTGCTTCTATTTCCATCAGTTGCTGGATGAAGCCACTCTGATGAGAATCAGGTTAGTCAACAAACTATGTGTATAGTAGTATATCTTTACGTATCATTTTATCTAGTTTATATGTTTGTTTACTGCTAGTTGTATTTGGTGCCAGTGGACATGGGGCAGGTGGGACAGAAACAGGAAGGCTCAGGTGGAGAATGGATGGAGGGAGAGTTCTGGGAGACAACTGAAATTGGGGGGCTATTCATGGGTGAGGAAGAAACCTAGTGCAATGGAAACTCCCAGGAATCTATTAGCATGACCGTAGATAAGACTCCTAGTAATGGGGTAAGACAGAGCCTGAACTAGCCATCTCCTATAACCAGGAAAGACCATAACCAGTGGAGGTTTGGTACACAAACACAAACCTTCAGCTAACAATTAGTCCTGTCAGCATGATGTGCTGTGGTAAAGGTGGCACAGAAATTGTGGGAGTGGCAGATCAATCCCTGGACCAGCTTGAGACCTATGCCTGTATTCCATCTCTGAAACTGTCTGGGGGACTAGAAACCAGAAGCTGAATGTCCCAGACACAGGGTTTCTTAAAATAAAATAAATAAATAAAATAAAATAAAATAAAATAAAAAAATAAAATAAAATAAAATAAAATTCTTTATTACAACCACCTTGATGTGCAAAAGATAAATAGAATGCAGCAGAATTATTTTTGGGGAGGAAATTCACATTGGAGACTAAGTCAAATTCATCTCTAACATGCAAGTCATGCATTTTTCTTTCTTTCTATTGATATAATTCTAAAATAGAGACTATATTGGGAAATAAGTTAATTTAAATGTACAGCAACAATTATTAGACATGGGAAGCCTGGGAGGACAGACAGATTTGGGAGGATAGATATTAAACTCAGATGGATAGAAATAATATGTTCTAATTTTCTTTAGTCTTGTAATAACTTACCAATTGGTACATTGAAGGTTCGTATAACTTTCTGTTGCCCTTCAGTGTGCAAAGGATTTATTTTCCTGAGAGAAATCAAGCCTCAGTAAAGTAGGATAATTGAATATGTTAGAATCACTAACTCATTTGAATGTGGGCAGTCAATTGAGAGACTCTTGGAATAGTGATGAAGATGATATTGTGTGTGTATTTAAATGATTTACAACAAGAAGAAAGCATATATTCATGTTTGGAGAGTGAGAGCACTTTTGACCTCTTCAAGGAAACTTGAAAGAGAATAACTATCACCTCTTCATTTAACTGATGGCACTGCCTGACTTTTGCCCTCTGACATGTTCTCTCCCCATGATCTTCAAAGTTATTTTATTTCAGAAATCAGATGAAAAATATACTTAAATCAAAGACCTTAGGTCTTATGATCAGAATGAAATTTCAACTTTTTCAGTCTGCTGAGCTTCCAAGTCCCTAGGCCACCTTTACCGTCCACAATTCTCAGGCCAAATCCAAGTCACAAATGCTATGCTCTTGACCAAGGTGATGAATCTCTGGATACTATGACACCAGTCTTTTCTGAGACTTAAGTATTCCACTGTCTATATTCCTAAGATCCTAGTGACCAGCATCTCTGAAGACAAAAACATCTCATTGCTAGATGTCTGTTTTAGTTCTTTTCCACTGGATTGGCTGATAGCCAATGCTACTGCTGTGTGCTGTGATTGCTATGCCACCACCTCTAATCCCCTGCTTTATGCTCAAGCTGTATCAAATAAGTTGTACACCTATTTACTTGTATATTCCTATAAGGAGGATTTGTCAATGCAATAAATAATATTAACAAGCAGCACAATCATGTTGAATTTTTATGGTGACAGTGTCTTTGATGATTTTTTCTGTGGTGTCTGGTGAGGTTGGCATGTGATGTCAAGGAGAGTTACCAATCTGTTCTGTACTTTCTTCTAGAGAGTTATGTCATTACCCTTTACCCTGTTCATCTTGGTTTCTTATCTCTTCATCATTGTTGCCACTTTGAGGATCCAATCCACCAAAAGCCACGTCAGGGCTTTTTCCACCTGCTTCTCACACCTTATCTCTGCGACCTTGTACTATGACTTCATTCTCCACATCTACTGTTGCCCACGTTCCAGCTACTCCCTGAAGTGGGACAGACTGTTTTATTTTCCATGTTGGATACCACGGACTATAGTCTGAGGAATAAAGATGTGTAGGAAGCTCTGAGAAATCTCTTCAGGTTAGCTAACTCTGAAGTCTAGATTGATAGACACTTAGCAAGACTAGACTAAGTGAATACAAATTATTTCGGTGCTCAGAATTTATAGGTAAAAATTTTATTATTTGAAACTCAGCAGAAACTGTTTCATTAGTTTGCAAGTTTTATGTAGTAGTGTGAAATTTTTATTTTTTAATGTAATAAGTTATAGGTTTTCTTGTTATGCTTTCATGTATGTGCACAAAGTTTTCTCTCATTCAGTTTGTATTAGTTGAATAATTGAACTGTAGTCTACTATTAACTATTAATTTATATTATTAATACAGTTTTAAAACACAACTCTTTAATTGAATGTGACAGAGGAAGGCCTATCATATTTTCTTAATGGATTTATGTTTAACTTATTCGCTCTCCTAATATTGACCCAATTCTTGTCCTTGTATTACAAGTAATGTGAATATGTGACAGAATCACATTATGAATTATTAATGTATGTATAACAACTTGTCATTTCTAATAGGTACTGGAAGGGATTCTTCATTAAACAATAGATGTGTAGTAATTAAAACTGGTTTTAGGAAAGGAAGAAAATAATTATGTATGGGAGAACAAGTACACACAAATCGAAAAACCAGAAACTTGAAGCTAATTCACTTGGTGTAATGTCTGCCAACATTTAAATTTTACTGAATTTATAAAGGTGCTTATTTTATCAACTGTAATTCTAAAATTTAATCTCTGACTTAGAAATTTAATAACTAAACCTGCCATGTACTAAATATCAAAGTACACATTTTTTTCAAAGTGCCTGTAACAATAATACATGTGTTGAGTCTAGAGTGTTAATTTACTGATCTGAACATATAAGTGTACAGTGCCTGATGAGGTAACAGAAGATTTGCCTCTATGTATTGCTCCAGACTATCCTGAAACACCATTTTTTAGAATTCCAAGGAAATAAATAACTAAAAAATATGTCCATTGATCCACTACATTTGTCAATGGAACTCAGATATGAAGGGAATTATAGCAAGACCTTAAAGGACAGGAGGTAGAGGTTTTATTACTGATGGAATTCACTAGATGGTTAAGGCATTGAGTCCATATGAAGGTTTAAGGAAGTTGGATCATAGCCAGGGGTACCAACTATTTGGTCCTCCAGTATTTCTGGCAGCATCATAAACAGCTTTGTTAGGGCTGGAAATATGCTGACAATAACCCTGCTTTTGGCCAGGCCTAAGAGACGAGCAGGCAGCTGTTGGTCTGGACAGATACAGGCTAAAGAATCTTGATAGTTTATATTATCTTAAAGTAGTTTTTTCCACTAATTGAGCCATTTTAATATGCAACCTGACTGAGTGTCCTCCAAAGTATCTACTCTCCTTGGGAAAGTTCACAATAGTTAGGGTGAGAAACAACCAACAGGACTCATATTTTTCATAGAAACAAGCATTTTATTGATATTTTTAACTGCATCTCATAATATTGACAACTCCTAAATTCTTAGTCTGATACTACATTGATATAAAAGATATATGATTTACAAAGAGTACTTTTATACATATTTATGCTTTATTAAGGAATTTATTGGACCTATCACTATATTAAAGTAAAACTCCCACAGTCTTGCCTACACACCCAAGAAACTTAGCAGTCCAAAACTCCTTTTAAGAGAGTAACAATGGCTTGACTAACGTAAACTAAAACTATGTTTTTTCAAACTGTAAGTTTATTTTTTCTCAAATTATTTACAAATTAACCAACAAGATAATTTTATAAAAAATTGAAGTGACAAAATATAATATATAGAAGCATTAAATGTTAAGCATGTAAACTATAGGTGTCAAACTAATTATATTACACATATATAACAAAAATAATAATAAGTAAAAATCATTTGTTCATCATTTCATACTTAGAGAATCACTTTCAATTTAAGTGAAATGCATAAATGTGAGAGCATATGCAAAACTGAGTTATTGGGAGAATATATTAACAGCACTTAGCCTATTACACTTCACGTGTGTGGTCGTATTGTCTGTGTTGCTTTCCTGAAGGCATCTTTGACATCTTTGTTTCTTAGGCTATAGATGAGAGGGTTGAGCAATGGGTTGACTACAGTGTAGAAGAGGGCAGCTACTTTGTCCTTCTCTAGAGAGTAGGTTGAACTAGGCCTTGAGTACATGAACAGCAAGGAACCATAGAAGAACATGACTGAGACCAAGTGAGAGGCACAGGTAGAGAAAGCCTTACGTCTTCCTGAGGCTGAGCGGATCCTTAAGATAGCCAGCAGGATGTTGAAATAGGAAATGAGGATAGGCAAGAATGCTGGAGAGCACAGTGAAGCCCACCACCCCCAGGAGGACTTTTTCATAGACGTGGGTATCTGTACAGGACATTTTTACCAAGGGTGGTGCATCACAGAAAAAGTGATCAATAATATTTTTACCACAGAAAGTTAACCGGAAAAGGTGTTTGCAGTATGGGCTATGGCATTCAGAAAGCCCCCTATGTAACACCCAGCCACTAGCCCAGTACAGAGAGAAGATGACATGATGCTTGAATACAGCAATGGGCTACAAATTGCAGAATGTCTGTCATAAGCCATGGCTGCCAGTAGGTAGCACTCAGTGTAGGCTACAACACAGGAGAAGAAAAGCTGAGCCCCACATCCAGCCAAGGAAATGCGTTTGTCTTCTGAGATACAAGTGGCCAATATTTTGGGGGTATATACAGAAGTATACCAGAAATCCAAAAATGACAGATTGCTGATAAAGAAGTACATAGGTGTATGTAGTCTAGAATCAATACGGATTAGGACAACCAGCATCATATTCCCTGATAGTGTCAACAAGTAGATGGTTAGAAATATTCCAAATAGAATCAGCTGCCAGCGGGGGTCTGCTGAGAAGCCCAGTAGGATGAATTCAGTCAGAATGGTGCGATTGTCCAACTCCATGTCCATAGAGGAAAACCTGGTGATCAATAAACATTGAATAATGGTAGCAAACATTTCAGGTAATTCACAAATTATCAGGAAGCCTATAAGGTTTTATTTATTACTCTGAATTATAAAACTTTAGTATATTACTTTGAAAGATCGTGACAGTTGTGGTATAAATGACTTTAAAATAAGAGAATTTACATAGTAGCATCAATGCAGGGCATGAAATAGATGAGAGAAATAGTTCATAGAACTGTTCAATAAACAACTGGTATTTCCCCCAATTAATGTAAAGAATATATTCATAAAAATGCCAGAACAAGGTTTGATCCATTGTCACCACTCATAAAACTGAAGTTCGACATGGTGTCATGTGCCTATCGTTTGGGTTTTCTTATGGGTAAAAACCCAAGCACCAGGAAGAAACTTTTGTTTTGTTTACTTAAAAAATTAAGAGGGAAAAATAAAACTGAATTTAAAAGCGTTTCCCCAAAAAGGGTAAAATTTTTTTTAAAAAACAACCCAAAATCAAACCAAATAAAAAAACAATGTTTAACTTCAGCTGTTTTTGTTAGGAAAAATCCAGAAAAAAAAACAGAAGTTGTTGATGGCATTTTTATTTTCAAAACTCCCCCACTTTTGAACCAAACCCCAATATTTTTCCTAAAGTGGGGCATTCAAAACTTTTTTCCCCCTTAACAATCAGGAGGCAAGGGGCTTGGTATTTTTAAATAATAATTTAAAAAAGAGGTATTGTGAAAAGTGAAACTTGAAGATTAAAGCCTTCTACTTCGTCACCCCCGCTAAAACATCATGGGGGTTTTCCCTTGCATATAGGGGCAAACATTTTTTAACTTAACCCTTGAGGTTCTGTAAGCAGGGTGGTTTAAATTTCCTTGAGAATAACACCTCACTAGCCATCTTATTTTTTTAAATTAACCCGAGATAATACACATCAAAAATTTGGTATAAAAGTTTAAAAAAAAGGGAAAAAATGTTTAAAAGGTCCGTTTTCTTTGTTTTTTTTCCCCAAAGGGCCCGGATTTGTTTGTTTTAGGGGCATTCCTTAAATTTTAGGGTTTTATCTTTGCACACTTTTTTATAACCTCCAGGGGCTACTTCAACCCCCTTTTTTTTCCTTTTTTATTTCTCAAAAAAATAACATCTTGTGCAGTTCAAAAGCTTTTTTACAAAGTGTTCCCCTTTCCTGCAAAAAAAAAGTTGATTTAAAATCTTTAGATTAATGTACAGTCCCCTTTTTAAAAAACATCAAAAAGCCTTTATCTGGGTTTTGACCAAACATTAATCACTTAAATACAACATTCCTTGCTTTACAAACCCAAAAACTGTTACCTTTTTTCTCCACTGACTCCTGTTTGGGCTTGATTTACAAGTTTAAATCTTTTCCCTGTACCAAATTTTTATCTTTTTTTAATATATTTAATTTTTTCCCCTTTCCCCCTTATTTTAAAATTTAAAATTTTTATTGGCAAATATTTCTCCAAAATTCCTGGGAAAATTTTTGGGAAAGAGAATTTTTGGTTTTTGAATAGATACTACAGAACATTATTTCTTGAACTTTTATTTCCAAAATGATTGCATACATTCCAAAAGAACTTAAAATATTTAAATTTTAAAATTCAAACAATTTTATCATTAAATTTCTTTACAACAAAAATTTTTTCCCCCCCAAGGTGACAAAATAATTTTACAGCAAAAAAGGAAGAATTTAGTAAAAGAAAATTTTAAACCCCAAATTTTCAAATCCCCTTTTTGAATTTTAAAAAATTTTCCCATTACCCCATGGTCATTAAAAAAAAAATTAAAAAAAATGCCCGAACAAAACAAAAATGGAACACAGACCGAAGTCCTTTAAATGCATTAAACCGTGGAAACTTTCCCTGTTCCACATTTTTTCCCAACCCAAAATTAAAAAAACAACCCGTTTTTTTATATCCTCTGGGCCCCTAAAAATAAATTCTAAGAAGGGGGGAAAAAACACAACCATTTGTCAAACCCGCACAGAGTACCACAAACAAAAGAGCTGAAAGCAACTAACAGGGCTAATGATTAATTTTGTATTTAAATACGAGGTTTTATTACAATAACAAAACAGTAGTCCCCAAACCCGTAAAAAGGGAAAAAACATAAAGAAATTAAGTGAAATGTAATTGCTTTCAATCTTTTCTCTGTGTGTATATGTAAAGTATGTGGTGTAAAATTTTAATTCATGCCTATAAAAGCAGTGGGTCTTTGGGGCCAAACCCAAAAAAAATAATATTTTTTTTGTTTATTGTAGCTGAGGTTCCAGCTAGATAAAAAATTTCTTAGGTTTTTCCCCCATTCCAGCAAAATTACCTTTTCGCAAACCAGTTCTTGGGAATGAAAACAATTTACTTTTTTTTGGGTATTTTGGGATGTTTGTTGGGAAACCCCAAAATATTTTTTCCTCATTTGTCCTTTTAGAAATTCTACAACCAAACCCGTAATAATTCATTCTCCAAAGACACCAAATTTTCATTCACTTTTAAGGTTTGGGATAAAAGTATCGCTTAAAGGGGCTAATTTGAAAAGGGGTTGTGCCGTATTTTAAAAATTGATTGTATAAAGTAAAACCCCAATAAAAGCATAAAAAAATATGAGGGTGGAACCCCCCCCCAAATTAAGTTTACTAGAATTTCTAAAAATTTTTTTGTTCTAATTTTTTTTGCCATATTTTTTCTCTGTTTTAAAACGAAAATAAGCAAACCCCCTTAGTCCTTTGAAGCTAAAAAAACCCTCCCTACAATTTAAAATATTGAATCATGATTCTAGTGTCCCTCAATACAACTTTATTATAGATAGGCCCCTTTTTTTTAAAGTGAAGGTTTAAAATCAAAGGGGGTAGTGAATTGGGCCCCACCCAAAATTTGATATACAAGGGGGCACCAAGACATGAGTAAACAGAAAAGGTCACCTGTGAAAAAAGACTAAAAGGGCCCTTTCCCAAAGGGAGGCTGAAATCTTTAAAAAATCAGTTCTTCCCCCTTCCTGAAATTGAAAATTTTTTACCAGATGGGAATTTTTTTTGGGGAAAAAAAAATTACTTGCATATTTTTTCTATTGTTTTGGGGTTTTTTTATGGATTTTTCCTTAACATATTTAAAATGTTTGATTATCCACAAAAAAGGGGGTTTTTTTTTTGGGACAAATTTTTTTTTGGGGCAAAATTTATGCAATTTTTATTAAAAAAATCCTCCAAATTGTAAATGGGGATATCCCACAACAAAATTTTTTCATAAATTTTTTAATTTCTTTATACAAAAAAAGAATAAAAAAGCATATTTTAGTGGGGTTTAAGGGTTTAGAGAGAGAGAGAGAGAAAAGGGGAGAGAGAGAGAGGGCCAAAAAAAAAAAAAATGGCCTCAATTTCATTATATAACCCCGGAGTAAATGAAGAAACTGTAAATTTAAAAAAGTTATTTTTTCAGGTTTTTTGGGGCATAAAAACAGGGGTAGCAGGGGAAAATATGATTAAAAACTGAAAAGGGAAAATTTTTAAAAAAGGGGGGGAAAAATGAAAGGGAATAAAACAGAAGGAAAAATTGGGGTGTCCCAAAAGTTTAAAAGGGTCTTAAATAAGGAAAAACAACCCCCAAATACCTTTTAAAACACTTTAAATCTATGTAACACATTTAATATAAATTTTAAAAAAAAATTTTTCATAAAACTTGGGGGCTGACAGTGCTTCCCTTTTAAAAACCATAGAGTAACTAACAAAAACCCAATGGGCCCAAACAAAAATATTTTTTTTTATGTTGTTTAAAAAAGGGTCATCACCCGAGACCTTTCCCCCAAAAAAAAAAGGGAAATTTCCATTGTTTTATATTTGGGACAGAGGGAAAGAACATCCCAAAGGGGAAGAATCATAACTTTAGAAAACAAGAAGAAGAGGGACCAAAACAATTTCTGACCTGGAATTTCCCTTTTCCGGGGGAAATTTTCCCACTACCAAAGATGGGTATATAAACTTCTAAAGGGAGAAAAAACCCACCAATACCACAACAAGAACATGTGAACCTGAAAACAAATGGGGATTGGTTTCCCAAAAACCAAAGGGTGTGCAATTTAGGGAAACATCTTTTGTAGTTAAAAACAAAAACTCCAATTTAAAATTTTAAACCAACTGAAAAAAGAGTGAAAACATGCCCCTTTTTTTGGAAAAGCGCCAACCACCGGGTTAGTGAGGGGTTGGTCCTTTAAGGAGGAGCTGTAAAACCCCCAAATTTTTTTAAACCAGGGTATTTAAAAAACTTTTCTAAAAATTTTAATCCCCTTTTACCAAAAAATAAATGTAAATTTTTACCCCCCCTTAAGGGGTTTAAAAAGTAATAAAATTTTTTTTGCAATAACAGAAAAAACCCTTAAAAAAAAATCACAACTTTATCTAAACAAACTAACTACAAACTATCATCCTATCTACAATCTTTTAAACTATCCATTTTTTTATCTATGAAAATTTAATGGAGAAAAGGGGGCCAAAAATTTTAAAGATAAAAGGTTTTGGGATAGGGGGAAAATTTAAAGGGGGAAAAAAGGGGAAAATAAAATGGTAAACCCTTTATTATAAAAAATTAAAAAAATAAAAGGAAAAAAATAAAATCATGAAAAACTTAAGATAAAAAAATGGCACGGCAAGTGTATAGGTACAAGGTAATGGAAGTTCCCCCCCCCCAAACAAAAGCCATTTTCTTCCTCATTTTTGGGAATTTTGGTTTTAAAAACTTTTGTTTTTTTTAACTGGAAAAAAAATGAAAGTCAGGAAACTAAAAGGTGCTTTTAGGGGATGGGAAAAGGGAAAGTATAGGGAATGTTTATAGACAAAAGGAGAAGCATGCAATGGAAATTTCGGGGCAGAGAGGCTTACTTAAAAGGTTTTTGATTCGGGAAAAACAGAGTGGAAAAGGGAAAGGGGAACCAAAATAAAGAGGTTTTTGCCCCCGTTAAACCCAATGTCCAAAAAAACTCAAAAAGTGAAAAGAACCCAAAAACATGTGAAAAAGAAAAAGGGAAAGGCCGGGACTACTGAAGAGTTAAAGAAAATTTAAAAGGTTTTTGGGGGTTTGGGAAAAATTTGGAAAGGGGGAAGAGGTTTAAAAATTGGGGTTACTAAAACTAAAGGGTTTCCAAAAAAGGCTTTTTAAAAAACACTAACTAATAAGCTAGTTTCAACATCAAAAATTTTTAAAAAGGCAATTTTAATGAAACTATTCACATGAAGGGCAGTATTGCCCACATTACTTTTGTTATTAAGGGAAAAACCCCTTGAAAAAGGGAAATTTAAACCTTTCTCTGTTTTTTTGTCCCCTGAAGGGCCCCCGTGGTTTCCAAAGCATCACCCACTATTCATTTTTTCTTGGGGTTTTTCTCAAAACCACAAAAGTAACATTCCCTTGCAATAAAAACCATTGGGGCCCGAAAGACAAAAGAAACATTCTCAATGTGATTCAGAAAGCCTTTTTTATCTTGGACTAGCTTTGTTATTTCCAAAATGTTCAACAAATTCTATCAGGGAAAAAAAATACCCAGTGGGCCCTTTCCCGAAAAAATACTGGTTAAAGAAAACCCTTTAACTTGAGGCAATATTGCAAAAAACTACTGCAAAATAGGCACAACAAATATAAAGTAACCTTTATTTATGGTTTTTGAATTTAGATTTAGAAAATTTTTCCACAGGGGGAGGGTTTTAAAACTTTTGGGACCCAAATCTATCACTTTTTAATTTCCCAAAAAATAAACCTCTCATAAAGTGGCAAAGGGACGGAAAACACCTTAAAAGTAATTTGTAGACTTTCATACAAAAAACAATCATGTTGAGAAAAAAACATAGAAACATTTCCCCCTCATATTTGTAATCTTAAAAGAAAATCTAGGAATAAACTGAACAAAGAATGCCAAAAAACTGTACAGGGGGAAAAAATTTTGGGGAAACTCTAAAAGATTGGGGGTAGAGGGCCCAAATGGGACAAAAACCATGCCAGGGACTTGTAAATTGATTTTAAAAAAATTTAAAAATTTTAAAAAAAGAGCATTTTTTCAAAGGAATTGTAAATTTTATTTTAATCTCATTTTTAAAAACTATTTGTTTGGAAAAAGAACAACAACCTAAAATTTGTGTGGAACCCCCAAAATACCTGGGAGGCAAAACCCCCCCTTGCGAAAAAAAAAAAAGCGGGGTTTAAACATTCCAAAATTTCCCAAAAAGAACCCAAAATGGACTTTATTGAGGTACACCATAAAGCCCCCCCTATGGGCCTGGGACATATCATTCATGTAATTCAATGGGAAAAAAATGAAAGAGTCAAAAAGGAGTCTTGTAACAAAAAAGCCTTTGGTACCAACAAAGATGCCCAAAAATAAACAGGGATAAAGACAGTTTCCCTTTAAAAAAAAAAATACTGGGAAAAAAATGGATGCAGATGATGAAAAATAGATCCCAAAATTTAAAAACCGCTTCCCAACTCCAAATGTATAGAGAACCCCAGTATGAAATCTAAAATACTTTAAAATGCTCAAGGAAACAAAGAATTTTTACTAAGAATTTAAAGGGGAGGAAGGGGGTTTCTCAATTTTTCTTTTTTACATTTGTTTTGCAATTACAAATTTTTTTTCAGGTGTATTTGCAAAAAAAATAAAGGGGAAAGGCCCGAGTGTCCCGTCAGGAACAGGGGTTTGCTGGAGTCCAATGGGGAAACGCAAGCCCACAGTGGGGGACTGGGAAAAAAAATTTATCCTGATGGGGATCACGGGGCCCCCCTGACTGCAGGCCCCCCTTGTTCTGATTGGTTTTTCCCTTTAAACTATCTAAACTCAAATGGGTGGTTTTCTTTATTTATAGGAAAAAATCCTCCTCAAAAACCCGCAAGGATGGAAAAAATTTTTTTAAAAATAAAAGGGTATTCAAAAGGGAGGGGAAAATAAAAAGAGAAAAAAGACCCCAGGGAAAAAGAAAACCCAGAATATTTTTTTTGGTTTTCCCAAAAAAGGAAACACCCTAGCTGGAAGAAGAAAGAGCGGCCTAGAAAAGAAGAGTGATGGGGAGAAAGGAAAAAAGAAGAGAAAAGAACAAACGAAGAAAAGGAGTCGGAAGGCCCCAAAAATTTCAAAGGACAACTTTGGGTTGGGGGTTTTTTCCTTTTGTTCCTGAAAAAATTTTACTCTTAAAATTAAGTAACCCCTAAAAAAATTTCCCAAAAAACAAAAAACCCTATGGAAATAAAAAAAAATGAAAATGGTGAGAAGGGAGAAAAAAAGGCCCCAAAAAATAAAAGAGAAAAACCCAAGAAAAGGCAGAAAAGGAAAAAAAAGAAAGACTGGCCCAAAGTTATTTTTAACCTTTCCATGGGGTTGTTAAACCCCCTTTCCCTTTCCATTAAAATTTTTTTGTGATTCTTTTGTTGGGGAAAAAGGGGGGGGCCCCAATTTGTGGGCCTTAATTTTTTGGTGCCCCTTTCAGGAAAAATTTCCCTTTGCTATTTTGGGGAACCCCGTTTTTTTTAAAAATTTTTTTTAATTTTATGTTTTAAATGGGTCTTTCCCCCCCTCAGAAAAAAGAACCCCCAGTTTCTTTTACTTTTAATGCGAGGAACATTCCTGGATAGAAAAAAAGGTTAAAAAATTTTGGGGGAAAATTTAAAAGGGAAAGCCAAAAGTTTTGATTGAATTAAAAATCCCCCCCCCGGAAAAAAATTTAAAAATTTATTTTGGAAAAGAAAAAAAAAATTTCAGGTTTTAAATATTGGGGGCAGGATCTTCAAATTGCAAAAATAATTTTAAACCCTTTTTAATTTAAGAAAAATGGAGCACCCTATTAAATTTAAACCTAAAATTTGGGCCCTTTTTGGGAATTAAAAAAAATTTGGGTTTGTAAAAAATGAAAAAAGAATATAAATATTTTTCAGGAATTTTGGGAAAATTTTTAATTATAAGTTTAGGGTTTAAAAAAAAAATTAAATACCAAAAATTTTTAAAAAAATGAATTTTTTTTTGGATAATTTTTATTTTATGAAAGTCCCTTTAAAACTTACCCCTTGGGGAATTTTTCCCCCCCCCCCTTTAAATATTGTACCCCCCCGGCCAAGGGCCCTTTTACAAAAGGCCTTTAAGTTTTTTAATTAGGTTTAAAAATAAAAAAGTGTTATTTAAATAACAATTTTAACAAAAAATAAAATTAAAAAAAAGGGTTTTTCCCCAGATGGAAAGAAATTTGTTTAAAATAAAAGAAAGGGGGAAAAAATTTCAAAAGGGCGGGGAATAAAAAGGGGGAGAGAACAAAACCGGGGTTTTGAAAAAAAGCAAACCCAAAAGACGAGGAACAACCCAAAGGAAAAATGAAAAAAAAAAATACCAAAAAGAGGCAAAATCACAAAAAATTCCACAATTTTTTAAAGCTTGGGGGGTTTTCAGGAAATTGGAAGGAGGAAAAAAACAAAAAGAAGGGAAAAGGAAGAAAATTTTTAGAAGGGGGGAAAACCCTAGGGGTTTAATTCCTTTTTATAATTTAAATTAATTTCCCCTTTAAATTTCAACATAAATTGGCCCAAAAAAAAAGCAAAAAAATGCCTTAGGCCCCAAAAAGAAATTTTAGGGGGACAGGGAAGAATTTGGGGTTTTGATTTTTGTCCCTTTTCCAGGAAAGGAAAAGCCTTAAATTTTTGTAATTTTTAAAGAGAAATTTTTAACAAGGGTTTAACCATGGAAATTTATTTTTTTTCCCAAGGTAAGCCTTTCAATTTTTTAATAAAAAAAACCCGATTGAAGTTTTTTTTTTTTCCCCCGGGGGCGGAAACCGTTTCCTTTAAAATTTTTAATGGCAGGAACAAAAAAGGGGAATTTAATTTTTGGGGGTTTTTTGGAGGGTTTAAAATTTCCTAAAAACAAGGAAAATTTAATTATTGATTTTATTGCCCCCTTTTAAGAAAAATTTAAAATTTATTGAAAAGGGAAATAAAAAACAAAAAAAATTGCTTCCTGAAAACTAATGTTTCAAAAAATTAAAGGAATTAATCAAAAAAAGACACTCGTAAAAAACCTTTTTAAAAAATTTAAAAAAAAATAAAAATGGGGTTTTAAAAAATTTAATGAAAGGGAAAAATACTTTTTTTTTATTTAAAAAAATTTAAAAATTTACAAAAAATATAAACAAAAAAGAATAAAAAAAATAAAATGGTTTCCTAAAGTAAAAGAAAAAAAAAACTTTAGAAAGGGGAAAATGGGCCCAAAAATATTGAAACAACCCAATATTTTCCCGAATAAAAAAAGGGTAGGGGGCCCCTTTTTTAAGAGTTTAGAGGGGCCTTAAATGTTGCATTTTTGGGAAAAAATTAAAAACCCCCCATTTCAAAATTTAAAAAAATCTAAAATTCCACAAAATAAAGAGGAAAAAAAATTTCCCCCATCTTTTAGGGTTTAAAAGGGTTTTTAAAAAGGGAAAAATTTTGTGGTTTTTGCTAATGCAACACTCCTTAAAAATTTTTTTCCCAAAGGTAAATCTTGGTTTTCCCTTGTTTTTTATTTAAAAAAGAAAAATACCATTGGAAAATATTTTTTCAATTTAGGGTTTGTTTTCTTTTTAATTACACCCTTTGTTATTTAGGAAAAAATAAAACTATAACTTTTTAAAAATGGAATAAATTATTTTAAGGGGTTATAATTCTTTTGAAAAAGGGTTTTAAAATTTTTTGAAAATTAAAATTTTTTTTTTCCCCGGGGTAAAAGTTTTCCCCCCAAATTGAAACCAAAAATTTTTCTTCCTTTAAAAAATTGAGGTTTTTTTGAAAAAAAATTGAAATTTTAAAAATTTTTTTCCCCCAAAAACCAAAAAACCCCAAAACTTATACTCTGGTACCAAGGGTTTTAATTTTTAGAAAAGATTTTTTTTTTTCCCCAAATTAAACCATTCCCTTTAATTTAAAAAGTTTTTTAAAGCCTTTTTTTTTTTTGGACACCGATTAGAAAAGGAAACAAAAACCCCCTCCCTGTCACAGGGTTTCTTTAAAATTGTAAACATTCCTCAAACAATAATTTTAATTAAAATAATGAAAAGCAAAATATTTAAAAGGGGTTTAAAAAAAGGGAGTATTTTTTACGAAATTTTTTGGAAATATTTTTAAAAAATAAAAATTAAAGGGGTTTTTTGGCATTTCCAAAATTTTTTTCCATAAAAAAAAAAATTTTTTTAGGGACCCATAAAAATTTTAAAAAAATTTACTTAAATTTTAAATTTTCCTCAAATTTTCCAAGAAAAAAAACTGATAAAAATTTCCAAAATACACATTTAAAAAAACAAGCTTTTTTGGTTTAAAAAATTTAAAACCAAATTAATTTTTTTAAATTTGTGTGAAATTTAAATAAAGTTGGGGGTGAAATTATTACATTGGAAATTACTAGTTTTTTGGAAAAAAAAAATCATTTGCCCCAAGTGGAAAACCTCTTAAAATTTCCTTTAAAAAAAATCAATGGCAAAATTTTTTTGTGAAAATTCTTATTTTTAAAAAACTTTTCCTTCAAAATTTTTAAAATTTTTAAAAAAAAGTTGAAAAAACCTTATTGGGTTTTTCTTTTTTTAGGAGGAAATAATTAAAACGAGGGGAAAAAAAAATTACATCACGGGCCCTTAACCCTTTTTTTGGGAATAAAAAAGCAGAAGTTCCCTTTTTGGGTTTAAAATGCTAGTGGATTTCCAAAATTGGAACCTGGGATACCTTTAAAAAGGTGGGGCTTTTTGTTAAAAAATTATTACTTTTCTTTTTCCCAAAACAAAAAAGGGTAAATTTTTAAAACTTGGAAAAACCCCAAAATGTATTTATTTAAAGTTTTTGTATTTTAAAATTAAGCCAAAAAAACCTTTTTTTTTATAAGTGCAAAAGTTGGATTTTTTTTTTGGTTCCCAAAAGAAATTTTATCGGGTTTTGCAATCCTAACCGCTAATTTGTAAAAAAAACAATCCCTCTTTTTAAAAATGGGGAAAATGGTGGAAAGACGTTGAAAATTCCGGGGACCCCTACCTTTAAAGAAAATTTCCCCCTTGGTTTAGAAAGATTTTCAAAGATTTTAAAATTTCCCTTGGCCCCCAATTAAAAATTTTTTTCTTGAAAAAATGTTTTTCTTTTATACTTTTTTTTCAAATCAAAAAGGATACAAATTTGACAAAAAAGGGTTATTTTAAAAAAAAAAAATTTTTGGACTCCTTTTTTAAAAGGTTTTTTGATAAAATTTTAAAAAAAAGTTTTTCCCTTTTTTTCCGGGAAAGGAAATTTTTCAAAGGAGGAAAGAAAAATTTTTTTAAGTCTTCAAAAATTTTGGTTTTTGGGGCTATTATATTTTAAAAAACCCTTTTAACCTAAAAAATAAATTCCTAAAATTTAAAAAATGTTTTTTTCTTTTTGTGAGGGTTAAATTGGAAAATGAAAAGGAAAAAAAAACAAAATTGGGGAAAAATTTTCCCTTTTACAAAGGCCCTTTAAAGGGTCTTTTAAATTAATAATTGGGGAAATTCAGAAAATTTTAACCCCAAAGGAATTTTAAAATTTTACATTTTTTTTTTTAATTTTCGGAAAATTTAATTACCCAAACTTGGGTTTTTTCGATAACAAAAAACTTTTTTTTCAAAAGCCCCCAAAAATTTTCATTTTGTTTTTGATTCAAAATTATGAATTTTTAATTTTTTTTGGAAAAATTTTTAGGTTGTCCCCTCCTCCTCCGTGTATACCCCAAATTTCCCCCCTCTCCCCTTTCCCCCCTTAATTTTTAATTTTTTTTTTTTGGTTTTTAGAACAGGAAGTTTTTCCCTTTTTACCCCTTTTGGCTGTTCCCGGGAAAAAATTCTGGGAATTTTTCCAGAAAGGGAATTATTCCACCCTGGTTTTTGGGTTCCCCAAGTTTTTCGGGGGTTTCAGCCCAAACCAACCCCCTGCCCGGCCAACCTTTTTCCCCTTTTAAATTTTTGGGTTTTTTTCATTATTTTCCCCTTTTTTTATCTTTTTCAAAAAAACCACATATACCAAGAAAAAAAATAGGTTTGAAACTTTTTGTTAAGATTTAATTTATTATGAAAAAAAAACGAAAAACAAAATTTAAGGGATTAAAAAACCAATTTTTAAAAAAATAAATATAACATTATTCAAGCAAATTTTTTTTTTTAATTTTTTTGGCCTTTAAACCCTCCCGTTTGAAAATTTTAAATTAAACAAAAATTTCTTTTTTTTTTTAAATAATTTAAAAAATTTTTAAATTTAGGTTTAAAATTTTTATTTTCCCAAAAATCCCCATGAAAACAATTTTCACTCTCCTTTCTTTTAAAATTTTTATTTTTATTTTTTTTGTTTTTAAAACAAGGATTTTTTTTTACCCCCTTTCCTGGTTCTCCCTTCCCGGTCCCCCCCCAAAAACCCCCTGCCCTCCCCCTGGCCCCGGGTTTAAAAGGGGCTCACCCACCACTCCCCGCTTTCCTTCCCCTTTTAAAAACCGATTGCTTTTCTTTTAATTTTCCTTTTCACAAAACCAAAAAGGGAATTTCCCCCTTTTAAATTGGGTTGGCCAAAATAAAAAAGGAATCCCTATATATAACCATGGACCCTTTCCCCTTTATGGTACTTTTGGGGGTGGTTTTTCCCTTGGGAAAATTTTAATTTCCCAAAAAAAATTTTTCCCAAAAAAATTCAAGGTCCCTTCATTCCCAATCCCTTTCCCCTATTTTTTCCCTTTTTTCCCTTTCTAGTTTTGGTTTTTTTTTTTTGGGGGAAAAGTTCCTTTTTTATAATTTTTTTTGGGTGATGGGCCCCATCCTCCTTGGCCTTCCCCCCTTTTCCCGGGGTGTTCCCCCTTTTTTGGGCATTTTGGTTTTGTTAATATTTATTGGGTTTTAAAGTCAAGGGGCCGAAAAACCCACTTGTTTCCCCTTTTGGCCAAAAATTTGAGGGGTTTTTTTTGGGGGGTTCCCCCCCCCCCCGGTGGCCTTTTTCCCATTTTTTTTTTTTTTTTATTTTTCTTGGCCTTTTTTTTTTTTTTTCAGCTTTCCTTTTTTTTTTTTCCCCCATCCCCCAAGGGGAAAACCCTTTTTTTTAATCCCTTGGTTAATTTTCCCCCCTTTTTAAATAATTTTTTTGTTCCCAATTGGGGCCCCTTTTTTTTTTTGGAAGGGGGTTGGGGTTTTTTTTGTTCCCGGCGTTGCCCCCTTTTGGGGAAAATTTTCCCCCCCCTTTGAATTTTCATTTTTGTGTTCTTTTTCAGGGGGTTTTAAAACCCTGGGTTTTCCTTCCCCCCCCTTCCGATAAATTTTAAATCCCCAAAAATTTTTTTTTGGGATTCCCCCCCGTGGGTTAAAGTCCACCTTTTCTTTTTCATTCTTTCTTTTTTGGGAAATTGGTTTGGAAAAATTGCTTTTGGCTAAAATTAAAAAAAAAAACTGTTGAATTTTGGGGGGCACAGGGGGATTTTTTAAAATTTTTGGGGGGAAATTTTTAAAAATTGAAAAAAGGGGGGCAATTGTGTAAAAATTTTTAACCATTTCCCAATTTTAAGGGGAAAACCGGGGGCCAGATTGGGTTAAAAAATGGATGAATTAAAAGGGCCCCAATTTTTTTTCCTTTTTGGAAACCCCCGGGGTTTCCTTTTTTTTCTTTTCCAATTTTTTTCCCCCGAAAAATTTTTTGTAAAACCAGTTTTGAAAAATTAAAAGGCCCTTTTTTTATTGGTTTTTGAGGTTTTTCTTTTTTTTCATTTTTTTGAATTTGCAATTTTTCCCCCCTGACTAAGGAAAATTTTGAAAAATTTTTTAAGTGCTTCTCGACCACTTTAAAAAAACCCCATTGAGAATTTCTGTTTTGCCTGTACCCCCCCTTTTTTTTTTTTAAAAAGGGGTTTTTTTATTTTTGAGACTTTATAAAATTTAGATATTAGGCTTCTACCAAATGTAGGGTTAGTAAAGATCTTTTCTCAATCTATAGGTTGCCATTTTGTCCTATTTACAATGTCCTTTGCCTTACAGAATGTTTTTAATTTTATGAGGTCCATTTATCAATTGTTGATCTTAGAGCCTGAGCCATTGATGTTTTCTACAGGAAATTTTCCCCTTTGCTGATGTTGTGAGGCTCTTTACCACTTTTTCTTCTATTAGACTAAACATTTGTGGTTTTATATATTTGGAGGTCCTTGATCCACTTGGACTTGAGCTTTGAACAAGGAGTTAAACATGGATCAATTTGCATTCTTCTACATGCAGACTGCCAATTGAACCAGCAGCATTCATTGAAACTGCTTTCTTTCTTTTTCCCACAGAATGGTTTTGTCTTCTTTGTCAAAGATCAAGTTACCATAGATCTGTGGGTCTATTTTTGGGTCTTCAATTCTATTCCATTGATCTACTTGTCTATCTCTGTATCAATATCATGAGGTTTTTATCACTATTGCTCTGCAGTAGTGCTTGAGGTCAGGAATGGTATTTCCTAGAAGTTTTCTTATTGTTTAGAATAATTTTTGCTATCCTTGTTTCTTTGTTACTCCAAATGAAGTTGAGAATTGCTCTTTCTCCCTATGTGAAGAATTGAGTTGGAATTTTGATGGGGATTGCACTGAATTTGTAGATTGCTTTTGGTAAGGTGGTCATTTTTACTTTGTTAATCCTGCTGATCCATGAGCATGGATAGCTAACAGTGTAACTGTGGCTTCATAGAATGAATTGGGTAGTGTTCCTTCTGTTTCTATTTTGTGGAATAGTTTAAAGTCTAGTGGTACTAGGTCTTCTTTGAAGTTGTGATAGAATTCTGCACTAAAACCATCTGTCGATGGTTGGGGAGACTTTTTATGACTGATTCTATTTTCTTAGGAATTATGGGACTCTTTAGATGGTTTATCTGATCTTGATTTAACTTTGTTACCTGGTATCTGTCTAGAAAATTATCCATTTCATTTATATTTTCCAGTTTTGTTGAGTACAGGCTTTTGTAGTAGGATCTGGTCATTTTTTTGAAATTACTCCATTTCTTTTGTTATGTCATCCTTTTCATTTCTGATTTTGTTAATTTGTATACTTCCTCTGTGTCCTAAAGTTAGTTTGGCTAAGCGTCTAACTATCTTGTTGATATTTTCAAAGAAGCAGCTCCTAGTTTTGTTGATTCTTTTTATAGTTCTATTTGTTTCTACGTGGTTGATTTCAGTTGTGAGTTTTATTATTTCCAGTCATCTACTTCTCTTTGGTGTATTTGTTTCTGTTTGTTCTAGAGCTTTCAGTTGTCTTATTAAGGTGCTACTGCCAATTTCTCCAATTTCCTTATGAAGGCACTCAGAGCTGAGTTTTCCTTTTAGCATTGCTTTCATTGTGTCCCATAAATTTGGCTATGATGTCCCTTCATTTTCCTTAAATTTTAGAAAGTCTCTAATTTCTTTATTTCTACCCTGACCAAGTTCTCATGAGTAGAGAGTTATTTAGCTTCCATGAGTATGTGGGTTTTCTGTTGTTTTGTTATTATTGAAGACCAACCTTTCTCTGTGGTGGTCTGAGAGAATGCAAGGGATTAATTCAATCTTGTATCTGTTGAGGCTTGTTTTGTATCTTATTATATGGTCAATTTTAGGGAAGGTACCATGTTCTGTAGACATTTGTTAAATCCATTTTTGGTTCATAACTTCTGTTAGTTTCACCGTGTCTCTGTTCAGTTCTGTTTCCATGATCTGTCTATGGGTGAGAGTGGGGTGTTGAAATCTTTCACTATTAATGTGTGAGGCTCAATGTGTGCTTTGAGCTTTAGTAACATTTCTTTTACAAATATGGGTGCCCTTGCATTCGATGCATTGATATTCAGAATTGAGGGTTTATCTTGGTAGATTTTTTCCTTTGATGAGTATGAAGTGTTCTAACCCATCTTTTTTGATAACTCTTGGTTGAGAGTCAATTTTATTAGATATTAGAATGGCTACTCCAGCTTGTTTCTTGGGACTGTTTGCTTGGAAAATATTTTTCTGGCCTTTTAGTCTGAGGTGGTATCTGCCTTTGTTACTGAAGTGTGTTTCCTGTAAGCAGCAAAAGATACTGTGTTCTGTTAGTCTTTTTATTGGGGAATTGTGTCCATTGATGTTAAGAGATATTAAAGACCAATGCTTTCTGTTATTTTTGTTGTTAGAGGTGTAATTATGTTTGTGTGGTTCTTTTCTTTTGGGTTTGGTGTGAGATTAATTTCTTGGTTTGTCTTGGGTGAAGTTTCCCTTCTTGTGTTGGAGTTTTCCTTCCTCTGTAGGACTGTTTAAATGTAAAGATATTGTTTAAATTTGGTTTTGTCATGGAATATCTTGGTTTCTCCACCTATGGTAACTGAGAGTTTTGCTAGGTATAGTAGCCTAGGCTGGTATATGTGCTGTCTTACAGCCCAAGTGCATCTGCCTTTTAGAGTCTCTGTTAAGAAGTCTAGTTTAATTCTGATAAGTCCACCTTTACATGTTACTTGATCTTTCCCCCTTATAGCTTTTAATATACTTTCTTTGTTCTGTACATTTTGTGTTCTAATTATTGAATGTTAGGAATTTCTTTTCTGGTCCAATCTATTTAGAATCCTGTAGGGTTCTTATATGTTTATGGGTACCTCTTTCTTTAGGTTAGGGAAGTTTTCTTCCATGTTTATTGAACCCTTGAATTTGGAATCTTCACTCTCTTCTATACCCATTTTTCTTAGGTTTTGTTTTTTCAGTGTGTCTTGAATTTCCTGGATGTTTTGGGTTAGGAGATTTTTGCACTTTGTATTTTCTTTGACTGTTATGCCAATGTCTTCTATGGTAACCTCTATGACTAAGAGGTTGAGGACATGCCTAGTCCTGCAGTCATTTGATGTGCTAGGATGAGTTGGTACTCAAAGGGGAACTACCACTTCTCAAAGGAGAATGGGTGTGGGATATGGGGTTTGTGGAATGGCAAAAATAGAAGGAAAGGGTCTCTAATTGGGATGTAAAGTGAATAAATTAATTAAGCAAAACAAAAAACATAGTGTATTTTACAAATGTGTTGAAGACTATATATATAATATATATATATATATATATATATTATATCTTATATATACTTTAGAACAAACTTTTAAGCTATCTGTCTATCTTCTATCTATCTATCTATCTATCTATCTATCTATCTATCTATCTATCTATCTATCATCTGTCTATTCCACTATGTTCATAACAGCCTTATTTAAAATACCCAGAAACTGATAACAACCCAGATGCCCTCAGCTGATAAATGGATACAGAAAATGTGGTTCATTTACACAGTAGAATGCTATTTAGCTATTAAAAACAAGGACATCATGAATTTCACAGGCAAATGGATGGAACTAGAAAATATCATCCTGAGTGAGGTAATCCAGACCCAAAAGGATATTTATGCTATATACTCACTGATAAGTGGATATTAGCCCAAAAATACAGAATACATAGGATATAACTGAAAGACTGTAAGAAGTTTAACAAGCAGGACGGCTCAAGTGAGGGTGCTTCAATCCCACTTAGAAGGGGAACAAAATAATCAAGGGAGGCGGAGGGAAGGAGGGAGGGTTCTAGGTGGAAGATCAGAGGGTGAGGGGATAAGAAGAACAGGTTTAGTTATGGTGGGGAGGAGGGAAGGAGAGAAACCCAGAGGGTCAGGAGAATGAATGGTAATATACAGCCTCTTGTGGGTGGGAGATGGGGGGACCCTCTTGAAAGTCTCAGAGACCTGAAAGGTGAAAGACTCTCCAGACTTAATGTGAGTGATCTTAGCCAAAATGCCCAACAGTGGGGAGAGGGAACCTTTAGTAGGTAGACAGGGCCTTAAATGTTGGGATGGAGTTACTAACCCAAAATCAAAATTTCTGAACCAGAATTGTTACTGTCTAAAAAACTTCAGAGACAAAAATGAAGAAGAGACTGAAGGAAAGGCAGTCAGGTGATTGGCCCAACTTGGGCTCTATCTCATGGGGAGACACCAAGGTCTGATACTATTACTGATGCTATGAGGTGCTTATACACAGGAGCCTAGCATAGCTGTCCTCTGAAAGGCCCTACCAGCAGCTGAATAATTCAGAAGCAGATACTTATATCCAACCATTGGATTAATGTTGGGGACTCCTATGGTTGAATTGGGGAAGGACTGAAGAAGCTGATGGGGAGGGTGACTCCATAGGAAGACGAACCATATCAACTAACCTTGACCCTTGTGAGCTTTCAGAGTCTGAGCCACAAAACCAGGCAGCATACATGGGCTGCTCAGAGGCAGGGGGCACATATATAACAGAGTGCTGCCTGTTCTGATCCCAGTGGGAGAAGATGTGCCTAATCCTGGAGAGATTGCGGTCCCAGGGAAGGAGGCTACCTGGTGGGAAGAGAGGGGGTACACCTTCTCAGAGGCAAGGGGGTGGGAGAAATGGGATGAGAAACTGTGAGAGTGGGGACAGGGAATGGGGGCAATGACTGGAATATAAGTAAATAAAATAATTTAAAAAAATAAGCAAGACCATGGGGACTAGAAAGTTGTCTCATATGAACTTATAGGAGACTGAAGTCCAAAGCACAGGGTCTACAGGGATCTTCAACAGGTCCTCTGCACATGCATGCATATGTGTATGTGTGTACATGTAAATGTATGTGTACATATATATGTATATATATTATAGCTTTCAGCTTACTAATATCAAGGAACTCCTGAGTCTGTGAACCAGTGGGTCTCTGATAATTTTCCCTGTTCTTGGGGTTCTTTTCCTTCTGTTTGTTTGCCTTGTGACAGGATTTTTTTTTTATATCATATTATACTACATTTTATCATGCTTGTTTGTTATTTCCCAGAATTCTATTTTTCTCTTTTTTTCATTTTTATTTTAATTTTTACTTATTCATTTTAAACCCTGATTGCTGCCCTCTCCTGGTCACCCCTCTCACAATCCTTCCCCTCTTCCCTCCCCTTCTCCTTTGAGCAAGTGTGACCCCCGTGGGTATCCCTCACCCTGGCCCTTAATGTCCCTAATGGGCTAGCCATTTTCTCTCCTACTGAGGCCAGACAAGGTCATGAAATTCTTAGGAAAATGGATGGAATTAGAAAATATCATCCTAAGTGAGGTAAGCCTATCACAAAAGAACACACATGGTATGCACACACTGATAAGTTGCTATTAGCCCACATGCTTGGAATACCCAAGATACAATTCACAGACCACATGAAGCTCAAGAAGAAGGAAGACCAAAGTGTGGGTGCTTCAGTCCTTCTCAAAAAGGGGAACAAAATACTAATGGGAGCAAATACAGAGACAAAGTGTGGAGCAGACTGAAGGTAAGGTCATCAAAAGACTGCCTCACTTGAGGATCCATCCTATATACAATCACCAAACCCAGACACTATTGTGGATGCCAAGAAGTGCATGCTGACAGAAGCCTGATATAGCTATCTCCTGAGAGGCTCTGCCAGAGCCTGACAAATACAGAGGCAGATGCTCACAGCCAAACCATTGAACTGAGCATGGGATTCCCAATGGGGACCCTAATGGAGTAATTAGAGAAAGGACTGAAGGAGTTGAAGAGATTTGCAACCCCATAGGAAGAACAATAATATCAACCAACCAGAACCCCCAGAGCTCCCATGGACTAAACCACCAACCAAGGGGTACAAATGGAGGGAACCATGGTTCCATCTGCATATGCAGCTTGGTCCTGCGAATACTCAATGTCCCGGTGTAGGGGAATTTGAGGGTTGGAAGGTGGGAGTTGGTGGGTGGGTAGGGAACATCATCATAGAAGCAGGACAGGGGGCATGGGGTAGGGGGCTTTGGGGGGACTGGGAAAGGGGATAACATTTGAAATGTAAACAAAGAAAATATCCAATAAAAAAGAAAAGAAAGGGGGAAGAGAAGAGACCAGTGTCTCTGAAGTGAAATCTGGGAAGTGTTTTCTGAGAGCCCAAACAAAGAAGCTTAGTTTCAAAGACAGCCCAGGTTGTACCTTGTGCTTCAGCTGGAGTTGGTAATCTATAAGAATCACCCCGGTGCTACTGGCTTTGAAAGTATGAAGGGGTCATCAAGAGCAGACTTGGCACTGTGAGAGGCCAGGAAAGGCCATTGGTGAATGTTGATGGCCCAGGTCTCAAGGGTAATGCAAAGAAGTTGAGGGCTGGTACCATAAAGAGAGCCTATAAGAATTTATTAATGAAGCCTAGTTGCAGCTGAAGATTTTAGCATATTGTAGATGACAGTACCATAGGATGATACTCAAGAACAGCAGCAGCAGTGGAGGAGAGTCAACTACAGCCTAGAGTTCTACAGAAGGCAGAACTAGAGAAGTGAGGCAAGCCCTTTGGGGAAGCCAAGAAGATTATTTGTGGATCCCAGACACTGGAACAAGAAGCTGTAATATGAAAGTTGCCTTGGAGATGGCAAGATGTTTGAGATACCACAACAATGGATATCTGCTGCAAAAAGCTGCTAACAGGGAGGGGAACCAATTCAGGAGAAAACAGTTTGTTGCAGTCAACAAAGATGAAAAAGGAGTTGGAGATATGAAGACTGTTTTGACACTAGACATGGAGAGTCAGAGTTTGAAATTTGCTCAGGTGGTTTCTTGTCTTGCTTTGTGGATTACAGTTAATGATTGGATGAATCTCAGAAGAGGCTTTGAATGTTAGACCTTTAACATTGTTGGCACTGCTATAGGCTACGTGGACTTTTGAAGTTGGACTAAATGTATTTTGCACTATGCTATGTTTAGGTATGGCCTCTATAGACTCGCATGTTTGAACAAGTCTATTGGAGCCAGGAAGTGGAATGTGGTGGTTTGAATATGCTTAGTGCAGGGAGTGGCACTATTTGGAGGTGTGGCCTTGTTGGAGGAAGTGTGTCACTGTGGTTGTGGGCTTTAAGACCTTCATCCTAGAGGCCTGGAAGCCTGCCTTCTCCTGTCTGCTTATGGATGAAGATGTAGAACTCTCAGCTCCTGATTTGTCTGAATTCTGCCAAGCTCCTGCCTTGATGATAATGGACTGAATCTCTGAGCCTATAAGCCAGATCCAATTAAATGTTGTCCCTTATAAGAGTTGCCTTGTCATGGTGTCTTCACAGCTATAAAACCCAAACTAAGGAGGAAATTGCATCAGTCATCTTATGCACGTATGAACACTATGATCTATAATATCAACTCCTAGGCAAAATGTACCCACTGCTGAAATAGTTGCACAACTGCTATGGCAACAGTTCTCTTTATTTGAGGCCTTTTTCCAAGAAGAAATATAAACCTGGTAATATAAGCCTGTTCAAAAGTTCACAGCTAATGGAGGTCATAGGTTCTAGGTAGGAGCTTACTAGTGTTGTTTGGAAAAACTGACATGATGCCAAGCTATTTTACTAATGTAGAAATGTACTAATTATTTTATTTATTAAAATAAGTTTATCTTGAAGCTTTTTATTCTTGTTAAAGAATTAGCTCAACAAAACAAGGTTATCGACAAATAAGTTGATCTCACTGGATTTTTAATACAGAATTTCATGATAGCAAGTATGTTAAATTTACTTCCCATTAAACAGTAAAATTCCCAAGATACAGCATGCTTTAGAGATATAAACTCCCTCAAGGTGGGAAATGATGTAACTGCTTCTGGGAATTTCATGTAGGGAAGCACAATTTGTTCCAGAGAGGTGTTGTACATGTTCTTTGGAAGAAGAATAGAATGAGTAAGAATTAACTTCTGGAAAACCTGGCCTCTTCCATGTACAGAGGCACAGGCAGGACCAGGGATGCCTGCATTTTGAGAGGGAGTCCAATATATACTCTATTTTAAATTTAATTATTTTTATCACCTCTAAAGAAGAAAGATATTTATTTAAATGTAAGTTAAGGTCACCTTCAAAATCCATTCTTGTATCTCTCTTACTCTCTCTTTTACTCATTATAGAAATTTGAGGTGAATTAAATAGATTTGTAGGACAGCACAATACAAGTTAAAAATGTGACATAGAGAGATATGAATTATCAGATCACAATTATATCAAAATGTAGCAAGAACTTAATCTGAAATAATTATGACCATCTCTGCCCTTGGATATCATCAGTCAATATCAGTCCATGAAAACAAAGGAAGCAGAGATGATGGGCAGGGTCTTCAGAAGTCCTATGAGTATGAACAGTGAATGACAGCCCTGGGAACAGCTGCAGGGAAGCAGATAAACTTTACTTGGGCTCATTCAAGGTTTATAAAATTTTGAGGATGGGGGTCAGAATCTCCAGGATTAACAAAGGTCATTGGCTTGAAGTACTGAATGCCTCAGTATTACAGGAAAGCATTGTAGGAGCTAGCTGAATGAGTTCTTATCAGAATAAAGGAAGTTGAACTTGTAATCTAACTAAGGCTACACGGCATTCTGCAGGTAGAGATGTGTGTGGGGAGTTTGAACTCCCCAGACAGGGTCAGAGAAGAACGATTTGTTCCAGAATGGAACAAATGGAGGACTCCCTGTCAATGAAGGGAGTCCTACATTATGTGCTGAGCTCAGAAGGCTATCCAGTCAATGGTAGACTTCAACTTTAATTTGAAGTATTTTTCCCACATTTACCTTTGATTTATTTTATAATACTAAGGTATCATTATACCCCTCAGCCTCTATGCTGGGGATGACTGGATATTGAACCAGAACCCAATTAGCAGTGAATTTTGCAATGCCACTTACATCTGCCATTTTAAAAATTGGAGAAGGCCGTGTGCCAGGTGGAGCAGGGCTCCAATGTCCAATACATGGTCAAGGAGGGATATTAAGCCAAGCCACAAAAGGCTTTGAGTACCAGGAGGCTGAGAGTTTGGGCAAATAACATGCCCTCAGATCCTGTAGATCTTTGAGCAGCCTACCAGTTCCAACAGCCCAGATTCAGTAACATAGAAACAACATTCTTTCCTCAACAAAATACAAGTCCCTCTGTACTCAATAGTAATTAAATCCAGCACTCTCTGATTCTGGAGCATAACCCTGCTAGTGAGGTTATCTGTCTTTGGAGGGACTCAAGACTGCTCATAGTGGAAGCCATCACTTGGCTGAGTTTGTCCTAGAAGTCGCTGGTCAAATGGTGTATTTAGAGGAGAGCTGATCCATCAGTTCTAGTTGCATCCATTGAGATAACACCTAATCTGAGAGGTAAAGGGATGAAAACCTCTTTCTTAGTTTTCTTTGTTTTTTTCCTTCCTTCCTTCCTTCCTTCCTTCCTTCCTTCCTTCCTTCCTTCCTTCCTTCCTTCCTTCCTTCCTTCCTTCCTTTTTCTCTTCTCTTCTCTTCTCTTCTCTTCTCTTCTCTTCTCTTCTCTTCTCTTCTCTTCTCTTCTCTTCTCTTCTCTTCTCTTTTCTTTTCTTGTCTCCTTCTAGTTGTAAAGTGAGTATCGCAGGCTCATAGAGGTAAACCTGGGGAGAACGTATCATAGATATGCAGTAACCTTCAAATGGGGATTTCAAGGACCAGGAACCAGTAGTATTATAGCACCAGAGAAGAGCAGGTTTGTTAACACATACTGGCTTAGTGACAGTGATACTATTAGGACATATAATGGGGAGGGGGGAGGTGTCTTGATGAGAGCCATGCAAGGCAAAGGGAGGAGTAGGTTGAAGAGAGGAATGTTTTATAATTTCTATGTAGGTAAAGACCTATGGGTTCATGAAAGGAGACGTTAATGAGAATGGTTGTTAATAATGGCCTGGAGATGGGAGAATAGTAGAAGCATTGGAAGGAGTTAAGGTAGGTAGTGAGAGGAAGGAGGTTGGCTGTATACTGGATGTACCATAACCAGGAAAGGCTGGTTTGAACCTGTGTCTAAGTTTGATTTTCCTGTTGAAGAATATTAATGTGAGTGAAGACTGGTTTGGCAATATGGACAAGCTGGCTGGGGATATGTAAGTCTGCCACAGGCTATTTACCATATCCGTTATGGTAGAGCTTACATGTGACTGCTGTCTGCCATAGATCAACCCAAGCATCATGGATGAAAAGCAGAAAATGAATTTTAATGTTGGCAAGCATGGTGCCACCACAGCTTAATCCCACTCCAACATCCTTCCAGTGGGCAGTGCTGAGTTCTTATAATTTTGTTATGTTTGCTGTAGTGAATACTCTTCAGTGGTGGGTATTCGGAGGGTTAGGAAGAGGTTGGGCTATAACAGTTAGAATGGAGGATAACAAGGACAGCCATAAGAATAGAGGAAAGAGAATCTTGTGGGGGGCACATGTCCTGGGCTGCTGCCACTAGGTCATGAAAATCCTTCCAGGAGATCTTGTTGTTTGGTCAGAGGTGATATTTCTTCCATTTTTTTCCATTCTTATCTGTCAGTGGGAGTTGATTCATCTTCTCGGTTGTTAGGGTGGGGTCAGACATTCCTGGCAGGGATCCAAATATGCCTATGCTGGTCCTCTAGAGGAAAAAGATACAGGCAAAGCCCATTCCTTTTGTTAGCATGGGGGGTCATCCCCCCTCCAACACCCACCTAGTGGGTCCATCCACCTGACCAAGATGGGGGATATATGCGTTGGCTGACTCAAGTGACGGACAATGAGAAGTTCATCTTGGGTAGCATAGACATTTATTACAGTAAGTATGAATAATGTCAGGTTTAATTAGGTATTTGGTGATACAGATCCTTGTGCCTGTTTGATTAATATTTTAAGTGTTTGATGTGTTCTTTTCACTGTGTTAAGACCTGTAATCTAACTAAGGCTACATGACATTCTACCGGTAGAAATGGGGGTGGGCATTGAACTCCTCAGAAAAGGTCAGAGAAGGGCAAGTCCTGCCAATGAAAGGAGTCCTCCAGTATGTTCTGAGCTTAAAAGATAATCCAGTCAATGGTAGATTTTGACCTTATTTAGCAGCATTTACCCACAGTAATTATAAGTAAAATAAATCTATTTTAAGTACACAAAAATGATGCCCCTTTAGGTTACACAGAATAAATAAGGAAAGTTCCTGTGTCTTTCATTGCATGTGTAGTGTCATCTGTACAGTGTTTCTAGGCTATACAATTTATATGTGTGTTAGGGAATGACATCGGGCTGAAGATAACATAGAACAACACAGACAGCATAATTTGCAGCCAAACTTCAGCCCCAAACAGCTAACCACTGTATTATCAGATGTGTTTTTAAACATTGAACATTTTGTATTCCACAACAATGTATAAGCATCTGTTGGGATATTGGAAAATTTCAGGTTCCCAGATAGACAAACCTTAGTGTGGAAAGTCCAGATACACTGAGTTCAGTCAGCGATAAAAATCCCCTAATGCTTTTAGAAAACATCAGCCCTGGGGCTTTAGACACATCCCTGTCCACGGCTCAGAGTTTGCTCGGTATCACAGTGATGACCCAGGCTTGGGTGGAATCAAACACACTGATCCTGAGCAGCGGCATTAGTTGCTGCCCAATGCAAACAGCAGCTTTCACAACTAAGGCTGACAGTTGCCTAGATCCATGAGTTTAAAAACAAATATTTCAAAGGTGGTTTATCAATATATATATGGATAAAGTTTGTTGACAGAAAATGTTACAGTTACAGTTTCATTTCTGAGATTGTAAAAGAGAAATTGTTATTCACATTTATTGGGCCTTGACATTTCTGCTAATCTGGAGTGGAATTGTTTAAATGGTTTACCTCTCACATTCAATTTATTCGTGCTAAATTGACATGTGTGCCAGTATCAGCTATGGTTATCTTAGTTTTTTATTCTTTTGTCATCACATTCTTGTTTTCCTAAGAAGAATACCACACTGTTCTAATTACTATATCTTTATAGTGTATTTTGCTGTTTGTCTAATGGGCTATTCCCCTCTATGTTGTTTTCAACATTGCTTTGGCTGGCTTTTAATATTTTTCTCTTGTATATATTTTGCAATTGGAAGTTGTGTTATAATATGTAATTAGGTGTTTGATTGGACTTGCATTGAATTTGTCAAATAATTTGATGAGACTCCTAGCCCAGGTTGTCTAAATAAAAAAAAAAAAATTGTGTTTGTGTTTATGTGTCTGTATGTGAGTGCTCTTAACTGTTGCAGAGCAGTCTCTGCAGCCCCAGCATTTTCTATTATTCTTATATTTTGTTTTCTTTGTAGGTTTTGGAGTGTTGTGGCCTCTAGTATTATGTTCAATCCATAAGTTCTATGCAACCTTATCTGACTTATGATTATGTCAGTATCAACATTGCATATTTTCAGGATTATTCTTTTTTATTAAGGTAATTACTTTAACAATTAGGATCAAACTTAGAGCCTGGCATGTCTTCTCTTGTGCATTATCAAGCAGTTTTAAAGACATAACTATCATATAGCTCTTCATTTGTTCTTGTCATAGAGATAAACCTTATTGATGGCAGATGAGAATTATACAAGGATCACAGAATTCATTTTCATTGGCTTGAGATACCACCCTAAGCTGCAGGTCTTCCTGTTCTTGCTCTTTCTGCTTTTTTACCTGGTTACTATGACTGGAAACTTGGGTATGATCATTCTCATCCGGGTAGATTCTCGTCTTCACACTCCTATGTACTTTTTCCTCAGCCATCTGTCATTTGTGGACATCTGCTTCTCATCAGTTGTGGGCCCTAAGATGCTCATAGACTTCTTTGCAGATAGAAAAGCTATCTCTTTTCTGGGTTGTGTCTTACAGCAATGGTTCTTTGGGTTCTTTGTGGCCATTGAGTGTCTTCTTTTGGCATCCATGGCCTATGACCGCTATGTAGCCATCTGTAACCCCCTGTTGTATTCAGTAGCCATGTCCCAGAGACTCTGCATACAGCTGGTGATTGGACCCTATGCTGTTGGCTTTTTCAACACCATGACTCACACAACAGCTGCTTTCCGACTTCCCTTTTGTGGCTCCAATGTTATCAACCATTTCTTCTGTGACATGTCTCCTATCCTTTCCCTCATATGTGCTGACATACGGATCAACAAACTGTTGGTTTTCATTGTGGCAGGAGCTGTATTGATTGTCAGCAGCACCACCATCATAGTCTCCTACTTTCACATCCTCATTGCCATCCTGAGGATCCGCTCTGCTGAAGGGAGGAGGAAAGCCTTCTCTACCTGCTCTTCCCATGTTACAGCAGTTTCCATTTTGTATGGGACTCTCTTCTTTATCTATGTGCGGCCAAGTGCCATTTCTTCTCTGGACCTCAATAAGGTGGTGTCTGTGTTCTACACAGCAGTGATTCCCATGCTTAACCCACTCATCTATAGCCTGAGGAATAAAGAAGTGAAATCGGCCATGGGCAGGACAGTTGCTAAGGCCAAAGTTTTTCTCAAAAACTAAATTGTCATCTGGAGCACAAAATAGATTAAAAGCAAAGCTTCTAGATGATCCAGTCCATGGAGACATCATCTCAACATGATAAATAGTTTGCAGAACTTGTAATTGACCTCTTTTTATCTTTCTGTGTGGCTTTTATTTTACTACATGAAAAGCATTTTATTTTGGTAAATAAAGCTTTCTTTCATCATGTAACTATGAATGCAGCTTTCTACTTAAGCACAAGGTTTTTTTTTTCCCATAAATATATTTATTTTTTGGAAGCAAGATAAAATCTAATAAATATAAGAGCAACCAGAAATAAGTCAAACATTATAGCATGTATATCCCAGGGCTTTATATGTAAAATTGAAAATGATAAGCAGAGTGTTTTGCTTAGTTTGAAAGTAATTTTAATTAAATAATTTCCTTTTTTTATTTAACTTTACGCACATATGATCTATTTTCATGCTAGTTTTTATTCCATATAAAAACAAACAATTAATAGTTGTTGAAGTTTATATACAGTTTAAACAATTTTCTGGCAACAACTTGAAACCATTGAAGAGTTCAAAAATGGGATAGGGGCTGGATTTGAACAAAATGTCAAAGTTGTATGTATGAAATTTTCAAAGCAAAAAAAGAAACCTAGTTATTTCAAAAAGACAAAATTATGTTTGGTAGTGACTTCCTGGTGTAAGACTTTGGGTCTAAATGTAAGACCCAAAAGTCTCAGTTTGAAATTAAGATTAAAAGAACTCTACTGTCCCAGGTCACATCCCGGGAGGGGCACATTCCTTAGTCAGAGGACACTTGCTGGGTTAACCTTCAGAGGAAGAAGGGAGAGGCTGATTAAATTCCTCAGACCACAGGGGAGGGAATCCACCTGCAGGTGAGGAAGGTCCAGAGCACGTAGACAGACAAGGGAGGTCCTTGACACCTCATTCCCCCAAAACCAATCAGTTTAAAAGTCACACTGTTCTGCCAATCATATTGTGCCTAGTCACTGTTTCTCTTTCTACCCCCTAGACCATATAAAAGCTATTCTTAGCTCCAACTCGGGGTTCTCTCTTCTTGCTTGCATGCGAGGGAACCTCAGTATACTGGAATCATTAAACCTCTTGCTGGTTGCATCAAGATCGATGTCTCCTGAGTCACTGGGTGGCCATAATCTCCTGTGGCTTGAGTGGGGGTCTCCCCTATCTGGGGGCCTTTCACTTTTATAAATCAGAATCTATGATTATTTTTAATTTTGCTAATTAGACATGGTATAAAATACACAATTATGTCAATCATATTCTAATTAACAAGAGTTAATAAAAATAAGTGAAGCATGCTATAGTGTTACAAGGCAAAACTAGGCAGTAGATTTATCTCAAGCCCTGCCCACAAGGGCTTCACATGAGGTTGTTGGGTAACTGTGTGTCTCATCAGGAGCTACTAATAGGAAATCAATGATGGGACAATGGAAAATTATCCTGGTTCTTTCTTCTCCCGGGGACAGCTGGACATGCTTTAAGTTTTTTTTTTTCCTTTCCTTTTCTTTTCTTAATTACTTTTATTATTATTATTTTTTTACAGTCCAGATGTTGCCTCCTCCCAGTCTGCCCTCCCACAGTTTCTCATCCTGTTGCTCCTTCTCCTCCCTGTCTCTAAGATGTCCATGCCCCCTCCCACCAGGCATCTCCACTCCCTGGGGTTTCATGTTCCCCTTTCTCTACTCCTTCCCACTCCCACCTAGAATGGTAACTCTTTCTGCCTGCCATGATTACTTTCTTCTCCCTTCTAAGTGTGATTGATGTATCCTCACGTGGGCCCTTTGGTTTGTTTAACTTCTTGAGTTCTGTGGATTGTTTCCTGGGTATTCTGTACTTTTTTGGTTAATATCCATCTATTGGTGAGTACAATCCTAGTAAAGTGCTCTATTTATAGTGATTAAAAACTCAAAGCCTGCTTCCTTTCCACTTTATAAGGATTGAGAATAAATGGTTAGGGTTCAGTTTGATTGATTACTTTCTTCCAGAAACTTCAGACCAAGATAAAGACATTATGATGTCTTTGACAGTAATTCCTATCAACAATAAGATTTCCTATAGATGATAGAATCTACATACACTTCACACTAGTAAATAAAATGAAAACAGCTTCTAGAGCTGGAAAGATGACTTAGTGGGTACAATACCTGAATTCAGATCCCCAGATCCCACATAAAACTGATGTAGAATTTTGCATCTGTGGTGCTAGCTTTTTAATAGGTGATAGAGGAGAACTTGAGGTTTGTAGGTCACCCAATCTGTCATACAGAATGGTGAACAATAACAGGAGACTCTATTTCAAACAAATTGGAAGATGAATCCTGACAGCTGAGCCTTCTTCTGACCTTCCAACATGTACAGTAGCTTGGACAGACAGACAGACAGACCACACACACACACACACACACACACACACATTGGGTGGTGATTTAGAAGAGCTTCTAGATAAAGCAAACGCATCTGGAATATTCCCATAGTTCCAAGATACTTGGTGATATTTCTGAGTCTCAGGGTAAGGAGTAGCTACTTTGGCAGGATTTACATTTCTACCAGTTTGGTATCATTTCTGTTCTTCCTTTCCTTGGATAAAATACAAAAACAAAAACAAAAAAACATTTACACACAGCAATTTGCATACTGCTTTCAGGAGACTATGCTTCATTTTGTCTGAAACATACACTTCCTCAATCCTCCATCACTGAATATCTGCACCAAATTAGGGTTCTAGGCAGTATATTCTTGTTTGCTTTGAATGACTGGAGATTGAATTTCTAATCACTGAGTTTGATGTTGTGAAGTACATTCATATGTCGGGTATATTTTTCTATGTTTTAAATGAGATGTACAATGCTATTTTTTTTAAATTCCTCAAATAAAACAAAAGCTTCTTTGCTAACTTAACCAGTTACACTGGTTCCTGGGGCTTGGCTCAGGAATCATGATTGCTGAGGTAACAAGGGTGGCAAGGTACACCTTTAGGATCATTTGAGGGATGGTTGGTTCAACCAGTAAGGCCAGTGACTTACTCTGAGTCTCTACTGTGGCTGATTCCAGTGATGCTCTTCTATTCTCCCCATAGGGAGCTTTGATCCTGGCATTCTTGGGAAGTTGTGGAGATGAGAGTCACACAGAAGAAACAGGTTTTTAAATTTGGTTTGTGGGTAGGTTGGTATCCTTATCTCTCCACTGGGAATCCTGCCTGGCTACAGGAAGTGACCTTTTCAGGTTCCATGTCCCCACTGTTTGGCATCTCAGCTAAAGTCACCCACACTAACTCTTTGGCCTCCCCCTTCTCCAGATCCTGTGCCTAATTCCCTTCCCCCTTCCCTCTCCCACTCATTTCCCTTCCTCCTTCTACCTCTTATGAATATTTTGTTCCCCCTTCTAAGTGGAATTCAAGCATCCTTGTTTGGACCCTCCTTGTTTAACTTCTTTGGGTCTCTGGGGTATATCATTGGTATTCTCTATTTTATGGCTAATTTCCACATATTAGTGAATAGATATCATACATGTCCTTTTGGGTCTTGTTTACCTCACTTGGGATGCTATTTTCTAGTTCCATTCATTTGCCTGCAAAATTCATGATGTTCTTGTTTTTAATAGCTGAATAGTATTACATTGTATAAATGAACCACATTTTCTGTATCCATTCTTTTCCTGAGGTTGTTTTCAGGTTTTTGCTATTACAAACTAAAGCTGCTATGAACATAGTCGAACATGTGCCCTTGTAGTAGCCTCTTTTGGGTTTCTGTCCAGGAGCAGTATAGCTGAGTCTTCAGGTACAACTATTTCCAAAACAGATACCATCTCAACTACAAAACTTTTGGCCCCAAAATTTGTCCTGTCTAAAAGGACAAAGATGGAGCAGAGACTGAAGGAAAGGCCAACCTGTCCAACTTGAAACCCATCCCATCAGCAAGCACCAACCCTGACACTATTAATGATACTCTGCTATGTTTACAGACATAAGATTAACATAACTTTCCTCTGACAGGTTCTGCATAGGAGCTGACTGTAAGAGATGCAGAGACCCAAACACTGGACGGAGGCTGGAGACTCTTATGAAAGAGTTGGGGGAAAGACTGATGGCCTGGAAGGGGATGAGAACCTCACAGGAAGACCAACAGAGTCAACTAACTAGGATCCCTGAGAGCTCTCAGAGACTGAGCCACTAACCAAAGAACATTCACAGGCTGGAAGAAGGCCTCCTGGCACATATATAACAGATGTGGAGCTCAATCTCCATGTGGGACCCACAACTGGAGTGGAGCCTCTCCCTGAAGCTGTAGCCTGACTGTTGTATTTGTTCCCCAAAGGGTTGCCTTGTTTAGCCTCAGTTGGAGAAGATGTGCCTAATCTGGCAGAGACTTGAAGCACAAGAGTGAGGAGATACCAGGGGTGAGGCACCATCTCAAAGGAAAAGAGGAAAGGGGAGGAGGCATAGGGGAAGGCACTTTGAGGAGGGGACCTGGAGGGGGAGAGGTGCCGTTTGGGATGTAAATAAATCAGTAAATATTAAAAAATTGGTTTGTTTCCAAATTTCTGGCTGTAGGGGCTATTACCCTCATAGGATATTCCACACACTATCATGGTAATAAGGTTACACAGACAAAGAATCAATACAAAGAAACCAATTGCAATAAATTTATCTCTGTGGTATAAATGTCTACAAAAGAATCCCAAGTAACATTATTATAATTGTCACTAAATAAAACCTCATTTTTAATTGTATATCTAACTAGCAGCAGCCAAGATATATGTTTGCATTTTCTAATTGTCTTTTGAGTTTAGATTCCTTACCATGTAATCAAGACTGATAGCAAATCTTTAGTGAAAGATGAATGATTTTGTTTTCAAGTCTCTTGATTGTTGCCATCTGAGCGAATGCTAACCTATGATATTTTTGAGTACTGGGAAATCCTAGATTTTCGTGTTAATCTTTCTCTCCCCCACATATTTTGATTATCTGGAGTATGGATGATTGCACTGCATGTAGGACGTGGCATGGTCATTTTGGATTATGACATCTTGCACTTTCAACCTCTCCCTTTGTGAAGTTCCTTGAGCTTTAGGTTAGTAAAGAGTCTTTCAAGATAACCTTATTACCAACTTATCAAGACTTTTTAGCAACTTAGTTTTAGAGATTAATATTTTAAAATATGAAAGTCAAATTTCGCTTTTAATAAGGTACTCATGCCCTGGACCATTTCATAGCCATAATTAGTTATTCCTCCTTTTCTCTGTGTAGTTCTTTAGTCATCTTCTACTGCGAAATATAAGATGTATTCAATATAGACGTTAATATTTCTTATGAAATAGCTATTTCCTCCTATGATGTTACTGCATTGGGCCATTAGATGGCAGCATCAGCATAGAAACCACAATAAAATGACCATCATGTTTTCATTTGTTCTTATAGCAAAAGGAAGATGACAGGCTTGAAGGAATCTTCCAAAGACTAAAAATTGATTTGTGGGGACTGAGGGATCACAAGAAAGTTTACAGTGTGCCTTGTGCATGGATTCCTTATAAGGCCAGCACTTTTGTTGGCTTATAAACTTTCATTGACACAGAAACATTCAATCCTCACTAATGGATTTTGACATCTTCTGATTGTAGAACAAATTATAGATACAGAGTTTCCTATGGCATACAACAGAGCTTGCTTATGCACATCCTAGAGACACATAGTTCAGATCTGAGTCATCAGATATCCTTACAGGCCTGTTCTTATTAGACCAAAAGCAGATTTTTAAAAATGCTCTGCTAACTGTAAATATCTTTCGTAGTTGGTTCTTTACTACTAAGTGCATAAAAAATGTTTGTTGTTGTTTTTATTGCTCTTTCTAAACTTGATTGTTAGAATACTTGTTTTATTATCCTAGTTTTTCAAAAGTTTTCATTGTCCAGGAACTTTAAAATAGCTTTAGTTTAAAATAGTCTTCTTTTTTTCTGGGGTAATGCATGTACAATAGTAATGGAGGCTGTCGGCCTTCATCCCTTGGTGGCACTCCTGTTCTCAGTAGTTCTTTCTCACTTATGTTCATTCTGTCAAACACATAATGGAAATTTAAAAAATTGAAAATACTGGCACTTGTTGAACTCTTAAAATATACGTTCAGCATAAAAATATAGAAAACACTAGAAGAGGTTATGTTGTAATATCTGTAAAAAAAAATCTTTGTTTCAAGACAACACTGAAAAGTAGAAACCTTCTTCTGAGAGACAGAGACTGGGTTTGTAGGTGTCACTGGTTACATGAAGCTTCCTGGAACACAACACAAACAACTCAGCAGTTGTCAAATTAGATTCTGCTTCATTTTTAATCACTACTATCCTGTCATCAAAACGCCTCCTTTACATTTGTGTTGGACTAGGAAAGATACCATAGAGTGATACTGGTTTTATTCAGTCTTCTTTTCTGTGTCACTTACTTGATTCTAACATTGATTTAGGTAAAACATTTATTACTTTTTATTTATTACTGGCATTTTTTTATTACTAATGATTCTTTAGTGCCCTGTTATTGTTTTTTGTTTTCCTTATGCATGTTAGTGGTGTTTAATCTTTGTTACCTTTGTTAACAGATACAGAACCATCCGGCAAACACACTTTTGGACTTTTTTTTTTTTTTTTGGAAAAGCCTTCCTAAATGTTGGTAGCATAACTCCATGGGCTGGTGTCCTGTACTAGATAAATAGGTAGGTAGGTAGGTAGGTAGATAGATAGATAGATAGATAGTTATAGAGTTGGGAGTAAATTTATTTGTAATCCATATAAAATCAAATTTTCTTTTATGAGGAATTTACAAAATTAAAACTGGAAGAACTTAAATCATGGCTGCACTGCTTTACACAACAATCCTGGTTATGACATGGACAGAACTGAGAGGATGGAGACATGGGAACAAAGCAGAGGACCAGCCAGAGTTTAGCTCTGAGCTCCTCCATGATGGCTGGACACCAGGATGTGCTGGGTTCATTGTAAAATGGATTTTAATTTCTAGAAACGTTTACAATTCTGCTGCTGATGTCAGTATACTGCCAGGCTGAGAAATCCTGCAGTAGATCAGTGTTCTCTACATGAGAGTCTGGAGCTCTGTCCTTAAATTCTTTCTCAGCCTCAGGTTGTAGAAGAAAATTGTAATAATTAAAATCATTTATAAAATATGGATGATGATGATCTTATCTGTTATCTCTTGATTCTGTTTGTATATGTGAATTCTATCCAATTATTGTTTACTGGGTATTCTTTAGTTATGATTCTTTGCGTTGTCAAACCAAACAATGAATTTAATGTATATCCCAAGACTGACTGTACTTTTGCTTGATTCATTAGGCCTAACCTTACTGATGCCAAGAAGTGCTGCTAACAGGAGCTGGGTATAGATGTCCTCTGAGAGGCTCTTCCAACATCTGACTAAGACAAATGCAGATGCTCACAGCCATTAGACTGAGCTCGGGGACCCCAATGGAAGAGTTAGGGGAAGGACTGACGGAGCTGAAGGGGATTGCAAACCCTTAGGAAGAACAACAATATCAACTAACCAGAACCCCCAGAGCACCCAGGGACTAAACCACCAACCAAAGAATATATATAGATGAGTCCCTGACTCCAGTTACATATGAGGAGAGGATGGCCTTGTCCAGCATCAGTGGGAGAGAAGGCCCTTGGTTCTGTGGAGGCTTGATGCTCCAGTTTAGGAGGATGGTAGAAGGGTGAGGTGGTAGTGGGTGGGTGGGAGGGGGCACCCTCTTAGAGGCAAAGGCGAGAGGGATGGGGTGGAGGGTTTGAGAAGGGGAGATTGGGAACTGGGGCAACATTTGAAATGTAAATAAACTAAATAACCAATAATAATAAAAATGAATAGGATTTTCATCCTAAATGTGTCACCTACAACAATAGGGTTCTCAAATGCTGATAAATACAGACTAGGAATGGACTCACTTTGCTAGTTTCTTTACATGCCACTATGTGCAGCAAAATATCTTTGTCTCATGTCTCATGGAAAGGAAAACTAGATAAGTAATACTGCGCCTTTGAGGATGTGTGTACTATTGTGCATATATGTGTACAAGACAGAGGACAAAGCTGGGTATTTTCCTCTACCTACTGCCATCTTAATTTTGAGTCAGTTTGTCAGTGAGTCTTGGCTGATCATCAAGCACTAGGAATCTGACTTTGTCAACCCCACCACCCTGGAATAACAGACCTGTGCCATAAGGCCTAGCTTTTAGTGTGTGCTGATGATCCAAATACAAGTTCTCAAAGTTCTCATGCTTGCAGCTGAGAAAGAGCCTGAGCCTGAGAATGACAAAGGTGACTTTATATATGTATTGAATTTTTCAGTATCAGGCACTCACTAAATACATTATCTTGTGCAATTTTTCACTGATGATCCCCATTGCTTTTACACCGAGAGAATGAGAATTCTAGACTTTGAATCAGTTAATCTAGATCAAACACGCTGTTCTCAGTTTGATCATCTGAAAATACTTCTGCTTTTTCACATAATGAAGATTTGAATTGTAGCTTTCTACTACAACTTTCAATTTGTATTATTAGACCTGCTAGTTGTTAAGGGATTGCGTGTGTTGTGTTCAGTTTTATTTGTCTGTTGGATGAGGAAAAATCGAAGGCCCAGATTTAGGACATAAGTTAATGAACCAATGATATTACAGACTAGCCCTTCTGCCTTTCATCAATTTGCTTATCATTAGAAATGTTCTCACTTTGCTATCTGGCAAATCCCTGGGGATGACTGCAGATCTAAACAGCAATTAACATCCTGGAAGTTTTCTAACTTGAGATTGCCCTAATTAATTGGTTCCTCTGAAACTTGTTTCGAAGTATGACAGATCATTTCGTATCTTTGGTAATTATTTGCCTCTGAGCACCCAATCAATCTTAATGATGTTCAAGGCATCTTGTTAGAAATATATGCAGCAATGTTTATCTTCAGAGACTCAGCCCTACACTGGTAGGATGAGTTTAAGTTAATGGTTTCTCTGGAGCATTAAGTTCTGCAACCCAGACTCTACTACATGTAAAGTTTTATCTAGTTATGAAAATACTTGAATAGAAAATTACCCTACTCTTCTCTGTGCTATTCCTTTTCTTTAAGTGAGAAAAGTAAAAATAATGAATGGGAATTCATCTGTTCTTTACACATAACAAGTTACAACCATAAACTTGGTCTTGGACCTGACCTTTCTGATATTTAGAGTAATGTGACATATTCTTAAAAAGGCAGGATGTGAAGAGCATGATGTAAACGATGGCAAATACATTAGGGAGGAAAAATGAAGGTGGGGGAAGAGAGTGGAAAGGAAAGCAAGCTCAAAGAAATGTCAAACTGGAAAGAGAATGTTGAACATTTTATGATTAGCACATTTTTTTCTAAAGCAATTATCATTTTAAAGATGAAAATTATATTGTGATAACTTTGAAACTTCTAATACAGCAGTAAGGAAATTAGATTGTTTAACATGACAGTCCTTATTTCTTGATGAAGCCAGTAAGTAGAAGAAATAGCTTTGATCTCTCAGGGTAATAGAAATTTGCTTGTCTTTCTCTATTCATTTTCCATTTTTTCTCCACATGCTTATCTGTAAGTTTATCTTGATATTTACTCTGAGAAACATTTGATAAAATGAATAGATAAAAGTTTTCAACATATATTTTTATATTTATTTACATAAACATGTGCACAAGCATTTTATTACTTATGTATGAAAAGTCCTTGTTTATGAAGTTTACATGTTTATTAAATCATGCAAATTAATCTATAAGAGGTCCAGAAATGATGAGTGTGAGTATTGATACACTGTTAATGCCTAAGCTAGAAGTAGGAAGCTATGGAACTTTTGTAAGTTATACAATTTGCAAGTATTTTCTTCCATTCTGTAGTTTATCTTTTGTAGTGTGGCATATCCCCTTGTTCTACTTTGGGTTTTGTTATCCATATTACCTAAACATATCCTTTCCCATGTCAGTCAATGAGCATTTTTCTAAATCATGTAGTTCTGTAGTTTGATTGTTAGTTATATTTTTAATCTACCAAGAGTTAAATGTTGTATAAGGTAAAGGACATGGTCTAATTTTATGTATCCATGCAAATACAGTTTTTCCTACACTATTCATTAAAAACAACTTATTTCTACAATGCGTGGTCATGACACACTTGTTGAGGAGTAGTACTAGCATTATTCTTTTGGTTACTATTGCCTGATAATTTCAATTGCATCAAGCCTAGTCTGACTCTGCTGTCTTTTGTATTTCATATAAATTGTAGCTAATTCTATGTTTTAATGAGGGAAGTTGTGGTATTTTCCCAGGAAGAACCTTGAATCCAATGACTCCTTATGAATGAATATTGGAACAATATTAATCATTTGCAGCATTAGCAGAGCATATCTTTAAATTTGGTTTTATCTAGATCTCTTTCACTAATATTTCATAGTTTTATTGCAAACATCATACCTCATTGATTAAATCTTCTTATAGGTATTTTCAATAGCTACAATTAAGTGGGGATGGTTTCTTTGCTTTCAAATGGCTTATTATTCAGTGTACATAGATATTATTGATTTTTGTATATTTATTTTTGTATCCCTCTCAGAACTTTTTGATTATTTCTACCATGGTTTGGCAGATAATTTGGGATGTTTTCTATTTCAAGTCATATTCTCTGCAAATAGAAGAAACTTGGCTTTCTGCTTTACAATTTTCATACATTTTGTTTCATTTGTTAACTTAATTGTTTAGGCTATGACTTACTGTACTGTGTGGAATAGAACTTGTGCAAGTCAGTATCCTAGGATAAGGAATTTGACCCAATAAAAACCAAATTAACCAAAAGAACAGTAAAAATCAACGAAGTTGGTAAAATGCCTTAATATATATTTCTCAAAACCAGACCTCCAATGACCAACAAATATATGAAATAATGATCAATATATAAGTATAGTAGAATACCAGTAAGAGTCATTTTACTGATTTTTTTTTTTTTTGCCTGTCATCATAGATGCTTCCTTGAGCAACAGATTGTACTGGGTGCAGAGACCCACAGGTAGAAATTTTGTGGCATAGGGTGTGATGGAGAAGACATATATGCAGAGGACCTGCTAAAGACTTTTGCAGGCTACATGCTTGCTGCTTCAGTTTTTGTGAGCCCATATGAGCCATGCTTAGTTTTCTGCTTAGGTAATTCAGTGAATGTCCATGATTTTAGGAATTATCATTATTTTCTTAATATTCAAAGTGTAAAATTAAAGCCTTAAGGTGATATTTTAACTATCGGCGTGGTGACTTCATATCCAATTTTATATAAGCAAGTTTTTTAAATCAAGTTCAGATGGAAAATGAAATTGTGTGTTCATGAATAAATTTACAGCTGACATTCTCCTAGTAATGGGTAGAATTCTGAAATGTAATCCTTGTCTGAAATGCTTTTATTGTCGTTTCTGTCCTATAAATCTAAGATAAATGTCCTATGGAAGCAAATCAAATCTCTCAAATCTCCCATTCAAAATTTCTAAAATGAATTTTTGTTATTTTATAGAAATTTAATCATATATCACTGCATTTTATTTTATTTCACAGAAAGGTTTTATATTTATTTAATAGTGCGGTGTGTATGTGTATATATGCGTGTGTACATGTGTGTATGTGCATATGTGTGTGTGTGTGATGCTAATATCACTGAACACATTAGGAGGTTAGATGACTCAGATGACTACTCTAGGAAGTGGGTTCTCTCCTGCCATTTTTGAGGGGGGGCGGGGGGTCTCTAGGATCTAAAATGAAGTCCCTAGGCTTGTGAACAAGGACTGCTGAGCTGTCTTAGAGGCCCTGTGTTATGTGAATATACAGTATGGAGTACACACAGAAATGAAGAAAGTATAAAGAAACCATAGATTCAGGGTTCCTTAGAAGGGAAATAGCAGGATACAAATTATATTAAGTGGGGAATAGGGTAACACGGATGGGGACATAACTGGGGTTGAGGGAGAAAGGTCAATACAGGAGGGGCAAGTAACACCAAAGTTGTTTAATAAGCTCAGAAAATCATATTCACTCACTGTGCTGGGTATGTTGATGTCAACTTGACACAAGCTAAAGTCATCTGAGAGGAAAGAACCTCAAGAAAATGCATCTGTACAGGCAAGCCAGTAAGGCATCTTTTTATTTAATGATTGATGGGGAGGCTCCAGCCCATTTTGGGTTATGCCATCCCTGGGCTGATTGTCCTGAGTTCTATAAGAAAGCAGGCTGAGCAAGCCATTGAGAGCAAGCCAGTAAGTAGCACGTCTCCATGGCCTCTGCATCAGTTCCTGTCTCCAGCTTCCTCCTATAAGTTCTTGTCCTGACTTCCTTCAATGATGGACTAAAATACATAAGCCAAATAAACCCTTTCTTCCCTAACTTGTTTTTTGGTCATGGTGCTTTGTCACAGCAATAGAAACCCTAAGCAACACACACACACACACACACACACACACACACACACACACACACACAGGCACACGCACACACACAATCCTAAAGGAACTAATACTTCTTGGGCTGACAATACTTCTCACATAGATTTAAAAGAAAAAAAAAAAAAAACCAGAAAATGAAAAACAAGAAACAGTACCAACAGTACCAGTCATGAGAAACTTCCTTTTGAAGGCTTTGTAAGGAAAGCCCAAGTGACTCTCAAAACAACATCATCCATGTATCTATCCCTTGTTTGCATTTTAAGGGCCGATGGTGAGCCCTTAGTGCTGAAGACTCAGGATACTTATTACACACAACTTGTATAGAGAATTGGATCTGACCTGAAAGTGTCCTTTGTGTGTTCTATCTTTCATGGTACCAAAAAATTACCATGAAATCTACCATAGGAAGGTAGGGAGTCCTAAGGTGCTCCAACTCCTGTGAACAACACCTATGACTAACAACTACCAGCATGGCAAGTTATGTATAAAGATGCATACAGTGGCATTCACATGTTGTTGAAAACCAATAGCTGTCCAATTGGCCTTAAGGCCCACTCAACAGGAAGAAAATGTATAGTATTAGAAATCTAACCAGCTTCCCTGGGCTAGTGGGGTCATGAACCTTAGAATAGAATGTGCTATCGCTGTTTTGCTAGAAGATCATAATTATTTACTATATTAAGAATCTTATTCTTGGACAGTCTTCTGTTTGCCTTTGAAAAGAGATGTAGAACTCTCAACTCCTCCAGTGCTATGCCTGCTTGGATGCTGCCATGCTTCCTGCCTCGATGATAATGGACTAACCCCTGAAACTGCAACTCCTGTTAAAGGGTCATTCAACTCACAGGTTGAGAACGGGTTGTCTAAACTGATTCAGAAAATCAAAGTAGCATCCTTCAAGCTGCAGAGCCTGCTGCCAACTGAAGCTCTGTGAGAAATCAACCACTTGAGTGAATCTGCCAAACAAACTCACTCTAATTGGCATGACAATGAATCACACCCTCCTCCTGACCTCTCTAATCCTCTCACAAGAAGGCAACACTTGAAGTAGAGTCAGACCTTTGCACCTGCCCTTGACATGCAGAACAAGATGTAGAACTCTCCTGCTGCTCAAGCAAGATGTGTGAGTGGACACTGCCATGCTTCCTGCCTACTGGACTGAACCTCTGAATCTGTGAGCCAGCCCCAACTAAACATTGTCCTTTATAAGAGTTGCCTTGAGGCTGGAGAGATGCAATGCATGTATGTGCTGGGGCACACATGCGGAGTTTGGAGAACCACCTTGGGTCTTGGTCTGTATATTCTACCTTGATACAGACTCTATTTGTTGTTGCTGTTGATTATGCCAGGATATCCAGCCACAACTCTGAGAGTTTCCTGCTGCCTCCCAACTGCTCATAGCAGCTCTGGGATTACAAAGATTATTTTTTCAAGTTCCTTCTGATTGACGATTCTGGGGTTGGAAAATCTTGCCTTCTCCTTAGGTTTGCAGATGATACATATACGGAAAGGTACATAAGTACAATTGGTGTGGATTTCAATATACAAACTATAGAGTCAGATGGAAAAACAATCAAGCTTCAGATATAGGACAGCAGGCCAGGACATGACAACATAGTTGTGTATGATGTGACAGATCAGTAGTCCTCCAATAATGTTAAATAGTAACTGCAGGAGATAGATCACTATGCCAGTGAAAATGTCAACAAGTTGTTGGTAGGGAACAATTGTGACCTGACCACAGAGAAAGTTGTAGACTACACAACAGCAAAGAAATTTGCAGGTTCCCTTGTAATTCCATTTTTGGAAACAAGTGCTAAGAACACAAGGAATGTAGAACAGTCTTTCATGATGATGGCAGCTAAGATTAAAAAACGAATGGGTCCTGGAACAAGAGCTGGTGGTGCAGAGAAGTCCAATGTTAAACTCCAGAGCACTTCAGTCAAGTAGTCAGGGATAACTGCTGCTAAAATCCACCTCAGTCCTCTTCTCACAACAATGAATTCACAATCTGAACCCAAGTGAAAAAGCAAATTGCCTAAATTGTACTGTATGTAGCTGCACTACAACAGACTCTTACCACAAAGTCAGAGACTGTAAATGGTCAATACTGACTTTTTTTTTTATTCCCTTGACTCAAGACAGCTAACTTCATTTTCAGAACTGTTTTACACCTTTGTGTGCTGGTCTATAAAATAATTTGTGTAATCCTTGTTGCTTTCCTGATACCAAATTGCTTCCCATGGTTGGTTAGAATATATTTTGTTTTGATGTTTATATTGGCATGTTTAGATGTTGGATTTCGTTTTCTGAAGATGAAGTTCAGTTACTTTGTATCAAACAGTACCACCAGTGTCTGTCAGTTTCCATGCATAAGGTTTAGTGAGATGTTATATGTAAGATCTGATTTGCTAGTTCTTCCTGGTAGGCTTATAAATGGAAAGATTACACTATTTGATTAATAGTTTCTTCATACTCTGCATATAATTTGTGGCTGCCGAATATTATAATTTGTTTCACACTATGTAACAAAACTGAAGATATGTTTAATAAATATTGTACTAATCAGAAGTAATATCAAACTAAAAAAAAAAGAATATTATCCTTATACCCATAGATAAATATAGCTCTCAGTCCTTTCAAAGAAGCTTCATTTTACAGGAAATGATGACTATCACAGAAAACCATGACTAGATACAATGGATACACTTCCACCACAGCTCTTGCTCAGGGGACATTTTAAAGAGAAATCAGAAAGGTTGTAAAAGCCAGAATACAAGGAAGTCTGCCATGAAACAGTCTCTCCTAGAGGTGTTTTCATAAATGATAATGGAAGTATGGCAATATCAATAGTTATGTTGATATGGAAGGGGGAAAAGCTCATCTTGTCCCACTACTAGACAAATATTATGAATATTTAATGACTGCTAGGTGAAGTAGAATTAAACTCTCCCAAGGATGAACTCAGTTAATGATTGTCCTAGTGCAGAGTATTCACACACAAAAAAACCAAAAACAGACTCATAAGGTGCAATTTAAAATATATGATTTTAAAATATAAAATATATGATTTAAAATGTAAAATATATGATGTAATGCAGGCGCACACATGTGTGCACATGCATCCATGTGCATGCATGCACATACACACAGTATGTATAAGTATAATAATAATTAAAAAGACTATGAACTTGGGGGGAGGGCAACATGGAGGGATTTGAAGGAGGATAGGTGGGAGGAACCAGAGGACATAAAAGGAGGAGGGCAGTGATGTAATTCTATTTCATTTTAAAACATTAGTGAGTAAAATATAATAAAAATACATGTTCATAGTACATATATTGATAATATAAGCAAACAAATATTCAAAATGAACTGATAAATCATTATAACTCAGACTTCTGGCTTCCTTAACAGCAAAAGTGTTTAACAGTATCCATGATTCTTTCTACAATTGTTTTTTTAACAAGTGTATATCTGAATACATTTTTAAGATGGACACCAATAAAATGGTTAGCACTGATCACAGAGTTTAATCTGTTTGCTTTTTTTGATTTTCTGAATGTTAACTAATTAGTAATAACTCAATAAATATTCATAAAGTACTTTCTTGCTAGGAATGAGGTTGTGTTAGGGCAGGGAACAAAAGCAGGGGACTCTACTTCCTTGAACCTTATGGTTCTGGGGTCACACAGGGCACGTTTCAGTCTGAAACACATGCAGATTTTACACCATAATAAGTGGTACAAAATGGGAGACGCTTGGTTACAGAGATCTTGGCATGTGTTAATTCTCTGGAAGTTTGTAGAGCAACATAACTTATGTTTTGGAAGATACAGCTTCTTGTCTATCACATGGATTAAAATGATGACCACAGACATTGCTACCCATCACCACAAGATGGCAAGAATTCTCCAGGAAAGTAACTACCTACTTAATGATGCTGGGATATGTTCAGTGGTTTTTAATAAAACTATGTTATATATAAGATAGTAAAAATAATATTACCAAGGTCAAATTTTAATCTCAGCTGCATGGGCAATATATTATTCTGTGCCTCTTACAAAAAGTCCCAAAATTCATTGAAAGACATAGGTAAAAGATGAGTATCCTCCTTCAAACTTGTACTTCATATCTACTCCTTCTCAAATTCAACTTGTATGTCCCTTATTTTTAGAAGGCATTTAATTTGTTGAGGTTATAACAATTCTCCTTTCCCTTTCCTCTATCCAAACCATCCCATTTATCCCTCTCCTCTCCTTTAAATTCATGGCCCATTTAAATTAATTGTTACTGCATGCATGTATGTATATGTATTATGTGAATGTATGATATATAGATATATGTGTGTGTGTATGAAATCTATAATCTCTACCTATATTTATATATCTATATTGACTGCTCTTTGCTTTTCTGAATATTAATAACAACTCAATAAATATTTATGAAGTGCTTTATTGTTAAGAATGAGGCTGCATTAGGGCAGGGAACAAAATTAGGCAACTGAGCTTCCTTAAAACTAATGGTTCTGGGGTCACGAAGATATATGTATATATCCTAAATATAACCTGTTCATTCCACATAATGTATATGTTTTTCAGGGCTAAGCATGGGGCACTAGACTGATGTGCTCTTTCCTGGGGAAGATCACCTTTCCTGCTTCCAGGTTTCCCCAATTTCTTATAATACGCCAAGTAAGATTGAGGCCTCATGGACTTTTCCCTGTCCAGTTTGGCATGATTATTTCAATTATTCTTGTTTAAAATACATTTGGATGGTCATGTTGATGAGACTTTACAGGTTTAGCTTCTGATGTTAGTAAGAAACATAATTTCCTAGAAAGCTCCTGGATCCTCTGGCTCTTGAATTCTTTCTGCCCCCATTTTCTGGAACATTTTCTGAACCTTAGATGTGGAAGGGTTTCGTAAACATTTGCATTGGGCTTTGCACTCTACTTTTGGATTGGTTGTGGTTTTCTGTGTTTATTTTTGTCTGGTGCAAATAGAAGTTTCCTGGATGACCAGTAAGGAGTACACATATCTGCGTGTACAATGATAAATATTTACAGATTGTTGTTAGGGATTATGCTACTTTGGTAAATTAGTGGTTGCATATTATACTCAAATAATCATGAGTTAACTAACACTGAGGAGTTTTCCAGTACCAAGCATGTTTTCCCTTTTGTTGAGTGAGTCTTAAGTCTAATTATTTACATTGCTGCTCAACCTCCAGGTCCCTCCCATACCGAGTCTCTCCCAATATTCCTCTCCTACCCATATGAGAGGATGGGAACCCCAGGATATCCCTGAACTGGCTCATCAAGTCTCTGCATGATTAGATCCATCCTCTCCCAGTGAGGCAGGACAAGGCAGCCCTGTGCTACATATGTGCTAGGAGCCTTGGTGCACCGTTTGTATGACCTTTGACTACTGAGTCAGTCTTTGAGAACTCCTAGGGGTACGGGTTATTTGATACTGTTGGTCTTCCTGTGGTGTTCTCCTCCCCTTCAGAGCCTTGAGTCCTTCTCCTACCTCTTCAGTAAGGGACTCCAACATTCTTCCAATGTTTGGCTGTAGGTATCTGCATCTGTTTTGGTCAACTGCTGAGTAGAGCCTCTCAGAAGACAGTTATGCAAGGCTCCTGTCTGTAAACATGATGGAGTATCATTTGTAATGTCAGGGATTGGTGCTTGCATTTGGGATGGGTCTCAAGTTATTGGTGTCATTTCTTTCCATTTCTGCTCTATCTTTGTCCCTGGATTTCTTGTAGACTGGAAATACTTGCAGTTGAAAGTTTTATGGATGGGTTGGTGCCCTTCTTACTTCACTGGGGTTCTTGCCTGGTTAGAGGAGAAGGCCTGTTCAGGTTCCATTTCTCCACTGTTAGGCATCTTGGCTAAGGTTACCACATTGATTCCAGGGAGCTTCCTTCTTCTCAGATCTCAGGGACTGTCTAGACATTTGCTCTAACTTCCTCTTCCCAAGCAGCTGCAGATTCCTTTCATTCTCCTGGCCCTCTCTGTCTCTCCTGTCTCTTCTTACACCTGATCATGTCCTCCTATTCCTCTTTCCCTTCCCTCCTCCACTCACCTTCCTCCCTCCCTCTGCCTCCCATGACTATTTTGTTCCTCCTTCTAAGTGCTATTTAAGCATTCTCACTTGGGCCTTCCTCCTTGTTCAACTTCTTACGGTCTGTGGGTATGTATCATGGATATTCTGTACTCTATGGCTTATATCCACATATCAGTGAGTACATATCATGTATGCCCTTTTGGGTCAGAGTTTCCTCCCTGAGGATGATATTTTCTAGTTCTGGTTCCATCCATTTACCTTAAAAATTCATAATATCATCATTTTAAATAGCTGAATAGTATTCATTGTGTAAATGAACCACATTTTCTGTATTCATTCTTCAGTTCAGAGACATCTGGGTTGCTTCTAGATTCTGGTTATTTTCAATAAGACTGGCATGAACATGGTGAAGAACATGTCCTTGTGGCACAGTGCAGTGCCTTTTGGGTATATATCCAGGAGTGGTATAGCTTGGTCTTGAGTTAGAACTATTCTCAGTTTTCTAAGAAACCATTACCTTAATTTCCAGAGTGGTTGTACAAGTTTGCAATCATATCCTTGCCAGCATGTCCTTTAGCTGGAATTTTTGAGGTTAGCCTTTCTGATTGGTATAAAGTAGAATATCAGGGTTGTTTGATTTGCATTTCCCTGATGACTGAGGATTTTGTCATTTCCTTAATTCTATAGTTCCACATTTCTATAAGTGCTTCTTGGCCATTCTAGATTCTTCTGTTGAGAATTCTCTGTTTAGCTCTGTTCCCCATTTTCAAATTGGGTTATGTAGTCTGTTAGGTTTCATGTATTTGAGTTCTTTATCATTTTGGATATTAGCCCTTCATTGGAAGTTCTTTTATTGTTCAGGATTGTTTTATCTATCCTGGGATTTTTGTTTTTCCATATGAAGTTGAGAATTGCTCTTTCAATGTCTATAAAAATTGTGTTGGAATTTTGATGGGAATTGCATTAAATTTGTAGATTGCTTTTAATAGGATGACCATTGTCACTGTCTTAATTCTACTGATCCATGAGCATGGGAGATCTTTCCATCTACTAATATCTTCTTCAATTTATTTCTTCAGGGACTTGAAGATTTTGTCATACAGATCATTCATTTGCTTGGTTAGAGTTCCACCAAAATATTTTATATTATTTGTGGTTATTTTGAAGAGTGTTGTTTCCCTAATTTAATTCTTAGTCCATTTATCATTTGTGAGAAGGAGGGCTACTGATTTCTTTGAGTTAATTTTATATCCATTTACTTGGCTGAAGTTGTTTATCTGCTGTCAGAGTTCTCTGGTAAAAATTTTGAGGTTGCTTATATATACAATCAAATCATCTGCAAATAGTGCTACTTTGACTTCATCTTTTCTAATTTGTATCTCCTTGATCTACTTTAGTTGTCTTATTGCTCTGGCTAGAACTTGAAGTAGTATATTTAAGTACTGTATATTTAAGTACTGGGAGTCCTTGTTTTGTCCCTGATTTTAATTGGATTGCTTTGTTTCTCTTCATTTAATATGAAGCTATTGGCTTGCCACATACAATTTTATTATATTTTTATTATGTTTAGGTATGCACCTTGTATCCCTGGTCTTTATATGTCTTTTAACCCAAAGGATGTTGAATTTTGTTGAAGGCTTTTCAGTATCTGATGAAGCGATCATGTGGGTTTTTCTCTAAGTTGATGGATTTTCCTGTACTGAACCACCATTGCATTCCTGGGATGAAGCCTACTTGATCCTGATGAATTTTTTTTTTATGTGTTCTTGGATTTCATTTGTGAAATTTTTATTAAATAGTTATGCATTGATGTTCATAAGTTAAATTAGTCTGAAGTTCTCTTTCTTTGCTGAGCCTTTGTAGGGGTTAGGTATCAGGGTAACTGTGGCCTCATAGAATGAATTAGATAGTGTTCCTTCTGTTTCTATTTTGTTAAATAGTTTGAAAGCCTGATAGAATTCTGTCCTAAAACCATTTCATGATATGGTCCTGAGCTTTCTTTGGGTTGTGGGGCTAGGAGGCTTTTATGAATGTTTCTATTTGCTTAGGGGTTAAGGGACTGTTTATATAGTTTACCTGATCTTGATTTAACTTTGGTGAGTGGTATCTGTGTCGAAAGTCCTCCATTTCATTTAGATTTTCCAGTTTTATGAAGTACAGGCCTTTGATGTAAGATATAGTGATTTTTTTAAAAAAATTTCCTTATCTTATGTTGCTATGTCTCTTTACCACAGATTTTACAAAGGAGTAGACCAGATGGAGATATAATATAGTTTCTCAGAGAGCTTTGTGTCTGTAGTGCATAGTGACTCGGAACATGCTGTCACTATCTCTAGAACACAGTCATTATGGTTTGACAAAAGAGAAGAAGAAAGATGAGCAACTCTTGTCTATATTTCTTTGGCCAGAATATAGTCATATGAATGCATATTTCAAAACTATATGAAAAATTTAGGGTTTTTTTATGTTCAGAATGCAAATGGACTTGGTGAGCATCATTAGATAGAAACCAATTTCTAAAATCAGGTGCATTTATCATTTTTTTCTTTACTTCTTATTAATGAAAGGAAAGGCTGCTCATATGGACACTTATCCAGGGCTGACCACTTGGATTGGATTACCTTCAGGAAGCAAGTACCTGGAGAAATTGATTCTCTCTCAAAAGACATTGATTACCTGTAGCTCTTTGTCTGGGATGAGACCTATCTATGTTCAAATGTCAACTGCTATAGCTATTATTGGCACAAGAGGAGCTTGATGGGGAGAAGGTGTGAGAATGATATAAATATAGTAAAATGTGTAATATGTGTAAAATTCTCTAAAGCATTAAATGAAAATTCAAAAAAGAATCAAACAATGGGTTTCTTCCACCAGTACTGTTATTTATACTTATGACTTATGATTCATTAAGTTCTCTCTCTCCCTCTCCATCTCTCTCTCCCATTCCCTCTCCATTTCCCTCTCTCTCTCTTCTCTCTCTCTCTCTCTCTCTCTCTCTCTCTCTCTCTCTCTCACACACACACACACACACACACAAGCACACACACAAACACACATAATCTGACTTTTTACAGATAATTTTTCTTGTTGTCATTGATATAATTTTATATGGACTAAAATAATTTTTACTGTTTTTAGCATAACATATAGATACTATTTCTGTAGTTTCTTTTTAAAATTAATATATTTTTGATTTTTTTATACATTGATATTTTTGTACATATATAAATTATTCTGATCACCTACCTGTCCCATTCTCTTTTGCTTCCCCCCTAGCCACACCAACCCTTTCTTTCCTAGAGGTTCTCATTGTACTGTCATTTCCTTTTTTTTTTTTTTTTTTTTTTTTGGCCTACTTAATTTAACCACAGCTTCCTACATGAGTGGGGAAAATATTGCCTTTGGAAAATAAAGAACTCATCAGTGCCTACACCACTGAAGACAGTGACTCTAGGTATTCAAATTAATCAATTAACTCAAAGTATAAAAGCTTTTTAAAAAAATAATTAGTACTTTTAATTACTTTATTGATCCCTATTTCCTCACCTTGTTCTGGAAATAGAACTGAGCAGTGTAATTGGTCACTTGGCACCAGAATAGCACATGGAAATCTTTCCTTTAGCAACATTTCCCAAAGGGTTATACAGGCTTATATGATCTCCTGGAGCAACTGTCACTGGAAAGAGACTTTCTGTGAGAAGATTGTTTTATTTTAAGGTATTGCAGGAAATTCTGATTTTCAGTTTGAATAAAGGTGAAGTGACAGTTTATGTGCATGAAAGTAAGTATTACATTTAATAAGCCAAAGGAAATAGGCCATACATACAGTCAAGGGATGAAATGATTATTAATGTAAGCAATCCACAGTAGAATTCTACTTCATAAAATACAATGAGGTTTTATAGCTGTGATTAAACATAATGGAAAGCTGAAGTCTCTTCACAAAGCTCTCATTTAGGCTTTAAAAAACATTTTTGGTGGAATTGATAGTTTGATCAGTGCATGCCATATGTTTTTAATATCATAGATTTTATGTAGTTATGCCTGGCCTTCTATGACCAGTAAATACCATTTTGTAGTTAGCACAGTTTAATTAGAAATATTATTAGTTAAAATTTTCATGATTGTGGAAACTTTTTTTTTACTGGTAAGCAGCTCAAGAGTAGGTCATAAATGTGCATATTTACACACACACACTTTTGAAAACAAGTTCAGTGATGCTGGTATGTATGCGTAGGTTGGGGCCATTCACGGGAGCATGGGGACCTATTAGTGCCCTCATCTTCAAAAATCAAATGCCTCTCTCTTCCCTAAAATTATCCACCTTCAATGGCTTCTTGGTGCAGGGTGGGACTGGATATCATCTACCCCATCTATACAATGATTTTTGCTGGCTTGTTTGTAGGTCAGATTCAGGTAATTGCTGTGAATTCATGAATGCAACAGCCATGCCATGTTCAGAAATTGAAATTTCATGCCACTACTTATCCATAGGTTCTTACATTCTTTATGAACCTTGTTATTGTTGTGTTGATATAGATGTCTGTTCAGTACTGGGCATTCAGCCTCTCTACTATCTGATGTCCACAACAAATTCAAATTTCTCTGACTATGATTGATAGCATCCTAGTTCAATAACTACAAGCAGAAAAATCTACATAACAATTTGAAAGCATGACCACTTAGCAAGATAACAACAGCAGGTTTGCACAAGTGCCTATGACGTCTGTAGTGATGAACGTCTGACCTGGATTGCAGTATGAGACATGCAATTTCATCCTGTGAAGCAGGACTTAAGTGCAATCAGAACAGTGTTTTCTATCCCCAAATAACAATGCTCTTATGGTACCAGTAGGTATCACAACATTCAGGGTCAATCTCTGGGTAAGACTATTGATGTATTGTCTCCTTTAACAGCTTGTATAGAACCTTTTGTCACCATCAAAGCCACTTACTAGGAAGGGAACTTATGGGTTACTGTGTTTGAAAAGGTTTCAGCAATAGGTTCTTACTATGTGGTTATCGTAGCTAATAAAGGGCAATGACAATAGCCAGTAATATTTTAGAAACCATTTGGGACTCCCCAACCAATAACTTATATAGGAAGACATTGAATGACTTGAACTGTGATTTCTTTTTAATAACCCATGTTTCTGGAAATGGTATTGTCTATCTATGACAGGTAATTTAACTCAAATATTTTTTTAAAAAAGATATATTTTGAAATTAGATTACTAACTAGTAACAAGTAACTTACAGAAACTACTAACTAGTGAGTTTCTTTAATGCTCTTTCATGCATCCTTAGTATAGTTTAAATCACTCACAGCTCCTCTTTACCCATTCTTCAACCTCACCCCTACGTAATTCCTTTTCTCTTTTACTACTGTATTTTATTTTTTTTTAATTGAAAATAGATCCTTCTCAACACATTCTGACCATGGTTTCCCTTCCCTCTACTCCTCCCACTTCCTCCACTGCCTCCCCATTGCCACAGATTCACTCCCTCTGTTTCCATTCAGGAAAAAGCAAAACTTTGAGAGTTAATTCTTTAACCTTTGGTCTTGTCACTCATTTTAGTTTACATGTGTTTGCTTACTCTTCACTTATTTGCTTTAAGTTGGGTTGTGAGGTAGTAGGTACCGATATGACATTTCATACTTCCTTCTTTGGGTCAGCGTTCCTCTTCACATTAATTCCTCCTATACTCTCAACCCTCCCTACTTAAGCCTCTCTCCACACAGGATTACATCTTATGACTTTTGTTTTGCCTATACCTACTAACACGTCCTTTAATATACCCCAAGTCTCCTTTCTAGTTTCTTGTCTTCCACTTTTGCTTTAAGTTAAGCATACAAAACAAGTAATTTGAAGCCAGGTTCCACACACAAGAAAGAACATACAACATTGGCTTTGTACCCTTGAGATACTTCTTTTTCCTAGTATTTTACCTGAAAGTTACGTAGTAATTTTTTTTTTTACAGCTGCATAGTGTTCCATTTGTATGCTACATCTTGTTAATGCATCTTCAATAAGCATCTAATATTATTTCATTTTATGGTTATAGTAAATTGAGTTTTTGTTTGAGATAGGTTCTTACTTTGCAGGCAATGTGGCCTAGCATTCAATAGGTAGCTTAAGTTGACCTCAAATTACTGCCTCAGGCTTCCAAGTGGAATACATTCATGAGCCATTATGCACTACTTAACTTTAAATTATGTATTCTAAGATGCAGTTAGAATAATGCAATAGAAAATAAAATAGTTTAAAGGCAAATAGAGAAATTGACTCATTCATTCAGGCTAGTGTTCCCCCATAGATCACAGGATTCCCAAAGAACCCATCCATGTAAGGAAGAGCAATGCACAATTCAGATAATTTCCTAGTTTTTATCTGCTAACGTTATATTTACTTTATTGATAAAAAATGAGTATACTCTGGACCACTCACCTTGCATATTTACTCCTTGTTTTATCCCACTCTGAAGTTAGTCTCTTCTTCCTATTAGCTGTCCCCTTAACTGTGTACAAGCTTTTTAGTTATGTGCAATCTCACTTGTATTTTTTCTTGTTTCCTGTACTTTTATCATTATAAAAATAATTGCCCTTTCTAAAGTCTTGAAGGGTTCCCCTGAGTTTTCTTAAATAACTTTATTGTTTTAGGGCTTTATAGTTAAGTATTTTCATTAAGAATTTATCTGTGTATTGGATGAGTTTTGGGGGTCAAGATTTAATACTATGCACATGAGATTTTCAACACCACTAACTAGTTTATTCTTCTTCCAGTGGATATTTCTGGTAAATATGCTACAGATTAGTTGACTATACAAGTATGAATATATCTCTGGAATCTGGAGTCTCTTTTGTTCTATTGTAGATAATCTTTAATACCGTTAGCAAATTTAGAAATAAAAGCAAAGCCTCCATTTCACCTTAGTTAGAATGGCTAATATAAAATGTTTTAGTCTACTTAATATGTAACAAATACCAGTAGAGATGTTAAGTAAAATTACTGGCATACACTGTTATTAGGAATGTAACTAAATATTTCTATTATAGAGAATAGTATGGAAATTCTTCAGAAAACTATAAAGGAATCTGTCCTAAGATCCAATATTTCCTCTCTTGTATATATAACCACAGAAAATGCATGTATGTAGTCATAAGTAGAAATTTTTAAAAATTCATCTTAAATGTAAAATAGTTACTACTTGAGTTTATGTAGGAGGGTTGGAGAGAAGGAGTCATATTTGATTAGTTAACAGTATGTTGATTGTTGAAATAGCATGTTGTATAATATGTGTAATTATTATGCATAATTAATAAATGCCAATAAAGCCAAAATGAAATAGTAAAAAGAAAAGATTTGCTAAAGGGGCTCAAAATGAATCTTGTTAGTTTGATAAAGAAAAGTTATATATCACATTCCGGAAAAATCAGAATTCTTATCAATAAATCTTATTTTAATTAAATTAGTCTTTGTTTTTGTCCTGTCTTAACTCGATCTAATAAATGGTTCTCTAATAAACTGTCCTCATGTTCCTTGAGAATTAATTTCACTTTCTTGGGAAAACCAAGCTTAAGGCACTATGCATTTTAGAGTATATAATTAGATCTTACTACTCTATATCTGCCAGTATTTGTATGTAGCATATAGAAGCCATGAAAAATAGTTAATAATTATAGTATAGAAATGTGAATAAAGCCATTTAAAAATCTTTCTTTTTTTGCTTTTGAAGACTTAAAGAAAAATAAATAGCATTTTCCAGGTATCAAGATCAGTTATTCTAATTTCTGAAGTCATTTATGGAATACTTTCTTTTGTTTCTGAAACTATTAATGTCTTAAGATATCCAAAGTAAAGAATAAAAGATTTTAAATAAAAAGAGAACACTCAATTTCATAAAGATAGAGAATTAGGATGAAAATGTAAGTGACATGCACTATTAACTATTTTGTAACTGACCTCTCTGGGCAACATGTGGATAATTTGGCATTTCTAAAAATGAGACCAATTCAGTATGTATGTATTTATAATAAATGACATTTGCTACACAAATGTATACCAATGTTTTTACTTTCCAGTTTGTAGAATGACATGTAATGGCGAAAATAGTGAAAATTTTCAACCATAATTCAATCTTTTCACAGAAAGCACCATAAATTCCCAAAATCATGGATGAGGAAAATGTTACTGAAGTGACAGAATTCATCCTTTTAGGATTCACGGAGATGTGGTGTTGCAGCAGGTACTCTTTTTCATCTTCTTCATCATTTACATCATCAGTCTGCTAGGGAATATCACCCTGATTTCTCTCATCTGTGCTGATTCCCGACTCCATACACCCATGTATTTCTTCATTGGAAACTTGTCATTTCTGGATCTCTGGTATTCCTCTGTCTATGCCCCTAAAATCCTGATAACATGCATCTCTGAAGACAAGAGCATCTCCTTTGCTGGATGCCTGGCTCAGTTCTTCTTCTCTGCTGGGCTGGCCTACAGTGAGTGCTACCTACTGGCTGCCATGGCTTATGATCGTTATGTGGCCATCTCCAACCCCTTGCTTTACTCCCAGGCTATGTCCCCAAGGTTATGTGGCAGTCTTGTTGCAGCATCCTACCTTGGTGGCTTTGCAAACTCCACCATTATCACCAGTGAGACATTCACTCTGAGCTTCTGTCGAGACAATATCATCGATGACTTCTTCTGTGATCTGCCTCCTCTTGTGAAGTTGGCATGTGATGTGAAAAAGAGCTACCAGGCTGTGCTCTATTTCATATTGGCTTCTAATGTCATCACTCCCACTGTGCTTATTTTGGCTTCCTACCTCTTCATCATTGCAGCTATCCTAAAGATCCGCACCACCCAGGGCCGCCTCAAGGCCTTCTCCACATGTGGTTCCCACCTGACAGCTGTCACTTTGTACTATGGTTCAATTCTCTTCATTTACTCCGGCCAAGCACAAGTTATGCTCTGGAGAGGGATAAAGTGGTGTCAGTGTTCTACACTGTAGTGATTCCAATGCTGAACCCTTTGATCTACAGTTTACGAAACAAAGATGTCAAGGATGCCTTGAAGAAAATGTTAGACACATTCAAGTTTCCATGAAGAAGAAAACAGGCAAAATATTTTAAAAGCGTTTATCATCATGCAATTGTTCTTAGCTGGTATTATCAGAAATAAGTATACTAGAGATAAAAGGTAATTTCTTAGTGTACATACAGAGGTCTGTGTTTTCTACATGTTAAGCTGTATTTCTTGAGACAATTGGATATTATTAACTTGTTTGTAAAATTAAAACAATTCTTTTTCCTACCCAATAGCCTATCTTTTTCAATTATTTTAAAATTTTTCATATTTTAGTAATTATTCAAATGTATGTATGGAATAAATTGTCATCATATTCAACACTTTAATGGCACAAATATATTTTTCTTTGCTTGTTTATGCTGTGTATTTCTGTGTGTGTGTGTATGTTAGTGCCAGCAGTACAAAAATGCCACTGTGTGCAGATGGAGGTCAGTATACAAACTCTGTTTCCATCTTTTTTGAAATAGGCTTCTTCTGTTGCTCACTGCTATGTAAAACAGACTGTAAGCACACAGATATTCTCAGCTTCTCACTTTATTACAGGGACAGAAGTATATAGAACATGTGCTTTGGTTTATATGATATTTGAGAATTTAAATTCAGATCCTATTTACTTACTCAATTTTCTTCCTAATCTTATTTATTATTTAATTATCACACTAAGATAGGTTTCATTATGGCCTTTTCAGTCAAATTTTTTCTTCATTCTTTTTCCTCTTTTTCCCTATCCCTCTGATCCCTCTGACACCTCTTGTGTTCTACCCTGAAGACCCATGTCTACTTTCATTGTTAGTGTATTTTTTCCTTCCTCCATACCTCTATTTTATCCTTCCCTTCAGATTTCAAACCTTATTCATATGCTTGTGTGTGTGTGTGTGTGTGTGTGTGTGTGTGTCTGTAGGCATGGACATTGTCATTGAAAGATGGAATTCACATATAGGAGAACATGCAATATTTATTTTTCTGAGGTTAGGTTACTTTAGGTTACTTCAAATAATACTTTCCAGATGCATCCAACTTTTTGTAGATTCCATTTTTCCTCACAACTAAACAGAATTTTATTACACACACCCCATACATACCCCTACACATGAATATACTACATGCTGATAATAGATCTGATAATTTGAATTTCATCTGTTGTTTATATTGGGGCATTCTGTGGTATAATTATACAGCAAAATCTTAGTAAGACAGAAAAAGTGAACTGTTTTTTACTTCACTGCCTCTGCTGTGCTGTACAGCATGTGTTAGTTTTAATCTCCTGAACTCATATTTGAAATCAGATAGATATAGTGTTTCCACAGAGATTTCTTTCTTTTTTAATGTTTAAATTTATCTATTCATTTTGCATCTATGTATGTGCCCTATGAATGTTTATGTATCCACATATGTACAGAAGCCCATGAAGAACAGAACATAACATCAAATCCACTGGACTTTGTAGGGGTCAAAAAATATTTATAAATTCATGAGAAACTACAAGTATGAGGCAGAAAATTTTGTGTAATATCTAGTGGCCCATTTTTCTTTTCTTTTTTATTTATTTACATTTCAAATGTTGTCCACCTTCCTAGTCTCCCCGCCATGAACTCCCCACCCCCTCCCCCTCCTCTTTGACTCTAAGAAGGTGCTCTCTCATTCACTCACTCACTCCCCTCTCAATCCTCTAGCATCTCCCTTCTCTAGGGTATCAAGCCTCCACAGGACCAAGTGCCTCCCTTCCCACTGATCACAGATAAGGCAGTCCTCTGCTACATATGTAGCAGGAGCCATGACCAGTCTAAGTATATAGTCTTTGTTTGGTGGCTTAGTCCCTGGGAGCTCTGAGGCAGTCATTGTTCGAGTTGTTTTTCCTATGGGGTTGCAATCCCCTTCAGCTCCTTCAGTCTTTCCCCTAACTCTTCAATTGGCGTCCCCGGGCTCAAGTCAATGTTTAGCTGGCTGTGAGTATCTGCATCTGTCTTAGGTGCTGGTAGAGCCTCTCAGAGAACAGTCTTACCAGGCTCCTGTCTGCAAGCACATCTTGGCATCAGCAATAGTGTCTGGGTTTGGTGTCTGCAGATGGGATGGATTTGAGGATGGGCAGTTTCTTGATGGCCTTTTCTTCAGTAACTGCTCCAGTTTTTGTCTCTGCATTTCCTTTACACAGAAACAGTTCTGGGTTAAAATTTTTGACATGGGTGGGTGAGTGGGCCCATCCTTCAACTGGGGGCTCTGTCTATCTACTGGACATGGTCTCTTCAGGTTCTATGTCTCTGCTATTGGCCATTTCCTTTAATGTCATCACCTTGGACACTGGAAGCCTCTTGCATCCCTGGAGACTGGAAAATCCCAGTGGTTGCCCTGGTAGTCTGCATGTAGAAGAATGCAAATTGATCCATTCTTATATCCTTGTACAAAGCTCAAATCCAAGTGGATCAAGGACCTTTACATAAAACAAGATACACTGAATTTAACAGAAGGGAAAGTGGCAAAGAGCTTCCAATGCATTGCCACAGGGAAAAATTTCCTGAACATCAATGACTCAGGATCTATGATCAAAAATTGACAAATGGGACCTCATGAAACTGAAAAGCTTCTGTAAAGAAAAGGACACTGTCAATAGAACAAAATGGCAACCTACGAATTGGGAAAAGATCTTTATCAACTGTACATCCAATACAGGGCTAATATACAAAATATACAAAAAACTCAAGACATTAGACTCAGGAAAACCAAATATTCCAATTAAATATGGTGTACAGAGTTAAACAAAGAATTTTCAACTGAGGAATCTCAAATGGCCAGGAAGCACCTAAAGGATGCTGGCAACCAACCGTTGGACTGAGTACGTGGTCCCCAATGGAGGAGTTAGAGAAAGGACTGAAGGAGCTTAAGGGGTTTGCAATCCCATAGGAAGAACAACAACATCAACCAACCAGATCCCCCAGAGCTCCCAGGGACTAAACCACCAACCACAGAGTACACATAGAGCAACCCATAGCTCCAGTTCCATATGTAGCAGAGGATGGACTTGTTGGACATCAATGGGAGGAGAGGCCCTTGGTCCTGTGAAGGCTCGATGCCCAGTGTAGGGAATGCCAGATTGGGGAGGCAGAAATTGGTAGGTGGGTAGGTGAGCACCCTCATAGAAGTAGGGGAGAGGGATGGGATAGGGGGTTTGTGGAGCGGAAACCGGGAAAGGGGAGAACATCTGAAATGTAAATAAAGAAAATATCCAATAAAAGAAAAGAAAAACAAAAAGAAATATTCATCCTTAGTCATCAGGGAAATGCAAATCAAAACGACCCTGAGATTCCACCTCATACCAATCAGAATGGCTAAGATCAAACAGCGGTTACTGGTAAGAGGATATGGAGAAAGAGGAACACTCCTCCATTGTTGGTGGAATTGCAAGCTGGTTTAGCCACTTTGGAAAACAGTCTGGGCGTTCCCCCAGATAATTGGAAATAGTTCTACCTGAAGACCTAGCTATACCACTCTTTTGTATATAACCAAAAGATGTTCCACCATATCATAAGGACATGTGTTCAACTATGTTCATAACAGCTTATTTATAATAGCCAGAAGCTGGAAACAACCCAGATGTCAACAACCCAGGGAAGAAAGGATGTAGAAAATGTGGTAATTTTACACAATGTAATACTCCTCAGCTATTAAAAACATGGACATGGTGAATTTTGCATGCAAATGGATGAAACTAGAAAATATCTTCCAGAGTGGGGTAATGCAGACACAAAAGCTATGTACTCATTGATAAGTGGATATTAGCTTAAAAGCTCAGAATATCCATTATACATCTCACAGACCATATGAAGCTTAACAAAAGGATGACCAAAGTATGGATGCTTCAATCCCACTTAGAAGGGGAAACAATATAATCACAGGGGGGCGGGGGCGGGGGGAGGCAGAGCGAGGGAGGAACCTGGGTAGCAGAGGGAGGGAGAGTGGAAAAGGGGGCAGGATTAGGTATGGGAGGAGACAAGGGAGAAGTCCAGAGGGTCAGAAGAATGAATAGAAAGAAGTAGCAGTAGGGAGTGGGGAACAGGGACAGGGGAGGTACAGAGATTTCCTGATCCAGTGAAGGTAACATGGAATAGAAGCTGCTGCAGAGATGATTTTTTTCTCTCTTTTTTTTTCATTTTATTGGTTTTTATAAATATTCTCTTTACAGAGCTTGTTACTTTATTTTATTTATTCACTTGATGCATTTTAATGAACCACTCAATCTGGATGATATGGTTAGTTCTCACTTTTATGTGCAGTTTATTTCCTTTAAATGAGATTTTTATCACTTTGTTGAGAAGTCTATACACACTATAATTTTTTATTATATCTAACCCCCTGCCCAAGCTCTTCTTAGATGTAATCTCTGTCTTTCTACCCCCCAAAATTCTTATCTTTGCCTCTAAAACCAATCCAGTTCAGTTTATACAATTAAAATGGTTTTGGGTGTGGGGCCAAATCCTGGAGAGTGCTTAATCTACTATGGGTCAAACTATTAAAGAAAAATGTCTCTTTCTTTCATGGCAGCTATCACCTTCTCACCCAGGGGTGGGACTTTGCCTATTCCTCCCACCATGATTGTTGAGAACATCCTCAGCACTCCTTATCGCCGGTATATGTACTTGGGCAGTAGAAGCCTAGAGATTCTGACCAGCTTCAGAGTCTTCTTGATACTGTTTTGACCTGCTTACTTTCTAAGCTTAAGGAGAGCTTCCTATTGAATGGAATATTTATATCTTACTTTAGAAATCTTATAGTTTTAATTTCTGTAATTGTTCAGAGACCTTCTCCAAGATCTATAGTTTTAATCCCATAGGAAAATACCACACAACAAAGGTCTAGTTCAATCTACTCTCTAGAGATGGACTGTGCCCTTCTGTTCTACACTGTAGTCATCATGGTGCTCTGACTACAGCCTAAGAAACAATGGTGGTAAGGACACCTTCAGGAATGAAACAAAGACAATATACCCATAAGCATGAATATTATCCCTCATGCTAGAGCTTTGATTTTATTTTCTAAATCATTCAGTCATAGACATGCTTGTATATTTATGAATTCACTTAAATTCAACAAGTGATCCTCAGAACAATAAAGTGTTGAACAAATGACTTTTAGTCATCATTATTCCCTAGTTGTGAGATATAAAGCACTTAATATGCCTGCTAATATGTTTGTTGCTCTATTTTGTATCTTAAAAAATCATTTTGTTGGCTATTTATGAATTATATGTGTGTGAAATAACACTATTTCAGTGGTTAAATTTGATTTAAAAAATTATAAGCTGTTGTTAGTGGTTGAAGAAGATTTAGAATGGTGAGATTTGTAGATTTGTGAACAAGATTTTGTAATTACATTCAAGTAGGTGTTACCTATAATTACTTGATAAATCACCAATGGAGTATGTACAAACAATTTTATAAACCATATTATTTTTACATGTAACGTTAGACAAAATATTTGAAAGTTTTTCTAAATTTTGGGAGAAACATGAATTCTTTTGTTTGTGTGTTACTCTAAGCAGTGTGTTTTCTCATATGGAGGGCTGGTACTTCACAGAAGCCTCCCTCAGATCATACATTAGCAGAAAATAGTGACTTTAGTCAAAATGAAACAAAGACGTCAACAATAGCACAGTTTACAGGTAGGCTCCATTGTTTCTTCGTTTTGTATTTATCCTGATCCATCCAGATATTGCCTTTTCTCTTTAATCTTTGCCATTAGCCTCTGTCCTTAGCATTACCAATCTCTGCAAAAGTTGTTTATTGATACTGCCATGTATCTCAGTGGATTAAATATATTGCCAAACCTGTAAAAAGTATGTTTGGCTCTGAGCCTAATTCTTTATAGTTTCATGAGCTTAATACCTCAACTCTCTAGTGGCCCAAACCAGATAGAATAGCTCTATGCTGGTGTGTTTTTCAAGGACCTGCTGAGATCTTCTCTGTATTTAATTTACATTAATAAATGGAGTGGGTCAATAAACATGTTTTTTACTGGGTTTTTTGGGGGGCTGGGTTTCAGTACAGGTGTTGTCTTAGAATAACTTCCCTGTGTGGGAAACTCCCTTGGGGCAATTTCTTTGCAGTTCATTTAGACTTACTCTAAATATACATTCAGATCAAGGAAATAACACTATGAACTCAAAACTAGTACATATAAGAAGACAAGTTTAATTAAGAAAGAAATAATATTAGTACATGGCTAATTTAGGAATAAATATATTCAATATCATTGCATAAATGGAAGTGAGAGTTTACATATAAAAGGATTCTTGATCAGAGATTAAACTTTTATATTATTTGGGAATTACATACATTCACTCATTACATTTCAAAATCAAACCTACCTCTACTTTCTCCTCTTTCATTCCTCCCCTACACACCACCAACTACATCATTTTTCCTTATGCTATTTATGACCTCTGTATTTTTGTTTTAAAGTTGCTGATCTGCTTAGTACTGCTTTTTTGTGTTTGAATGTAGGCCCTTCTACTGAAGCATATTAGCTTTTTAGTGGCTGTATCCCTGAAGAGAACGTATTCTTTCTTCCCTAGAAGTTATAATTGTCAACAGCTTCTCAGCTAGTGCTGATACTTCATAATTATATCCTCTGTCTATGCTGAAGTTTTGGCTGGCAACAATTAGTAAAATGAATATATTTTAAGTTTATTAAAATTAAAATTTAACAAGTAGCTATAGACACCACATCAGTTATGTTAGCTTCTCGTTTGTTATCCTTCCCTTTTCAATATTTGTTGACTCATAGAGACATATTGTCCCCTCTCTTTCTATAAAATAAAAATTGACATTCCGTATTCATTCTCACTGTTATTTAAGATTCCTTGTTAATATTTCGACAGAAGAAATTAAGGCATATTCCCCATCTGCTATAATTCCATATCATGTTTTCTTTGCATCCCCATAATAGGCATTATGCAAGGACAATGAGAGGGAGAATAAACTTCAGTCTTGTGAGGAATTATTATATACTTTCATATTTCATACCAAATTCAAACACCCAATCAAAACACTTTTAATATTAACAGGGGGTTGTAAGCAATACTATATAGTTCAGTCATTAGAAAAAAGTAAACATGAAGTGAATATGAACAAAGTTCTTTATATGCTTACATAAAGATATTACAATATAACTCATTATTTATTACACAAAAATTATACTTTTAAGTAAAAACCCATGTACACTATTCAAAAAAATTTGGTGAAATTTCAAAAGATGGAAATTTTAGTTTTGATACTCTGTTTCTCAACCTTGGCCACAAGTAGTGTGTTATCATTCTGTCCTGGCTTGCTAAGTATGTGTCAACTTAGACTTCAGAATGACCTAACTTAAAGAGTTTTCTCAGAGCTTCCTTCACATCTTTATTCCTCAGACTGTAGATCATGGGATTCAACATTGGGAATAACACAGTATAAAAGGTAGATACCATTTTGTCCCTTTCCAGGGAGTAGCTGGAACTTGGACGAGAGTAGATATAGAGAATGGAGCCATAGTACAAGGTCACAGAAATGAGGTGTGAGGAGCAGGTAGAGAAGGCCTTGAGACGGCCCTGGGTGGATCGGATCCTCAGGATAGCAGCAATAATGAAGAGATAGGAGGTCAAGATGAGTAGAGTGGGAGAAATGACATTGGAAGCTAGGAGGAAGTATAGCACAGACTGGTAACTCTCCCTGACATCACATGCCAACTTCACCAGAGGTGGGACATCACAGAAAAAATCATCAATGACATTGTCACCACAAAAGTCCAATGTGAATGTGTTGCTAGTTAATATTATTGCATTGACAAATCCTCCTGTATAGGAATATACAACCAAACAGATGCACAACCTTCTTGACATAGCTTGAGCATAAAGCAGGGGATTAGAGATAGCAGTATAGCGATCATAAGCCATGGCAGCTAGTAGGTAACATTCACTATAGGCCAGTCCAGCAGAGAAGAAGAATTGAGACAGACATCCAGCAAAGGAGATGCTTTTGTCTTCAGAGATGCAGGTCACTAGGATCTTTGGAGTATAGACAGAGGAATACCAGAGATCCAGAAAAGACAGATTTCCAATGAAGAAATACATTGGTGTGTGGAGCCTGGAGTCATTGCAGATCAATATGATGAGGGTGGTGTTTCCTAGCAAGGTCAGTGAATATACTCCAAGGAACAGGACAAACAGTATCTTCTGCATCATGGGGTCTGTTGAGAAGCCCAGCAAGATGAAGCCAGTCACTGTGTGATTGCCCCTTTCCATGCCTCAAGGAGCTTGCACCTAAGAGTATAGAAGAACTCAGTTGTCTCTAGCAGTAGTAATCAATATTATTTTTGATAAGCTCCTGTAACATAATCAGCAACAGTATGAACACTGTATTTCCTTTGTAGGTGATAGAAGTCTCCAAGTTTAAACATATATTCAACGAATTTAATAAGAATGCAGTTACATGGGGTGGCCCCCTCTGAAATCTCAATAGCAGAAAATAGAAACAGCATGTTTGGAATAAATTTGGCTTTTGCCTAGGGTACCTAGTAGTTAAAGTATAACTGGATTCAATTTGTGAGCTGTAGAGTATAAAGCATAATATAATATTAACATGGAGTGGGAGGAAGAAGAAGACAGTGGTTACAAGATTTAACTGAAAGATAACAAATACTTGTTAAGCTTCTAAGAGAAAGCTTCTTTAAATTTCAAATTTAAATGGAAGTAGTTCTTCAAATTTCATTGAAATGAGTCTATATGGAACTGATAAAATGTATTTCTTTGGAAATGAGAAACCTCTATAGACACGCCAATGTCATTTGTGCCTGCACTATATAAACATGCCAAAACCAAATTCACATTTATCAAAGGAGATGGAAAGATGTATCAGCAGTTAGGAGCACTTGCTGATCACCTAGATAAGAAAGTTAGATTCTCAGCTACTCTCATGGTAGCTGACAACCATCTGTAATATGAGTTCCCAGAGCTTCAACATCCTTTGCTGGCCTCTAATAATATGTATTTAACAGATATGCATGCAGGCAAATCACCAAAATACATAAAATTACAATGACAACCAGCATGAGATAACAAGTCACTGCTGACAAACTTAACTTAGTGGTAACCGACAGCTCTCTAATTGATCTATTCAAAAGAGATAAATCATGCCTGTAACTGGATACCTGGCCAACTACTAAGAGCTAGTGAAGTCATGGATCCTGGAGGAAAATCTACAACTATTATAATCCCAAGCAACAATTTAAAAATTTGTCTACATACCTAGAGATAAGTGTAACCCTCACCCCTCAACAATGAAACTTTTATTTCCAGCAGAAGAGGACCATGATAGAAAATAACCAACAAAAAAGCAGATTTGTGGAACCCAGTCCCAGTGGATACATCTAAAAATTATTCCCACACCTAAGGTTTAGGGAACATTGTGGAAAAGGAAAAGTAAAACTGTAAGAGGCCGAGGATCAGGAAGTTTGCTGTGAGATTGTTTCATAGTAATATCAGAAGATACTCTTATAAAGTCTCAGTAGCATGACTGCTCAGCCCTGAAAATATATATACAAGTAATATTATACAGACTAAACAATTTATATTTAGGAATATATGTATATACACATGTGCATGTAATGACAATTAATAAGAAAAATGGGTATGAATTTGAATACAATAGGATAAATGCTTAAAATGAATGTCTAAATGTCCTTCATAATATTATAACTTTCAAAAACATAAACTGTGAACAGTGCTATGTTTTAATTGTGATGCTAAGAATTTCTAGAGTTATGATTTCAGATGGTTTACTTATATAGCCCTAACCTGATTTTCCTCTCTAATGCAGATGATTACAATTTCTTCCTATAGTTACAGAAACATTTAATGTTTAAATGAAACATTGCAGATAAAGTCATTAGTACATTGTTATTCAAAATACCTGTCATGTCAAACTGTTACATAGTTGTAATATGGTGGCATTTATTACCTTTTTATTTAAAATACTGCAGTTGGTTAGATTTTTACTTGATGTCTTCCTTCTGACCTCTTGAGGTACTTCTATTCTTCATTGGCATTCTTTTCTTCCTGTCACTACTTCTTCTGAACTGTCATCTTCATGGTGACCTAACCAGAGGAATGACCCTCAATATTGATCCTTTATTCTCCAATTTCAGTTGCTCTTGAGATACTCAGAAGGTGTCTCTTTAGTTATGGCTCCTGGACTTCTTGTTTGTACAGGAGCCATGTTTGTTGTTTGTTTTCCTAAAAATTTTCAGTATTGTCAATTGATTGTTTTTCTTTTTGTCTCTAATGGTGTAAAATTCTACTTCTCTAGTCAACTATCAGCAGTTTCAAAATGGAAATAAAAGGTTGAAGACATCTAAGGCCTCTTTCTCTAGCAAAAAGCTTTATCAAACGTCTATAGGGCTGATTTTACAAACAAATACAAATCTTAAAAAAAAAGGAATAAAAATTTACAAAACTTACCTGGTTTTCACCAACAACCTCTTATACAAATTTAACTCTGCCTATCTTTTACCCTAAATCTTTTATGCCAGCTTCTGGATTCCCAGAGTTATAGATTGCTGAAAGCCCTCAGGATTTCACAGCCTGCAGGGAAGGACCCACAGGACAATTAAAACTCTATGTTGATAAATTGGATATTCTTAAATATGAAGGAGAAAAAGTTGACTATGTTTCCATGGTGAAAATGAATCAATGATAAGTTATTTCCTCTTTTAATTTGTGTAATCTAATAAAACAAGTATATAATATATTTGTGAATTGCCTATTCATGTATGCAAATACGCACAACTAATTATACATTTTTCTCCATGTTGATATTTCTGTTTGTTGTCTCTCCAGTTACACTTTATAGTTTTCCAATATTTTTGTATCATCATGTGAACTGTATTAATTAGATCACTGGGATCTTTTACTGTCTGTCTACCTAATGACTTTATCCAGGAGTGTCAATGTCAGGGAGCAGAGTGAAAGATAGACTGCTTACTTGAATACATGGTATAGCTGACTGCAGTTTTGGACTTTGCTAATGGCTCTGACAGTTTGGCTTCTTACAAGGCTCTCTCTTCTATACTCATAAAACTTTTTTCCCTATACTTTTAAAGATGGAAGTCATAGGACCTCTCAATGGATACGCCTCATAATTATTACAATATTCTTTTAGAACTCACTACAAAATAGATATCCCTTTGTTTCTTTTGAGAATTTATGTTTATCTTATAATTTTTTATTTTGAAAATTTCATAATGACATATGATTATATTCATTCTCCAATTTCCTTTCTACATCTCCTCCAGCATGCCCCTCAACACATGCTGGTCTTAACTTTTCTCTTTTTTTAATAACCCACTAAGTTAATTAATGCTGTGTATATGTGAATGGGTGTGCAGTCCTGACCTTATCACAAGTAATTTACCAGTTGGAACACCTTCAGAAAGAATGACTTTTCTCTCCTTAGCAGTTGTCTGCTGCTAATAGCTTCTCTTTAAGAGAAAGGACCTGCAAAGCACCTCATCCATCTAAGCTGAAAGGTTGAAAAAGTCTTAGTGGTAAGAACTATAACTACTGAGAGCTCAAGAATATGATATGCATCTCATACACAAAAGCCCCCATCTGCCATATCCATCTGCATCCTATAGCCCTTATGTTTCTTCTGCTTCCTCTTCTATAACATTCCTGAGTCTTGACATGTTAGTGTTGGTTGTGAAAATGATGTCCCATTTTCATCTGAGAACTCAGAATCCATTAATGGTCTAAGAATGAGAGACTATGTCTCTGTAACAGCTTTTTACAAAAACTTATATAAATGATGTGAGGAGCCAGAATGGGACAAGCTAATAATTAGCAGATGATCATCCTGAAATGGCTTGCCTTGGATTATTATAAGTGAGTTCATATTCAGCAAGGCTGTAAGGAAATTATTTTAGGAAAGATTCCTGCTATTAATATGCTTTTCCTATTATTATTTTTCATTTGTTATTGGATATTTTATTTACATTTCAGATGTTATCCCTTACCCCATTCCCCCCTCCTGCCCAGGAACCCCATCTCATCCCCTCCTCCTGCTTCTCTGAGGATGTTCCACTACCTACCCCCTCCCACCTCCCACTCTCGAATTCCCACACACGGCATCCAGCCTTCATGGACCAAGAATCTCCTCTCCCACTATGGCCAACAGGGTCATCCTCCCTTATATATACAGCTGGAACTATGGATCCCTCCCTAACTGCTCCAGGCTGGTGCTTTAGACCCTGGGAGCTCTGATGGTTGGTATTGTTCCTCTCCTCATGGGGCCGCAACCCTTTCACCTCCTTCATCTTCACTCTAAATCCTCCATTGGGAACCCTTATCAGTTCAATGGTTATAACTATCACTAAGCAATATCACACCCTTGGAGCAGATCTCTGCAGATCATGAAGATATACTGTCTTGTAGCGATGCGTGTAGACAATAGATGATTTCTTAAGTCTATGATGATCCTATAAGAATTTCTAAAATATATCAATGATTATTAACTCTTTTATAAGGATGCTATTAGGTCCTTTTCTGATAATCAAACTGCAATGAGAACTCTGCAGACTCTCAAGTGTCATCATTAATTGCTCTTGGATTGTAACCAGACTTTCTCCTACTCAAGCACATTCCAAGAGGTTGTAAAACGTAACCAAAAGTCACTATAAGGAACTCACAATTTATATAGGTGCTGGGACAGAAGATAAAATTGCCTGAGTTTATCTATACGAAACTTCACTAATTCTTAGTAATAGTTTTAAACCTTCAGTGACCTGTGGAGCTAGACAGGTGATAGATATTTAGCCAGATAATTACTCCTAATGGATATGATGTAAACATTCTCTGTTGTAAACTTCTATTTCATTTATGATTTGATTTTTGGTGTGAACTTGTGATGAATGTTGTAACATGTGATCATGTACTCTGAAAGATGTATAAGTACTGAGGACAAAGAGATGAGAGGGAGATAGAATAGAGAGATAGAATAGAGATAGAATAGAATTTTTTTACCTTTCCCCATTTAGAGTAGTATATAGAATAGAATTTTTCCCTTTTCCCAGATAGAAGTTTTCCTTTTCCACACTTAGGATCTTACTGCTTTTCCCCTTAGATAGCTTTCATAGGAAACCTTTAACAACTTAGTAATAAATGCTATAACCACATCTCTAATTGTCTTTTCTTTCTGCAACATCAGACTAGCAGGCATAAGTTAGAGCCTAGCAGTTCCTGATGAGATAGTACAAAGGTTATTTACTTAATCCTTTGCTGGTTTTGGGCTGAGGTGCTAAGTGCTAGAAACTGCAGGTTCTGGCCTCAGGATCACAGAAGGCAGGTCAGCTACAGTAGCATAGTAAGTAAACTTTTCTAGCATAGATAAGTAAACTTTTATTATACAGCAACCATAAATATCTCAAAAGACCAAGTCTTACACACCCCCCCCCAACACTCTTCCCCCTTGGCTGCCTCAAGAAGAACGGAGATGAAGAAGCGAAGAAAGAAGACTTTACCCAGCAAGCCGGGGCTGGGACCAGGTAAAATGAATTTATTTAGTTGGTGATATAATACTGCCTGGTTTATAAGTGATAACGTTCCTATAGTATCCTTAGCATTCTATGTTAATTGCAAAGTCCTCTTGATGAGAGAATAAGACTACACTTATCTGTAGTTATAACAGCAAATGTTTAGATTATTGTTAGGGAATGTACTACTTTAGTAAAGTAGTGGATGTAGATTCTCTTCCAATAACAATGAATTCAATAGTACTTATCAGTTAGCTAATTTTCTAGGACTAGGCATTTTTTATCACTTGTTTAGCAAGTCTTATACCCAGTTAGAGTTGTTGGTTAGTGCCAAGGTATGAATGCTACTCCTGTACTCTTAGGGTTACCATAGCATGCTGATTAAAATATAGAGTTATGGAACCCAGTCCCATTGATTATATCTACAAAACATTTCTATACCTAAGGCTCAGAGCACACTTTAGAAGAGGGGGATGAGTGATTTTAAGAGCCAGAGATATATCACATAGTTTGTTGTAAGACTGCATCTTTCACAAACATCAGGCAGAGTCCAAAGAGTCTTGTGGAAGAGCAGGGGAAAGAAGTGATCATGTCAGAGTGATCAAGGACACCACAAGAAGACCCACAGACTCAGCTAACCTAGGAACATCAGGGCTTAAAGAGCCTCGGTCATTGAGCTGGATCTAGACCTCCTACACATTTGTAGCAAATGTGCAGCTTGGTGTTCATGTGGTTTCCCTAACAAGTGAAATGGAGGATATCTCAGTCTCTGTTCCCTACCATTGGATCCCCTTCTCCACTACTTTTGGACTGCCTGGTTGGGCCTCAGTGGGAGAGAATGTATCTAGACTTGCTGGGATTAAACGCTCCAGGGTGGGGTGGTACCAAAAGCGACCCCTCTGAGGAGAAGATGAAAGAGCATTAGGAGACTTGATTTATGAGAGTAGAACTGGAAGACAGAAAGAAGGGGCTGTGATCAGGACATAAAGTGAATTTAAATAAATAAATAAAATTGGGATGTAGCTTATCATCAGTAAAAGACACACACACACACACACACACACACACACACGTGAAATATCAGAAGTGTTACCCATAATGCCTCACCAACATGACTATCAAAACATGAACTGAACAAGGATAACCCCAATGGACATACTAGAGTGGACAGGGAAAACTCCAGAGGGCCTCATCTCTATACAAAAAAACTATAGACAACTGTAACGAGGGAATGAGTCTGCTCCAGAAAGAACTTACCAATCAAATAAATGGGCTTTTCAAGATTTTTTATTTTAGTCAGGCCTTTGTTTTTAGGAAATCTATCTATGATGAGACTATAAAATGTTATCATGCATGTGGAGTAAAAACTTTTTCACTGTAGCTGCTTCTGGGTCACCCACATTCCCATCAGTAACTTTGTACCAATTGTCTCTAATCCAGACTCATGGTTCTCCAGTGTGAACTTTGAAATTGAACTTTGTTTTACCATTGGGATCACATGAAGAGGGGATAGACAATAGTCCTCACAACAGATAGTAAATTCATGTTAATACTATTATGTCTCATGGTATTAAGAAAAAAAACATGGAAATTTGTGAAAAGATGGAAATTGTTTGTAGTAAAAATGGGTTAATATAAAAGAAAATAAGAAGGATGGATTGATATTTCCAGAAAAAGTAAGGTGGATGGGTGAGTGGGTAGATGTTTTCACAATAGAAAAAAGAAAAGGAGAAAACTTCTTCAAATTGTGAAGGTTTGGGTAAGATATATAAGTACTATAACTGTTCAGTTGTTCTGATTAAAAGAAAATTCTGTTTCTGGAGATAGGCAGAAGAAGAGATGAAGGAGAGGGTGAACGGTAATGAAGAGCGAGACCTAGCAGTTAGCACTCTCACTGCTAAATCTTTGGAATATAGAATAAGATTTAAAAAAAAAAAGATAGCCTATGTTTCAGAGGAATTTGAAGATCTATATCATGTTGTAGGTATTTGTACGAACATGTGTTTATAAATATTCAAATACCTACACAAATAAGTGAAGGTGTCCACACAAATATATGCTCAAATATGCAAGTAATTATATGCATTTATTTGAATTCACCAAAACAATACAGAATGTGTAGAGACTACAATTGAATACAATGGGAACATACTCCATAGACTTTTCTTTATCTCATTAAATAAAATTAATCTAACATCACCAGCAGACTGTTGATTAATTGTCCTGCTTGTAATTTCCCTGAGCTGCAAAACCATGAGGAATTCCATGTATAAAAAACCTCTGGGATCAAATAGCTGTTATACAGATCTGGAAGTAGCTGATTAGAATACTAGAGTGAGGTGTCTGCTGAAAATTGGTAAGTTGTATCTTACAGGTATCAGTGGCAAATAGATATTGTTTCATTCTCATAATCTCTCAAGAGTTACTTGCTTTATGTTACAGGTGGGAATCTATGAAACCACAGTTTTCCTACCCATTCATCATTGTTTAGCAATTTACGAAACTTCTGAAAGCAAAATCAAGGATTTAACTTTTCTTCTGTTTGTGATGAGAAAGGCTAATTTATGTTAAGGAAAGGGAGAGAACTCTAAGGTACACAATTCACTACTAACTCAAAGAGAAGAACAGCTTTGAGCTGTTGTGAATACCTCAAATGCCATGTAGGAGGTAGACAGAAAGGAGTGTTTCTATGTGTCTGCCAAAACAATGAAATATCTCAATCATTTAAGTTAATATTTTCTTAGAATGTGAGAAGGTTGGGTGCTTTTTGAAGGAATGTCTGATAGCCGATTGCCCTGACTGCAGGGTTTCCATGCTTTCTGGCTGAGGTTGTCTAGAAGAACATCTCTAAGAAAAGAAACATTTACCTTTAACATAAAGTTACTGCTAAGCCTCACAGGTCTCTATTATTGAGTAACAAACACTGTAAATACTTGTGTGGTTTGTGTGTGCGTGTGTGTGTGAGTGTGTGTCTGTGTGTGTGTGTGTGCATTTGTGTTGTGGATCTAAATTTGTTCTGTTGTGGAAAGTTAATTAACTCAGGAATCAAGAAATTTGAACCTCAAAAATTTCATAATTATTTTGAAATAAGAAAGCTTAAATTAATGGGCTCAAGAATGGTATGTATGGTGCATGATCATAGGTAATTTGCATGTAATTAGGTTTGGAGAACAGGAAAATGTGAAATAAATGTAACAGTTATATAGTTTTTCAATCATTTGTGTAGTATTAAGTACTCTATATTTTTATAATTATGTTCCATCAATGCCAAATAATATTAAATTCTTCCATGTAATTACTATTATTAGTAGTCATTGGATATTCTTTTAAAATGTTTCTGTTTATTCTAACTACCATCTTATCTGTAACTTCTACATTATCACATAGGGGATGTGCATTAGAGAGAGACAATTGATTATCTTAAGAATTAAGTTACTTCAGATGTTTATCAGTACAACAATTTTTTTTTCTGATCCTAAATGTCACACTAGGGTCTATTTTGCTTCTCAGAATTATAGTGTAAACATCAACAAAACACTTTCGTGTGAACATGCATTGGTTTATTTAACATTTATATCACTCTGACATACTTTGCTGTTGTTCTCATATCAGTGGTCAATATTGCAATAGTTTTCATAGTATCACATTGAGACAACTAAGATTTTGGAAGCTTTGACTTTATTAGATATCAGAGAGTAGTCATGTTCTCCGAATTGGAAGAACAGTGATTTGTTGAATGTTTTCCATGTGCTGACCCCTAGAGTAAACAGTACACTGTAAATTTTACAATATCCTGTTTAACAATTGCCTTAGAAGTATATTAAATCTGATAAAGCTGGTGAGGATGGTGAGGAACTTAGATCTATCCTATTATCAGTTCACAATTTCAGATCTGTCCGGTTTCCTCTCTCTCTCTCCCATTGTGACCACAAGTGTGTGTAAAGATGGTTTCTAAAAGCTCTTCATATTGAAAGACAATTTGCTGCCCTAGTGGAAAGTGCTTCCTTCACAAATTTCCATACCTTTCTGTGGCCAGATGGTGAATACGATTGCTATCCGTCTGGTTTTCTTGTTTCTGTTTGTGAAGACCGCAGGATTGTCAGACATTATTAGGTCAAGAAATGTGAGCTATACTTTTGGGATAAATTCCACGATTCATTTCACCAGAGAGTTGGTTTGGTTGATGTTCATAAAGCCTAAGATTTCCCAGTGTGACCTTGAACTTGCTATGTAGCTGAGAATGGACTTAAACTCCTGATTTATTTTAGCTTCTTCCTTGTAAATGTCTCCTATGTGCCATGCTCTTCTTGACACAGCATTCTCTTTAGTGGGGACAAACAGCAAACTCAATGATTTTCTTTTTCTTTTGATTTTTTTTTTAAACTTAAAAAGTATGTCCTGTTATAAAGTTCATGCTGACTAATGCATGGCTATCTTGCGTCAATATTCTGAAGGTTGAGGGCATAATATTTACTACCACATTTGTTCAGATTGAAAAAATAATGATTAGTACATGTTTTATGAATGTTAATAAAAAATCGACTGTCTTCTGAGGTAATTCAATTTCTACTATTCTTCATATATTTTCTGTGCCAGTCAGATCTACCACAATACTCACCATCTGTCACCTGGCTTTTGATTTTTCCCTTCTGTGAGAAGGTAACTTTTTTCTTTTGCCTAGAAATATCCTTTCCCACAGGCAAACATCCCACACTTGCTTTTTTTTTTGTTTGTTTGTTTGTTTGTTTGTTTGTTTTTCCGAGACAGGGTTTCTCTGTGTAGCCCTGGCCATCCTGGAACTCTGTAGACCAGGCTGGCCTCGAATTCAGAAATCTGCCTGCCTCTGCCGCCCAAGTGCTGGGATTAAAGACGTGTGCCACCACCACCCGGCCATCCCACACTTTCTACATATGGAAACATGCTTTGTTCTTTGTGTGAACCAAGTAATCACACATAAAGTATTATCCTCATTACTTACACTAGAGTCTATAATTTGATATCCCACAGTCAAATATGACAGTGATTGTAACAGATTCTATTGTATTTATTTACAAAGGTTTCATTTATCCCATTAACATATACTCATTTTACATAGAGGCCTATTCCTAGTTTCTGTTTTTCTGTTTTTTTCTCCTTGATACCAAGAATATCTGGAATACAACAATTCTTTTAGATGAACAGCTTTAGACAGACATAATATGTTCTTTAAGAAATCATTTTGATTCATGGCTCTGTCTACTTTGACTCCTCGGACCTAGGTATTCATAAATAAATAATCAATTTGTTAAATGAAAGTAAACACATTCAGTTTATAAGATTATTTTGATAAGATTATTTTGATGGATACTTTTTAGAATAGAATGTCTGACATATATTCAATGTTAAATAAATGTGCTCTACTAAATGCTACATAGGTTAAATTTTTTAACATGTAAGATGTGTCAGCAAAATTTTCTGTTGGACAAAAGTTTTCATTGATAAATTTGATTCCATTGTTATGAATTTAAAATTATATAATGAGTTGAGGAAACAAAACATGAATACCCTGTCTCTGTCTCTTTCTCTGTTTCTGTTTCTCTCTGTGTGTGTTTCCTCTCTCTCTCTCTCTCTCTCTCTCTCTCTCTCTCTCTCTCTCTCTCTCTCTGTTGTATGTGTTTGTTTCTGTGTTTATATGCATCCATATGCAGTGGAATGTGATACCAGAGGTTCTTTTGACAGTGTTTTTCACTGATATAGGAACTCACTAACTCAACAAGGCTAACTGTCCAATAAACCAAAGGGTTCCTTTGTCTTTATCTGCCTAGCATTGATATTACAGCCATGTGCTACTGAGCACAGAATAATATATGGAAGCTGAAATCTGAACCTGGGTCCTCATTCTTGAATGACAAATACTTTACTAAGTTAGCCATCTCTCCAAGTTGAGGGTAGATATTTTGTTACAAAATTTACAAACTAATAATATAAGTAAGATCTACCTTTAAAGTAATATAATAACAGTTGAAAAAAAAATCAAAAAATACAATTGACTGAATCTACTTGGTGCATGACAAATTTAAATATTTTATCATCAGAATTCTTTGGGTTCATATCCTAAAAATTAAAAGGTTATTTGTTCAAATGAATTATGTTCTGAATTCTACTTTCTACTTGATAAGTAAAAATGCATCAATACTCTGATAATTCAGTAAATATTATATTGAAAATGACAACTATTTTATATTATGAACTCATGTATAACATATAAGCACATAGAATCATTTTAAATTAAAATCTTTTTTATTACTATATTTTTAATTAAAATACATGCTTCTAAATTCACAAAAATTTTATCAATTACATTTTCATAACATTTATTCATTCAATTTTTTAAAATGTTACATTTTTCAATTGAACTTAACATAGCTATTTTACTAGTTTGAACTTTATACATTTTTTTCAATCTGCTTTTATACCACTTTAATTACATGCAAGTATTAAGGTCAGTTCTAGCTTGAGGAACTAGCAATGAAATAGGTGAAAATAGTCAAGGTTGGCAGCCAAATTACATGGCTTGAAACTGAAAATGAACCCCAAGACAGAGTTATTAATTTAACAGCCTGGCAAACCAAGGATAGGTAAGATTCTGCACAGAGTCTTGCCAACCTAAGTCAGAAGTGCAATGCTTTTGATAATGCATATTCCACAACAGGTAAGGAAGGCATTCTTGTTAAAATGACCTAAGACAGGCTCAATCTAGTTTATGAAATATAAAAAGGGGAGATGTGGAGAACTTTTAGGCTTCTTGACAGGAATCTGACATTGGCCAAGGACAAGGAAGTAGGCTTCTGGCAGGAATCTGACATTAGGCTAGAACAAAGAAGTAATTTTAAACAGAAATTAAAATCTTAGGCTAGAACAAAGAAGTCATTTGAGGCAGGAATCTAGATCATAAGCTAGAACAAAGAAGTAGTCTCTAGGTATGAAAATGACTTTGGACTAGGACAAAGAAGTAGGCTCAGATATTTTGGTCATCCTGATAAGCCCTTAGAAACAATGATCATGGTAGTGATCATTCAATTTTTTTTTTTTATTTATTCAGTACAGTGATTTAACTTGAAACTTCATTTTCTCTCCCCTTAAGTCACATTTTTTACAGCCATGGATCAGAATAATAATACTCTTAGTGAGTTCATCATGTTGGGATTCACAACAGACCTTGTGATGCAGAAGGTCTTGTTTGCATTGTTTCTTGTTGTGTACATGTTGACTTTGGTAGGAAATAGCTCCCTCATCATGTTAATCTGCAATGACTCTAGGCTCCACACACCCATGTATTTCTTCATTGGAAACCTATCATTCCTGGACCTTGGATTGTCTTCTGTCTACACACCAAAGATCCTAGCGACCTGCATCTCAGAAGACAAGAGCATCTCCTTTGCTGGTTGTGTGGCTCAATTCTTCTTCTCTGCTGCACTGGACTATACTGAATGTTACCTTTTGGCTGCTATGGCTTATGACCGCTATATGGCTATCTCAAAGCCACTGCTTTATTCCCAAGCCATGTCCTTAAAGCTGTGTGCATTTTTAGTGGGAGCCTCATATTTGGGTGGTTTTATTAACTCTGTGATCATTACCAAAGACACATTTTCTTTGACTTTCTGCAGTGACAATGTAATTGATGACTTTTTCTGTGATATCCCACCTCTGGTAAAGCTCGCCTGTGGCAAGAAGGACAGCTTTCAGTCTGTGTTATTCTTCCTCTTGACTTCCAATGTCATCATCCCTATTGTGTTCATTCTGGCCACCTATCTTTTAATCATTGCCATTATCTTGAGGATTCGTTCCACTCAGGGCCGCCTCAAGGCTTTCTCCACCTGCTCTTCCCACCTGATCTCTGTTACCTTGTACTATGGCTCTATTCTCTATATCTATGCTCGGCCTCGGTCCAGCTACTCTTTAGATAGAGACAAAATTGTTTCAACCTTTTACACAGTGGTTTTCCCCATGTTGAATCCCCTGATCTACAGTCTGAGGAATAAGGATGTGAAAGAGGCTCTGAATAAACTCCTCAAGTAAATCAAGATTATTTCCTTATATTAAGAACAGAAATAATTAATTGGATTACTTATGTTTCAAGAAAAGCTGCTAGTTATTATAGTGATATAAAAAATTTTAAAAGTCCATGTCCTTCATCCACAAGACTTCAGGGTTTTAAATACAAACAGTCCAAACAAGCTTACCATAAAGATACATGTACACTGGTGTTTTTTTTGCAAGAATATTAAAAATATCTGGGTTATGGAATCATTGCTAATATCTACCAACAGATGGAAAATTTGGAATGTATACAAGGGATTGTTATGATTGGGTAGTGATAAAGCAGACACATATAAGTGGTCACTTATAAATCCCTACTGTCTGTTCTTTCCAAATTCTTGATGTAATGATTGATTTATAAAATTTTACTTATCTCTCTCAAGTCAGATACACTACTTACATAAAGCTGGCCTTGAAATCTTGTCTCTATTAATCTATTAGCAGAATTTCCTCTGATCTACCAGTGGTATAAGTAATGACACAGAGGCTCCTGATAAAGTTTAAACCTTAGGCCTTTTGTTAGGACAGTCTCCTAGTTAGCTCATCTAACTTAACCTGACCATCTATACTATGATTTGCCACATAACTAGCTCTGTACCTCTCTTCTCTTCTGTTGTCCATGTCTGTTCCCTATGGTGTACAGTCAATTCTCCCATGTCTGCTTTCATTTCCCTCCCTTCTCTGCGTGGGAGTTTCACCCTCTTCCTTCCTGACCAGCTATTGGCCATCAGATTTTTATTATAATCAATCAGTAGTAAGACAATCTTTAATGCAGTTCTGTTTTTGGCAAGTGAAGAAGGATGAATATTTACAAAATAGGCGAGCACTGACTAGATCCCTGGTGGCAACTCTGTACCCAATCCCACAAAACCCAGAGGAAGTGGGCCTCCCAGGAGCTCTAAACTGGGCAGCATCTTAGGTAAGGAGACAGCAAAACCACCACCCCCAAACAGGGAGTTACTGGGACCCACTAGGACTCAGGAATTCACTCCTGGCCTGGAGCACTGGTTCCTTCCAGTCTGGCCCAAGCACTGAGCAGATCTTGGGCCCCAGCTCTAAACCCAGTAGTAACACCCACCCACACAGTTCTGACACAACCAAGATAATAGGAAAGACAGGCTCCAGTGAGAGACAGGGCAGGTAGCACTAAGGTGATCCAGATGGCAAAAGGCAAGCACAAGAACATAAACATCAGCAACCCAGGTTACTTGGCCTCATTAGAACCTAGTTCTCCCACACTAGAAAGTCCTGAATTCCCATATTACCAGGAAAGCAAGATTTAGATTTAAAATCACTTCTAATGATGATGATAGAGGACTTTAAGAAGGACATAAATAACACTCTCAAAGAATTTGAGGAGAACACAGGTAAACAGGTAGAAGCACTTAAAGAAGAAACACAAAAATCCCTTAAAGAATTACAAGAGAACACAACCAAACAGGTGAAGGAATTGAACAAATCCATCCAGAACATAAAAATGTAAGTAGAAACAATAAAGAAATCACAAAGGGAGACTACCCTGGAGATAGAAAACCTAAGAAAGAAATCAGGAGTCATAGATGCAAGCATCACCAACAGAATACAAGAGATGGAAGAGAGAATCTCAGGTGCAGAAGATACCATAGAAACTATTGACATAGCTGTCAAAGAAAACTCAAAATGCAAAAAGTTCTTAACACAAAACATCCAGGAAATCCAGGACACAATGAGAAGACCAAACCTAAGGATAATAGGTATAGAAGAGAGTGAAGATTCCAGACTTAAAGGGCCAATAAATATATTCAACAAAATTATAGAAGAAAACTTCCCTAACCTAAAGAATGAGAAGCCAATAAACATACAAGAAGCCTACAGAACGCCAAGTAGACTAGACCAGAAAAGAAATACCTCCCATCACATAATAATCAAAACACCAAATGCACAAAACAAAGAAAGAATATTAAAAGCAGTAAGTGAAAAAGGACAAGTAACATATAAAGGCAGATCTATCAGAATTACACCAGACTTCTCACCAGATACTATAAAAGCGAAAAGATCCTGGGCAGATGTCATATAGACCCTAAAAGAAACAAATGCCAGCCCAGGCTACTATACCCAGCAAAACTCTCAATTACCACAGATGGAGAAACCAAGATATTCCATGACAAAACCAAATTTACACAATATCTTTCCACAAAACCAGCATTAGAAAGAATATTAGCAGGAAAGCTCCAATACAAGGAAGGAAATTATACCCTAGACAGAGCAAGAAAGTAATCCTTTTCCAACAAATCCAAAAGAAGAGAGCCACACAATAATTCCACGTCTAATAACAAAAATAACAGGAAGCAACAATCACTGTTCCTTAATAACTCTTAAAATCTTCTGGGTATATGCCCAGGAGTGGTATAGCTGGGTCCTCAGATAGTGATATGTCCAATTTTCTGAGGAACCGCCACACTGTTTTCCATAGTGGTTGCACCATCTTGCAATCCCACCAACAATGGAGGAGTGTTCCTCTTTCTCCACATCCTCGCCAGCTATATATGCAAGGGAGCTATATATAAGTGGGAGAAGAGATTCTTGGTCCCATGAAGGCTGGACATCGTGGGGGGTGGTATTCGAGGGTGGGGAGGTGAGGTTCTGGGGAGGGTGGGTGTGGGCAAACCATCATAGAGGCAGGAGGAAGGGGTAAGGGATAGGGAGTTCCTGGGAGGGAGGGGGGATAGGGGGTAAGGGGAAAACACCTGAAATGTAAATAAAAGTTCCAATAAAAAAAAATAACTCTTAAAATCAATGGACTCAATTCCCCAATAAAAAGACATAGGCTTATGGACTGGATATGTAAACAGGACCCAGCATTTTGCTGCATACAGAAACCCACCTCAGTGACAAAGACAGACACTTCCTTAGAGTAAAAGGCTGGAAAACAATGTTTCAAGCAAATGGTCCTAAAAAACAAGCTGGGGTAAATTTCCACAGAAGCTGCCTGTTTACAATAGCTTATAGCCTTCTGTTTCAGTTTTTTCCACAGAGGCCCAAGACTTTGTGTTAGCATGCATGTATGTCAGGCCTATTGCTGATTTTAGGCCTACGGCTGATTTTAGGCCTTTAGTGTATAGCAGGGCTGCTCCTGACATCTCCTCCCTTCTCTAAGTATAGAAGGGCCTTGGTGATTCTATTCTTGCATAGTCATAGCTCTTATAAATAGGCAGCTTCGGTGGACAGTACCAACTTAGATAAGGACAAGTGAATCATAGGCAGAGCCATAGTGACCTGTCCCCTGAACCTACTCTCAGCAGATACCCTGTTCTGAAAGGTATCTGTACTCCCCCTGAACACCTATGCTCTGGTGCCATTCCCTTCCCCATATCCTGCCTTTTTGTGTTTATAACCTCTGTGTAAATAAGTAACTTACGATGTGATTTAAATAACTAAATTAAAAAAAAAAAAAAGAAAGAAAAGAAAGAAACAAAGCTGGGGTAGCCATTCTAAAGCCCAAGAACACAAATGGAGGGACTCATGACTCCACCTGTATAGGTAGTTGAGGGTGGCCTTGTCAGGCATCAGTGGAAGTGGAGGACCTTGGTACCCAATAGTTTGGAGTCCCTAGTGTTGGGGAATTTGAGAGCAGGGAGGCGGGAATGGGAGGATGTTGGGAGCACACCCTCATAGAAACTCCCAGAGTTACATGGATTAGATATGCTAGAGACAGGCCACCAGAAGACTAGATTCCAGAATTTAAACAAAAAATATCTTGATACTAAAATTTGTTTTGAGAATTGTATATTGCAGAATACACAGCCTTGGTGTATCTACTCATCAAGCAAGCTGAGCGGACGTACTCGAACCTCTGAAGTCCTGGAATCTCAGCTGAATGCAGTGAAGGCAAAGACATCAGAGGTTTATCAATTTACTCTTCCCTCCACCCCTCTTCTAATATCTCAATGCCCATAATCAGCTTGAAGAACTTAATGAAGAGTCGGTGCCCCTATTCCCTGTGCTTGGGGACTGAGGTGGTTAATATTGGGCTGTCTTTCTAGGGAAAAGTAGTGGTTTTGTTGGAACAGGGAGGAATAGCTAGGATTAATTGCATAGCCATAACCTATTGGTAGAAATCTGTATGATTTTTATTAAGCTCAAGTTATAATTTTTTAAAAGGTACAAAAAATTACTTTGATTTCATTGTTTTAAAATTACAATGTTTTCATTGGTACAAGTTTCTTATTGATATAGACATGAGACTAATATTGCTACTCTCAAAGGCATTGTGCCTATATAACACATTTAAGAATACACGGCTTAGACCCAGTCCTTCTTTAACTTTTTAACTGATTTCAGATGGTTAGCCTGTGAATTAAGGGCCTATAGTAAATTCATGGCTCTGAGTTTATTGTTAGGGTGTTTTCTATATTTTATTTAGAAGTAGCTGAGAGGAATTAACAGACAACAGTCCAGATTGCCTGACATAGATAGTTGGTTTTCAAAACGTTAGAAGTCCACAGAATTGACGTTACAAACATTACTGTATTAAGGTTCATTTTGATTAGAGACTTGTCTGCACCAGACAGCTTCCTGTGTTGGATTCTAAGAAGAAACTGAACATCTTTGGAGTTACTCCAGTTGTGGTGAGACAGCCACTTGGCAAGAATTGCCTCTTTTCATCTACAGACAAATTACTGTCCTGAAAAGGACACACTTGTGGAATAGTTGACTGATTATATCTGCCAAGACAGAGTAATCAGCCCTTAATAATTCTGCATCACTAGGTCTGTCAGATGATCCCGGGCTAGAAGGCTGAAGATCTGATGCTCCAATGTTTTGTAGTATAGGTACTGTCCAAGTGTTCAGCGGTCTCTATAAATTGGCTAAGTTTTAGAAGCTATGCTTTGTGCTTCCCATAATTTCAGTTAATTCAGTCATTCTGGATTTCTGACAGGGTTGAAGACTTATAGTCTCATAGCCAATCCCGGCTATTTACTTTGAGAGAAAAGATTTGAGAGGATGGTTTTCAGCTGACATTCATTCTAAAGCCAAGAAAAAAGCCAGGTTCAGAACTAAGTCTCTTAGTTAGGAGAGATGACAGAGGTTCTACTTAGTCAACAAAATGATGGACTGGGTATTAGGTCTATCTTGTACCTTACTGATATAAACTGGTATAGTTATGCTCCAATTGTATTTTGAGAGAAAAGTTTTATCTTAACAGGAAGGGTGATATGTAGGAGGAGCTAAGGTGGGAGGAGTAAGGAGAGGAAGAGGAGGAGCTAGGAGATGAGAGAGAGACGGGGTGGTATTGGAGTGGGGGAGAGGAACATGGAGGCAGATGTTCGTGTGTCTCTGCCAGTCAAAGATAGTTGGCATATCTAGGTTGGGTATTGGGTTACACTTCTGATTGTATGGGCATCTTGTTATTGAGCATTACCAAACACTTAAAGCCTTTGATTAACATTTTTTAAAAAGTTACTAACAGTTGCTGTGGGTGTCATCAAAGCTGTGGACAAGAAGGCTGCTGGAGCTGGCAAAGTCACCAAGTCTGCCCAGAAAGCTCAGAAGGCTAAATGAATATTATCCCTAACACCTGCCACCCCAGTCTTAATCAGTGGTGGAAGAAGGGTCTCAGAACTGTTTGTCTCAATTGGCCATTTAAGTTTAATAGTAAAAGACTGGTTTAATGATCACAACGCATCGTAAAACCTTCAGAAGGAAAGAATGTTTTGTGGACCATTTTGTGTGTGTGTGTGTGTGTGTGTGTGTGTGTGTGTGTGTGTGTGTGGCAGTTTTAAGTTATTAGTTTTCAAAATCAGTACTTTTTAATGGAAACAACTTGACCAAAAATCTGTCACAGAATTTTGAGACCCATTAAAACAAGTTTAATGAGAAAAAAAAAAAAAAAAGAAGCAGGGGGCAGGGGGTGGGATAGGGGGTTTCTGGGTGGGTAGATGGGGAAAGGGGATCACATCTGAAATGTAAATAAAATATCCAATAAAAAAATAGATAACCCAGTGATGAGAATAGGTAGGACAATATCAGAATCTTACCAGTGCTTACTTCTTTGCCTGTACAGAATTACCAGTTGAAAATACAGAGTCTTATCTTCACACAACATGATGAAAGGATATCCCAATACCTCTCAACTATAGGAATTACAAGCATAAAGGCCCCATTTTTTATAGTTCATACTATCATTGTTATATCTCTTCCACAGCATTGACTCTTTCCCCTTGACTCAATTTGGATTTCATGCTGTGATTTTACTGGCCATGTGGGTGGCACACGCCTTGGCTTAAGTATTAAAGTTTTAGGTTCCATTTGCTATTTATTATTGTATCAGTAAGAGTCCTTCTTGGAATCTACTTTTCTACTGCAATTGACAAGTTAAGGAGGATCTAATAATGTATAAAAATGGGAAGAGAGTACGGTAAGTAGAAAATATAATAGGGTTGAATAATTTTTGCCATAGAGTTTGACTATATCTAGGCATTCAAGGGGGAGGGAAGGAGAGAGAAAGAAGAAAAAGGAAGGGGGGGAAGAGGAGAAAGAGGAGGAGGTTAAGGAGCATGAAGAGGATGATATGAGAGAGAGCAAAGGTGGGGGTTTATTAGAGACTGTGCAAAGCTTTGCATCCAGTTTTGTGATCTTCCAATGATTCTGTCTGAGGCCCTGGGGATAAGAACCCTCACCTCTGTCCGTTACTTACATATTTACATATTTAATTGGTACAAGTTGGTAGATTGATCTCTTAAGGTAGTGAGCAGATTATTATTGATTTAGAGGAAATGGAAGAAACCAGAACTGTGCAGAAATATATGTATTACTCTATTTAAGAATATTCAAATGCCTACATTGAGCCATATGTAAGTGAATATAACCATGAAAAATTTTGAAACCAGTAAAATACAGATTGTGGGAAAATGTGACTGAACATCCATCAGTAGGAAATCAGTGTCTAAATAAAACTTTCCTGAGTCTTACTGACATTGATCCAACTTTAATGCACAGCTTTGCCTAATTGCTTTGTTGTTCCCCAAGCAAATGAATTGCAAGGTATTTTAGATTTGATTCTCTTGGGATTAAATATCTAATATAAATGATCCTAGAGGTAGCTGGTTGAATTTTGGAGATTAGAAGGAGGTATTTTCTTTAAATTTGGTAAGTAGCATAGTGCCATTTTGTGTATCATTAGAATTTTATAAATTTTATTCTGCTTTCATAATGATTTCATAATAATAATTGTTTACTTTCTGCTGCAAGGGGAACTGCAAAGTTTTCTTTTCATATGCCCCATAATTCTGTAGCAGTTTTTAACTTCCTGAATGAAAAGGCATTGTGTTTCTTCTTTATGAAGTTCTATAGGATAATTTACATGAGAGGAACATAATAGAAAAATATAATTGACTTTAGTATGATAGGATATGTGTTAAGAATTACTTACTATTAAACTTAGACTGTCTCAAGTGCTTCACTAAGCAATAGTTTGGTGTTTCTGAACTCAGATTCTGAGTGAATTTTAAGATATTTAAATTTCTTTCAATTTATTATTGTTCCTCGGAAAGCAAAAAGACGTGAATGGTTTGAAAGAATACTAGAGGACAGATAACTCTGTCAGGCTTGTCATAGTCTTTCAATAAGGTTGGCCAAAAGAGAATTCCTTTTTCCATTCTTCTTTCTGTTCCTCATTCCCTCCTTCCCTCCTTCTCTCCCTTCTTTCATCCCTCCTTCTTATTTTCCCACTTCCAGTGCCAGGATTGTAGGCATGTGCCCTCCTCAGCTGTCAATACTCCTTTACTTAAAGGAAAAGTTTAGCATACGATCTGATGTCATTAATGAATCAGTAAGAAAACACAATTAAATATTTGGACCGTTTGTATGGTGGTTTTGACCTTTTTTACTGCAAAGATCTAGACTGTTTACATTCTCAAAGACATTGCCCCTTACAATTATATGTATTAAACCAATTGAATATATAAGAGGAATAAGCTATAAAAGAAGATGAAAGTGGGTCATAAATATGAAAACTTTGAAGTCATAAGTAAAATGCAGGTGGGCCATTGAAATAGAGAACTAAATTGAGAGATAGTAGCCAAGGAAAAAATGGAAAAAAAATCCAATATTGACTTTTTGAATTCTTATTATGATAGTTTTATGTTAAATTATGGCATGAACCAACACATTAGTTTCTCAACACATAATGTCTACTACATATCTGATATTTTTAAATGTAATACGTCTATTAAATAAAATCATAATTTTATAGGAAATACATTAATACAGAGAAGTGCTTTATATTACTGTTTAGAAAATTGCTTCTCATGAGGATTAATTAGATTTCCAATGGTGACCAAACTGTAAAGAGATAAGAACAGAATTCTACCTAAATCTTTCTGACCACACATCTCTGGATGGGGAGAATTTTCTGCTTCCAAAAAATATGTAACCACTCATAAAATACTTTTGGGGAACGTGTATGAACTCATTAAATTTTAACAAGACTATAAAATAAGACTTCTCCCTTCCCTATAGTAATGGACAATTCCACCATGTTCCTTTAATATTGCGTGGAGCCTATTTTCATCAGAATGTCTCAGGCTAGGAAGTGAGAGGAGATTCCATAAACCACTTTTGTTTGTTTGTTTGTTTGTTTGTTTGTTTTTCAAGACAGGGTTTCTCTGTGTAGCCCTGGCTGTCCTGGAACTCACTCTGTAGACCAGGCTGGCCTGGAACTCAGAAATCCTCCTGCCTCTGCCTCCCAAGTGCTGGGATTAAAGGCATGCGCCACCACTGCCCAGCTCATAAACCACTTTTTAAAGAATTGTACCACCTTGGGTTGAGACTTAGAGAGCATTGTTTTGCCCATGTTAGTTTCTGCCTATCCTTTTGAATTAATGACTACTAATGAATGTCTTTCTTGTGTTGATTCTATTAGTAAACAGTTCAGGGTTTTGTTTGGTTTTACTTGCTTTTATTTATTTTTGTTAGTTTTTAATATTTTATTTATTCATTGACAATTTTATACATGATATATACAATGTATCTTGATCATATATACCCAAAATTTACCCCTTCCTTTCCCCTTAAACCTTCTATCTATATATAACCCTTCCACCTTCATGTCTTTTATAGAATAACTCACTGAATCCATTTAAAATTACTGACATGTGCACAGTTTATGGGTCTACCCACTGGAGTCTAGATAACCTAACAGGGACACTTTCTTGATGAAAATGGTCTTTTCCTTTCCCAGAAATCATCAGCTACCTTTAGTTCTTCTTCTAGGGCCTATTAAAATCAACTAACTGCTTTGATCCTGTCTTTTTATGATTTTAATTATTTTTTATACAATGTACTTAATCACGTTTCTCCTAGACAACTCTTCCCAGACTCTCCATATCTCTCTGCCCACACAATGTCATATTCATTCCATCACTATAAAACAGACCAAAAAAAATAAAAGAAAATTGAAGAAAATCAAAACCACTAAGACAATAAATTTTATGGTATTTTCCAAATTTTACAACAGTTCTGTGTGACAGTTGATGATCACTTTTAATTTACAAGTGAGACCATTGAAGCTTGTTGGCTGAGAGCTGGAGAAATGAACTGGGAATTTTGAGAAGTCTTTGTGATTTCAGTGCTAGATCTGATTTTTCCAGTCTCATTTCCCAGTCTTGTCCTAATCTACTCTAAAGTAGAAAACTAATAGCTCTTCAATTTGAAAGATGATTTGATACTCAACAAGAGCTGTATCATTCACATACACATTGTATTTGAAGAAAATATCTTCACATAAATTTTCCCATCTGAATTCTGTAGCTACTCTTTGGACTTCCTTGTATCTAATTCTGAAGAAAACAGAATATTTGTAAGTTTGGTTAGGGCAATGAATATGGAAAAAAACCTATTCATCTGGGGCTAATGGCATGATTAGACATGACTAGAATGTGTATTTTTCTTGAGTGTATTCATTATTTGATTGAATTTTGTCTTGAGTATATCCATTCATCCTCTCAAGAAACATGATTCAGGGATTTTTGTAAAAGACACATCTTTGAGCAGTATTAACAAGCAAAGTACATAATTAAGCAGTTTTTGTGATTAGCCATTTGATGAACTAGAGAAGAAGGAAAAAATGAAACAGAAAAAATGGGAAAATATTTGAGGTATGAAGGCAGGATCATGGGATCCTTACTGAGAAGGTCATATATTTATGAGCAACCAAAATGTATATAATAAATTTCTAAGCAGAATGGGCAGAAAGTGAAAGTATATTGACTTTTAAAGTTTTGAGCTATAGATACAAAGAGTCTGTAAATAAGTGTGTCTAATTCCATGCAGCGAATGCAGCATGAAATAAATTCTCTGAAGACTTAATTTCAGTGCTGTCCCTCTTTTACCTTGCTAGTTTGTTTGCTACATTTACAAGAGAAGGGTGGACAGGCCTCAGAGATCTAGAACATGGGGTTATTTGCTCATCTCCAAGAATTGAGAAACAAACAAAAAAAAACAACAAAAAAAAACAGTTGTTCAGTTATTCATGGAATATTATTTTTTTATATCTCTTGTATTCAGTTTACAACTACTTCATTGAGAATTTTTGTATGTATATTCATGAGGGATACTGGACTATAACTTATATATTTTTGTTGGGTTTACACTTGATTTCACTATTTCAATATTATTTGCTTTGTGAAGGAGCTTATTGTGGTTCTGAAATTTTTTAAACATAACTCAAAAAGTATTGCTTGTTTGAAGGCTCTATAGAATTCTTGTATATCTGACCCTTGGTATTTTGCTTGTTTGTTTCTTTTCATTTTATTCTGTTTGAATGCTTTTTAAATTTTTTTGATTTGCTGAAAATAAAAATTAAAAAAAAAAAAAAAAGAAAGAACTTTTAAAGGATGGTAGAGTGGCCCAAAGGTATTTGGGTAATTTACCATAGAAGAAAGGGCAGGCAGTGTTTAGAGTCTGCTAAGTTTAGTATTCTCATCACTGTCTCAGTATTAACTTGTGACCCCAGAAGTCTTCCAGCTTCGTCAGTAGAGTCTAATTTTGGCAGGTCATAACATTTTTATGGGACTGGGGTAAGAACACTTTTTTCTAGCACTTAAATTTTAGTATTATTTTTCTCCAGCACTAGAAGTTTTCTGCACTCACAGATCAGTATGAGAATACCATGGTTAAATTCACTTTTCAGTACAAAGCATAGCACTTGGCATATAGTAAAAACACATTATGAATGTTTTTGGAAGATGGCTTACTCATGTCCATTGCTGTGACCAGAGGAGGGCTGAAGAACAGCTGAGATATGCAAGACAGGTCTGGGATTATGAGCCCTATAAATCAAAGAAGGTGCTTTTAATTTGCCCCTTTTCTTCTATAAATTCCATAATGGAGATATGGGCATCTGGATACAAATGAGACCTTGACATTCCATATTTGCATAATATAATATAGAGGATGTAGTTTCTCTCTTTGAACAGTCTAACGAATAATCCTATTTATTTGTTCATATTGGCACTTAATGTATTTGACATCTGTCCCTATACTTGCAAGATGAAGATGATGATGCCTTGATGTTTTGGGGTTGTCATAACACAATGCTGTGTAGTGCTGTCTTCAACAATGTATAATTGCATTTTCAGAGATTTACAGGTTGCATCAAGTAAAAAATCAGGGTGGATCCATGGTTATCCTCTAGTGAGTTACATTTCACAAGTTAGAAATGCCCATCAGAGAGAAAGGGATGGCGAGAAGATTGGAAAGGAAGAGGGAGATGAAGAGGGATAGAGAGGGGCAAGAGTTTCTTCTCATCAAACGACTTAACTGTGCAGACTAGGATATCAGATTTATCTTCTGGAATTTCATCCCTTTCTCAAATGTAGTCACATTGGATTCATCAAATGAAATGTAGAACACAAGTATGCATTAAGTCTCAACACAACAAAAATGTATTGAAATAAGGTGTCTCAAATATTAAGACTGCCTTAGCATACACATTTCTTCTGTCTCTTCTCAAACTCCAACCACTTATTCACAATTTAACTTATCTTTTGTATACATTTGAAAATGTTCATGTGGATGAGGGTTCCATTGTGGGAAGGGGTTGATGTGTGCATGTGTGTATGTGTGGAGCTCAGAGGGCAACTTTTGGTGGTGTTCCTCAGGAGCCCTCTAGCTTGTACTTTTTTCTTTTCAACTGTCTCTCACTGGCCTAGAATTCATCAAACAGCCTATGCTGGGACAGTGAACAAGAGGGATGCCTAAACCTTATCCTGTTTAGTACTGGGATCAAAAATGCGTACTACAGTGTCTGGTTTATATTTTAAAGTGATTTCTCAGTATTAACCTAAAGTTTTCATGTTTATAAGGCTAGAACTTTAACAAATGAGCTATTCCCCAGTATTTTGATAGTAATTTTATAATCCGGAAATAAACCAAGTCTCTTTAATCAAAATATTTGTCATTTAATTGAGTGATAATAAGTTATGATTGACTTCATGATATTTTTCTTTGGTTGAAAATAGTTATATTTTCATAAAATGTATGCTGATTACTGTTTACACTCTCTCAACTCCTCTGAGAACTCACCTCCTTTTCCATCTGAATACTTTTTGGAATACTTATGATTTTTGAAATTTTATTCATTGAGTGTAATTCCCATTTATTTACCATAATGGATCAAGCTAAATTCTAACTTTATCTAGTCCTAGGTGAGATTTCCTAGAGGAATGGAACAATATAATGATACAGTGACTGCATTTATCCTGGTGGGATTCACAACTGACCCTGTCATGAAGCTGGTCCTGTTTGTTATTTTCCTCACTGTGTATGCATTAACTGTGTTAGGAAACAGCACTCTTATTATGTTGTTCTGCAATGACTCCAGGCTCCACACACCCATGTATTTCTTCATTGGAAATCTGTCTTTTCTGGATCTTGGACTGTCCACAGTCTATACACCGAAGATCTTAGTGACCTGCGTCTCTGAAGATAAAAGCATCTCCTTTGCTGGCTGTGTGGCTCAATTCTTCTTCTCTGCTGGACTTGGGTATACTGAGTGTTATCTGTTGGCTGCCATGGCTTATGACCGCTATGTGGCTATCTCAAAGCCACTGCTTTATACCCAAGCCATGTCCTTAAAACTATGTGCATTTTTAGTGGGAGCTTCATATCTGGGTGGTTTGATGAACTCTTTCATCATCACCAAAGACACATTTGCCTTGACTTTCTGCAGTGACAATGTAATTGATGACTTTTTCTGTGATATCCCACCTCTGGTAAAGCTCGCCTGTGGCAAGAAGGACAGCTTTCAGTCTGTGTTATTCTTCCTCTTGACTTCCAATGTCATCATCCCCATTGTGTTCATTCTGGCCACCTATCTCTTCATCATTGCCACTATCTTGAGGATCCGTTCCACTCAGGGTCGCCTCAAGGCTTTCTCCACCTGCTCTTCCCACCTGATCTCTGTGACCTTGTACTATGGCTCTATTCTCTATATCTATGCTCGGCCTCGGTCCAGCTACTCTTTAGATAGAGACAAAATTGTTTCAACCTTTTACACAGTGGTTTTCCCCATGTTGAATCCCTGATCTACAGTCTGAGGAATAAGGATGTGAAAGAGGCTCTGAATAAATTGTTTAAATAATCACAATCATATTCTATCAAAAAAGCAAAGATGTGTTTGTTTCAGAGATTGTATATACAGTTATGCTTCTCCCATTACCTGTCAGGCTTATGAATTCTTTGTTTTGTTTTGTTTTGTTTGTCGAGACAGGGTTTCTCTGTGTAGCTCTGGCTGTCCTTGAACTCACTCTATAGACCAGGCTGGCCTCGAACTCAGAAATCTGCCTGCCTCTGTCTCCCAAGTGCTGGGATAAAAGGTGTGAACCACCACTGCCCGGCAGGCTTATGAATTCTTATGGTATTAGTTATCCTATGTCCATGTTTGACAATGACAGTTCACGTTATCTGTGCTTGAGGATGACAGTTCATATTATCCAATATTAAAAATTAAATATTTCTCAAGGCAATATTTGAAAACAAAATTCATTTCTATGTTACACCTGGCTGAAATCAAATTACCAAAAGACTTATTCTCCCAAAGACTTTTCTATTGTAACAAAATTACAGAGTCTGTTTTCCTTGAACTAAAATTGTGTAGACTGATTTGTGTAGAATAGGATCTTTAAGTTTCTAATCTAATCTATTATAGGTCAGTCTAATGCTTTCTCCACACATAGACCTCATCTTTTTACTATCATAGTGTGCTGTGGTTCAGTTCTCTTCATTAATCCCTACTTTTCATAAGATTTGTATCAGAATATGGCTAAAGTAATATCTATATTCCATACTATGGAGTTTCTAATTTGGAACCCCATATTCTTTAGATTAAACAAATTAAACATATCGAAGATGCATTGAGGGCAACCATAGATTGCAAAAATTATAAAATAAAAATATGGGTAAAATATTTTGTTTAAAAAACTGTTTATGGCTTTCTAGCTGTCGTTACCCTGTACTCCCAGATAAAAATAAAATATATAAAAAATAGTTGTTATAGTATGTTTATTATATTAGTTCTTTTTAAATTAGCATTATCTTATTTTAATATGTTTTTAAATAAATGAATCATGGAATTTGAAAAATGTGTGTGTTTTACTAAAATGTATTGAAATATATTTTATGTTTATAATTGCACATGCTTAAAGTAAGCAACACAATGTTTTTATATACATTGTGAATATATTAAGATGAAGTTGGTTAGTAAAATAATCACATTAGATTCTATTTATGGCTTTTTGTGAGACAATTTTAATCCATCCATCCCATTTAAACAATTTAATCTTTCATTTATTTAGAATGTTTTTGCTAAATATATTTTTAAAATTTCACATTGTAAAGCTTAGTTTATATTTTACCTTCTCCAGCTCTGCCAAGTTCCAGAAACTATGAATATAATTTAGTCTTTAATTTATGAATTTGACCTCATACATAGCTGAGTTCATGCAGTATGTGCCTTATCGCACAGACAAATTCATGTGGTATTTATCCCCAGTGCTATCTCTATTGTTGAAAACAAAAAGATTTACCACTTTTTCAAAGCTAAAGTGTGTGTGTGTGTGTGTGTGTTTGTGTGTGTGTGTGTGTTATGCCTTATATTAAATGCTCAGTAGACACAGAGTTTCTCTATACCTGGACTTTTATGATTATGCAATAAACCCAAAATTCCAGGTATCTTTCAATAATTGCGTTTTATTTGCACTAAACATATAACCCAAAGTGAGATTGTTGACTGTATAGTCATTTCATTGTAAAGTTTTGAGTAACCTTCTCACTATTTGCTGTAATGATTTTCATTTATTTTCACATCACTAGTTCATGGGAGTTTTCTCTACTTAAAACCCCAACTTTTTTCTTTATCTTTTAAATTTTAGCTATTTTAACAAGTATGAAAGTTAACTCATTGAGTTTAAAATTTGTGTATTCTGTATTCTATTCTGTAATACGCACAGTGCATATGTGCTTTAAATTATTTGAGTAATATCTGGTCAGACATTTTCTTCCGTTTTGGCTATTTTTTTCTATACATGCACTATCTTGTAACTGGAATTATGAGAAATTAAAGAGGAAGACACACATATGTTACATTTTCAATATGACCTGCATATATAATATTTAAATTTAGTTTATTTACAGAATCATCAATAGTACTGCGTTAAGTGACTCCAAATAATGTATAAGTAAGGAATCATGAACATGCACCTGGACCATTTAACTCTAAAGAATTTTGGCCTACTTAATGGGAGGGGGCATTAATAAAATATATATAATGTGACTTTAATTCCATTTTCATGATAGCCTTGCCCTGTTACAGTTAATCACCCCAACTTCCCTACTTGTAATTCCCAAGAAAAATTATAAAATGTACAGGACCTGCAGCACTCTGAAGAAGGAAGTGTTATTCCAGCCCTTTATGTTTCTTTCTAGAACTTTCTTGGATTTAGATATAGAATCAGGCTATTTTTAAAGTCTCTCACCTCCTTTAAAAGGGTAGATATGAGAAAAATCTTGATGTAGGTGGCATGCACATCCTAAGCCTTTGAGGATGGATTTGCAAGGAATTCTAGGACTCTGTTACTCTTTTCTCACTATTTGTAAGTAATAAATCCCTTTCATGTTATTTACTATGCATGGGCAGTTGTGGTTCCTGGAAGTCAGCTAAGCTGGAAACAGCACAAAGTTAATGTACCTTACAAAAGTGCCACAGAAACCAGTATATTTTTCTTTTCTTGTTTTTATTCCTTGACTGCCTGTAACTTTTGTTGACAATTGATGCATCTTAATAAATATTTTTACTCAGAGTTGCTGTAAAGTTTAAGTAATGAATCAAGGGTAGGTATAGAATAGTAATCTAAAAGAGAGAAAAAAAAGGAGATATACATAAATAAAAGAAATAAAATAGTGATATCAGAGACAGAATTCAAAAGTCTCTATATCCCAAAGGCTCTTGATGAAAATTTTTATTAGGTAAAATGATTATTTATAAAATAGTACTTTATGAATTCATCTTTCATTTTTCAGCATTATATATGAATTAATTTAAAAGTTATAGAACATTGCATTTTGATAAATCAATTTCCTAATTTAATATTCTTTTATCTATGAGACTGAGGTCTCCCAAAATAAAATCCTCCTGTTGGTCACCAAAAGTAATTGTTTTTTGAATACAAACAAACTGGCTGGCTCAAATAACAGAAGTTGATCTTCTTATAGTTTTGGATGTTAGATGTTACATTTGGTTTTATGTCAAGTCTATACAAGCTTAGTCATTAAGGTAGAGGAGAGGGCTATAAGAAAATGCTCTCACCTGATTAGCCTGTGACTCCAGTGTGGGCAGATGGTCCCAGGATGGATAATAAAGCCTGTTGAGAAAGTCAAAGGGGACAAGCCAGTCAACAGTACTCCTTCATGATCTCTGCTACAGTTCCTGTTTCAAGGTTTGCCCTCAGTTCCTGTCTTGGTTAGACATTTAATTTCAAGTTGTCAACAGGTTGCTGCTTATATTATCCTTATTCAATAATATTGGTAGCATAAGCTAGTGTGTTTCAGTATGACTCCTCTATCCACGTGTATGTTGTGCCTTAATTATGTCTAGTCTCTCTAGCTCTCTCCTTGCCTTTTTCTCTGCCCCCTGTCCCACCCCACCTTTCTTTTAACAGTACAAAGCAAGATACCTAAAGACAAAGCAAAAACCCTCATATGGAGACTGAACAATGCAAATCAATAAAAAGAAAAGAGTTTCAAAGAGTCTCCAAATGTACACCAGTTCCCACTGTTAGGATTCCCACAAACACCAAGTTAATTGCCATAACAAATGTGCAGAGGACCTGGTGAAGGCCCATGCAGGCCTGGTGTTTACTGTTTCAGTCTGAGTCCATGTGAGCCCTTCTTGGTTAATTTAATGGGCCATATTCTCCTAGTGTCCCCCATTCTCTCTGACTCCTAGAAGTTTTCTTCCCCCATTTTCATAGGGGCCCCAATCATTAAGGAGAGCCAACCAAAGGAGATATATAATTTACACTCTCTCTTCTCAAACCCAATTCTCAGGGATGCACTTAGAGCTGCAACAGAAAACCCGAAGCTTCCAGCCTATTTTCTGAGGAGTTAGTGCTCTCTTTCAGGTTTTCCTTTGTTGTTCTCTTCACTTTCTTCTCCCTACCTTTCCTGTCCATCCCTCTCCTCCCTTTCCTTTTTCTATACTCTAATTTTTACCAATAGATCAGGGTTTCTTGATGGACAAGACAATATACTGTAGTCTGAAGACTGAGATGAGCATAGCTCAAAGAAAAAGTAGATTATTAATACATAAAGATAGCTAATTACAAAATTAATCGTTTAACTGTACTAATGATATATAGACTATAACCATGTACCTTAAAATATTGCTGAATTCTTTTCCCATTAACCAGTACTTCAAATTCAGATGAACTATAAGTCTTGAGACAGAGCACACTTTGCTAGTGTAAGTCTAAGGCTTTAGAAATATGTAATTGAGTCATGGACATGCACACATGAAGAGTAGAAAAGGTCACATCTAAATTGTCTCTAACCAAGTAAGCATAATAGTAACTCAGCAGGCGATTTCTCTGGGCTTGGCTCATAAAAAGCAGTCTGTTTGTCTGAATGAATTGCTTTATACAACATGTACACCTTCTTCTCATCGATCCTATTATGAGACCGATTCTTCCTACACATTAAATTGTCTAACCAACCATGGTATCTTATTACTCAGGAAATTAAGACAAACTTGGCACTTGTATAGTTGTTTTGCATTTTGCTTCCCAGACATCCAATGTATGATGTTTTCATTTCTTGGTAATGATTTTTAAAGTGCCAGAAGGTCACGTTATTTTCACTGAATTTCAGAGGCTCCTATGAAGAAAGCATGGGAGGGATGATATGGAGTAAGAGATGTCTTAACGAAACTTATTCATAATTCATTTCCTATGGGAAACATCTTCATACGCTGTAGTATGTAGAGGAAGACAGATATTGATAGATCATTTAGAATTGGAAACTTTAGTGTGATATCTTTTGACTTTTTTTTTTTTTTTACCTATTGCTTCCAAAGCATGCTTTAGTTGACAATTGATTAAAAGTTCCTGGTGGGCTATAGACCGTGAAAGTGAGTTTTTAGTTTCATTTTTATTCCTTCTTTCTAGTTATGAGATAATGCAGTATGCTTGAAGAGTCTAAAAGCCTGTAGATTTTTACCATCAATTGTGTGATTAGGAGTAAACAGTTGAAGAAATAGCTATAAGATAGAATGCTAATGCCCATCTACTCATTGTATTAAGTGCTGCAAGTTTGTTAGAAGCTATCCTATAAACTATATTTTATTAGCAACCATAAGAGCAAACAATAGTCCACTAGAGTTTTCTTTTTTAGTTATTTCAAATGCTATAGTAAATTGCTCCATTTATGTGTTTAAGCTTTTGGATGGTTTTCAAACAATTTTATGAAACACTATATTTAACGTCTCTTTAAACTTTTCTTAGAGATTTTTGGTGTTTGAAGATACAAAGTCCATGAATTTTAACTCTCTTGATCCCATCACATTAAAGACTAGACTCTGCTTCAGGTTGAGCACTGTGATATCAAAAATGCCCCCAATCGTGTTTATATATTCCCATACCACCTAAGGGAAAGTGAGAAACAAGGTAGTTTTAAAATGAATGGTTTTAAAACATTTTTAGTAATTAAAGAAGTTGATGTTAGCTAGAGTCTGAGTGAATTAGAGATGGAAAGATACAGTAATTCACTTCTACTATTCAAAATGACTTAATGTTTGGGAAACATTTTTTGCTTTGTGAAAATAGTTTTATTTTCATATCATATATACTGAAAAGATTTCCCCTCCCTCATCACTTCCTAGATCCTCTCCCTCTCCATGCCCACCTGATTCCACACCTTATTTATCTCTTTCTTTAGAAAACAAACAGGCTGAAAATATGAGAGAACAATTTAAAAGTTAACATACAAGCCCAAGTAGATAATTTCAGCCAATTAAAGAAAATCAGAACAAGCAAATCATACAGGCCAAAAGAAAAACAAAAACAAAGTAAAACTGCAAGAAACACATATGCAGACAGACAGACACATACCATAAAAACACAAAATTGGAAATAATAATAGATTAGCAAAAGGTAAGTAAAGTTAAAAATGCCCAAACAAAGCATTATGAGAAAAAACCATCTCCAAGAACATCCCTGTGTTTGTTTTATGTTGGCTATTTATTGCTGGTCATGGGACCTCCCTTAAGTGTGGTTTGTATTTCTAATGAGGTGCCTTTGGAGAAAACTAATTTTTTCCTTGCCTATTAGCTTGGAGACGTACTTTCAATCAAGGAAATTCTGAGGTACATTATGAACTAGGCTGCTCACGAGATCATCTTGATCACTATAGACATCCTATTAAATCTGTGATTCCCTTTTATCAATTGATGCAACAGGGTTATCATGTACCTTCATGGCAAGGATGAAAGTGGGAGGCAGGATTTAGTGTCATAACTAGAACATAGTAATAAATACTTTTTCTCTGTGTACTTATAGTTTGGAAGACTGCAGTATATTGCTGGTCATAAAAATATCATCATCAAAATGGTATAAGATGTTTTCCATAGCTTATGGAAAGATGATTGAATGTTTGAAATGTAATGGAAACTGTCTAGTTTCTTTGGTTATAGCAATACTCAATGCAGATAATAATATTCTAGAAAAGCCAACAGTTATCTGTTTTTTTTTATTAAATTTAAAACTTGTAATCTGGTTCATTCATGTATTTAAGTTTTTAATTAGAAATGAACATATTTTACTGAATTCTTCCTTTAAAATATGCTCACTAGCATACATAGTTATTGAGTATTTTCTTGTATATATTCTTTACTCAGTCTGAAAACCTATTAGAAAATCTTACATAATGTTTATGAACTTTCTGTATCTTGTATTTTTGGTAAGAGATTGGCTCTGTATGATGTAGTTCAGAAATGAAACTCTGAAAATCTCTAATTTAAAATTTGGGCTATTGCTCTAATTGCAGGAGTCTTTCATATTCATAGCCAGAAATCGACAGTTCTTTGATAATCATGCCATTATTTAAAGGAGTAAAAGTCTGTAACCCTCCAGTCATTGTTGATTTGATGGATACATTGCTTACATATCTTAGTAGGTTATGTTTCTAATCTATGTTATCACCACATCATGTTATTCAGGTCCAATATTTGTTGATTGCTTATTTCTTTTAATCTCTTATGAGATTATCTCTAAACTGAGTATTCCCTGCATTCTTCTACACTGGATTTCTTCTCTGTGGACATGGAGGTGGACAATCGCACCATCCTGACTGAATTTATCCTCGTGGGCTTCTCAGCAGACCCCCACTGGCAGCTGATTTTATTTGGTATATTTCTAACCATCTACTTGATGACCTTGTCAGGGAATATGACCTTGATAATTTTAATCCGCATTGATTCCAGGTTGCATACACCCATGTACTTTTTTATTGGAGGTCTATCCTTTTTGGACTTCTGGTATAATTCTGTGTACATACCTAAAATCTTGGTCAACTGTGTTTCAGAGGATAAGCGTATTTCTTTGGCTGGTTGTGGAGCTCAGTTTTTCTTTTCCTGTGTAGCAGCCTACACTGAGTGCTACCTGCTGGCAGCCATGGCATATGATCGACATGCCGCAATTTGTAGCCCATTGCTCTATTCAAGCATCATGTCCACTTCTCTCTGTGCTGGACTAGTGGCTGGCTCCTATGTAGGAGGGTTTTTGAATGCCATAGCCCATACTGCCAACACTTTCAGGTTAAAGTTCTGTGGTAAAAATATTATTGATCACTTTTTCTGTGATGTGCTTCCATTGGTAAAAATGTCTTGCACAGACACCCGTGTCTATGTAAAGATCCTTTCCAGTATGGTGGGCTTCACTGTCCTCTCAAGCATTCTTGCCATCCTCATTTCCTATTTCAACATCCTGCTGGCTATCTTGAGGATCAGCTCAGCCTCAGGAAGACGCAAGGCGTTCTCCACCTGTGCCTCTCACCTGGTCTCTGTCACACTCTTCTATGGCTCCTTGCTCTTCATGTATTCAAGACCCAGTTCAAACTACTCCATGGAAAGAGACAAAGTTGCTGCAATGTTCTATACCATCATCAATCCATTACTCAACCCTTTCATCTATAGCCTGAGAAACAAAGATGTCAAAGAAGCCTTTAAAAAGTTGATGCAGAGTATACAACAGCAAACATGAAAGTTGCATTTTATGCAATGGGGCTGTTCAAAACTGGCTTATAGACACGTTTGCACCATTTCTCTCTTTAGTTAGAGTTGAAACGATGTACTAACAATCATGAAAGCCTTGCCTATATTCTCTTTAGTTATGATTAATATAGCCTTGCTATGAAACATTTTCCAAATCCATAATGATGGGTTTTGCAATGTAATATCCTTGACTATTGCAATACTACCTTTAGAAAATAATGCTTCCCCATTTTTGGTAGGAATGATCATGGGAAAGCAATGAAATAACAGAAGTTGAATTAATTTCTACCATGTGGTTTGATTTTGAAGTTTTGAACATGAACTGTATTAAATATAGAAATGACACATAGTAGTTAGATTGCTAAAAATTGTTCGAGATTTTATAAATTAGTATTCATACTAAGGTGTTTTTTAAATTTATTCCTATAAGTATAATTGAACACATAAAATATATTTGTGTAAAATTTGTTTTCTGCACCAGGATATTAATAACATGTTTTTAAGAGGTATTTTGAGTTAAATAAAAATAAAAGGCTGGAGACATGGCTCAGAAGTTAGTGAATATATTGTTCTTGCAGAGGACCAGAGGTCACTTCCAAGTATCCACATTGGGTGGCTCATTATTGCCTATAACTTAGGCTACAGGGGTATCTGATGACTCTGGCCTATTTAAACACCTGTAAAGAAGTGCACATACCTATTTACAAACACAGACAATGTATACATAATTAAAAGCATAATTGATCTTTAATAAATATTAGTTTTATTATTATAATATTTAATAAATATTAAAAACTAAAATATTCTAAATCAAACAAAAACACATTTATGATTTACTTCAATGTAAGCCCTATTGAAGCAAAATATTATAATTGATTGGAGAAGGCTTAAGTAAAACAATATTCAAATGTATTCTGGACCACATGATTGTTTTCTTTCCTCAAGTATTTTATATCAAGTTTCAGTTTAGTGTTTGTCATAATGTAGGAGCTTAGTTGATATTTTAGTTACCTTTTTAAGATTGTAATTGAAATATTATAAATCCCGTACTTTGCAGGTGAAGACAGTAGAACTCAAAGTTGGAATTTCCCTATTGAAAAGAAAATTGGTGTTGGGAGAATGACCTAATTATGTTATTTAGTTAATTTTCAATTGGTAATTTAGATATGAATTACCACATTTTTTACTTTTTGTAATGGACCTTGATCTAGTTTCTTCAAAGGTATATTATTATGCATTAGACACAGTATTTGTAATTCACATTGTAGTCTGACATATAATGATAATGCAAATGATACATGTAATGTTCTCATTTATTATATAAAAATTTTGAAAATATTGAGTTTTATTTCTGTATTTTTCTTTAATTTAAAATAGATTTTTTTCTCATAAGATATATATAGTATATCCCGATTACATTCCCCCTTCTACTCCTACCATCTAGAGCCACTCATTTTCTGTCTCTCAAAAATAAAACAAAACAAACAAAAAACCACCACCAACAACAAAAACAAAGCAAAACAAGAAAACAGGTTTCTAAGAGATAATAACAAAACACATAACACAATAATATATCATAAGATGAAACAAAAAACATCACATCGAAGGTAGACATGCCAAATCAACACAAGGAAAAGAGCGTATGACAAGGGACAAGAATCAGAGACCTACTCATTCACACACCTTGGAGGTCCATAAAAATACTGAACTGAAAGGTATAATATGTACAGAGTACCTGGTGCAGACCACCATCCCTTCTTACTTTTATAGACTTTCTGCATTATCTCTGGGTTCCCTCAACTCTGAAGGGAGAGACTTGCTGGAGACATCCCATTTACAGAGGTGTGTTCTAAGGTCTGTCCTTCCTTCCTTCCTTCCTTCCTCCCTCCCTCCCTCTTTCTTTTTTCCTTCCTTCCTTCCTTCCTTCCTTCCTTCCTTCTCTTTCCTTTCTTTCTTTCTTTCTTCTTCTTTCTTCTTTCTTTCTTTCTTCTTTCTTTCTTTTTCTTTCTTTCTTTTTTTATGTATTTCTTGATTCAAAAGTTCTTCTCTGAACTCTGTGATGGGGCTATGAAGATGATCGACCGGACACTTATCTGGTGGCATCTTTACTCCAGGAAGAAGTTACTCAAAAGTGTAACAACAACACAACAACATGCATTTGAATACAGATGAATTTTCAATTAATGTAACTGAGAAGATAATATAGGATGGTGGGACAGAAATAAAGTATTTGATGAGGTAATTGAGTGGAAACAAGAAAATAAATAATTTCATTAAAAAAGGGCCAAGCCTAGCTTTTGCTAATGCAAAGGGAAAGAAGGATAGATGGGGTAATGAGGTGAGAGGGAGGGACTGGGAGGAGAGGAGAGAGGGAAAGTTTTGATCTGGATATAAAATAAATAAATAACTTAATCAATAATAATAAAAAGAGAACCAAGCAACTAAATTCAAAGCCTACAAAAAAAAAAAAAAAAAAAAAAAGAACAGAAATGGTCAGTAGATAGATGAAAAAGTTATCAGTATCACTCTCAGAAAAATGTATATTAAAATCACAAAAATGTAATCATTACGGCTATTCAAACAGCTGTTCTCAAGAAAGATACACAGTAAGTTAGGCAGCCATCACAGGGAAAGGGGAATACTTCTGTACTGCTGGAAGAACTGTAGATTGCTGCTTCATAAAGTCCCCTTCATTTAAGTATAATGAGCACTTTTGCTCTCTTCTCTGTGCTTGAGTAGTAGAATGAAGTAAGTACAAGGCTGATGGAATAGGACTTCTTGTTCATTCATTTTTTTCTTCTATCTTTATTTTATTATCTTTTTGATAATTTCATACAAGTAGCATATTTACATCATTTCTCATTTTTTCTCTTCCTTCAAATTCCTCATGTGTCCCCCTACCACTTCTTACTAAATTCATATTCTTTTATTCTTTAATTATTATTGTTTTGTATATATGTTTTATATAAATATACACAACCTACTGAGCTCATACATACACATGTTTATGACTGACCTCTTGGGATTCAATCTGTTGACTCTGAGAAAGACCGATTCTCCTCTTTCGGCAGCCATCGACTGCTTATAGTCTTTTATATAGGATTAGGGTGTTGTGAACTTCTCCCATCAACACTGGCATGTCTACTAATATTGCTATTTTCCACTCTTATTCAGGAAGCCCTTTTGAGAGCATCTTGGTTGATGTATACAGAAGACACTAACTTGCAGCACACATTCTTGTCTTCTGGCTCTTACCATCTTTCCATCTCTTCTTCCACAGTGTTCCCTGAGATTTGGATGTTGAGCTTGTGCAGTAGATGCATCAGTTGGGGACAAGCTCCCCAAGATAAAGCTCCCCAAAATAAGTAATTCTATGTCTTCTTACTAGTGTAGTGGTATCTGTCTGCTACAAGAAGAAGCTCCTTTATGGAAGGTTGAGAGCTACACTTGTCTGTGGGCGTATAAAAATTTATAATGTAGTTAGAAATTTTAGTGGTTTAGGAAAGTGGCAGAAGCAGGTTCTTCTCTAAGGTCCATCAGCTCACCACCTACAGGTAGTGAGTGGGCTAGGTTTATAGTGCTAGCCAGGACACCCACATTTCAGTGACCTTGAATTTCAAGGTGTGATGGTCATTGCTATGCTCATAGGTATCTTCTCTTAAAAAATGCCATATATTTTGAAATTTATTAAGTATTCATCAAAAAGCTGTCATGTTTTCTGTACAAAAATAAAAGGTCATAATTCATCTTGGATAATACACATGTCATCAGTCTTTCTTTGAAACCTACCTTTGAGCAACAAAGGTAAGGACCTGCCTTGAAGAGCTGGGTTCTGAATGAACTTATCAGAACTAGAGAGTGTGGCAGCCTGTAAGTGTATGCCAATTATGTAGTACAGCATACCATTTTCAAAGCTTATACTTTTGAATTGTAAGTGTAAAGAATGCTTTACTCAAAAAATATTAAATTGTAACTCTTTAATTTAGAAACAAGCTTGTGTTGCCTCAAGCTGTGGCATAAGTAGGTACAGTCTGAATGATAGAACAATAGGGTGATTATGTCACACACACACACACACACACACACACACACACACACACACACACCTCCAAGCAAAGAAACTTGTCAAATGTGAAATGAAGTAACAGAACAGTTCATAAAACAGTGAGCCAAATTTGGATGTTGGTGTGTTTCAAAATAGTCAAATATGACAGTAAAAAATGCCACTAAGGTTTAGGTTTTTGCTTCTTGCTTTACCTTAGTCATTTCTCCATGCTAATTATGTTTGGATGGAGGATGTGATTTTGTGTGTGTGTGTGTGTGTGTGTGCTCTCTTGGCTGATAGTGAACTTTTTCTAGGACAAGATCAAAAATTCTCTATTGAGATTTCATAGCTGAGCATTTTTCCTGAAAAAGTATTTAGTTCTTTTCTTTGCATGACTAGTATACAAGTCCTTGTAGATTGTTTCAAAGGAAAGCGTAATGACTGGCATTCCACAAGCCACATCAGCATCCTTGGCATTACAGCAAGTTTCTCAATTATATTCCTTTTCCTCCTGTGGCTGCATGAGCTCGGAGGAGGGTCCTTGGAGCTATGTGTAAATATACAGTATGAAGGCACAAGGCGACTCTCTTTATTCCCTGATATAAATGCAATTAAGGCTGATATGTTTGGAAACAATTAGAATATTATAAAAAGAGATATTACATCTTTATGTTTGACTCTCAGACTGTAAATCAAAAGCACCCCAGAGAATTGAAATTTTCCATAGGAAAACTTCATGAAATCCTGGAGTCAGCCATAGGAGGAACTCCCAGAGTGATAACAAATTGTCTGACCATACTAGATGAGAATAAATCCCAGAGAACTATTAGACAGAACAAAATCTTGACCGCATAGCCACATTTAACTCTGGCCTCTAAGAAACCTTAACTCATGTCAGGAACACAAAGATGGACTTAGGAGTTGACTAGATAACATTGTCACTCTTGTCTAGGTAGCTATGTTGAATCAATCTCTTTTTTGTACTATTATTTTGGCTCTTTTTATTGACATGTTGCCTAATATGGCTGAGGATTATCCAGGCCACAGACCCTAACCTTGAACTCTAGAACAATTCAAAATACTTAGCTTAAATGAGTCTAAAGTATTTACAGTTTATCTCCTGCAGAAAGTAAGAAACCAGTGTCACTCTTAAAAATCACTACAGTACCAGCATTAGATAAAATTATTAGATACTTATTTTAATGTCTTCACAGAGATGACATTATATATATATTATATATATATATTATATATAATATTATATTATATATTATATTATATTATATTATATATTATATATATTATATATATTTAATATATATAATATATATAATATATATTATATATTATATTATATTATATATTATTATATATAGATATAATAAGTAGTTGCTATTGGGTGAGAGGATTGAAAAATTATTTTTGTTTAAAAAATAAAGAGAAATCTCTCAGGGAAATTACAAGGTATAATAGTATATATTAAGGAAGAGAGGAACTAGAATGGAAATGGGCATTTAAAACAAATAAAAAATAAAAAAATCCTATAAAATGTGATTCCCCAGATGTTTAGTTTTGATCGCTTCAAGTTTTGATGAAAAATATTAACTTGATCATGCAGCTAGGCAAGTGGATCACCAATTTTTGTGTATTTTAGTCTAGTGACTCAGATGGTCAAATATAAGGGCATAAGTTGGAAGATTCAAGGAAGTACTAAAAGCATTTAATGTGTGCTTATAATCTAAGTCCTAATTTTAATGTGTTTATGTTCATAATTTTTAAAAAATCTATTCAATGATAACTAGGGAGCACTTTCCACTCTATTTCTCTGGTTCACAGCAGTCAACCTTGTGAGCTGGGGAGTCATTTTATTGGGTTGGATACTCAGCATTTCATGTAGTTTTGGTATTATTCTCTGACAACACAGTTTAAACAGAACGGATATTAATGATAATAAATACATCAATCTTCAGAGTGTTGCATGATTTTAAATAAATAGACAGAAAGTCAAGTAAACAAACGTTTAAATTTTGATGCACCCTCTGTTCTCTGAGACTCTTATTTATAACAAGTAGATAAATAAAAACCTATTAGGACTTTTTTCAAAGTAAATAATTTTTTTTGCTTTTATCAAATCCTAAATTCTTAGATTTTATATACTGCTCATTTTATGTTTTCTAAATGTTTCTGAAGTTATAAGAATTCTGCATCTATCATGATTTTTCTCACTTTATATGTATCTTAGGCTACCATAATCCTCTGCACTGTACATAGTAATAAAATACTACTACATAAATGTTTGTAGGGTATTAGGTAATTAACTAATTAATAAGAAAATTCATAAGTCTTTCTAAAATGACTTCATTAAGAATGAAGGACATAGCCAGGCAGTGGTGGCGCACACCTTTAGTCCCAGCACTTGGGAGGCAGAGGCAGACGGATTTCTGAGTTCGCGGCCAGTCTGGTCTAGAGAGTGAGTTCCAGGACAGCCAGGGCTATACAGAGAAACCCTGTCTCGAAAAGACAAAAAAAAAAAAAAGGACATAGAACAGATTATATACACTACCTCTCAATATATGAGTATTATATACATTTTATAAGTATATTTAGGCATATGGCTATAAATAAATTAATATGCCTTAGAAAAGCAAACGAAGTGAGAGCTAGGCTTAGAATTTATAATATTTACTGACTGCCTCTTACCAAATCCTAAGGAATAATATTACCCAGTCCTAATTTTAGAAATAATCTAGAGAATATTTAGCAAGGCAAGTTTAAATGAAATAACTAGTAAGTTGAAGGCCCAAGTTAGAAGGAGAACTAGTCAATGCCCAACAGAGAAAATGAGGAAATTGTATGACTCACTGCTCTGAAGTTCCTGTGTAGCACAAGTGGCTCTAGGACTTTAGCATGCTCAGCAACTTCAGTGGTATAGATTGTCACTCTTCATATGTACATCTGCACCACACACAGATATCATTCTGGTTTTATTTCAATCCAAATGAGTACTCATTTTTAGTAGAATGTTTAAATTCAAGAGACATATGACATAGTGATTATATGTAAAATCTTGTGTCATTTTAAAATATTTATTGGATTAAGCATTTTACAAATGAATTCAATTATAACATACGATGCAAAGTTGAACAAATAAGACACGAGTTGAACAATGTTAGTAGCAGGTGACGTATTAAAGTTGAAGACAGGAAGCTCATGAGGCTTCAACTCTATACAAACAATAACAGGCAACTGAGAATTGCTGTGAGCAAAAGAAATCATTTTCTCCAGATATATGAGCACACCAATTGTTTATACACTATCGAATAGTCAACTCTGAAAACACACACAACACACACACACACACAAACACACACACACACACACACACACACCACACATATATATAGTAAGTATACATATACAATATACAGAGTAGGAGTTAGGTATTTAGAAATACATATTTATATGTATGCATGTAACAATGAAAAAAAGAGATCATGTATTTCTAAGAGAGCAATGAGGAGTATAAGGGAGAATACAGAGGGAGACAAGGGGAGGGGGAGAAGTGATGTAAATATATTGTAATCATGTGGTCACAACTGTTTATAGGCTTCAATAAAAATTTCCAATGAAATATATTACTATATACAATGAATAAATACCAATGAATATGTAAAGAAACAGTAAATTCTAAAAATTAATGCATTGAATTTATTAAAATTTTTATGTCTGAATATACAGCTATGAAATCTATTTATATTAAGAATTTAAACTTTGTCACTTGAAAAAAAAACAAATTTCCTGAAAAATTTATACTAAAATTTCAAATTAATATAGAATGTTCCTCTGAATACTTTAAGGTTATCCGCATTCCCTATAGAGCATGAAGAAGATCAGTATAGTCTTAGATTTGTTCTAAAAGGTCAGTGCCACTCACATTTTGACTGTACTAATCTTTCTATTTTCTTAGATTTATAATAATTTATAGATGATCCTGGAGCCAATATTCCTTATCCATGAAGGAAGTAAATGAACTAATACTTTGCTCAGCCATGATTACACTATCTGAATATTTTCTGATCCTTATTATAGAGGGAATTTTGTTTGCTTTCACTCAAATGGTTAAAATCAAGTTTCTGTACATGATGGATTGAGAAACCCTAATACCAAAGCAGGGAAGTGGGTATGTGTTTCTGATACAAATAAATTTTAAGAATACTTGCTATAATATTTTCTATAGTAGTTTTAGTTTGGGAACATGTTTACTTCTAGAATGGTATATATTTCTAGTTCCATTCATAAAGTTAGGTAAAAATAAAAAAGGACACACATTGACTTGTAGTCAAGGGAAAGGAATAAAATAAACTCAACACACATTCTCATTCAAAGTCAATAATTATGTACATATTGTCTTCATATATTAATTAGCTGGATTTTCTGCTACAATAGTGAGCCGTGACTCATCATAGATGGACAATCAATTGTTGATTTGGAGTTTTATTTGTAATCTAAAATAATTAACATCAACACAAGCCTGTACATATTAAGTATTATCATATATATTTATCTACTTACTGTAGTATATCTCCTGAAATGTCATGTGAAGTGGCAGAAGTAATTTCATCTATATTTTTGGGGAGATGAACAGCATCCTTACATCCTTACATGAATAAGTAATTTGTATGTTCTTTGTTTCTCATAGAGGAATGATCTTGAAGAGTTTATTCAGAGCCTCTTTCACGTCCTTATTCCTCAGGCTATAGATGAAGGGATTCAACATGGGGAAAACTACTGTGTAAAATGTTGAAATAACTTTGTCTGTATCTAAAGAATAGGTGGTACGGGGGCGAGAGTAGATGTAGAGAATGGAGCCATAGTACAAGGTCACAGAGATGAGGTGGGAGGAACAGGTGGAGAAGGCCTTCAGGCGACCCTGGGTGGAGCGGATCCTCAAGATAGTGGCAATGATGAAAATATAGGAGGCCAGGATTAGAGCAATGGGTGTCATTACATTGGAGGTCAAGAGGAAGTACATCAGGGCCTGGTATCCTTCTTTGCCACCACAAGCCAGATTCACCAAAGGAAGCAAGTCACAAAAAAAGTCATCAATGATGTTGTCATTACAGAAATCAAAGGTAAAAGTTTTCTTGGTGATAATGGAAGAGTTAATAAAACACCCATATAAGAGGCTGCTACAAAAAATGCACACAGTTTTATAGACATAGCCTGAGAATAAAGCAGTGGCTTTGAGATGGCCACATAGCGGTCATAAGCCATAGCAGCCAGCAGATAACACTCACTATAGTCCAATCCAGCAGAGAAGAAGAATTGAGCTACACAGCTAGCAAAGGAGATGCTCTTATTTTCAGAGATACATATCATTAGGATCTTTGGAGTGTAGACAGTAGACAACCAGAGATCCAGAAAAGACAGATTTCCAATGAAGAAATACATGGGTGTGTGGAGCCTGGGGTCATTGCAGATCAACATGATGAGAATGCTGTTTCCTAATACAGTCAATGTGTACATAATGAGAAACATCACAAACAGGACCAATTGTGTGGTAGGGTCAGAGGTGAATCCCAAGAGGATGAACTCAGATACTGTGTGGTTGCCTCTCTTCATGTTTGCAAAGACTCTCCTTAGAAGATAAAACAGAGAATTGTTTTCTAATGACTACAGAAAAAAAAATATCAAGTGGGTAAATCAGACTTTCTCTTGGTAATCATGGTAGCCTCACATACAACACTCCAAAGGTTCATTTAGAAATAATTTTTATTTAGGAACCAAATAAAACTTCTGGCAAATATTTTTCATCTGTATGATCATTATCTTAATAACTAGAGAGGTACATTATATTCATCTCTTACAGTCATATTATTAAATAACAATCCTAATAACCAGACTTATTTCTGAGTAAAATACACAAAGACATGTGATGCACCATGGGGGCTGTCAGAAGCTTACTTCACTACAAATTCAGTGGCCTCATGTGAATATATATATATACACACACACATATACACGCATATATGTATATAATGTGTGTGTGTGTGTTGTGTGTGTGTGTGTGTGTGTGTGTGTGTGTGAGAGAGAGAGAGAGAGGAGAGAAGAGAGGAGAGTAGAGAGAGAGAGAGAGATCTGATTTGATCTCTGTAGTATTTGGCATAGCTGTCGATTCTGTCTGCTGGACAACAAATGGTTTGCCTGTTCACCAAGTTCTCATAGCTTCCTGAGTTATTTTTCTTTTCTTTTGCTACATCTTCTCAGTATCGCCATTCCAGCTTTTGAACCAAAAATGCCTCATGAATCCATCCTTGTGCCTCTTTATCATCACATACCCGTCAGACTTTGTTGTATACATCCTGATGACTTTAAACACTTAACACATGTGAAGTATTTTTAATGATAAATTTCATGGCTCTTTTTCTGCCATTTAATTTAGGAACTTGGGTTTAAATGCCTACTTAATATGAATAATAGAAAGACCTCTGAGAATCTGAGGAAAAATTCATGTCTGCATTGTTATTAATATCACTTCACCTTCATTATACACTTTGGACAGAGGTATTATTCTACACTGTAGAAATTCATTTGGTCACATTTGCTAGTGAACTCTAGCTTCATGTTGTCTCTGATTATTTACCAAAATGGATGCAGGACCTACATAATTTCCACTGGTCCAACATTTGATTCTTATATGCAAACAGCTTTTTTAAAAGTCTCTATTATTGTGGAAGTCTTCTTGCTATCTCCTACGTCTGTCTTTACTCCACTTGAGTCAGCGTGGCATCCAGAGTGGTCATGTATAAATATCAGTTTAATATGGTATTATTTTGTTCTATACCCAAGTAATTATTCAACCTATTCTTAGAAATGACCATGATACTTCCAAACATTCTGAGTCCCTATGTTTATGCCTGGCCCTGGCTATCTTTCTGCTCAGAACTGCTATACTTCTTTCCATTCTTACCTTTATCCTCTGTCTGTCCTTGAATAACAAGTACTCAATGCATTGCTAGTTGTTCTTGACTGTTGTTGGAATGCTTGTCCTCCTTGTATCTTTACAGGTCTAAAATTCATAGAGATTTTAATATACTCTTAAGTGACTTTAAAAATGTATTCTCCAAGCAATGCACTGTGATCTCCCCTACCTCCCCTGACTTTTCTCTTACTCCTTTCTAATCTATTATCACCTGACCACTAACAATTAACTAACAGCACATATAACATTAATTTAACTTCCCCTTCTTCACTATAAAATTTAATGTGTGTATAATGTTGACTATAACTTTTGTTATGACATTATGAATCATTTATTGTAAAACAGATAGATCATACAGAGTAAAAACAATTTTAGCGAAAGGTATAAGTATGCAGAAATTTTCTGTTAAAAACAACTAGAAACTCCTGGATTCAACCTGAAATTTAATATCTTCTGATTCTAATTTTCTGGTTTTCATGACAAGTGTCATAGTTGTTATTTATAAAAATCACAGTCAGTCATTTAGAACAACTTTCCCTGAGTCAGCACAGCACAGTTATTACTCCACATATAGGATTTCATTTATTCTTCAGATACCTCATATTTTATGTCTTTAAATATTAATGGCAACATTTTTTTTGTTGTTTTTTAATTTTTTTGTTTTTTTCCACATGTAGGTCATTTTATTTATCATCTTCATCAACAACAATAACAACAACATTGGCATTGGGTATAGGAAAAAGAGCCTTGGCAGTGAGGCCAATGCAAGGATGTCTTCCCTCTCTCTGTTACAACTTAGGTTTAAAAACAGGATGACACTTGCCTTACAATAAGCAGCGAATCACTACATATTTATTCATTTGGGATTTTTCTTACATAAGAATGTAATATCTTGACTTTTTTTCTACTTAAACTCTATTCTATGACTTCTGATATACAAGTAGCCATCGCCTCTGGACTCTTGTGTTGAGCCTACTAATTGCATATCAATGCATTAACTGTCTACGCTGACCATACATGGTGCAGTTTTTCTGTTGTTACTTCTTAGCAGGATCTAGAGACATGTAAAGTGTATAGGTAATGGCAACATTTTTTAAAAAAATCATCAAATTGATGTTTGCTAAGTAGCTAACAACAATTCAACAGTTTTTTTTTATTTTTTATTTTTTATTTTTTTTTATTTTTTTTAGGAGATCTACTACTTAGAATTCCACCCATTTTCATCAAGTTATCAGGGTATCAGTTGCTGGTTGGTTCGGGGCATTTTATATTTGAATATATTAATCTACAGGCCAGAGGATAACTGTAAGAGCTAATAGATGTCACAGGTGTTTAAGAGCTTCTAAAAACTGGTCAAACTATCTGATGGCAGATTTATATGTATTATATGTAAAAAAAAAAAAAAAACTAATTTATATGTATTTCATGTAAAAAAAAATAACTAGACAGACTCTTCAATATCCAGCTAGGATAGAGCACTTACCTGCAACTCTCACATTCAAAACCAACAGTAGACAACAAGGTAGATCCAGGCAACTTATGCTTGCTCAGATTCCCTGGAGTATATGATCTCTTCCACCTCAGGGGTTCATAGCTTTAAAAGTGTTTGAAAGGCAATTAAGCAAAAATCTGCTTATTTTCTTGTTCAATGCAAAATTAAAAAAAAAAAAATGACGAAAATGGCTTAATTTTGTATAGGGAACCACTCTTTATAAAAATCACTATTTTCAAAACCTCTTAGAAATATGTATTGCAGTTACTATTATAGTCAAGCAATTATGTATGGAACTAATTGCCTTATACAAATTAAAGAACAAAGTGCAATTATGTTTTGTGTCCAATGCATTTTAAATTTAATATCTGTGTTTGTTCTGATAAAATGATGAGGCATTGCAGGAAGGTAATATTTTTTACTTCAATGATTTAAAACAATTCATTAATTTTTGAGAAAGTGTCATATAACTCATGTTCTTCTTGAGTTCGTTCTGTAACTAAGGATGACTGTGACTTCTGGTATTATTTTCTCCATCACTCATATACTCAAAGTACACCTGTTGCTCCGTTTTATGTCATGTTGGGGATAGAGCCCAAGAGTTCATGAATATAAGATAACCATTCTACTACTAAGCTACATTCAGGTTGCAAGGACAGTCTATGAAACTTGACAGATCCTTAGCTATATTGTTTTAGTGGTGAAGCTTACTTGTTCTGACTTTCTATGCAGATATGTTTTGCAGCAGTCATATCTACTATTACTTACATTAAAATCATAAGAAAGATGCCTTATTAGGAAATATGAGAATTATGGCTAATGTTTTTTTTTTTACAGCAACATAACATATTAACTTAAAACAATTTATCAACTTTGATACTTTTGTAATAGTTTCTACTAATCATTTTGTAATGTTGGATACTTCGCTAATTACTTATTAATACAATCTTAGTAAGTCATAAATGATCTGGTGGTATAAATATGATGATTCTCATTTTACTGATTATTCCTCTGAAACATAATGATGTGATGCAGGCTGCTGGAGAATAAAAGAAATCAAAAAACTTATCCATTACTGTGTACTTCATGTCACAATATAAACCCATCAGGCAAGTTATTCAAATTAGTTTAATAGTGGCCTGAGAGCTGTGTAAGTAATTGTTCACATTCTTATTGGATGTGAGCCATTCTCCATAAGAGTGGTTTCATGCTGGTATTGTAGCCAGGGGTAACCTGTTATAATGCTTTCCTAAATAATCATGTTGTCAGATTCCCTTATTAATATGTATGTTTATATCTGTAGATTTGTACTATTCTCTACCTTGCTTAGAGAAGTTTCCTTTTGCAATGTATATGGGCTAATGCAGAGACTCATAATTGTTCAAGTGCTGAGAATAAGAGCTATGCATTTTCATACACAGATGGGTAATCTACATCAAATAAACCTTGCAGAAGAGCTGTTCCATACAATATTAGACAAGATGGATGAGTAGGAGAGCTGCGAATTATTTTCCTTTAGTCATAACATGGTTGATGCACACATCAACTCACAGAAACTATGATGCCTTCACAAGACTTGAAGAAGATAAAAGCAATGAAAATTTCAAAATGAATGTGGAGGGGCTTCTGTGACCCATCTCCTAGCTGGAGAAACTATTGGCACTTGTTAGCTTCTGAGATAGTAATTTTTCTTTCAGGGTTCACCTTCTTGTAAGTAGTCTGTACACCACTGGATGCCTATGTAATCATTTGCATATGGTCAGTACTAATTGGAGCCAGGGAGTAGCTAATAATAATAATAATAATAATAATAATAAATCAGATGAATTGAAGAATTTTGGTGGGAGATGGAGGGAGGTTGTGGGGTGAATAAGATCAAAATATATTGTATATTGAATGAAATTTCCATAGAACAAATAAAAATATTTTAAAATGATCAAAATCATTAGATATTTTTCAATGCAAACTAATCCATAATGAATAGCATAACTTTGTTCATGTTTTCCAGGCAATTTATTTGCTACTAAAATTGTAAAATTCAATACAGAAACTGGAGAAACTGTCATGTTATTTTAGTAACTTTCAATGTGAAGAGAATAAGTTCTTCATGAGTTCTTCATCTCCTTACCTCTCCCCTTTGCTTTTGAGAGTGTGCTCTCCCACCTACCCACCCATTCTTACCTCACCCTGTTAGCATCTGACTTCCCTGAGGCATCAAGTTTGTAAGGATTAAGTGCATCCTTTTCCACTGAGATCATACAAGGCGGTCCTCTGCTACATCTATAGCAGTGCCATGGACCAGCCCATGTATGCTCTTTGGTTGGTGGCTTAACTTCTGGGAGCTCTGAGGGGTTAGGGTTAGTTGATATTGTTCTTTCTATGGAGATGCAACCCCCTTCAACTCCTTCAGTCCTTCCTCTAACTCTTCCATAGGGTTCCATGACCTCAGTTCAATAGTTGGCTGTAAGTATCTGCATCTGTCTCAGTCAGCTGCTGAAAGAGCCTCTCAGAGGACAGCCATGCTAGACTCCTGTCTTCAAGAACAACATGGCATCAGTAATAGTGTCAAGGTTTGGTGCCTGCACATGGGATGGATTCCATGTTTGGCTGATCTTATGATGGCCTTTCCCTCAGTCTCTGCTCCATTTTTGTTCTTGCATTTCCAGTGTTTCTGGTTACAACAGACATCTTGGGAGAGAGGCAGGCTGTAGGGTTTTAACTTTGTTGACTTTTGGCTAATAATATCCAATATATGTATGTGTTTATATGTTTATATTCCTGTAATAGAGCTTAAAGTCTCCAAATATAAAGAAATGATGAGGAGAGGATAACATCATGTGATGGCTGTCTTGGTTGTAAATATTAGTACATTTGAAATTGATAAAACCCAAGCAGCTGACCATTCCTATGAGCTATTTTTCTTGGCTGGATTATTTGATGTCAGAAGAACCACCCTATATCTGAGCTACAACATCTGATGACATCCCACATAGGTCATAGAAGGGGAAGCTTTTGCTTTTTGTCTGCTTGCCCTCATTATCACTGGTAAGTTCATTTATACTGACCCATTCCTTCATAGATGTTCCAACATATTCCTTTAGGATTCCAATATAAACTGAAAACTGGCTCCTCTATAAGATTGTTGGAAGGTCCAGTTCATGGAATGAACAACTACTGAATCCTTGGCTTTTCTATCAGAAGACGACCACCGCTGAGCTACTTGGAACACAGCCTGTAAGCCACTCAAATAAATCTGTTAGTTTTGTTCCTTAGAGAATCTTATCTCAGACACATTGTGATGCCAGTGTTTCTAGGGAAACAGAACAGTAAGGATAAGTTTGTTAAGTAAGGAGCAGACTTGGCAATTTTCCAACACATACAATTATGGTAGGCTCCCTTGGTAGTATGGAGAATGCAGAATATACATGGACAGAAATACCTGATGGGTTTGCTTCATGAAGTAAAGAATTTAGGAATTTGTATATAAGATTCTTGGTAATTTGTGAAAAAATAAGTAAAATAGTGATGCAAGCTGGCTGCTTCTAGCATTTCTGACAGAGAAAAGGAATGGATTTGTGATAAAATTAACCAACTTCTACAATAATAGGATACAGAGTCAAAAAAAATAAGTTGTGATATAATTGACCTTTGTGAGGGTGCTCCTCTACCCACTCACCCACTCCTGCATTTTTTAGTTTGATTAAACTTTCAATGCCTTAATTTTTTCAACTACAAAATGGGAATAGTAACAATCTGATGGGGTTTCTATGAATGTTAAGTCTATAGGTGTGATGCCTGAGCCAGTTTCTGGAACAGGGCACATGCTGTCAAAATTAGCTGTTATTATTACCCTTACTGTCTTTGTCACTAGTATCATCATTTCACAGTGTTCTAGGTTCTTCTACTAGCATACCTTTGTGTTCAAGGTTCTCCATGCATATGAGTCACTAAATTATAGCCTTGGATCTAGCAGGCTTTGACTCCAGTCTGAGTGATGAGTCTGATTCTGTGTAGCATTGGTCACACTAATTAGCCTTTTAAACTAAGCCACAGTATAGAACAGGTCACTCTTCAACTGGTGGGAATATCTTGAATGTCATTCACTATTTTAGCTCCTTGGATTCACATCTAGGTAAACTGTTGATTATTGTTTTCCCCAGGTATTGTTCATAGAGTCTTCTAATACCATCTAAAATGATGGACATAATTTTCAAAAGTAGTTATTGTTAGTATTCTGTCTAAACTCCATCTCCACAGCTATCTGGCAACAACCAGGTATGCTCCTCCCCACAGTTACCTGGCAACAGCCAGGTAGGCCTGCCCACTATAAAAGGGGATGCTTGCCCCCTCCTCTCTCTCTTAATCTTTTGCTCTCTTGCCTCTCTTTGTCCCCTTGCCCCTCCCCCTTCCATTCCCCCTCTCTCCACGTGGTCATGGCCGGCTTCCACTTCTTTCCTCTCTCTCTCCTCTTTTCTCTGCCATCTTCTCCCTTTTTTCTCCCCTCCTTTGCCCTCTGCCCTGAATAAACCCCCTCCCCCGTGGAACTGTTTGGTCTGGTGTTGTCTGTTCTAAGCTGCTCACAGAAGTCTAACAGTTATATGCTGGGAGCCAAACCCAGGAAATTACCTGCTGTTCTGGAAAGATTAATCAATACAAGGTTAAAAAAGGTCTCAGGTCCCAGGAACTTAAAGAATGTCTGGCATTTCCTGGGAGCCGGTTACAGTGGTCTGGTCGAGGGCAACAAGATTATGACAATGGACTGGTCTAGGGCAATAAAGATATGACAGTGGGATGGTCTTAGACAATAAGGATATAGAGAGATGGCCTAAGCAAAACCCCTCACCTAAACTTCCTGTTTTGATGTGTCTTTATAACCTGTCCCTGAAATTAAAGTTTCAGAGCTTGATCAGAACCTCAGACTTTCTCTACGTGTCTCTTGTACCTTCATTCTTTCACCCCCTTTCCTAGGGTCTTGTCAAATCCCCGCTGGCCGGGGCATTTATAACACTATGTAGTTATATACAAGAATTTTTAAGGAGTTTAAAAATACAGTTTTCAAGTGTCAGTTATATTTCTTGCAGTAGCAATAATGAAGAGGTAGGAAGCCAAGATTAGGGAAGTAGACATCATCATATTCAAAGCCAAGAGTAAGTACACTGTAGCCTGGTATCATTCTGGTATCCCTGCCACCACAGGCCAGCTTCAGCAGGGGAAGTGAGTCACAGTAAATCTCATCAAGGATGTCATTATAGGAATTAAATGTGAAAACTTTCTTGGTGATGATTAATTAAATGTAAGATGCTCTAAGAACAACTATAAAAAAAATGCACATGATTTCTAAGACAAGCATGAGAGTAAACCAGTGACTTTTCATGATCACACAGCAATCACATTATAATGTGATTATGTGTTATAATCTCATTATAACACATCCCAGTAGGGAATAATTGAGCAACACACATAGCATAGGGGATGCTCTTGTCTTCATAGATCCAAATTACTAAATTCTTTGGGGTGTAGACATGAGAAAACCAGAGATTTAGGAAAGACAGATTTCCACTGTTTGTATGGGTGTATAGAGCCAAGAAGCATTTGATCAACAGGCTGAAAAAGGTATTTCCCATTTTTATCCAGCAGGACCAGGTACAACAAAAAATATGCTTTACAGGGTTTTTATTTTGTGAATCCCAACAGAATAAAAGTTAGTAACTTTCTGAGTTTGGCTTGGCTATATAAGGGACAGTATAACATGGTTTCCTGCACCTGGAACAGAGGCAGAAGACGGTAGGCCTCAATGAATGCTGAAGGTTGCTGTGGGCATAAGGCTTGTTTGTATAATAGTGTACATATTCTCATGTTTCTCCTTCGAGGAATGTCCATGAGATCAGGAGGCAAGGGTGTGTCTAATGTCCCACCAAAAGGTAGAATGCAGTGACCTTCAGGACAGCCCTTAAGGCTGTGGAAAAAAAAACACTGAAAACATAAGTTTGAAAATACATAATTTCTCAACTGCAAAATATAAGAATGCAATAAAAAATTGTATAAGGAGATTCATAGTTCTAAAGGAACAAAGGTAACTGGACTATGAGCCACATTGCCAGAAAGATAATAAGGAAAGAAACAAAGAGATTTAGGAACTGGTGATTTCAGGGCAAGATCCTACCCAGCTAAGTTTACAAAGACAGGCAGATCCCTGAATTCTATTGTGATGTTAAAAAATAGAAGAGTCCAGGGTATAAGGTCATGGAATGCTGATTTATGGGATGGTCAAGAGGGAACCCAAGCAAATAATTTAATTGATATGTAAATAAAAAACAAATGGACTTTTAGTTTGCATAAGATAAACTAGCAGAAAGTAACTCTTCTCTTTTTAGAATTTTTTGTATAGTGAGAGCTGACCTCTGAAAAATCTCTGGAGATCAAACAAAGCTTGACCCGACCTGCAGGTCCTTAGTAATTCGTGGGTACAGGGGGGATCGCAACCTGGAAGAATGAGCGAGAAAGAAGAAGGACTCAAGGAAGCACCCAGCTTGTCAAGAGTCGTGTATTTGGGTGCAAAGCACCTTTTTATAATGCATTTTACAAGGGGATGGGGTGAGAGAGACCAGGTGGTGGAAAGTACAGAATCTTCTCGGCCTGTACCCTGAAACAATAGGTGGTCCATCTGCCTTTCTTTGAGATATGGTACACTGCTTTTCCTATCTGTAGTTGCCAACCCATTCTCTGCTTTTCTTAGAGGACATGGTACACTGCCTGAGAACAGCTTACTGCCGTCAAACAGAATCTGGTGGTTGCCAAGCTGCAGGGGGCATTGTGCAGGTGGAGGAAGATAGGGGGTGAGGGTAGGGGGCGAGGGTCCTGGCTTCCGACAAAAGCTCTTCAAAAACTTTTTCTAACAGGATTTCTGACCTTGGTCATGTAAGACTTTTGAGTCTAAATGTAGGATTTTCGGGTCTTGGTTTGAATTTAAGATTAAAAGAATCCCACTGTCCCAGGCTACACCCCAGGAGGGGCACATTCCTTAGTCAGAGGACACTTGCTGAATTAACATTCAGAAGAGAAAGGGAAAGGCTGATTAACATTCCTCAGACCACCCCCTGGCAAGTGAGGAAAGGCCCAGAGCACATAGCCAGACAAGGGAGGTCCTTGCCACCTCATTCCCCAAAGACCAATCAGTTGAAAAGTCACAGTGTTCTGCCAATCATATTGTGCCTAGTCACTGTTTCTCTAGTCTACCCCTTAAACTGTATAAAAACTACTCTTAGCTCCAACTCTGGGTTCTCTTCTTGCTGGAATCATTAAACCTCATGTTAATTGCAGCGAGTCCCATCCATGAATTTCTGTGGGAATGCTTCCCCTGGTTTTGGATCTTAGAATCCAACAGTCAGAAATCCCAAGAATTACTTAGTTAATGTTGGGGACCCTGGACCACCATCCCAGCTAACGAAAGTTGTGAATTGCCTTTATGAGAAACTGCCTCCTTTGGGAGAACCTGACCACCTTCAGCTAAGAAAGAATCTCCTGTTCGTAAAGAACCTTGTCCCGGGACATTCCGGGAAAAATTGCAGAATGCTCCGCTGGATGTCTGACCTTATCAAGAGCTGATAGAATCCCCACCCTGTTCCTTGTTCCTCTTCCTCCCTTGCCTAAGAATATATCTGTAAGCAGCTCCCGATTAAAGTGAGACCTTGACAAGACTCCATTTTGCTTGGTCTTCCATTCCTTCTCTCGGCCCATGTTCCTTTTCAGGTGAGGTCCTCCTCGACACCCCTCGAATAACTGGACTCACGGGTTGGGTCAAGTTAACACAGCTCTTTTAGATTTTTTTCTAGCATCTAGAGAGAGAGAGAGAGAGAGAGAGAGAGAGAGAGAGAGAGAGAGACTTTGAGAGAAAAATCCAGCTCTTTTAGACCTTATTTCCTAGAAAACCCAAAAATTTTCTATAGCAGCTTTTCTGAAAAATCCATGAGCTACTCAGAAAGCTTTTAAAATTTGTTTCTAGCAAGAGATAGCTGTCTTTAAACAGAGAGAGCTGTCTCCAGTAAAAAGCTGGTCCAAGCAGAATGCAGAGTCAAGAGCTATCTACAGAGAGCTGCATAGGAAGCCATCTCAAGTCGAACACAGGCTGTCAGATTGTAACCTAGTCATTTGTTTTGCTGCTCCAAGACACCTCTTCTCTCGGAAATGCTTCAGGTGTAAGACTCTTGGGAGCCTTAACTTACTGGGGACCCTCTGAGTGAACCATGCCAAGTTGTGAACTGATGCAAAAAGCAAGAAGAATTTTATGGTTCTAACACAATTGGGTTGTCCTGAACTTGAAGGAGAGGCAGCAACCGCAGGCAGCCTATTTGGTCAGTTTTTATACAATTTAAGGGGTAGACTAGAGAAACAGTGACTAGGCACAATATGATTGTCAGAACAGTGTGACTTTTCAACTGATTGGTCTTTAGGGAATGAGGTGGCAGTGACTTCCCTTGTCTTCAGGTGGCAAGGGTTGGTCAGTCCTGCCAAATGTGCTCTGGGCCTTCCCCACCTGCAGGTGGGTTCCCTCCCCTGTGGCCTGAGGAATGTTAATCAGCCTCTAATATCCAGAAAGTGTCCCATGACCTTTCCAAAATTCCTGAGCTAACCAGGAATGTTAATTAGCCTTTCCTTTGGGGGGTGAGGGGAATGTTCTGAAGTTCCTGAGCTGACTTCTGTGCCCTTCTGCTAGCCTTGAGCAGGCCTGAGAGTCCTTGTTTACCACAACAGACCAAGTGATAAGTATCTAGGTGGAGTTACCCACCTTTGCTACAGGGAACTTAAAAGATTAACTGCCCCAGGGCTTGCCTTGAGATATAACCAGCAGTGACCTGTGACCAAGAATGGATTATCCCACCAATTTCTCCGGCTGAAACTAGAAAGGGTTCTGGTGGGGTCTTTCCCTTAAATTGAGAGCTAAACATTAAAGCATTGAGCCTTGATCAGAGAACTTTGTCTTGGCTTCATCTCTTTTCGTCCTCCATCCCCCTTGCATTCTCAGCCCCCTATCAGGTGAACCCAGTTGATTTGTGGCCACAGGGGGCTACAGACTTCTTCATAGGCTGAGGTTGATTCTTGACAGTAACTGTGCAATTACCCCTTTTCATAACTGGACATTCTTAAATTGAGAGGAGATAAAAACTTAGCTCTAGCTTCTCCAGCATAAACAGAACATACATTAAAATTCTCCAATAAAATGACATAAGCTAACAGAATAGATGTGAAAACAGGATCCATTATTCTGATGCATACAAGAATTATACCTTGACAATAAAGATAGATTTTACCTCAAAGTAAAGGACTAGAGAAAATTTATGCATGCAGATAGATCCAAGAAGCAAGTTGGAATAGCCATTCTAATTTCTAACAAAATAGACTTTCAACCAAAGTTAATAAAATGAGACAAGGAAGATGATTACATATTCATCAAAGGAAGAATATACCAAGAAGATATCTCAATTCTGAACATCTATGCCCACAAGGGCATCCACATTTGTAAAGTTTAAGTTGCATAATGAACCTGACACATAAATAGTGGGATACTTCAACACCTCATTCTCATCAATTGATAGGTCATCCAGACAAAAACTGAACAGAGAAATAATAAAACTCACTGACATTATGAATCAAATGGACCTAATGTCTACAGAATATTTCACCCAAACACAAAAGATTATACTTTCTTCTCAGCATCTAATAGTTCTTTCAACAAAACTGACCATATAGTTTGTCATAAAGCAAGCCTCAACAAATACAAAAATGTTGAAATAATGCCTTGTATCTTATCAGACCACCATGGATTAAAGCTGGACTTCAACAACAGAAATAAGAGAAAATCCAATTTTTCATGGAAACTGAACAATTCTCTACTTAATGCTCTGGGTCAGGGAAGAAATAGAGAAAGAGATTAATTACTTTCTAGAACTCAATGAAAATGAAGGCAAAACATACTCAAATATATGAGAAGCAATGAGTGCAGTGCTAAGAGCTAATTTCATAGCACTAAGTGTCTCCATAAAGAAATTAAACAGTTCTCATGCCAACAATTTAAAAGTACACTTGAGGGCCGGGCGGTGGTGGCATACGCCTTTAATCCCAGCACTTGGGAGGCAGAGGCAGGCGGATTTCTGAGTTCGAGGCCAGCCTGGTCTACAGAGTGAGTTCCAGGACAGCCAGGGCTACACAGAGAAACCCTGTCTCAAAAAACCAATAAATAATAAATAAATAAATAAATAAATAAATAAATAAATAAATAAATAAATTACACCTGAATGCTCTAGAAAAAAAAAGGAAGCAGGCATGCCAAAGAAGAGTAGAAGGCAGGAAATAATCAAAATCAGGGCAGAAATCAATCAATTAGAAACAAAGAAAACAATACAAAGAATCAACAAAATAAAGATCTGGTTCTTTGAGAAAATCAACATGATAGAGAAACTCTTAGCCAATGGAAACAAAATGCAGAGAGACAATATCCAAATAAACAAAATCGGAAATGAAAATGGAGACATAACATTTGACAATGTAGAAGTTCAAAGAATCTTTAGGTCTAACTTGAAAGCCTGTATTCAGACACTTAAATAATTGTTCAAAGTCCTTAGTCATCAGGGAAATGCAAATCAAAACAACTATGAGGTTCTATCTTAGACCCATCATAATGGCAAAGATCAAAAACTCAAGAGATAGCACTTACTGGTGAGGATATGGAGCAAGGGCAATACTCCATCATTGCTGGTCCAAGTATAAACTTGTACAACCACTTTGAAAATCAATTTGATGGTTTCTCAGAAAACTGAGAATAGTTCTACCTCAAGAATCAACTATACCATGGTGATAATATAAAGTGATATTACACATACTCACCAATAAGTGGATATTAGCCATAAAATGAAGGATATCCATAGACCCAAAGAAGAAGGACAAGATGGAAGACACAAGTAATGATGCTTGAATGTCACTTAGAAGCAGGAATAAAATAGTTGCAGGAGGCAGATGGAGAGAGGGGAGTGTGTAGTAGAGGAGATGGGGAGGGCAATGGGAGTAGTTTCAGGATCAGCTGTGGGAAAAGACAGGTGAGATGGCCAGATGACCATGAGAATGAATTGAATCTGTGGCTGGTGAAGTTAAGGGACATCTCAAGTCCTGATACCTGGGATAGAGAAGGTACTCTAGAATCAATGGGGGTGTCCTTATAACAGTGGAGATAGAGAACCCTGAAGATTCCACCTCCTGTAGCCAGGCAGGAACCACAGTGGTGCAACAGGGACACCAACTTACCCGCAAAACTTTTTACCCGAAATTCATCCTACCTACAAGAAATGCAGGGACAGGGGATAGAGCAGAGACTGAGGGAATGGTTAACTAATAACCAGCCCAACCAAAGACCCATCCCATGGGCAAACACCAGTTGCTTACACTATTAATGATTCTATTATGCTTGAAGACAGAGACTTGCATGGCTGTGCTCTGCGAGGCTCCACTCAGCAGTTGACTCTGACAGATGCAGAGACCCACAGTCAAACTTTGAATGGAGCTTGGGGACCCTTATAGAAGATTTAGGGGAAGGATTGAGGGCCCGGAAGGGGATAGGATCTTCACAGGAAGACCAAGAGAGTCAACTAACCTGGACCCTTGGGGGATTTCGAGACTGAAACACTAAACAAAGAGCAAACAAACATTGGCTGGACTTAAGCCCCCTAGTATATGTAACAGATTAACAGCTGGGGCTTATGTGGGTCCCAAACAACTGGAGTGGGGACAATCCCTAAAGCTGTTGACTGTATGTGGAATCTCTTCCCCTAATTCAGCTGTTTTGTCTGGCATTGATGGGAGAAGGTCCTAGCCCCATAGAGAGCTGATGTGCCAGAGTGATGGGATAGCCAGGTGAGATCTCTGTCTCAGAGGAGAAGGGGATGGATATATGGAAGAGATGGTGGGAGGGGTGGACCAGGAGTGGGGACAGTGATCGATCTGTAAAGTAAATAAATAAAAAAATGAAATAAGATTGATGTGACATATTTGCTAATCCTTCAAATATTAGATGAAGCAATCACAAAATTTAATTTGGAAAATGTTTTAATTTAATTAAAATTGCTCAGATTTTACAGTTGTTTATTCCATTCCAAATTTCTCAAATTGGTAATTTGTTTTTTTTTGTTTTTGTTTTTTTTTTTTTGCTTTAGGGATAAACATTAAATAAAGAAGAACTGTGCTTATGGCTTTTATTTTTTTACCCTTTTATCCTTTCCTAATATCAGTTGTCTGTTTTTGACAACTGTATGACTTCTTAACTATTATTATAGTATATTTCTGATACATGTATTTAATTTAGTATATTTATAAAGCCAAGTAATTTTAACCATCCAAAGGATTTAAGTCCTTCACAAACTGCTGACTTGGCTCAACAAACTGCATTACCTAATCCATGTCACTGGGATGGCAATTTGAGAGGGTAGAGAATTGAGCACCAGAGCCTTTTTTCTTATTAAGCCTGTGCACAACTTTTGTTATAGTCTGTTGCTTTTTCGTGCAGTCTCTGGCTTCCAGGTCATCATGGTGGACCTTCTCCTTTACTTACTGGATGCTGTCATGATTACTGTTCCTGCCTTTGGTTCTGTTTCTTAGCCTCATAACCAGCTCTTATTTCTCTTTCTTTGAACTGTAGTAATTAGTGCCTGGTGATTTCATTACGTCAGATGAGTTTGATACTGAGTCAGCTGTTCTCTGATCTTGAAGATTCAAATAGCTGCTTGATATCTCTAGCAACAAACCCAAACAACAACAACAACAACAACAAAAACACAGAAAACTTCAGAAAACCTGAATGCCCAACACTCCCTTTTAACCCCAGACTCATCTTTTAACAACTATATTAACACTCTTAAATTTTTTAGAAAGTAGTTTACTAGAGTTCTCTATATTTCAATTTCAGTGCCTCTGATCAACTAACAATATCTAATAGTTGTCACTATTAAACTATACGTTAATCTTGTCCAGTTTTTTATAGCTCCAATTTCCTTTCCTCCTCCTCCTCCTCCTCCTCCTCCTCCTCCTCCTCCTCCTCCTCCTCCTCCTCCTCCTCCTCTTCCTCCTCTTAGTAATAATACCAGTTTGCTATTTCAGAAGCTTCCAAGATGTTTTTTTCTTTACTGTCTTTACCCAACTTGAGTCATTGATTTTAATATACAATATGGTCCTAATATGTAACTAATTTAAAGGAAAGCCTCAAGAACACAAACTATTTACTTTTGTACATTTTGATTTGATTTCCAGTAGCAAAAACACAGAAACAATCTAAATATCCATGAATGAATGTATGAATGAATGAGGATAGTGTGTTATGTCTACAAGTGAAAAACTATAGAACACAAAATGGGAGAAAATTCTGCCACTCACAATAATGTGGGTGGAGCTGGCATGGAAATACAATATTACATGTTCTCACTTTTGTGGAGAATTTTTTTTTGTTGTTCACAATCAAAAGTATTTAATAGAATTCTTCAGAAATTATGCATATTACAAATGATATCTCAATAGCTTGAATATACAAAGTAGTATAAGAAATGTCTCAGACAATTCACAACAGAGGAATCTTGAATGGCTGAGAAACACTTAAAATAAATGTTCAAAGTCCTTAATCATTAGGGAAATGCAAACCAAAATGACCTGAGTGCAATCCCATCAGCAATGGGGGAGTATTCTGCCCTCTCCACATCCTCATCAACATGTGCTGTCACCTGAGTTTTTGATCTTAGCCATTCTGATTTGTGTGAGGTGGAATCTCAGGGTCATTGTGGAGAATCTTAAAGGTCAAACTTATTACAGCTGCAACAGAAAGATCTTTACCAGAGGCTCTGAGCAATGTGAGGAGGAAAGAGAGCATTTGTGGGAAAGAGGTGAAGATCAATGAGTAAGATGTTTCCTTTAGTAAAGAAAATAAATGGTGGAGCACGCCTTTAATCCCAGCACTTGGGAGGCAGAGGCAGGTGGATTTCTGAGTTCGAGGCCAGCCTGGTCTACAGAGTGAGTTCCAGGACAGCCAGGGCTACGCAGAGAAACCCTGTCTCGAAAAAACCAAAAAAAAAAAAAAAAAAGAAAATAAATTTTGGAGATTTGTTATATTTTAGGATGTTCCAAGTAGATAATAATGACTATATATTTAAAATTTTCAAAATAATCAAATTCTGATTTTCTTTTCACAAAATATATTCTGTGTGGATAAATATTTAGTATTCATAATTGGATGAATATATGTTAATTCTACTTTATAAACACAATTGTGGAAGAAAATAAGTACATAACAAAAGAAAGTTGCTCTTTAGAAAGCAAAATGATGTGTGAGGCTTCATGGTTTATAGGTTTGTGTCCTAACTCTAGTGTTTCCTTAAAACTGCTTAGCTACTATGAGATAAGATAAGAATGTAGAACTGTTGTTCTTAGAAATGAGCCTAGACTGCATGTCTACTCTGTGGATAAACTGAAAGTATGTTAAGATCACAGACATCTTAAAATTTATCTTCACTTTGATGTAGCCTCTGTGGATTGAAATTTAGGTATTTCTGTTCCTGTGATGTGTAGACTTGATTAAATTTTAATATTATCTCACAGTCATTGTGTAAAGTGATCTATTTCTTTCTGGAATTTCCATTAGTGTGCATAATATATAATCACTTGGTTTTTTTTTTTTTATGTAGTGTTAAATGGTACATAAAGAAAACTCTTTGATCATTTCAAAATTTCTTATCTCTTGGAGAATATATTTGATAGATTTAGATTAATATATGGTTATATAATGTATCTCTGACATTGATACAATATTGAATTTTTGTGTTTAAATTAGTTCAATTGTCCTAGAAAAACTTATATTGAAGACATTAACAATAGTATTTTGATATTGGAAAATCCATGCAAATTATGTGCACATACATATCTAAGAGGACAATAACCACACACGTCATCCAGGATTTCTTCAGTACAGGTAATTAAATTTTAATTGTTGGGCTGGGACATTTTCCCTCAAGAATTTAAAATTTATTCTGTTGTCTAACATGATAAGTCTGATGATTTAGAAATTTCATTGCCTGCATACTACCCTCTACTTTCATTATATAAGAAGGCTGAGTTGCATTCTAGTGGTAATAGCTGTAAAAAATAAATTGCTTCTGTGAAATTGTATTTACCTCTTGAATTTCATCAGCTTTGTCTCTTGAAGGCATTTTTCTGCATATATAGGTGAGAAGACAGGTACAAGGCAGATTATTTCCATGCGTTTCTTATGATCTGTGGAATATTTCATCTGTGTTCTTAATTGCAGTGGATGTTGAGGAATATAAAATTGATAATAATAGTAGTCATAATAGCATAATAAGTAATTTGGGTGACTTCTAAAAGTTAAATATATATTATGACTACAGTACTTCTAATAAAGTTTTACAACCTCTCTAATCTTCAATATTGTTGCATTTAATTTGAGTTCTAATCTAACATTGACCATACAGTAAAGATTATAGTAAGTAACAGCAATAATGTCAGATTTTCTTTCTTTCAAGTAAACAAAATGACTGTCAAGGGAAAATTATTATCCATTTATTGACCATCGATATGTTTACATGTTTGTGGTATTTCACAGTTAGGCATTCCCGTGAATTTAATTTCTTCCTTCCTGAGAGCTTCTGATGTCTGCATTCTCTTCTTTCCCTTCTCTAATTAAATCTTGGAAAGAGGTAACCTAACATCCACATGATAATTTTTAAGCATTGCTAATGGTATCCTATTTTGTTCAAATGGTAATTATTTTTCTAGCAAAATCTGCATAAATGAAGATAAATTTACTAGAAAGTTGTTTTCTTAGATCACTTGATTGACTTCCTTATATTTATATATAATTGGTAAATGTTTTTATGAGGTAAAATCTATTATATCTTAGTCATTAAACCACTTTGCTTCTTGCATTTTATTTCTAAAAATAAACTTTAGTTTTGAGAAACTGATAACACCTGAAAGTATGCAATTTGGCAGCAGGCCTTATATAAACCAAAGTAGGCTTTAAATGTCTTTTCAGTAATATCTTAAACATTATAAGTATGATTGCCTCTAATTCAGATTTTAGTAATCTGGGTGTGGTAGTGTCTGTCTGTAATTACAGAACTTGAGATTTGGAGGGAAGTGAATCAGGTGATCAAGGCCACCTTCAGTTACCAATATGTTTAAAGGATAGATCAATTCACATGGATATTGTCTTTAAACAAACAATTACAACTCAAGAATATTTATAAATTGAGTTAACCTGGAGCATATAAAATATTGTTTGCTGTGATTTATAAAATACTATGTTAATTGCTATGCTAAGCTTCTATATATACTCTACAAGAACATCTACATTATCTCACAAATTAATAATAATGCAACTATCACTTATTTTAGGGCAAGAATAAGTTTAGTTTGTCCAAATGATGTGGTACAAAGTGTTGGGTTTATCATTCATATTCTTTTATTTCTTTTCCAGAACTTACATTTTCTTAATTCCTACAATATGCTGTTTCGCAAAATCCCTAGAAAGGAGAAGTTACAAAAAATCAAACAGTATCCCTGATGCCTCACAAATCTACAAATCAATTGTAAGTGATAAACAACTTGATTACATCCTGAAACATATTGAGTTCATGTGGTCTCTATATGAAGATCTATATATGAAGATTAGATTGAACTTATTATTAGAGTTATTGAACTTCTGATGGAGCACCAGGCTTCTCTAGGTTATAAAGATATCCAGTCTTTTTGTTACCTTCTGAAAGGAAAGTTTGTTCTTATCATTTTAGTGTATAAATGCTGAATGGTTTGTGTGTTCATATGACAACGAACCTTACTTAGGAAAAAGAGTAACTTAGTCGCACATTCTGATTTTAAGCATGATGCCACCTTAACTGCTTTTTAATGGATTTAAATAGTTATTGAGCATTAAACATCATTGTTACTGGTAAGTAAATTCTTTTTTTTTTTTTTTTGAGTATATACTTTGACTAAATCTTGGATATCATGAAAGTAGGCTTACCCTTCACATAAGATCAAGATGAATATAGGGGAAAAGCAGCTTGACAACATTTAATAGTCCTTATTATATGGGCTAGCGGGACATAAGCAAACATGAAGGGGCCTTCAGAAATACAAATACAAAGGTAAACTCTGCTGGGTATACACACACACACAGACACACAGACACACACGACACACACGATCATCCAAACAGTAGACAGGGAACAGTTTGACAGCAAAGACTTGGTTATTGCAAGAAGGGAGTTACGCATACTATATAAAAGACATAATAGCAGTTTTCAAATTAGGTATGTGGGAAGAAGACATTGGCAATGGTAGCCATTGCCCTGTGAAGCAAATTGAAGTTATATAATCAACTAATATTGATAATACCTATGTGAAATCTACAAAGAGTTTCACAAGAATTTGCTGGAACTTCAGACTTATTTCTGTGAATTTGTTCCATACTTAGAATTTTATACTGATTTCTAAAAGTACATCACTACTTTCCTTTGTGAAAGAGACAAAACTGTGTGTTCAGATACACACATTTGGTTTTTATCACGAAAAGCTCTGCAATTGCATGTTTTATAGATGATTTTAGCAGTGACTAAAGTTGCTCTTTGGGGAAGTTGTGTACACTTATAGGAATTAAGGATTTATCCTATTATTTGATAGCTTGAAATATAGATGGTATAGAAAGTTACCAAAATTTTAATATCCTTTATGGTCACCCAATTTAGTGAACATACATATCAAGAGATCTGAAACTGTACATTTTGATACATTTTTATTAGTGTTAACATTGATGTAGCTATGCTTATGTATTTATGCATTTGTATTGTATGAGCTTCCAGAAAATTCTTTGTAATTACTCAAATAATTTTATATTATTAATAAGTGTTAAAGTAATATAAACACCAATCGTTCAAAAGTGCTTCATGTATCTAAGTCTTAGTATTTCTTTATAATTTAGTCTTGTTAACAATTATTTACCTGTACATATTAGAGTTCTTTACTGTGGGATCATATGTCATAATGATGTTATGATGATTTCATGTGTTAAACATTTATGATCAATGCCTGCTTTTGTTTCTTATTCATTATCTAATTTAATTTATCCACCAGATGTCAAATGTATTAACTAGATGATATTTTATCTTTTTCTTCACATGAGCTCAATAATGCACATACTGGTGATATGAATGTACAAGGCCTCTCAGTCAATGAATGAAGAAGCCAGACATGCAGGAAAGGCTTTTGGAAAGCAGGCTCTCCTAGAGTATTGCACCCCTAGTCATCTACTCTCCTGATTGTGTTTTATCATGCTGTTACACATAGAAAAATCTATTCTATTGGATAAACCATGGATGTCATTTGTTATATAATCACTTCTAACAACCAGACTAGCATTTCTTGTTCATAATAGAAGATCTTATTGCTGTTTGGAGGATCTGCAAGCAAACCTGAAACACTCTCCTGCTCCTCTCTTCCCTTGTGGCTTAAAAGGAAAGGAAACCTGCAACTGAAATTCACAGACTAGTTAATTTTGCATTACTTCATATCACTATTTGTCCTGAAAACCTTTACTTAAATACAAATGTTTGAGATGTCTCTAAAGAACACTATATGCAAAACGGTGTTTTGTAAGATGTGTTCATTCATGATCAGTAAATATGTTTTGTGAAGCGGCTTCTTGAGCAGATGTCCCAATTCCTGAGCCACTAAAAAAAACCTCATTCTTTGCAACTTTCAGTGGATAACACATGTGTTTTTGGTAATCAAGAGTATTTATTATAGCTTTTAATGTACAAACATCCTCTGATACAAAGTTAGTATCAAAATAATGCTGATATCTAAAACTTCATTGCTATCGATTTCTACGTTGTTCCTCTTAAACAGAATGTGGTGAACCAAATATAACACTGTGTACATCTTCAAGACAAATAGGAAGAAGAGTAAAAAGCCTAAGGAGCTCTCAGTCAAAAGTCCTACTAATTTTAACTTGTTTACATCCTTTTCAGTAAAGCTATTTATTAACAGTAGTTATAATCATAGATGTGAATTCCAGGTAAATGTAGCATCATCATGTTTTGTTAGCACTATTAGCATTAGACAGTTTTCTCTGGATTGATTTCTATGTGCTACATAAAATCTTCAGACATTATTTTTAATCCTTAAAATTCTCTTAAGATTTAATATTTTTATTATTATTATAACACAAGATCATTCTATATAACACAGCATGAAAGTTCAGGAATGAGGAATGAGTTATTAGTTATTAGTGTACCTCATACCTACTTTATCTGATTTTCAGTCTCAGTTCTTCACTGTATTAGGATGGCTATGCAGTGTAACACATATGAGGGTTAGTGGTATGGCACATGGTGTAACCTTGGTTTTATGTACTGATTATTGTCTTTCTGAATGCTGTTCCCTTCTGCCTTTCTGTTAGTTGAGTTTCAGGTTTCTCTGCATAGCCCTGTAGCCCTGGCTGTCCTGGAATTCATTCTGTAGACCACGCTGACCTTGAACTCAGAGATCTGCCTGCCTCAGCCTCCTGAGTGCTGAGATATGTAATCATCACAGCCATCATTTTCATATCTTTTGAAGTAGGTGATTTATGACAAAAGTTTTGGAGAACGAATAGGATATGGTGTGATTTTGACTGGCAAAATGAAATTATCCTTTAGAAAAGGCAAGAATTCTGATCAATTATACTATACAACGAATTTAGCATTGCAATCTTATGTGAAATTCCTTTCCTGAATCTGAAGGACATCTTCCCAGTGGCACTAGAGTTCAGACACCCAAGATATCTATTTTCTTAAACCTCTGGTCTAAAATACTGCTCAATTGGGCAGTTGGTTTTTAGGGTAGTACCTGTTCTGTGAAAGGAAGATAGCCTGAAAAGATGGACCATATGAAAACAAACTTCACAGTGACAGAGTTTGTGTTTCTAGGGCTTTCATCTGATCCCAAGGTACAACTGGTTCTCTTTTTTGTTTTCTTGTTTTTCTATATGTTGTCAGTGGTGGGCAATGTCATCATTATCACTATTATCCAGATAGAACCTCGCCTGCACACACCCATGTACTTTTTCCTCACGAACTTGTCCTTTCTGGACATCTGCTACACATCCACCAATGTCCCACAGATGCTTTCCAACATGGTGGGGAGTAAGAAAACCATCCCCTTTGCCAGCTGTGCCACTCAGATGTACTTCTCACTCTCCTTTGGAATGATTGAATGTGTTCTTCTTGGTGTCATGGCTTATGACAGATATGTAGCCATTTGTCATCCTCTCCATTATACTGTTATTATGGACCAAAATACTTGTATCCAACTGGCAGCCATTTCTTGGTCCAGTAGCTTCCTGAGTTCCATGGTAATCAATGTTCTCACCTTGAGTTTGCCATACTGTGGACCAAATATCCTGAATCACTTTTTCTGTGAGGTTCCTTCAGTTCTGAGACTGGCTTGTACTGACACTTCACTCACTGAGCTGGTGGTTTTTGTATTCAGTATCATCATTGTCTTCATTCCTTTCCTCCTTATTATTGTTTCCTATGCCCGCATCCTTCTTTCTGTTCTCAGGATGAGATCAGCTTCTGGGAGGCACAAGGCTCTGTCCACCTGTGCCTCCCATCTCACAGTTGTGACTTTATTCTATGGAACTGCCATTTTCATGTACATGAGACCCCAGTCGAAGTCCTCCAGGGCTGGTGGTAAGGTCATTGCAGTATTCTACACTGTAGTTACACCTATGCTTAATCCATTAATTTACAGCCTAAGGAACCAGGATGTTAAAGGGTCTCTGAGGAGAGCTATCACAAAACAGAAGACATAAAGTTTATGAAAGAGTCATAAACTCAACTGCTAATCTAGGATAATTACCAGCAAAGTCTGAAGAGAGAGAATGAAAGATACTTAGACCATCAGCTGTTTCACTGCCCTTCATAACAAACACATAAATTCATCTGTAGCAACAGGAAAAATGTTTCTTCCAAATACACATTAGGGCATGAATGTGTCCAAACAATTGTGTTTATTGAATAGATGCAATTTTCTGTTTACTGGTAAAGTTTGGATCTCCTGAATCACACTATAAAATGAATTAATTGAAATTGTCATCAAAATGAAACTTTTAAAAAGATTTTATTATTATTATTATTATTTAATCATTTTTTTTTACAGTCCAGTTGTTATCCCCCTCCAGGTACGCATTCCAACAGTTCCTCATCCCATTCCTCCTTCTGCATCTCCAAGATGATGTCCCCCACTTCCATCCCAGCAAACCTCTGTACTCCCTATGGCCTCAAGTCTCTCAAGGGTTAGGTGCTTCTTTTCTTCCAGAGTCCAGACCAGGCAATCATCTGCTGTATATGGGTTGGGGGCCTCATATCAGCTAGTATATCCTTCCTGGTTGGTGGTTCAGTGTCAGAGATCTAGGTGGTCCAGATTAGTTGAGACTGCTGGTCTTCCTATGGAGTCAACCTCCTCCTCAGCTTCCTCTGGCCTTTCCCTAATTCAACTATAGGTGTCCTCGGCTTCTGTCCATTGGATAAATGGAGGTATCTGCATCTGACTCTTTCAGTTGCTTGTTGGGCCTCTTGAAGGACAGCCATGCTGAGCTCCTGTCTATAAGCACACCATAGCATCAGTAATAGTGTCAGGCCTTGGAGCCTCCCCTTCCTTGAGTTGGATCCCAATTTGGGATGGCTACTGGACCTCACTTCCCTCAGTCTTCTTATCTCTCCCTAAATAATGTAAATAATTTTGATAAGAGAAATGTCGATTTTCAACACATGTAGAATTGAAGGTGGAGTCTTATTGATGTAAAATTTCACAATTTTGATAATCTTATGGTCTCCCTGAAAAGAGAACTCTGTAGACTACTTTTGATTCAAAAGTACTTTTGGTTGATCTTATCACAATAAGACTTGCTTAAGCATCCCTCCCTTCAGGGGTCAGGTAATCCTGGAGAACTAGAAGTAGTATAAGTGTAAGAGCCAAAGATAATGGAAGACCCCAGGGAAACAAGGCCATCTACACACAGCACCATACATAAACATAAGAAAACAGAAAGAGTGAGGCAGTTAGTGCAGGGCCTGCATAGGTCTGCTTTAGTTGGAATCTTAGAGATAAGAGGAGAAGTAGACATACACTCCCATCCGGAACTCCAAAGCTAGCTAGATTGATAACCACTTAAACATGAAAAATAGCTTTCTTCAAGGGAGCCTCACTAAGGAAACAAACCACTCAATGGCAGACCCCATGCATAGCAATAGATTCTCAACACAAACAGATTTCAACAGTTTCTTTGGAAATTCTTTGTCTCACAATGTTCTGTTACGGCATTTTATTTTTTAACTTTTGGATTCTATGCCTATATATTATGACTACTAGTTTTGATTTTTAAATGATACTCCTGTGTATGGTAACATGTGTCTCTGTATCTATATATGTTTCTCGTGTATTTTCTTCGGCTCTTTTACATCTGGTTGATTTGTCATATTCTGTCTTGGTTTTTTTTTTTTTTTGCTTTATTTCATTTTTATTATTATTCTTTATATGTCAATTTGTTTTCTCATGAGAGACAGAGACAGTTTGGATCTGGATGAGAAGGGAGGTGGGGAAGAATTAGAAGGAGTTAGGGGAGGGAGAACACTAATCAGAATATATTATATACAAAATCTTATTTTCAATAAAATATATATTTGACTAATAAACTATTTCATTTCTTTGTAAGCTATATTGAATGACTATGTAATATAATATTAGATAAAATAAAGCATTTTTAATTTACTTATAAGAAATACACAAATTAATAAATTGTACATATAAATATGTTCTTAGCACTATCACATTAGAATGGCTATAATTTTGAGAAAGTAATTATCAGAGCACTCACACACAACAATAGACAAGGTGTCCTCCTCTGAACTTTATATAAGTACCAGATGGAACAATACCAAGACAGTGGAATAGAACAGCTGTCTCAGCAGAAGGAGAGTAAGAAAAAGCACAGTAAAGGAACCAATGAGGAGAGCAATAGGAGGTGCCCAGGAAGCCAGGGAGCTGCTAGGCCATGGACTAGCTGGCACTCCTGTGTGTAGAAACAAATATGTCCCTGCATCTAAACATGTTTCCCTCTCTGTCTCTCTCTCTCTCTGTGTTTCTCTCTCTCTCTTCTCTCTCTCTCTCTCTCTCTCTCTCTCTCTCTGTGTGTTTCTCTCTCTCTCTTTCTCTCTCTCTCTGTTTCTCTCTCTGTCTCTCTGTCATTGGTATTTTTTAACTTCTGTTTGATTTATTCTATTCTGACTTGTTTGTTTTTATTTCACTTGCATTCTTATTATTATATCTTATATGTCTGTTTTCTAATGAGTGATAGAGACACCTAGGATCTGGATGGAAGGGGAGGTGGAGAAGAAATGGGAGGAGTTAGGAGGGGAGAACATTTTAGACTAAGAATGAAAGATTGGAACCATTTTTTTAGTAATATCTTGGGCATATAATACAAACATTTCTTCTACTTAAACTCAAGGATCAATCAGTAAAAGGACAGCTCTGATGCTGTAGATGGTCACCATAAACATAAACTTTAAATATTTATCAAGCAAAATAAAAAGGCAGTCATGAATGAAGACTTTAATTCATTACACAGAAGTATAACATTTAGAATTTGCATTGATTTACAAATAAATGTGTTATATACATTCTCATTATACACAGCAAGTAAAGAAACATACATGCTTGATACATTTTCTTCAGAATAATTTGTTGAAAGACAGAATGACATTTTAAATTCTTCCAAATGTCACAAAATAAGACAGATATGCTTATTTGATTGTTGATAATTTAGAAACAACTATGCTAATTTTAAATAAAAAACTCAAAATTATCAATGATATGTAGAGTTAGATTTTTCTTTTGATAAACAAAAAAAAAAATGATTGTCTCCTAGCTTAAAGGCTCTGGATTAAACATTCACTCACTTTGCAAAGGCAATATGTTGGCACAAAGTCAGTGGATAAACAACCAAAGGCAATAATTTCCTCTCTCTCTGAATCTATCAATAACCTCTTCTCTTCTTGTTAATTTTTCTTCTGTCATAGTCAACAATTTATGATCAGGTACAATAATGTAAACAAAGTAATCCAGACACCAGAGGAAGTAAACTAGGTGTCATTTAGATATTGCCAAGCACATGTTTTGTCCCTTTGATTTTTGCTTCTTCTAACATGAAAGAGAAACTCAATATTTTAGAAATACTACATGACTAAACCTACTCACTATACATAGGGCATTACTCAAAAGGCAAGCATTTAAAGCTGACAAAAATGATGGACATTTCATCCTTCACTGCATTGACTTTTCAAATGTGTAATTTTCTTGTACATGTGTGTGACCATTGCAACACAAAGACTACAGAGATAAGAAATGCACAGCATTCAATGATATTAGGTGCTTAAAATGTTTACATTTTGTTTATTCATTTATTTTATCATTTAAACATCTTTATTTTTATTAACTAATACTGATTTTACAAATTATGGGCTCAATATTGTGAAAAATTATTGTGAAAATTGTGGTTTCATTATTATTTTTTTATAATACAACCCCTATATTCCTTATTCTTATTCTCTAGTTGTCTTTCTCGATTTACTAGTTTATTAAATGGTCATCTCATTCCACTATCCCCAACTCCATATAACATATTAAATAATATTATGCTGTTTTTGTGAAATGGATTTTTTTTTTGACCAAAAAAAAAATCTTTATTGGCCTTCGCTTCTTGAGAGGGATGAATTGGGAAGAGTGGGTGGCACTAATATCGGGCCGGCCATGCTTCACGGACTTGTAGGTGATGGAGAACTTACCCAGGTAGTGGCCATTCATCTCTGGTTTGATCTCCACCTGGCTGAAGGTCTTGCCAGTGTACACACCCACCATACTGCTGACCATCTCAGGCAGAATGATCATGTCCCTCAGGTGGGTCTTCACCACTCCAGGCTTCTCCATGGCTTGGGGTGGCGCCGCCTTCTTGGCCTTTCTTAACTGATTAAGTAGTGAATGCTGCTTCTGACTCAGTCCACGGTTCAGGTACCGCCTCTGGTGGGCGCTGTACAAGTGCATCAGATGTTCATTGTACATGTCCAACAGTTGGTTGAGGTCCACACTACGGTAGGTGAACTTGCAGAATGTCCACTTCTTCTGCTTCATTTCAGCCATCTGCCAGCTGCTTGGAAAAGTGAAGATAGATTATTTTAACAAAGTCTAACATCAACAATATTTAGTATGTTGTCATGAACTATATTTTTTTCATACCTTGGTTGATCAGTATTACTGTACATTTTAGGAGGCTGTATATATTTTTTTTTTAAAAAAGAACAAAACTATAATTTCAAGATTATAACTTTGGTATGATAACATGAGATATTATTCATGCTAATATTTTATGATAAATATGTCTATTTACCTGTTTCTTTGTCTACCTATGGATCATATATCATCTATAAAACAAAATTTACTATAAACCTATCAAAATTTATCCTGAAGTAGTATTTTTTACCAGATTAATTTTAAGGCCAATATTATGATACTAATATTATGATGTTTTATTATTATTATTTGACAATTTTATGCATGAACATTATCTTTTTTCCATTAATTTATTTATTCACTCTACATCCCAGTTGCAGCCCCACATTCTCCTCCCAGTTTCCCACTCACATAGCCCCTGCCTCCATATCTAATCCTCTCTCCTCTGAGAAGGGTATGGCTACCCACTGGGTACCAACCCAACCTGGCACATCAAGTATTGCAGAACAGGGGACATCCTCTCCCACTCAACCATGTAAAACAGCCCAGTTAGGGAACAGGATCCATAGGCAGGGAGCAGAGTCAGAGACTACCCTACTCCCGTTGTTAGGGTACCTGCCTGAAGACCAAGCTGCACATCTGCTACATACATGCATGCATGGGGGGTAGGTCCAGCCCATGTATGCTCTTTGGGAGGTGGTTCAATATCTAGTAGCCCCAAAAGGTCCATATTAGTTGACTCTGTTGATCTTCTTGTGGATCCCTATCCTCTCCTGGTCCCTCAGTCCTTCCTCCAACTCTTCCACAAGACTTCCAGAGTTCTGTCTAATGTTTGGTAGTGAGTCTCTGCATCAGTTTTGGTCAGCTGCTGGATGGAGCTTCTCAGAGGTTAGTTATGCTAGACTCCTGCATGCAAGCATAACAGAATGTCATTAATAGTGTCAGGGACTTGTTCTTACCCATGGGAATGGTCTCAAGTTGAGTGGTATTTGATTGGACCATCCCTCAATCTTGGTTCAGTCTTTGTCCTTGTACTTCTTGTAAATTTGGGATCAAAAGTTTTATAGGTGGGTTGGTATCCTTATACCAGAACTGGGAGTCCTGCCTGTCCATAGGAGGTGGCCACTTCAGGCTCTACATCTTCCACTTCTAGGAGTCTCAGCTAGAATCAGCCTCATAGACCTCTGGAGCCTCCCCCATGCCACAACTTCATGAAACTGAAAACCTTCCTTAAGCCACAGGACACTGTCAACAGTACAAAATGACAACCTACAGAATCTTCACCAATGCTACATCTGACAGAGGACTAATATTCAAAATATATAAAGAACTGAAGAAGTCAGACACCAACAAACCAAATAATCCAATTAAAAGTGGGACACAGAGATAAACAGATAATTCTCAACAAAGGAATTACTAATGTCTGAGAAGCACTTAAAGAAATGTTCGTTGATAACAGGATGAAAAGCATTCAGGAAATATTAAGTCTCTAAAATATTTTGAACATACATTCAATTAAAGTTTAAATGCCAAATCTTTGCTTGTTATTTTCATAAAATTAAATGTGTATTACACAACTAACATTAAATTCATTTCAACTTGAATTTACAATGGAGGAAGCATTATTTAATACACAATCTGATCTTGGATAACAATGCAATATAATATATTAGTAAATGATAAATAACTGACAGAGAAACATATTACAATGTGTTGTCAGTTTAGTTGAACACTGGTCATGTATTTGCTCAAAAATTATTTTGAGTGCTTCATTAAGATTTCAATAATATCTACCATTTAAAAAAAGATTATTTAAAATGATTTATCCCCAAAATGTGATTTTTATTTCTCTAATAAATTGAAAACATAAAAAAAAGTTCAAGAAGGATGCAGAAGCCAGTTTACAATGGTCAATCACTTTTACTATTTCTACAGGTTCTAAGTTTCCACAGCACACTTCTTTCATTCCACATTCTGAGCACATTCTGATATCTGCTTCAGAGGAATTTTTAATATCTAGAGGCTTGGGGTTTCACTGCTGCTGATGGGAAGGTTGGTACTGGGTATACTGCTATGGCTTCCAGAAGAGTTCCCTCTCATTACACTTGTTTGAGATCTTCTGCAAATTCTCTTTTCCAATATGTTTAACCTCCACCACTCTGTCATAAGCAGTCTCTTTCATACCTGAGGATAGAGGGATCATGAGAAATGGGCTTTCATTGCCATGTTCATTTGTGTGTGTGTGTGTGTGTGTGTGTGTGTGTTTATTTTTAATTTAATTTATTTTTTTTTCTTATTCACTTTACATCAGGTTCACCGAATCCCTCCTTTAACCCCCCACAATTCTTCTCTCATCCCCTTCTTCTCTGAGCAGGTGTGTATTAGAGGGATATCCCTTGGGTATCCCTCAAACCTGGCACTTCAAGTCTCCTCAAGGCTAGGCGCTTTCTCTCCCACTGAGGCCAGACAAGGCAGCCCAGCTAGAACATATCCCATGTACAGACATCGGCTTTTGGAATAGCCTCCATTCCAGTTGTTCTGGATCCAGAGTCCTAAGTGCAACCTGTACAGGGCTTCTACATCCTTTCTCTGTTCTCCTTTTTTGCCAGCCAGGCAAGGATGGTAAGCTAATGCATGACTGTGAAGGAGAAAACATCACTGTATTATCCAGTATTCTAGCTTGTTATACAGTAGGCACTGAATTACAATTTGCTGGATAAGAAAATGAACAAGTCAGTTTCACATTTTCACCCATGAAAACTGTATGCTTTTCATTGATCTTTATTTAAGTGCATTATACACTAACACCCTGACATACTTCTAAATATTAGCTGTGTCATATAATCATGTGTATGTACATATCCACGTGTGTGCTCCACATTTGCATGTAAATTATTTATTTAATATTCTTTAGCATATTTTATAACTGGAGGTAATCATTTATAACCAGAAGTCTAATATAGTTATATTTACAGGACATGGGAAAATGGTTCCTTACTTATTAAATGAATTTAACTATTCTCCCCCTAAGTGTTTAACTCATTCATTTGTTTTTAATTCAACAAATGTTAATAAATGCTTATTATGTTTAAAAAAGAAATGTTCATCACCCTTAGTCATCAGGGAAATGCAAATCAAAAAGACTCTGAGACTCTGCCTTACACCCCTAAAAATGGATAAAATAAAACAAAACAGTGGCAACACTTGCTGGCAAGGATGTGGAGCAAGGGGAACACTCCTCCATTGCTGGTCAGAGTGCAAACTTGTACAGCCACCCTCGAAATGAATCTGGCACTTTCTCAGAAAATGAAAATAGTCTAGGAATGGCTTATAAAGAAGTGATGATGGGTGTGCAACATATAATAAAACTTTGTGTGTTGCAAGCTGATTTCTAGAGTTTGGAGAACAGTGGCTAGAATAAGCAAGAATTTACGGAGAGCAAAAATTCCATGATAGCCTGAAACATAGACTTCTGGAAGGTAAAGTGCTGTTGGTGTGGCTATGAGACATGATTTCAGAGAACAATGATTCTGTTCTTTACTATTCATAAGATATAAACTCCTTTTTCTGAAGTAATTAACTCCTTGTCTTTAAATTGTTACCAGATATTGAAGGTTCATTTCACTTTCACCAGAAAGCTCTCATCGGCAAATTCAGCCCAAACAACTGCTTCTGACACCATACCTTATCTGGCTAGTATAAACTACTTGGCTCATTTTCTTCTCTTTAACTTTTTGGCTCAAGTGTTAAAGATTATTCAAATGCCATATTCTTCATAATATTTTCCTCATCTCTGGAGAAAATGACTTTCACTTGGTGAATTGATGGACACTGATTTTTAAAAAATATTTATCATTTCTTTTCCTGTGATATATTTGCACTTATTGTTTTTATCTAGGAGGATAAAATTAAGTATGTATCTTATATTTTCCATCAATCTTAACCACAGATTGTTTGAAAAATTATCACCTGAGGTCAGATAGACCAAATACTGAGCAAGTGCATTTGACTCGTAGTTTTATGTCCCTTTGCTATATCTATATATATCCATTTCGACCAGATTTGGTTTACTGTCACTAAGGGAGTAATATCAACACTGGTTTTGAAGAATGCCAATGATTATAAATTGTACAACCTATTATGGAGAATGTAATTGATATATTTATTATTATTGTAAAAACATTCAATAGGTGAAAGAGCTCAGTTCTTTCAAACAGAGCAGAATTTATTGAACTATTAATTATGCAAACTCATAGTATCAATAAAATATGAATATAACCTTCATCCTATTGATTAAAAACTGACCTTCATAGAGATAAAAAGATTTAATTGACAGAGATGGTAGGACTAGGATCAAAACCATGATGATTGAATTTATATCTACAATTCTCTTGTACTTAGGGATTTTATGGAAATACTTCAATCTACAACTGCAGCCTAAAAATTAAAAAAAAATTCACCTTCAGTTTATTATCACACATTGTTAGTGTGATTATCTCATAAATACAGATAGTCAACTTATAAAGCAAAAATAGTATAAGTAATTGCTGCCTATTAAACATTGTTTATATGATGGAAAACTAGTAGAGGATGTGGTACAACTTTTAAAATGTTATAAGGTTTCCCATTTAGAGATGATCAGTCTGGTGTCTTTTTTATTGGATATTTTATTTATTTACATTTCAACTGTTATCCCCTTTCCCAATTTCCTCCCTGGAAGCCCCCTATCCCATACCCCCTCCCCCTGCATGATGGTCATACATTACTGTACATATAGCATCATTTAGTAGACTCACTGATTTAAAATAAGTGTATATGAATTTTCGAGGGAAAAATAGAACAGGAAATATGGAAGGAATGAAAAAGAAGAAGATGGGGTGAATTTCATCAAAACACATTACATGAAGCTATAAATTCAAAACAATATGAAGTTTTTAATGTTAAAAGGTAAACTGGATTTTAGAGGTATCAAGTAACTTGATGAAGATTACATAGCTCAAAGTCACAGAATTTGGATGCTGGTTGATTTATAGATAATTTACAACCTGAGTGTTTGCAATAGGAAGTGTTGTCCTTGGATCAGTTTATATTCCATTAATTTTGACAAGTTTGTTGACTTGCTAGTGCTTTAATTTTATTATCTGCAAAATGAGATAATTTCCACCTCTCATAGTTGCTATTGAAACTTGATAAGATTTAGATTGCAAATGTTTTAGAAAATTCTTCCAACCTTGAGATATGTTCAGTAAGGAGATAACTTGGGTGACATTTTACACTCTCTATATCCTAACACTGTCCTGTTACATTGTTTTCTTACCTCTAGAAAATCAGATTTTAATTCTTTTAATTATTGAGGTTTCTTTCCAATCAGTTTTTTGAAAGCAGCTTTTACATCCTTGTTCCGCAAACTGTAGATCAAGGGGTTCAGCATAGGAATGATAATAGTGTAGAACACAGAGGCCCATTTGTCTTGGTCCAGGGAGTAGCTGGATGTTGGCCTCAAGTACATGAACATGACTGTACCATAAAATAGGGTGACACCAGTAAGATGAGACCCACAGGTGGAAAAAGCCTTTAGGCGGCCTTCAGCTGATCGCATTCTGATGATGGCAATGAGAATGAAGGCATAGGAGATGAAGATGATAAGGATGGTGCTAAACTCAATGAAGCCACACAAACTAAACAACAGTATCTCACTAATGTATGTATCTGAGCAAGACAGAGCCAAGAGTGGTGGAATTTCACAGAAGAAATGGTTGATGATATTGGAACCACAGTAGCTGAGGCTGAAAGTGAGGGAAGTGTGGGCCACTAAACTCACTAGGCCAGCCAAGTAAGATCCCAGCATTAGGACCAAGCAGACTTTCTTGGACATGAGCGTGCTATAGTGGAGAGGTCTACAGATGGCCACAAAACGGTCATAGGCCATGGCAGCCAGGACATAGCACTCAGCATCCACAAAACCTACAAAGAAAGCAAACTGGGTGGCACAGCTGGAAAAAGAGATAACTTTGCGCTTTGATAGAAAATCGGCCAGCATCCTGGGAGCAATGGCTGATGAGTAGCCCAGGTCAACAAAGGAGAGGTTGCAGAGGAAAATGTACATGGGAGTGTGAAGCTGATTGTCTGTTATGATCAGGATGATCATGCCAACATTCCCTATCACATTGACCAGGTAGACAATGAGGAAGACCACAAAAAAGATGATCTGCAGCTGAGGGTCTTGAGTTATGCCCATAAAGATAAATTCAGTCACGACAGAGTGATTTTCTTTATCCATTGTTCTAAGTGGTGTGTGTGTGTGTGTGTGTGTGTGTGGGTGTATGTGTAAACACGTTTTGTTAATGAGTTTAGTAAATTTCCAGTCACTGAAATTACCAAAAATAAACAAGCAATTATGTGCTTAGGATATTATAGACTATTTTTTATAATAAAAGAAGGCTTTCTTTGAAAGATACTCAACCCTTTATCCACTTAATCAATTCAGTGACTATGACAGTTCCTCAAGGTTTTGTGTCCTTTTTAAGTGCACACATACATGGAAGATGTTGAGCTTCATGAGAGAGAGCAAGTTCTGCCTCTTAAGAAATTTAGTAAGCTGAAGTCATTTACACACAACACTAGATTTTTGACCTGGTCTTTGTTATTATCCACTGTATCCACTAGCATTAAAGATCAGGCATGATGTTCTTCTGTCTTTCTGAAAAAAAAAAAAAACACAAAAATATGCGTTTGTGATGTGTCGTTTCCTCCTATATTAGAGAGCTGTTTGTTCACTTGTAGAATTAAGGGCAGTGGGCAAGCGAAACCAGATCAAATCAAACAAGACAGAATGGAAAGTAATTTAGAAATGGGTATAATGGCTTCATAAATCTGAAGAGAGAAACACACTGCTCTCTCAGTGGTTTGCTCATTAACAAAGAAGAAGAAGCAGAGAGAATGATGTGTTTATGATCTTGTAGACATTCATTGAAGATAAGACTAAATTCAAAGATTAGAAACAGTTACAAGTTGTATCCTTATCTCTGTTTTTTTTTTTTTAACAAGACCAGTTCACAAGATCAATCACAGCAAAGAAGAGTGTCCAAGATGTACATTATTCTAGTAGTTCTTTGATTTCCACACATACATCTGTCAACTCATGCTTTGTACATTGTGTGAATTGGTGCTTCCATTAGATCAATTGAGAAAGATAATAGAAAGATCAGTCTATTAGAAATTATTTGGAGAGCACCTTTTTGTCAAAAGCTTCCATTTTTAACTTAGAAAGAAGCTTAAGTCAGAAGAACTCAGGTTTTCTATGGTTGCCTGAATAAAAATATGGAGACAGTTGTGAAAGTTGTCAATTATATTATTTTTGATTTTCATTTTTAGAGAATAAAATTTAGTTTTCTAAAACCATTATTCTAATTGAGGTTCAGGAAAGATGGTTCATCTGTTAAGAGCACATGCTGATATCACAGAGGGTTTGAGTTTGGTTCCTAACACTTATATCAGGCTATTCACTAATACCTGTAACTCTCGTTCCTGTAGATTTGATTCCCTCTTTTAATCTCTGTATGAAACTGCACATACATGGATATGTGCATGTGCATGCTTATCCATATATACTCTCCTACACAGATACTTCTATAATGGGAAATATATTTAAAATTTGACCTAAGATTTAAAAACATGATTATAAAATTGTATCATTCTTGATTACACAGAACTTTGTGTTTGGTTTTAAATAAAGTTAATACTTAAAAAAAAGAAAATGCTCAAATAGTCATGTAGGGAAATATAAATAAAACAAAAGTGAAATATATATATATATAATATTATATATATATATATTGTGTGTGTGTGTGTGTGTGTGTGTGTGTGTATAATTGAATTTTGGATATAAGTTTTGAGAAGGCAATAGAAGAATTTATCATTGTTAAAAGAAATGTAAAGTGTGCAAGTACTTACTCTCTTATAAATATAAACCTATATAATGATTTTATAAAACATCCATCAAAAATGTAAACAAATGAAGTGCCCATGCATAGGCGACACGTCTAATAGACTATAGTGTGGGCACATGATGCAACACTACTCAATTAAAAAGAAAGGTAAAACTATTGATCTATTTATGATAAAGGCTGAGAACAAAAGTAATTATACCCAGAGAACAAAGACGTAAAACCTTGACATGTGAACACCTTTGAATTATACAATTTCCAAAAATATAGAAAATTATAGGTTCATTCCATTAATAGTGATGGAATGCAGACATATAGCACACACACACACACACACAAGCAAGGAGAGAGAGAGAGAGAGAGAGAGAGAGGAGAGAGAAGAGAGAGAGGAGAGAAAGAGAGAGAGAGAGAGAGGGAAGAGGGAGGGAGGGAGGTAGAGGGAGATGCAAGATGCATACACATACACACACACACACACACACACACACACATGCACACGCACAGAGAGAGAGAGGGAGGGGGAGAAAAAGATGGAGAGGGAGATGCACACACACATACATAGATAAGAGGGAGCAGTGCAATGAGCTTACCACACAGTTTGTGCCGATGAGTTCATGCTTGTGTACACATACTGAAATATACCAAATTGAATGTACTTCAGGTATAGTTTATGTCAATTATATTTCAATATATCTGTCTAAAAAATTCAAGAAGAAACACAAGCAAATTAGGTAACACCTCAGCTCATTTCTGCATTTGAAAACATGTATTATCTCATAAGTCAGCCTTCTTAGAGATTCTTCTGAGGAGATTTGCAAAGTCATGTTTTGCATTAGTTGAACAATCATATGGTTATGAGTTGGATTTTTTTTTTAGATTGTATTCATTTGTTAACCTTGATGCCTCATTTAGAAATTTGAAAACAATCCATTAGTAGCAGCGTTAAGAATAATAAAAAAAATCCCTTTAGATGGGGCTCCATGGGTACAGTGGTTTCCACCAAATAGTGAAGATTTGAGTTTGGACCCTCAGATTGGGAAAATACTACATTTGTATTTGAATATGTATGTATTCAGTCTCAGGGTTTAGGGGACAGCTAGGAGGAAGACAGATAAATCCCTGGCAGCTCATGGGACAGTTGGTATGGCCTATGAAGGACCAATACCTGAGGCTATTCTTTCACATTCCCATTCCCATTCCCATTCCCACATGAACTGTGGCAAGTATGCATACACTCTCACACATATTTTTGCACGTGCAGTAGCTTAACCCTTTCTAGGATGGCTTTTCTCCTCAGCAAGAGAGGAAATACTCTTGTTGAAAGAAAAATGTCAATTGTACACTTTTGTAGAAAAAGACCCAGACCCAGTCATTATTTGATTCACAGTATGGCACTGAACTGTGACACATATAGGACTAAGGGATACCTTGCAATGAGTTTAGTCTCAGACCCACACCTGGCTATGTCACACAAGTGCAATGTGATTTACAGTAAATCCCTCCCTCCTTATAGATTCAACATTTTATTCAAAGTGGGCAGAATGTGAGCTGATGCTTCACTCACCACAATGCACCCTGCTTGTTCTCTTGTAGATAGAGAAGTACAGGCACTACCATTTACTGCTAGTAGTTCCCAGAACAGTATTTGTCTTCATGGATTTTCACTTGCTAACGAGAGCAAAATATCTATCTTAGAAATATTGTGCAAAATTCAGTTAGACTATATCTATGGTGTTGGGTGCAATGATTCTTATGTGTTCAGTATTGAATGCATTTGACTGTTGTGTACTAGGATTAATTCTTAATATAAATTCATGTTCATAATTGTCAAAAGGTATTTAATGTTTGTCTCATAGTGGTGACACATCACCTGCTATCTTTTCTGCTAAAGGAAGAGTATTTTAATTCTAAGGCAAGTTAGTTAAATCTTAAAATGAGTAGAAAGTAGGCTGTAATATTCAGACTCAGCTTTAAGGCAAAATAAATGAGCATATATATGTGTGTATATTCATTTATGTTCATATTATATATATATATATGTTCAGGTATATATATTCATATGTATGTATACACACACACATTTTTTCTTTTAGTCTCAAATAATAAATATTCAATCCCTATGAAAAAACAGTAGCCTATGTGATCACATACTATACTTTTATTGATTACATTTTAGCCACAAACAGAACTATTTAAGCAAAGTTTAGAAACTTACTGTTGAAGTTTGTGGTAGCCAAACACATTTCAGATTTATATGCTTCATCTGAAAACAAAGTTTCGGCGAAAGAACATGTATTAAGTGTCTGGAGATCCTGCTACAGCATTTGCAGTAATTGTTTCTGTTCTGTGAACTGTTCTTTTAGTGTGAATTGGATGTGGTGGAGAAGACCTTCAGTTCTATCGTTTTCTAGAATCTAATTTCTAATAACAGCTAGCAGTTAAAACCAGGCCATGTTTTGTTGTTGGAATGTGGTATAAGGACTTGGTGACCATAAGAGCCAGTACTCAGAGCAGCACTGGCCAAAGTAATCTTCGCTTAGCAGATTACAGCTCTTCCCAGTCTTGCCCCAGTAGAAAGCTAACCTGTTTTCTATATGTTGGTAGCAGGCTGAAGCTTTCGTCTTAGATGGACGGTCTTATTGAGTGACTAATTGAAAGGCTGTGAATCCTCCTGGCATTTGTTTCAGAGCCGCTTGTTCATCCAGCTGTTGTGCCTGTGTGCAGGGGGTATTTAATCCTCAGAGTCAGGCATTGTTTTCCAAAAGAAACATCATGAAATGATTTTCTACATTCACCAGAGACTCAGAGATATGCATAAGTGCCCTCCCCTAAGGAATTTTACTTTCTTTTTCCTTTGAGATTAATGATAAAAACATGTACAGGCTTATTTGATGATACTGTACTGTAATAATGATCTGTTGTAAACACTGAATGTTACTTCATTTCATTTCCCTTTTTTGATACAAGGTCTCACTCTGCAGCTCTGGATGGAATGGAATTCCCTATGTAAGCCAGGCTATCCTTGAATTCACAGAGACCTGCTTACCTCTCACTCCCCAGTACTGATATTAAATATGTGCATAGCCATGCCATGTAGGTTCAGGCTGTTTGTCTAGGCTAAAGACCCCTGTGTGGTATGATTTAGTGGATGAATGGAAAGACTTTCTCGTTATTCTTGAAAATACATTAAAATGCCATTTCTTACAGAATGACATGAATATATTAAAAAAAGGTGTCATGTGTAATTAGGAAAGAAAAGACAAAATCAGAGGTGTGTGAGTCCATTAATTACATTTTTTGTGAAATATGAGTGAAATGTCTAAACTCATCCAAACTTGCACATTGAATATGCATAGTTCTGGTATCATCTATGAGTGACACAGGACCTTAAAACAATAAATCGAGGCAGGATTTCTCTAGGTAGCCTAGGCTGTGGTCATCCACTGCAGTGATCAGGTTAGATTTCAGATTTATATGATACAGCTTCAGGGTCTTACTAGGAAACTTCATATCACTCTGAATTTTAATAATTATGTTTATGAATATTTTGATATGTTTATAAAATAGGTATAAGAATGAGGAATGTTGTTTTTTTAATTTTATTTTTTGGATAGTGTATTTACATCTTTTTCACCCCTTAATTTCCTCCTTCAATACCTGTTTTGTTACCCCATTCTATCACAAATGTTTCCTCTTCTATAACTGTGCATGTGTAATCTTATTTACTGATTATTTCTGTGTACTGAATGCAATTCACATTCATTACTTTTGTCTCCAAAGTCATTAGAAATGATATTTCTAAGAAAGACCTAGGAAACATTCAAGGGTCACTGAAACACAGAACTGAGGTGTCCTCTTCCCAAACAACCCTTGGAGTTTCAATTGCCCAGTGCCTCCTCCATTTCACCCCTAAGTATCATTCAACGTCCTAACTTCTTGTGTGTACATAGCTTTCTTGTAGAAAGGGCACTAGATATATGTCTAACCTGCTGTGTCCTGGACTCAAATTTTCCAAGCTGACACAGTTCCAGCTTTTGGAGACCACAGAGAAATGATGCAAAATAGTGCTTAAAATCATAGTACTCAAAAATTTTTCTCCAATAGGCTTTGGATCTCAAGGGAGAAACAAAGAAATACAAAGGACATGTAATGTTTTCTTATCTTCAGAGAGGAAATATGTATATTATATGGATGTCACATGAGAGAATCAATTCCCAGAGAACATGGAATGAGAACCACATCCTATTTAAAATGAGTGTGAATACTGTGTAATGTGTTCTGAAGTTTCAGACAACCGTGGCCCACACACAGCTGGACCATGATGACTGATGGTCTCTTTTAAAAGCCACTTCATTGCAATATAATAAGTTGAAGTGTTCACCTTTAAGGAAACGTGAAGAAAAAGTCTAAATTTCTTTTGTTTGTTGAGTCAAGAAGTTCAACAACTCCTTCAAGAAGGTCAGGACCTGTGCTCCTACTGAAGCTGTGCCTGCTTGTGAATTTAGGCATAGACCAGAAACAGCAGGATCAAAAGAGGTCAAGTAGATAGATAAGGTAAGGGGAATGTTTTAAATATTCTGATGTGAAGCAAAAGCCATCTTGCTTTTCCAAGTTACTAACTGATTCAAAATTCCAAAAGTACCGAGAGATGAAGAACATATGTTAAATTAACTCCTCACCCATTTTTATTGCTCAGATAATTGTAGCTGTGAGAGCACACATAAACAACAAGTAATATGATTCTGTGTTCTTTTTAAAAATTCAGTTTTTTCTTTATTTTATTTTGAGATTGTAATAAAATTACAAATTTTTCCTTTTCCTTCTTTCCTCCAACTTCTCCTATATAATCCTTCTTAACATTTTAAATTCAAGAAGAATGTTAGCATACCTTACAGGTTTTTGTTTTTGTTTTTTTTCAGATAGTCATCGACACAGAAAGTCCTGTTAGGTATTGTCAGGACTTTGGGTTTGACTACATTCTCACTGCAAGGCAGGAAGCATATTGAGAAGAAACAAAACATATCTTTGTTAGAATGAAGGAAGAATGTGAGGCTTGGGGGCTCACCCTTGTAATCCCAGCCATGCAGCAGCTATATAGGAGTGTCTCTGAGTTCCAATTTAAACACAGGGAGGATTTACATAAGAAGAAAAAAAAAGACAGAAAAGCATGATTCACAAATAAAGATGTAAACAGATCATATTTTTTTTAATAAATATATAAAATCATAGTTTTTTGGGAGACCAGCATGTTCTACCACGGAGCTGCATCCCCAGATGACTTTCGATGTTTTCACTGTAACTAAGCCAATTCAGAAGTTTCAACAGAGCCCATAAAATTGAGCTACTAATCCTCTGGGCACTAGTGTCCACTTCAACATTCATGATGCTATTGTAAATGATCTCAAATATCAGCTAAATGAGATTTCAATTTGAGTATAAATTTATGCTCCATTGATGTAGCTATGTGACTCAGAAAGTTATTAATTTGTACCTTAGATTTGCTCTCTGCTTATCCTCTAGGTATTTAATAAAATAATATAACTAAAATATTTAACACAGGGCTTATCGAAACTACACATAAAAGCATACTTGGCACATTATAATACTTGCTTTTTTTAATGAAAATTTTCTTTCTACTCATCATCATTAGCACTACTGAGGCATTTTATTTCACTATTTTTATTATACTTCTGCTCCCATGAGAATTATATTTGGAACTCTATCAAAAAGAGATTTACTTTTACTTTCAAGAGACAAAATTATTTTTAAATGTCTTTATTTTATTTTATGTTCACAAGTGTTTTGTCGGCATGTATGGCTATGTATCATATATGTACAATATCCATGGAGCATTGGATTGCTGGGAACTGAAATTATATGTGATTACAAGCTACCTACTGTGTGAATGCTGGTAATGAAACCCTTGTCATCTATATGAGCAACCAGCACTGTTAACCACTGAGCAATCTCTCCAGACCATGAAGAAGCTCTTCTCAAAGTTTGCCTGGGCCAGGGAGTCACTGATATGTACTGACAGAAGCAATAACACCTCAACAGTGTTTGAGTAAATATGAAAATATGAGAGATTATAGTACTTAACTCTTCAGTGTTGAGTTTCAATGGAAGCTATTTTTCAATATCAATCTGTATATGTGACTATTTCTGTAAGACACAATAAGATCTTTTATGCTCTTCTAACCAGATGCATATGTTGATTTGCATCTTTATCAATACTGAGAGTAAAGGTAGTGGGTAATGTTGGCCCTGTGATTTCATTTTAGAAAGTGCCAAATAACGTTTATTGGTGAGTGATAAATGGGAAGATAGACGTATTGAACTGTAATTTCCTAAGCAGGTTATGTCAATGTAATCTATTAGTAACTATGAGATTATGAAAATTGTGTTCTGAAGTAATCATGAAGAGTCCTTCTGTATGGCAGTGTTGTCTAAGTTTTTGATGGGAGGATAAGCTGCATATCTTTTGAGTTTCCTTAGTCTATATTCTCTTACATTTGACTTCACTTTATGTTGTAGGTGTTAACATGATTTCAAGTCATATTTTATGATATTAGACTATTCCTTTTAAGTCACTATTATCACAAGGCTCTTCTACATGCTACGTGTTATGGTCCTGTTATGTTGTTAGTATTATTAACTAAATTTCTTTTAAATGGTAAGGTGAATATCAAAACTGTGTTTCTTCAAGGAGTAACATGTTACTTTTAAAACGATGCTTACATTCATGTAACTGTTTAATCAGTTTTTGAATTATATATGTATATATTCACACATTTGTCTTTTACTATAGTAAAATTATTGGAAATCTTTTCTGCAAGTTTGAGTGATCTAGTACATGAGTGTTATCCATAGTGAAACTGATGTATTATAATTATTTTTTGATCTTGTGACTTTGAGTAAAACCTTTGAACTTCATTGACTGTTTACTTTTTTTTAATCATAAATATTTACACATCCTACAGTCTGGTTCTGTAATCATTAGAGTCTATTACTGAACTTTCCTGATGGTTAGTTGATTTAAATATCATGTCTACATGAGGATAGCCTCAATTCTTTTATTGCCATAAAATGTAAGTACCTCAGGTGCTCCTTGTCACTTATGACTCACTTTGTTAACTTTTATTATTTTAAGTTACTTTCTGTAAACTGAGAGGGAGAAGTCAGCTAGTTAAGTAACATGAGCAATGTTTCTTCACCTGTATGTACAGGACATAAATATTTATAATTTTGTTAATCATTAATACTAGAGACAGTTATGTCTGAGCAATACTTTTGATTCTGATCTTAACATTTAACTATTCTGTAAGAATCTGTGTCTATCATAAATCTATGTGTGTATTTGTGTGTTTGCCATTACTTTTGTTAGTATTTATATCAACTATACTCTGCAATCATAGAAAATAGTTCATGTTCTAACAATTCTTGTGTTTCAGCACAGATGGTCAGAACTGTAAAAGGAATCCAAGATAAAAAGACACAGAAGTAACACAATTTATCCTTTTGGGCCTCTCAGACAATCCAGACCTGCAAGGTTTCCTCTTTGCATTGTTTCTGATCATCTACATGATGACACTGGTGGGTAATTTGGGCATGATGGCCCTGATTAAGATTGACCGCAGCCTGCACACACCTATGTACTTCTTTCTCAGCAGCCTTTCCTTTGTTGATGCCTCTTATTCTTCTTCTGTCACTCCTAAGATGCTAGTCAACCTCCTGGCTGAAGATAAAGGCATTTCATTCAATGGGTGTGCTGCCCAATTCTTCTTCTTTGGCTCCTTCTTAGGAACTGAATGCTTCCTGCTAGCCATGATGGCCTATGACCGCTATGTGGCCATCTGGAGTCCCCTGCTATACCCAGTTCTCATGTCTGGGAGAATTTGTTTCATGTTGGTGTCTACTTCATTCCTAGCAGGCTTTGGCAATGCAGCCATCCACACAGGGATGACTTTCAGACTGTCCTTTTGTGGCTCTAATAAGATCAATCATTTCTACTGTGACACGCCACCCCTGCTCAAACTCTCTTGCTCTGACACTCACATTAATGGCATTGTGATCATGGCCTTCTCCAGTTTCAATGTCATCAGCTGTGTTCTTATTGTTCTCATCTCCTACCTGTGCATCCTCATTGCTATATTGAGGATGCCTTCTGCAGAGGGAAGACACAAAGCCTTCTCCACCTGTGCCTCCCACCTCACGGCCGTCACCATCTTCTTTGGAACAATTCTTTTCATGTACTTGCGTCCCTACCTCTAGCTACTCTATGGAGCAAGACAAAGTTGTCTCTGTGTTTTATACAGTAGTGATTCCCATGCTTAATCCTCTCATCTATAGTTTAAAAAATAAAGATGTCAAGAAAGCAGTGAAGAAAATCTTACAGAATTGTGTGCTTTGAGGCCAGCGTATATATTTTCATCCTATGTTAATTGTATTGTATTTTTAAATTTTTTATAACATACTTGCTTGTAGGCTTCTCTGGGGTAGCATCGATGATTTGAGATAACATTCATCTTTATTTTCTAGTGTCATATATATGTCTACATGGACACTTATGGTGAATCAAGACAATACTTGAGGAGGTGTGGGTATACAAATGTTGGAAATTATTTGTCCTGTGCTCTAGTTTCAGTTTATATATTTAGGTAATTGCAGTTTCTCAATTTGCTTTAATAGGTATATGTATATATATACACACACTTGAATTTATATTATTACATGTGTATTTGAGATCTCTTTCTCACATGTATTAATTTTGGCTTCAAAGAGATGGACACAAAGAGATGTTGTTTTCAGAATGGTTATTGGGTTGTATTATCAGGGGGAAAGCAGAATTAGGCAGATAGAATGGGACATGATGAATGGATAAAGAACTAGGCTCTGGTAGTTCTTTCCTGTTCTTAAACTGTACTTCCAAAGTGGCCTGTTTGTACTTTGGCAGTAGGAATATCCATCATTTGAAGTTAGGCAATCTTTCTAGCAGGGCACTGTTCCAACCATGGAAGTTATATGAGGACTGTCATTTGCTCAAATACCTAGAATGTAGGGACATATTGAAGACTTTGAGTTATCTGCACAGCCCTGAATGACTGCAGAGGGCATCATGTTCCATACATTCTTCAGTTAACCATCCTAAATGAGACACAACAAGGTATCTTGGCAGGTGTTATATAAGTTAAGGGTTAGAACAAGAATAAGTGATTATTTGTTTACTTTGTCAATTTATTTATTAATGTTTTTCAAGTCAGAATCACAGTGTTTTAACTGTTATATTGCCTAAATCATTCAGGTGGTGTACAATAAACATTTGTCAAGTTAAAATGTCTGCCATATTAATGTGTGTGTGTGTGTATGTATGGGTGTGTGGGTGTGTGGTGTATGGTGTGAGCTAAATTTGTTTGGACAGAGTAAGGATAAATAACTGTGTATTATAAGATGAGAAAACTGCAACTACTTATAAAAAAAAGTTCTCTTTAAGGACCAGTTTTGCTTATTACCCATTTTATAAACAAGTCCACTTTGCAAATCTGTTTTGAACTCAAGGTTCATTGATTGCATTAACTCAATAGGTCAGATTAATTCTGGCATAGATCCAAAAGGTATACACTTCATAGGATACTCAGCTATGAATAGAACCCAGGTTTTTTTGTTAAATTTATAAGACATCCACTCTTTTACTTATGTTATCTCCTCAAGGACGAGGGTTATTGTATGGTCTGTGAGGTGCATCTTGGGTATTCAGAGATTTTGGTTTAATATCTACTTATCAGTGAGTACATATCATATATGTCCTTTTGTGTCTTTGTTACTTTACTCAGGATGATATTTTCTAGTTCCATCGATTTGCCTGCAAAATGTCCTTATCATGATTAATAGCCAAATAGTATTACATTATGTAAATACACAGCATTTTCTGTATCCATTCTTCTGTGGGGAAACATTTGAGTTGTTTCCAGCTTCTGGCTATAAATAAGGCTGCTGTTCATAAGAAGGAACGCCAAGGTATGGATGCTTCAATTTCACTTAGAAGGGGAAACAAAATAATCACCATAATCACCAAGAGACAGACAGAGGAAGGAATCTAGGTGGGAGAGGGGAGGTGGAAGGAAAAACGGGAGGCAGGTTCAAGTACGGGAAGATACTGGAGAAAAATCCAGATGGCCAGGAGAATGGGGGATGGTGGTGGGGGGAACCACTAGAAAGTCCCAGAGGAGAGGCTCCGAGGACCCAATGGGGATGACATAGCCAAAAGACCACCTCTAAAAGATAGACATGCCCCTTTTCACCAGTTAAGGGATGGGGCCATCCACCCATCTCAAAAACTTTAACCCTGAACTGTTCCTATCTAAAAGAAATGCAGGGACAAAAAATGGAGTAGAGACTGAAGGAAAGGCCATTCAGACACCACCCAACCTTGGGACCCATCCCATCTGCAGACACCAAATCCCAACACTATTGCTGATTCCAAGAAATGTTTGCAGATAGGAGCATGTTTAGCTGTCCTCTGAGAGGCTCTGCAGTACTTGACAAATACAGATGCAGATCCTCACAGACAACCACTGGACTGAGCCTTGGGACCTCAGTGGAAGAGTTAGGGAAGGACTGAAGGAGCTGAAGGGGATTACAACCTATAGGAAAAACAACAATATCAGTTAACCTGACTACTCGGAGCTCCCAGGGATTAAACCACCAACCAAAGAGTATGTGTGAATGGGTCCATGGTTCTAATTATATATGTAACAGAGGACTGTCTTATCTGGCATCCATGAGAGGGAAGGAGGTGCTTAGTCCTGTGGAAGGTTGTTACCCTAGTGAAGGGAGATGGTAAGGTGAGAAGGGATTGGGTGGGTGGGAGAGCACCCTCTTAGAGGCAAAGGGGAGGGGATGGGAGTTGTAGAAGGGAGACTAGGAAGGAGGACACCATTTGAAATCTAAATAAATAAAATGATTAAAAAAGAAGAAGAAGGCTATTGGATGTCTCAATGGGGGTTTGCCTGAGGCCAGCTTCAGAGTTCTGTTTTTCTCTCGATAGTACCAAGGAGAAAGAGCATCTGTTGGGGCAAGACATGGTCTTGCCACAAATTAGGATTGCCTTTTAATATTAAAATGCTTACCTGCCTGATTCTAAGTTACTTTGCAGTGTTAGTTGGCCCACCTGTCTGAGTTCCATTTAGGCCAGAAATAGCAGAGTCCCTGGCATTTAACAACTCATCTTAATGTAGCAGGGGATTAAGTAAAGGATCAATCACTAGGGTTTGTTCCTCTCTTTCCCTGAAGCCTCCCTCCTTTCTTGTTAGACTGGAGGGAGGTTTGAAGCAATAAACTTTTATTCAACCAGGAGAAGAAAGTCATTCACAGAAGAAAAAACTTTTACACAAGCAAGTATGTATAAATTCCCATACATTCATCTATGAATCCACCCACACATATCCATGCATTTTCATGCATTCCAGTTGGGCCCTGCTACCTGCTTATCTCATTATTACATTCTCTCTCTCTCTCTCTCTCTCTCTCTCTCTCTCTCTCTCTCTCTCTCTCTCTCTCTCTCTGTCACACACACACACACACACACACACACACACACACACACACACACACACACAAGTGCCAGTACAGAAAGAACTCAATCATTTTGGTGAAAAATGAGCTACAATACAGAAAAAAAATGCTTTTATCCTTTTATTGCTAAATGAATTTAACCTGAGTCTGAAAGAAAAAGCTTTGTTCTCTTTAGTAAGAGTAAACCTGCCTTGCTGTTAAGAAAAGACCTGTTCTTGCTAAGGTCAACCCATCGAATCCTAGGAGCCTCCCACATCCCAGGTCTCTATGATTTTCTAGAGGGCTCTACCCCGACTCCTTGCAGCTACATACTTCCATTCATTCTCTTGACCTTCTGGGCTTCTCTTCTCTCTCCTCCATACCTGTTCCTGCCCCTTTGTTTCTTCTCATCCTCCCTTTTCCCACTTAGGTACCTCTTTCCCTCTGCCTCCCATTGTTATTTTGTTCTCCCTGGTAAGTAGGTTAGAAGCATCCTTACTTTAGTCTTCCTTCTTGTTAAACCTCTTAGGGTCCTAGAGTTGTACCTTGGGCATTCTGTACTGTTTGGTTAATATCCAATTATCAGTGAGTCAAGAGCGTACATCTCATGTTTGGATTTGGATTAGCTCACTCAGGATGACAGTTTCTAGTTCTGCCCATTGCCTGAAAAACTCATGATATCCTCGTCCTTTTTTTTTTTTTAATTGGTTAGTTATTTATTTACATTTTAAATGTTATCCCCCTTCCCAGTTTTCCCTCCACAAACCCTCTATGTTTCCCCCCTTCCCCTGCTTCTATGAGGATGCTCACTCACTCTCCCACTCACTACCACTTCCCTTCCCTTGCATTCCCCTACACAGAGGCATGGAGCCTTCCCAGGACAAAGGGGCTTCCCTCCCAATGATGCCAGATAAGGCAATCCTCTGCTACATATCCAGCTGGAGCCATGGGTTCCCCCCTTCCCTGCCCACCATGTACTCTCTCTGGTTGGTGGTATAGTCCCTGGGAGCTTTGGGGGAGGGATCTGGGAGAGAGAGAGGAGGGGGAGGAAAAAAGGAGGGCTGGTTCAGATAAGGAAGGAGATGGGGGGAGAAATACAGAGTCAGGAATTTGAAAGGAGGTGTGTAGCTGTCTGTGTGTGTGTGTGTGTGTGTGTGTGTGTGTAGGGGAGAAACTGAAGGTAACTACTAGAACTCCCAGATGCCAGGGACCCAAGATATCTATGTTCTCAATAGCTGAATAGCCTACTGTGTAAATGAACCACATTTTCTATATCCATTCTTCGTTTGAGGGACATCTGGATTGTTTCCAGCTTCTGGGTATTATGAATAAGGCTGCTATGAACATAGTGGAGCATGTATAGGTGAGTCTTCAGGTAGAACTATTAACAAATTTCTGAGGAACCTCCAGATTGATTTCCAGAGTGATAGTACCCATTTGCAACCCCACCAGCAACGGGTAAATATTCCACTTTTCCACATCCTCACCAACATGTGCTGTCACCTGAGTTTTTGATCTTAGCCATTTTGATTAGTAAAAGGTGGAATCTCAGGGTCATTTTGATTTGCATTTCCCTGATGACTAAGGACTCTGAACATTTCTTTAAGTGTTTCTTGGCCATTCAAGATTTTTTTCTCTTGAGAATTCTCTGTTTAGCTCTGTATTCCATTTTTTAAACTGGGTTATTTGGTTTTTGTGGAGTCTAACTTCTTTGGCTGTTTATATACTTTGGATATTTGCCTTCCATCGGAAGGCACACTGTTCTGCCAATCACGTTGTGCCTAATGGCTATTTCTTTATTCTACCCTGAAAACTGTATAAAAATTGGTCAAACGGGATGCCCGGGGTCATCGCCTCTCCTTTGAATGCAAGATGATCCCACCACTGAAAAAATAAACACCTCCTGCTTTTTCATTAATCTCTGGTTCACTTGGGGGTCTCTGGTAGCTAAGGCTTGTCAGAGTCTTACAATATCATCCTCAAATAGTGGTTAATACTTTGACGTATTCTTTTCCAATTTATGTCCCTTTTGTCTCCTTTTGTTGTCTGAATGCCCTAGCTGTAGTTCAAGTGTTATATTGAATAGATAGATAAGGAAAGAGTGCGATACCTTGTCTTGTCTCCAATTTTAGTAAGATTGTTTCAAGTTTTTATCCATTTAATTTTTTGTTGGCTGATGTTTTGCTGTATACTGCTTTTATTATGTTTAGGTATGTGCCACGAATCCCTGGTATGGCGAAGGCTTTTAACATGAAGGGTATTGTATTTTTCAAAGGCCTTTTCAGCATCTAATGAAATGATCGTGTGATTTTTGTATTTGAGTTTGTTTATATAGTGTAGTATGTTCATGGATTTTCTTATTTGAACCATTCCTGCTTTCCTGGGATGAAGCCTACTTGATCATGGTGAATATGGTTTTGATGTGTTCTTGGATTCAGTTTGTAAGTATTCTATTATTTCTATTGATTGATATGCATAAGACAAACTGGTCTGAAGTTCTCTTTTATTATTAGGTCTTTGTGTGGCTTCATGGGGTGAATTAGGTAATGTTCCTTCTATTTCTATTTTGGGGAACAGTTTGAAGAGTGTTGGTATGAGCTCTTCTTTGAAGTTCTGGTAGAATCCTTCAATGAAACCATCTGGCCCTGGGCTTTTTTGGTTTATGAGGTTTTTAGTGTCTATTTATATTTCCTTAGGAGTTATGGGATTGTTTAGACAGTGTACCTTCTCGTTATTTAACTTTGGTACATGGTACCGGTCTAGAAAATTAACCATTTCATCTAGATTTTCCATTTTTGTTGAGTATATTAGGTTAAGATGATTTTTTAATTTCCTCAGTTTGTGTTGTTATGTCTCCCTTTTCAGTTCTAATTTTGTTAATCTAGATACTGTCTCTGTGACTTTTAGTTTTGCTAAGGCTTTATCTATCTTGTTGCGTTTCTCAAAGTACCAGTTCTTGGTTTTGTTGATTTTTTTGTATTATTCTCTTTGTTTCTTACTGGTTGATTTCAGTCTCCAGTTTGCCTACTTCCTGTCCTTTACTTCACTTGGGTGTGTTTGCTTCTTTATGGTTTAGAGCTTTCAGGTGTACTGTTAAGTTGCTTGTATGGGATCTCTCCAATTTCTTTATAAAATCACTTAATACTATGTTTTTTCCTCATAAGGCTGCTTACATTGTGTCCCATAAGTTTGGGTATGTTGTGTCTTCATTTTCATTGAATTCTATAAAGTCTTTGATTTCTTTATTTACCCCTTTCCTGACCAAGTTATCAATAGCTCATATTTGTTCAGTGTCCACAAATATGTGGATTTTATGTTGTTTTTATTGTTATTGAAATCCAGCCTTAGTTCATAGTGATCTGATGTAATTTATAGGGTTATTTCAATCTTCTTATGTCTATTGAAGCTTATTTTGTGTCTGGTTATATGGTCAATTTTTAAAAATCTTCCTTGAGATGATGAGAAGAAGGTATCTTCTTTTGTTTTGGGATGCAATGTTCTATAGATATGTGTTAAATCCATTTGGTTCATAACTTTTGTTAGATTCATTGTATCTCTGTTTAGGTTCTGATTCAATGACCTGTCCATTGCTTAGAGTGGACTGTTAGAAGCCCTCTACTATTATTGTGTGGGGTTAAATGTATATTTTGAGCTTTAGCATAGTTTGTTTTATGAATGTGAGTGACCTTGCATTTGGGGCATAGTTGTTCAGAAACTGAGACTTCATCTTTGTGGATTTTTCCTTTGATAAGTATAAAGTGACCTTCTCCATCTCTTTTGATTTCTTTTGGTTGACAGTTTCTTTCATTTGATATTATAATGATGACTCCAGCTTGGTTTGTTATGGTTTGATTCGATAGCTTTTTACTAGCCTTTTACTCTAGGGTAGCTTCTGTCTTTGCTGCTGAGAAGTTTCTTGTAAGCAGGATAATATTGGATTTGTTTGTGTATTCATTCTGTTAGCCTGTATTTTTCCACTGGGAAAATGAGTCCATTGATGTTGCAGGATATTAAAGACCAATGGTTGTTAGTTCCTGTTATTTTTGTTGTTGGAGGTGGTATTATGTGTTTGTAATTCTCTTATTTTGGTTTTGTTGTAAGGTGATTAATTTCATGTATTTTCATGGGTGTAGTTACCTTCCTTATGTTCTTTTTTGTATCCTCTGTAGGGTTGTATTTATAGAAAAATATTGTTTAAATTTGGTTTTGTCATGGAATATCTTTGTTTCTCCATCTATAATAATTAAGAGTATTGTTGGGCACAGTATCCTGACCTGGTATCTATGATCTCTTAGTGTCTGCATGGCATCTTCTCTAGATTTTCTTGCTTTTAGTGTCCTTTAAGAAATCTGGTGTAATTCTAATTGATCTTCCTTGACCTCCATCTAATATTCTTCTTTTGTTCTGTACATTTAGGGTTTTTTATAATTGTATGTCAGGACTTGTCTAATCTATTTGGTGTTATTTAAGCTTCTTACATGTTTATAGCCATCTCTTTTATTAGGTTAGGGAAGTTTTCTTCTATGATTTTGTTGAAGATGCTTTCTGGCCCATTGGAGTAGGAATCTTCACCCTCTTCTATTTCTATTATTCTTTGGTTTTGTCTTTTCATTGTGTCCCAAATTTCCTGGATGATTTTGGTTAGGAACTTTTTACACTTTGTATTTCTTTTGTTCAATATTTTGATATCTTCTATGGTATCTTCTATGTCTGAGCTTCTCGCTTCCATTTATTGTATTCTTTTGGTAATACTTGCAGGTATACCTCCTATTTTCTTTCCTAAGTTGTCTATCTCCAGGGTTGCCTCCATTTGTTATTTCTTTACTTTTTTCTATTACCAATTTTAGGTCTTGAACTGCTTTTTATTTTCAAATCCATCACCTGTTTTTTTTTTTTTGTTTGTTTGTTTTGTTTTGTTTTTGTTTTCCTTGTATTTCTTTAAGGGATTTATTTGTTTAAACTTTATTGGCTTCTATGGGTTTGCTTGTGTTTTCCTGTATTTCTTCAGGGGAGTTACTTATAGCTCTTCCATAAATGCTTCTATCATCTTCATGAGATGGGATTTTAAGTCAGAATCTTGCTCTTCAGGTGTGTTAGGGTAGCTAGGGCTCACTGTGGTAGGTGAACTGGGTTCTGATGATGCCAAATGACATTCTGACAAGCATTCATGTGGAGGTGAGGACCAGAAGGAAGATGGGTCACATGCAGAACAGGAGAGATCCCATGTTTTCAGGACTCTGTGAGAATCCTAGCTGTCATAGGATTGGGGTGGAAGTTTCACCTGTGTTCGTAGTTATGGCAGACCTTATGTGAGACAGGTAGGCTGTGGAGGGGGCCAGGCAGGCCTATCTGTCATGGGTTCAGATGGAGGTGCAGATCTGGAGGATGATGGCACTCAAGTAGAGTAGGATATCTGAGTAAAGGAAGGGAAACTAACCTGTATGGTTCAGGGTCTCAGGCCTGATGGAGGGGTGGAGGAGAGACAGTAAGAGAATGGAGGAACCCCTGGGATGGCAGGGTGCTCAGAGCAGCTTGGTTTGGCCCAGAGTGCTCAGTCAACAGCGAAGATGGGTCAGGGAAGGGAAGCTTACCTGTACTGTTAGGAGTCTGGTGAAGGTGGACAAGAGGCAACAGGAGAATGGAAGTCTCTCTGGGTAAGCATGCTGCTCAGTGCAGTTTGGTTTAGCCCAGAGGACTTAAAAGCACTGAAGATGGGTGGAGGAGTGGAAGCTTAGTTGTGTGGTTCAGTAGTCTAATGGAGGTTGAGGACAGGCCTTGGGAGAATGGAGAGCTACCTTTATGGTTCAGGAGTTTGTATGGTTCAGAATTCTGGATGGTTGAGTAGTCTGGTGGAGGTGGCAGAGAAGCAGCAGGAGAATGGAGGTTCCCCTAGGATGGCAGGCTTCTCAAAGCCAATTATTTTCTTTTTTAAAATGTATTTTTAATTAGAATTAGAATCACTTTATCACCTCCCTCCCACTCTACAAACCTGCAGAGCCAGCATTATTAGTGCACTTATCATTTTATTTTGATAAATTTATTTTATGCCCATGTCACCTGTAGGATAGGAGTATTTGGATAGTGCATTCTTTTTTAAAACCACCTGTTTATTTTCATAGTCTAAAATACTCTTGATTTTACAGTAATTGAGTTGCTTTATCTTTTTCCAACTGAACTTGACATTTCTGGATTTATTCTTTTTTTTTCTTCTTCATAGTTCAGAAACCTTTATTTAGAGGTATTGACAAGAAAGAAGAAATAAGAATGCTATTAACCAATAGCATGCCATAATTAAGAGTAGCACATGAAAAAAATTACCACTGTGCCCTTTTCCCTTCTCTCCAAGAAACTTGTTTTACCTACTCCCTATTGTACTTCTTTTCTTTTTTCTTTATTTTTTTATTTGTATGCCTTTAATTTCCTTTTTTTTTTGTTGTTGTTGTTGTTTTTGGTTTCTTTATTGCCTTGCTCTTGTTCTTTGACTATTGGTGTTTATTGCCTTGCTTATTCCTTGACTATGTGCATCTATTGCATTGCTAGTTCCATAACCTAGAACTGACTTTAATACTTACACGTAATTAAAATGGTAGAAAAAAATTAGGATAGTGAAAATCTTAAAGTTCTCCATATAGAAAAAGTACGCTAATGATTGTTTCTTACTCTTAAAAGAGGGAGAATTATGCCCTTGGAATCTCTAACATATCTGTGATCAATATGGACTGAATGTGTCACCTCATTTTCTTCTTCTTTTTTTTTTTTTTGTTTTTTTTTTTTTTTTTGTTTTTTTCGAGACAGGGTTTCTCTGTGTAGCCCTGGCTGTCCTGGAACTCACTCTGTAGACCAGGCTGGCCTCGAACACAGAAATCCGCCTGCCTCTGCCTCCCAAGTGCTGGGATTAAAGGCGTGCGCCACCACCTCATTTTCATTACTGGATTTCTGAAGTCACCTATAATGTAAGCAAGAGAAATTGAAGATGTTAAGGGGAGGGGGGATTAGTTAAAGACTCAGTCACATACCTTGTGACAGGAAGAGCCAGAACTCAAGTGTATGCATTCTTTTCCTCAACTACATGGCAGTCCCCAACATGCTAGTCCATTACTATTACTACACAACTCACATTCCTAACCTCAGGAAGGTGAGCAGAGGTGGCAGCACCCTGTCATTCTGATGACTCTTTATTCCTAATCACAGAAGCTCCAGCCATCACATAAAAGAAAAAAAAAAGGAGTGAATAGAGGTTATGAATCCAGAACCCCAGATTAACCTACACTGAACTTTGGTATCTCAGGAGTAAAGCAAAACAATATGAAAGAGAATTGAGATTTTCTTAATTTCATAGGGGAAAAGTAATAGATTACAATGAGGCACATGGGAGATGAAGTCCGTAGAGATGAAAGAACAAGTCTATCCTACTTAAATGAGTAAGAATAGTTCAGTATTTCCTAAGACTCTAACTGGTGAGAGTTGTTCACCATTCTTAACAGCTGTATTAGTGATACTACAATTTGAAAGGTACAGTATTCTGATATTGTGAGTAAAAGACAGAATTTATTACCTGTTGAGTTCAGAGAAAGGGTTGTATCCTATCTTTGTACTCAATAGTCTCTTAAATCTATCTGAATCATCTTTTTCAATCAAAGAGCATGCCTACCCTAAGAAAGAAGGACTTATGCTTTTTATCTAATTTGTTGTTCTTGTGTAGGAATAAGAACGAGAAAGAAATAGACAGATCTAATTGCAACCAATGAATTGCAAATGATAATGAAATAATGTAAAGATGTTTAGTCTTTTGGCTTCTTGACATGAAAAAATTTTCAATCTTATGAATTTAATCACTTACTGACAGGGTCCCAACATCATTGAGTGATATAAATGCTATACAAGATTTCATTACTAAAACACTTTAGATTATCAGCAGAGATAAAACAGTACAAATGTTATGATATAGAGCTCCTTTGAGACAGAGTCTATGTAGCCATGGCTGTCTTGGAAATCTCTATGTAGACCAGCCTTGCCTCAAACTCACAGAGATATGCTTGCTGACTTCTGCCCCCAGGTGCATGGATTTAAGGTAAGTGTCAGTATGCCCAGTATAATTCAAAGCATTTTTTTTAATTTCAAGGAATAGCTAAGAAAATCTTACAACTATTTTCAAAAAACTTGGAAATTTAAAACAAGAAACCATCATCTCTGGATAGCAGTTTGACTGAGAAATTTCAATAGCCTGAAGATGGATATTGCAGAGAAACAGAAAAAACTAATATGTAAAATACTAGAGGAGAAAGCTTGCTGTTCATGCTATGAGAGGCAGGAGAGTTAATGAAGCTCTGAAAATTAACTATGGATATTCTTTGGCCAAGTGTTGACATTAGTTGTTGACATGTTGAATGATCACAAATGTTAATGAGACTGAGTAAGGTTGTAGAATCCATCCAGCCAGGCTAAGTTACTTATTCACAGCAAGTTGATGATTCATAAATTACACCTCTTGTCTACAAAAGGGAGGTAACACTATTTAATCTCATGAGGCTTAAATAAAACAACACAGTGAACATTTACAAGAAGTTATTAAAATTTTACACATAAAGTACTTCCACTTTTCTATTTGTTACTTTTTGTATGTTTATGATATCTGATACTTTTTATTAATTCATTTGTTTTTATTATACTTGTACTCTCAGGAGCATTATTGGAATGAAAAAAGAGAAAGGTGCATTCTTTCTTACTTCTGAAGTTATTTTTGAAGTTCACAGGTGACTATCCCTACAAGAAAGAGGTTTTTCATCTGTATCAGGGATATATGGGTATAGTGCAATATGGTGCTGAAGAAGAGAAATTTTGTTGCACCACGAACATATGTTATACCGTAGGATGTAACACTGGCTAGTGAATGTCCCATATTTCCTTGCCTTCAGCACACTAAGATGATAACAGGCATAGACTTTGGACAGCACTTGCTAGTTTTTCACTACTAATTTGAGTGAAGACTCATGTAGGACTGCAGGTGCAGGTGTTATACTCCTCAATGAAAATAGAAAGTTATATTAGGTCTTAAAATCTTGACATAATAGAAACATAATAAAATAGAGCAGAGTATATTTTAATCTTGGAATTGTCCATCTTCTGTGAATGATACAAAATCAAGTGCTTTGTTTCTTTTTTTTTTTTTTTTTTTTGGTTTTTCGAGACAGGGTTTCTCTGTGTAGCTCAGGCTGTCCTGGAACTCACTCTGTAGACAGGCTGGCCTCGAACTCAGAAATCCGCCTGCCTCTGCCTCCAAGTGCTGGGATTAAAGGCGTGCGCCACCACCGCCCGGCTTGTTTCATATTTTAAAAAGTATTTATACTTATTTTAGTATAGATTTTTAAAATTTAACAATATTTAAATTTATTATTTGATTTTATTTGAAACAATCTCCTGGTGTTTATTGCTTTCTAAATTTTAATTTTAATAAATAGAATGAAATAGATGAGTATTACCTTTACTTTTAGTATTTTATTCTTCTCTATAGCTATTTGCATGAATAGACTGGCTTTGTTAATTTAAACTTCAAATTATTAAGTTGTTCTATTAATCTAATGTACTGCTAGAAAGATCTTTTTAGCATTTCTGGTATTTTGTGTTTTACTATTCAGTAATTATTATTATTACATTTTTTGATTGACAATTAAAATATAAAATTGTATACTCTAATTCACTAATGAGTGAGAATTTGATACATACATTTTGTATAATATACAAATGTCATTAACCCATTTAGGGTTAATACCTATCTTCTCTTCTCACAGTTTATTGTTTGTTAAGCAGAAAACATGCAGCTGTTTTATTTTATGTCATGGAGATATTCAATACATGATAACATTCTCAGCCTTGCCTATGGTGGCATCTGTTATAATTTTGTGATTCTCAGTTATAGACTATGTGAGTTTTTCCAGTTTTTTGGATCAAGATTTTTCTATTAGTTTTAAAATCTGATTATCCAATTAATAAAAATTCTAAGTATTAAACAAACTAATATTTTACAATTGTTGATTCTCTAAATTAGGCTGATACTGAGTACCTATTGGCTGTATCAGGCTATCTTCATTTTTACCCTTGGTTTTCTAAAAATTTCCTACTTCACAAATTCAATGTTTAATTTAAAGATAATTGTTACCTTTCTCGCTGTTGATTATTTCCATTTTTTTGTACAAATCTTCTTATTTTTCATTCTTCTACCAGGACTGTGAAGGAACACTCTGTGGTTTTAAATATGTTATTTTTCTCCAGAAATAAATTCTTAATTATAATCATAGTAGTCATAATACCTAATAATGATATGCTGTAATTAATGGATAAATGATATAAAATGTGGTCGAAGTTAATGGATAATAAAGCACCTGTCTCAAGGTCCTTAAGAGTTGACATAAAATATTCAAACAATTTTCTTGATGTAATAGCATACATATTAAAAAGTTTACTGATCTCACTTTTCACTATTTATTTAATATTTATATGTGTTTAAAATATATATTTATGTCTGTATGACACAGTCATCTAGCCAAATGGAATGCTCTAACTTCTTTTATTTTAAGGGAAAATTTTGGGGGATATTTTGGGTGAGACATTTTCTGTAAAATAAATAGACATTTTCCATCTTAGATGCTGTCCTTTTCGGAATATCAACTACATTTATGTCGGTGGATAGTTCTTCCATTGGCTTGGAAATACATCGTCTCATCTGGTCTTTGTCCATTAGTTATATAAAATTGGGATTACTCAAGAACATCACATCAGTAAATTTCAAAGAAAGCTGGAGCACTCTGTGTCTAATACAAATAATTCACACTTAATCACTCCTCAAGGAGATATTGTGTCCTAGTTAATGACTCTAACCTGATTTCTGCTGTTCATTCATGAGAAGGAACATTGAGGAATTGTGGTTTCCTGGAAGGCATTTTTCCCTTTTCCATATCTATTCCCACCCACATATTTGAAAGCAGACAAATCAGTGGTATTCAAAGACCCTCGGTGGACGACTTACTTTTTTGTAACACAGGTGTTCATACCTGGTTTATTTAGATTAAGAAGGTACCAAACAAACACATCTTATACTAAGTCAATGATTAAAGCTGATTCTGGTACACCACTACCATGAAATATTATTGATTGTTAAAAGCAAAAGAACTGTTTTACATACACCTTGGGTTTCAAGGGCTCATGCTAAATAGAAAAGAAAAGCTCATTTTAAAAGTGGTTGAACTAGTGACCTTTCCCATTGCCGTGACAAAGCACCTGACAGAAGTAACTTAAGGGAGGAAGGATCTGTTTGGGCTCAAAGGTTTTGGATAGAGTCCATCATGAGGGAGAAGGTACTGTGGTAGAGATAGCTGTGTGGACAGGAGTAATTGGCAGCAGTCTTTTGTAACTTGGTGGAAGTTCCAGAGAACTAGATTGAAGCTGGTCTGTGCTTTTATGTTGCAGCACAGATGGTCAGAACTGTAAAAGGAATGCAAGATAAAAATGACACAGAAGTGACAGAATTTATCCTTTTGGGCCTCTCAGACAATCCAGACCTACAAGGTGTCCTCTTTGCATTGTTTCTGATCATCTACATGATGACACTGGTGGGTAATTTGGGCATGATGGCCCTGATTAAGATTGACCGCAGCCTGCACACACCTATGTACTTCTTTCTCAGCAGCCTTTCCTTTGTTGATGCTTCTTCCTCTTCTACAGTCACACCTAAAATGCTGCTGAACCTCCTGGCTGAGGATAAAGGCATTTCATTCAATGGGTGTGCTGCCCAATTCTTCTTCTTTGGCTCCTTCTTGGGAACTGAATGTTTCCTGCTAGCCATGATGGCCTATGACCGCTATGCGGCCATCTGGAGTCCCCTGCTATACCCAGTTCTCATGTCTGGGAGAATTTGTTTCATGTTGGTGTCTACTTCATTCCTAGCAGGCTTTGGCAATGCAGCCATCCACACAGGGATGACTTTCAGACTGTCCTTTTGTGGTTCTAATAAGATCAATCATTTCTACTGTGACACGCCACCCCTGCTCAAACTCTCTTGCTCTGACATCCAAATCAATGGAATTGTGATCATGGCTTTTTCTAGTCTTACTGTTCTCATCTGTGTTCTGATTGTTCTCATCTCCTACCTGTGCATCCTCATTGCCATATTGAGGATACCTTCTGCAGAGGGAAGACACAAAGCCTTCTCCACCTGTGCCTCCCACCTCACGGCCGTCACCATCTTCTTTGGTTCAATTCTCTTTATATACTTACGACCTACTACTAGTTACTCTATGGAGCAGGACAAGATTGTCTCTGTATTTTATACAGTAGTGATTCCCATGCTTAATCCTCTCATCTATAGTTTAAAAAATAAAGATGTGAAAGAGGCAGTAAAAAGAATCTTACATAAACATATTCTATAAATCTGTTTTCCATCCTTCTATTATGCAGGATATAATAGATTTTTAAATATGCTACTTGATTTCTTACATTGTTTCTATGTTTTTAAGATGATGTTTTAACATTAAACATACTTCTTGATCTCCTTCATGTTATAAAGAATACAATATGTAACACAATCTCTTTTACCAGATGTTATTATAGAATGTCAACTGTAGCAATAATGTGGAAATATTTGGATCTTTTAAAATTATTTGAAACATGTCAAAGACAGAATTCAATGTTTTATCTCTTTTTCTTCCAGAATGTCATATTGTTCTTATAAAAATTTGTGAAATGATATATGAATTATGTTGTTTATTGTGGTAGGAGAAAACCAATGTTGGAACAATCTGACAACTAACGTCTGTGTTAATATACTACATTGACGTAGATATTGTGTAGATGTAGAACTTAGTAATTGTCTAATGCATGCTTCTTCCAAATATATCAACTCACAGGGCCAATGGCAAAGCTTTACATCAGCAACAGTGGGGTAGAGGCAGGGCCAAACAGGTCTGGCTGAGTCACCCCAGAACATAAGTAACTGAGATAGATCTCAAAACTCGAGTTCGGCTTAAGCTCTCCCACAAGGCCGCAGAAACTCGAGCTAGGTTCGGGTTTGTCCTCAAGGCCCAAACCAGGACCAAAATGGGTCCCAACACTGTATGATCTCCATGATAGTGTTGTATCTCTGAAAATAAAGTTAGAGAGACTGTTGACACTTTACCTCATCCAGGCAATCTTTCATATTCTTCTAATATCCCTTAATATCTAATTTTTTCAGTTATCCCAGAATTCTTTTGTTACTTTAATAAAAAATAAAGACTTATAATAATACATACATTTTCAAGTCATCATAGACATATTCTTACCAAAGAAGACAAATTATTTTGACATGTTTGTGTATTTTATTTCCTTAACTTTGACATAATCCACATTAAAATCACAATTGTACTTTTTTCCTATAATTTAAAAATCAACCAGAGCTACAGTGTCTTAGTTTTGTGATATTTCTTGCCATTCATAGAATATGTGTAACTGGCTTGAACTTTTTCAGGTCTCTAGGATATAGCCACAGCCACTATGAATTCATTTGTGCAGTACTCCTGTAAATCATATTTTAGTGGCTATGCCTAGTACCTCTGACTCTTGTAACCTTTCATTGATTTCTTCTCCAATGATCCCTGAGTCTTGAGGGGAAGTAGTGTGATATAGACATTCCATTTGGAATAGCATTTCATAGGCTCTTATTCTCAGATGTTGACCAGTTGAGAGTCTCTGTTTAATCTCTAACAAAAAAGAAGCTTCTCTAATAAGAATTGAATGATGCATTAATCTATGAGTATAAAGATAAGAGCTTAGGGGAAAGATTTTCAATATATTCATTTAGCAAAGAAGTAGTATCAGGTTATGCCTTTTGCTTATGTGTTCATCAGCTATGGGTGATTAATAAAGTTAAAAATAGCAGTCTATTGAACCAGGCTTTTAATCATATGGGAAAATGTTCTGTTTCTACCATAACATTCATGCCATTTATTTATAAAAAATATTTTCTGTGTTCTACCCACTTAAAAATTATTTGTTCCATTTAATTTAAAAACTTTGTAGTAAATAATAATATTTTTCAGAGAAGAAATATAATTTGAAAATGATTAGCTTTCTTTTTTTCATCACCATAATTCTAAATACCCAAAGAGTAATTTGATATGTTTGGCTGTGAGAAAGAAAAAATTATTTTGCATCAAATTTGTATAGATAATCTTATTTAGAATAAACAAAAAATATGAAGTTCAATGAATTTCAAGAAATGTGTAACAAGTAAAGGATTGTATTTGTAGCCTACTCTTTTCAGTAATCTTTCCTCAAAACTGTCATTTATCATACCTTATCCCTCAATCCCATGGGATGAATTCTCCTTAGTGAGTACAGAGAAAAATATGAGACTCTAGGTGGAATCTCTTACTAGTTTACTAAATATACAAAGCATCATCTAACTATATTATTGTCTTTCATTATTGAAACTAATAGATAAAAGCAACAGACAAACACACTTGGAGACAGAGAGAGGAAGGGAGAGAGAGGGAGAGAGAGAAGGATTGTTTACATATTACATACGTTAGGGAGAGATTTTGACTTCTTAGGTGAATACAACTCCTCACAGCATCAAATTAAGACTATGCCCTTGAGAATCAAATAATATTTAAATTGATCTTTAAAGGTATCTTTATATACTCAGGGAATTATGTCAGGGAAATTCAATATAAATCTTCCTTCTTCATAAGATGTGCAGTAGGTCAGTATTTGCAAGTAAGTTAAATTCTGTATTTGATATCTAAAATACATTTGTGTGTTTTTATATGAATTGTTACTTATCATTGTGGAAAATATCATTGCTCTTGACCATTTTATTCATATGTGGATATATCCTAAATACCCATTATTATATGTGCACTCTGATGTATCTGCTGTATGTTTGATGAAGAAAGTAAACAATATATTTAAAGTTAGTATTGGGGCAATTTTATCATAAATTCACATAGGCATAGAAGTCCTAGATGGTAAATCAAGCTGGAGTTGACACCATATTTAAGATTAATCTAGAAATAAATGAACTTATGGTTGGGTTAGAATATTTTACACACACACACACACACACACACACACACACACACACACACACACATAACACACACACACACACACACACACAGAAATTCCACACTGTAGTGATGAGCCTTTTTCTAGATACTTGAATATCTTTTTGACTGTTCAATTATTTCTTCTATAGAATATTTTCTTTTCAATCTGAAACCTTTTCACCTTTGGTTTTTTATCATAATTTATTTTTATGTAACAATATATTACATAATTTTCTTTATGAATTTAGTATCTATTCTTTTGCTCTGCATCACAGAGTCTGTGAGAAAATGGAATGTGATTACTGCTGTAATCTTATATTGTTGAATAATGGTAAAAATGGAATTTTCAGTGAACATAAGTAAATGTATTGATAAACATCCAACACAGAGAGAAAAATTCTTTTGTGACTATTGCTTATTGTTGTTACTGGTGGTGATGGTTTGGACTTTGGAAACATGATTTTCTTATGTTGATTAATTATCCCCTGGCTGACCAGAAATTGCCACTCTCCCTTCTGTACAATTCAAGTGCTGAGAACATAAGTAACTGGCACCATGGTATGTTGAGAATATTCCTTGATTTTGAAAGGCTAATATAATTTATTAAAAGAAAAAGTTCAGAACTTCAGAGACTTTTTGTTCTCATATTGATAATTAAATCATCCTACTTTTTAGGATATGCAGTAGGTCAGTATTTGCAGGTAGGTTAAATTCTATAGTTGATATCTAAAATATCTAAAATTTATATTTGATATCTAAAATTTTGTTTGTATATAAATTGTCATCTATCATTGTGGAAAATACATTGTCAATTGCTCTTGATCATTTATTCATATATGGGTAAAAATTATGGAAATTCATTGCACATGGATATTACTAACAAGACAGGTAAATTTGTATGTGAAAGTATTTGTCTATGATGAATAAGTATACATTTGTGATAAGGAAGGAGAAACACAATGAGAAGTGGTTGTGTTTGTTTTCTAGTCTGCTTGTATAATTAAAAAGGGTGAAAATGAAAAGAAAACCAGAGACAGATCACCAAAAAAATAATGCTGAGCATTCTAGGTAGGTATTTGGAAGCAATTGATGAAAAAGGAATTGGGCTTCAGATTAACAAATACACATTAAGAAATCAGTGACAAACACACAGTTTAGATGAGAAGGCACTGCTTATGTTTCTTGTTAGTTTCAGCTTTCAAGGTGAATGAGAATGTCCTTCTTAAACAACACTGCAGTGATGGATTTCATTCTCGTGGGACTCACAGACAGCCCAGTGCTGGGGAGGATCCTCTTTGTGGTGTTTCTGGTCATTTACCTTATAACGCTGACAGGAAACCTGTGTATGATTGTGTTGATCAGGACCAATTCCCACCTACAAACACCCATGTACTTCTTCCTTGGCCACCTCTCCTTTGTAGACATTTGTTACTCTTCCAACGTTACCCCAAACATGCTGCATGGTTTCATCACAGACCAGAAGACCATTTCCTATGCTGGATGCTTCACACAGTGTCTCCTCTTCATTGCTCTGGTGATCACTGAACTTTATATCCTTGCTTCAATGGCACTGGACCGCTATGTGGCCATTTGCAGCCCCTGCATTACAGTACCAGGATGTCCAAGAATGTTTGTGTCTCTCTAGTCACTTTCCCATATGTGTTTGGCTTCCTGAATGGGCTGTCTCAGACTCTGCTCACTTTCCACCTGTCTTTCTGTGGCTCCCATGAAATCAACCACTTTTACTGTGCAGATCCCCCTCTGATCATGCTGGCCTGCTCTGACACTCAAGTCAAAAAGATGGCCATGTTTGTTGTTGCTGGCTTCACTCTCATAAGTTCTCTCTCTATTATTCTTTTCTCCTACCTGTACATTTTTGCAGCCATTTTGAGGATCCGTTCTGCAGAAGGCAGGCAAAAAGCCTTTTCTACATGTGGTTCTCACCTGACAACAGTCACCATATTTTATGGGACCCTTTTCTGTATGTATTTAAAGCCTCCATCAGAGCAGTCAATAGAGGAATCCAAAGTAATTGCAGTTTTTTACACTTTTCTGAGCCCATTGCTGAACCCTTTGATCTATAGCCTAAGGAATAAGGATGTCATGAATGCTATGAAACAGGTGATCAAGGGAAATTTCTGTCAGAAAATTTTGGTTTAGGAAGATGTTTGTGTGTTATTAGTAGGTGTCTGTGATGACAGGGTATCTTTGTAGGATAATGTTAGTGCTTCAAACTTACTACTTGTGTAACAGCTCATACTCATAATGGCTAATTTACTCTTGTAGTTTACACTCCTGTAATACTTTTTACTAAAATGACATGTTGAAATTAGAAAAATTTCAGATAATTCTTTAATACAATTTATTCACTTTTCAGGATTTCATAAAAATAGATTGTCCTAATTTACATGAAATATAGTTTCTAACTAACATGTCTTACTGGGGATAAGCCATACCCTATGAATGATGATATCCTTGAAGGCTTATAATGTTTCAAAATGAATGAATACTTTTATAGTTTTTTTTCAAATGGTGAATTTTTTACTATGAAGAACACTACAAAATGATAGCTATGATGATTGATTTATCAGTGAAATGGCAGTAGAGCAAAAATATCATTACTTAAATTATCTTTTAATTCTTATTTTGTATTACATTTTGACTTACACATTGTTAATGAATAATGAATGATCATTGTGTCTATTTATGGTATAGAAAGTCTTTAGAACAGAAATGAATTTACTTGCACAAAGTCCCCCAATCATAAAATAGCACATTTATTTTCGGTTCTCCTTGTGTTGTCCTCACTTTGGTACTTATTAAGTTCTCAACACATAAGAATGGTGGATGGGACATTGAGGATGTTGGACTCACAAGATGACATCATGCATCTACTGCTGTGAGTAAAATTTGAAGATGGCTATGATGTCCATGATGGTTTTTATTTTAAAGAAATAAATAAGGTGGACATGTCTGAGGTTTCATGCTATCAGCATAATTTTGTATATTATAAATAGAATTATTTGTCTATTTCATATTAAAGTAAAAACTTGGTTATGGTAGATTATCTAAACTGTATTTTACTAATGTAAATACTGCATACTCCTTTAAAAATCTAGGTGGTTAGGATGAATTGAAGAACTTTATGTGCTTTATGTTTAATACTATGAGTGAGGTAGATATTAGCTATGAGCAAACTCATGTTCATATTTTTGATAGAGTTTATAAGGCAACATTGAAATCTCATGCTATATGAATATTCATTTTCATGAGTAGAATGTCTATAAGTATATGAAAAATTCATCACTTTAATAATTGCCATTTGATCTGTATAAAAACACATATTAAATTTGGAATAACAAATTTAAAATGTTGATAGTCCTAAGGAATCAAAATTAATGTATATTTTTTATTAAAGGATATATGTTTTGTTTCCTTTTACCCTCGTACAAGTCATTTAACCACCATATCCATATACAAAATATTCTATGGTTCTATCTCTTTGTATAAATCTTCTTTGTCATTTAGGCTATATTCTTGGATTCAGAATTTATGAATTAAATGTTTTTATATATTTAAAAATATTTCCTTTTTGTTTATTGTGTTCTTGAGTGGAGAGTAAGGAATTACATGTGTGTCATGGCTGGTAGGCAGAGGTCAGAAGACAGTTCATAAAAGTTGGTTATTTCCTTTCAACTTTTGGGTCCCCATGATTGGTTTCAGAAAATATTTTAACCCCTGAATATTCTTATTGTGTTTATCAAGAATGGTGTTAATACTTTTGATCATCACAGTTTGATATATACTATGTCTACCTACAAAATATATAGAAGATTGTCAGTGCTGAGGAAGGTGCATGCATATGGAATGGCCACTTTCTATCTCAAAGCAGACTTGTTATCCCGTATTTACAGACTTTCCTAAAGGTGGGAGAAATACTGTCTATAAATATCAGGATGATGTACTAAAATATATTATATTAATATTCAATTGTATTATACAAACATTTACAAAGCTAATTTTCAAGCATTTTGTAATTTTTGACTTAACTAAGAATAAGATAATAGATGCCTATTTTTATTAAAAAACAATTTATAAATGGAAATTGATTAATACATAAAAATTATAGATAATAATATTACTGGAACAAAATTGCTACCAATCACTTTTATAAAAAAAAAAAAAAAACAGTAATGAATTAGTATAGTGATGACTTCTCTGAAAATGACAACCTAAGCCAATCTCATAAAGAAAGCTATCATAATATCACAGTTTTCTCAAATTTAGAGTCTGGATTTAGCCACACACACACACACATACACACACAAACAGAAACGTTATTGTAGTATATGGGGAACTATTTTGGAGTGGCAGAGAAATAGTGAGGATGGGGAATAGAAATCAGAGAAGCAAATAGGTGGTAAATATTAGGAACAGTGATATACATGATTCAAATTTCATAATAATTTACTATTTTACATGCTAATTAAAAGTTAAGACAAAACAATTAATTTTGATGAAATGAAATTAGTAAAATCAACTGAATGATGATTAAAATTATCTAAAATATTGCATTCCTTGATGGGCATTCCTTGATGGGTTTTGAATTAAAGGTATTTACTTGTAAGGTTTCAAATAAAATATAGTGAGAAAAGTATCTGAAATTAGAAATGTACATGTGTGATAAGAACATAATCAGCTTCTATAGAAATAATCTGTTCTACATATGCATGATTGTGAATTCCTTTTTGTGATGATGCAATTTTATGAAAATATCTCTAAAAGAATGGTACTTTTGCTGAATCTCACAGTCAGAGTTGTTATCCTACTATGTACTTAGTCTGCCTTTAAGGAATGACAAACAACAACCCAACTTTACTTGCCTCAGTTTTCCCACGTAATTAATTTATACAACCAAAGCAAGTACATAGCTGTGATATTAAATTTTGTACACATCCATCATGCCCCTGACCAAGAACAGTGCTGTGTATCATTTGCTGAAAGCAGTAAATATAGAGGTTGAGAGCAATCTTCTAAAATCTAGCATATTGGTTGAAATCAACAATTATGGATATGGATCGATATTGATAAATAATGGTGTTTCCAGTGCTGTGTGTTGTTGGGTCAATTGGAGCCAGCGACTTCATCCTTTGTAAAATTCCATTTAAAATTCTGTAAAGTATTCCATTCCTTCCCCCATGTGATGCTTTCTGTACTGTTCACTAAAAATAGAATGAAAATTTTTGTTAGAAATAGACACACAGAAACATACATACACAGGGACAGATACACAAGTCAGCCTCTAGGCAGGACCATATTCAGACTTATACGATAGATAGGAAGGAAAGCATAGGGATCATGAAGTTGTAAACTCCAATTTGGACTCAGTCTTTGTTAAATTTCATAATAATAACAACTGTTATTTTATAGTATATTAAAATTAATTAAAAAAAGCAAATAATTTTGATGAAACAAAATTAATAAAATTAATTCAAGATTTGAGACTGCTATCCTGCTGTGTACTCTTTAATAGAATAGCATAAACCAACCTTATATGTCCTGGGTTTTCCATGCAATCATTTTACAACATCAGTTTCAATGCATTACTGGATATGTAGAGTTTATTGCTAATGTGTTTAATTTCACTCTTTCTGTCTCTTTCTCTCTCTCTCTCTCTCCTCTCTCTCTCTCTCTCTCTTCTCTCTCTCTCTCTCTCTGTGGTGTGTTGTGTGTGTGTGTGGTATTAGAGGTAATTGGTGTCATCCTCCATAGGTCTCCATTCTGTTAATAGAGACAGTGTCTCTTGTTGAATTGCTTCCCAGTTTGGTTGCGTCTAGCTAGCACCTGTGCCCTAGAGATCCTTGATCCTGCCTTTTTGGTGGTAGGCTGCCAGTATTGTCTTGTTATGTGTCACACAAGATCTGAACTCTGATCTTCATGCTTGCAAAAGCTTTATCCACTGAACGTCTTCTAAGCCCCATGAACCAGTTTCTATTCAGGAAATATGTTACATAACTACTTTACTCTGCTTATGAGAATAACCCATAGATTCAGCATATTGATTACTTTGGAGGTAAAATGAAGTAATTAAAAAATTAACCATGTAGAAGGAATAGACTGAGTAACAGTAAACACATGTCCTGCTTAGCAAGAAGTTATAACTTAAAATGATATGCTCTTATATTAAGAAGTGAGCTTCTCCCATCCAAGTACTAACCAGGCCTGACCATGCTTAGCTTCCCAGAGCAGAGGAGATCGGGCACATTCAGGGTGATATGGTGGGGAAGGGGATAACATTTGAAAACTAAATAAATAAATATCCATTTTTTTTTAAAGTGAACTCCTCAGAGTTTACATTGTTCAAATCCACTTCTAAAAGGAGAAGAACAGCTCCCCAAACCAAAAATCTCACTTGCTTGCCATTTGATCTTGGACTTCCCTTTGTACCGAATTATGAGTGAATAAACCTTGTTATTTATAAAAGACTATGCCTCAGGTATTTGGTTGTATAGCATGAATGAACTGTGATTCCTACCATGAATGCTCTATTAAAAAAATCAATTGAATTATTACAAAGCCTTTTAGAACCAAGAGGATGTATCTAACTACAGTAACACAGGTGCAACTACAGTGTTTAGGTAATAGGAGATGTTACATATCAGTGAATTATGTAATTAAAATAATGTTAATATTAGTGTCTTCTGGAACATTTTATAGGTTTAAATGACTTGAGAAGCGATGTCACTGAGGAATATATGAGTTACTTTTGTGGGTTTGTAGTTAAGCACGTCTATTAATGTGGAAATTAGAAATATCATCATTAGCAATTTATTGTGTTAATATTGAATCAGTATATCTTCTTTGAAAAAGTTCCTAAAATTATAATTTTATACATAATGATTTTATATTTTAACATGTATCCAAAATATAAATAAATCAAATAATAATCAGTTTTTGAAACAGATTTTTTATTATTCTTATTTTCTTATGTATTACATCTGGACCACAGTTTCCCTTCTTTCCTCTCCTCCAAATTCCTTCTTTCCTATCCACTTCTCCTTCATTTCCCTTCAGAAAAGGGCATACCTCCCAGAAATATCAACCAAACAATGACATATCAAATTCAATAAACTAGGTACCTCCCTTCATATTAAGACTGGACTAGGAAACCCACCAGGAGGACAAGGATCACAAAGGCAGGCAAAAGCATCAGAAACAGTTCCCACTCCTCTGTTAGTAGTACTACAAAACATCAAACTGTATAACTATAAAATATATGCAGAGGGCCGAGGTTAGGCCCATGAAGAGTCCTTGATTGTCACTTCCATCTTAGTGAACCCCTATCAGTCTACAGTGATTCTGTGGCTTTGCTTGTGGTGTCTTTGACTCCCCTGGCTCCTATAATCCCTCTTCATCTTTTCCCACAGGATATCCCAACTTTGGCCTAACTTATGGCTGTGGGTCTCTGCATTCCTTTCTCTCAGTTGCTTGATGGAGTCTTTTTCGATGGTAGTGATGATAAACTCCTGTCTACAAGCAAGTATAACAGAATATCATTAGGACTTTCTTGTTCTCCAGGCAGTTAGGAATAGGCTCCTTCTCCTGGTATGGGTCTCAAACTTGCTGGCAAGATAATTGTATGTTGAAGGTTTTGTGGTTTGGTTGGGTGTGCCAGCCCCTCCACTGGAAATCGTGCCTGGTTATAGGAGATACACAGTTCAGTCTCTGTATGTCCTGCTACTAAAAGCTGTAGTTAGTCTCATCATAATAGATTCCTAGGTGTTTCCATTGTACTAGGTTTCTACATGGCTCCTGTATTGCCTCATAATTCTAGTTGTCTCTCCTAGTATTCTCTCACTTTATCCTCTCCCCACCTTATGTCTAAGTCTTCACACCCCCAGCCACTCTTACTACACCCACCATGTCTATTCTACTTCTCCTTTCCAGGGTGACACATGGCATACACACTTGAACCCTCCTTGTTACTTAGCCTTTTTGGGGTTATTGTTTGTAACACGGTTATCTTTTACTTTACAGTAAATAACCACTTATATTGAATACATGCTGTGATTATCTTTCTGGTTGCAATTACTTCATTCAGGATTTTTTTCTACTTCTATCAATTTGCTTGTAAATTTCATGATGCCATTATTTTTAACAGCTTAGTAATACTTTTTTGTGTAAATATAATGCATTTTCTGTATTTATTTTTTGGTTGTGGGACATCTATGTTATTTCAAGATATTTTGAATAAAATGGATATGAACAAAGTTGAGCAAGTGTCTTTGTGGTAGGATGAAATGTCTTTTGGTCATGTATCTAAGAACCAGGAGTCATATAGCTGGATCTGGAGGTGGACATATTCCCAAATTACTGCAAAATCATCATACTGATTTCCAAAGTAGCTGTACAAGTTTGCAGTACAACCAGTAATGGAAGAGGGTTCCTCTCTCTCCACATTTATGTCAGTATGAGCTGACATTCTGACAGGTGTAAGATGGAATCTCACAGTAATTTTGATTTGCATTGCCCTGAAAGTTAAGGAAGTTGAATTTTTCAAGTGCTTCTTTGTCATTTGTGATTCTTTGTGGAGAGTTCTCAGCTTAGATCTATAACTTGTTTTATAATTTTTCATTGTTTAATTTGGTTTTTTGATGATTAGTTTATTGAATTCTTTAAAAATTTTAGAATTTAGTCCTCTGTTGTTGTAGAGTTGGTAAAATATTTTCCCATTCTGTACGGCTGCAGTGTTGGTCCTATTGGTGTGTCTTTTGAATTGCAGAAGCTTTTCAGTTTCATGAGGTTCCATTTATTAGTTGTTGATCTTAGTGCCTGCACTATTGGTAGTCTGTTAAGGATGTGATCTCCAGTGCCACCGCATTCAAGGGTATTCTCCAATTTATTTTCTATCAGGTTCAGCATATCTAGATTTTGTTGAGGTCTTTGATCTACTTTGATTTAGTTTTCTAAAAGAATTATTTATTTATTTTACATATATGAGTACCCTGTACTTTAAGACACACCAGAGGAGGGCATAGGATCCCAGTACAGATGGTTGTGAGCTATCATGTGGTTTCTGTGAATTGAATGCAGGACCTCTGGAAAAGCAGTCAGTGCTCTTAATCTCTGGGTCATCTCTCCAGTCCTAAATATTTCTTAATAGATACCAATTCCCAATGTTAAATCAGTATCAAATAAATAATTTAGAATAGACCTATAAACCCAAAGGAAAGAGAAGCAGCCATTATAAATCTCTTAACGAAAACAAAAAAGAATGATCGCATAAACAAACAAACAAACACACCCTCTAGCCAATATAATTTTTGAATAAAATTCTGCCAGGCTTTCAAAGAAGTACTTATGCCAATATCCCTAAAACTATTCCAAAAAATAGAAACATCCAAGAATAGAAATATCACCAAATTTATTTTATGAGACCACAGCTACCCCCATACCAAAACCAAACAAAACTTTAAAAAGAAACAGAATTATAGAATAATTTATCCTTTAAACATTGATGCAAAAATTCTCAATACAATATTCATAAACCAAATTCAAGAACACATCAAAAAGTTAATTATGCATGATCAAGTAGGCTTCATTCCAGAGATGCAGGGCTGGTTCAACATACCAAAATTTGTCAATGTAATCCACCATATAATCAAACTGGAAAAAAAAAAAAAACACATGATTATCTCATTAGATGATGAAAAAAATCTTTGTCAAAATTTAACACACCATTATGATAAATATCTTGGAGAGACTGCGAATAAAGGGAAATATCTAAATATAATAAAAGCAATTTACAACAAGCCAATAGTTAACCTCAAATTAAATCAAGAGAAACTCAAAGCAATTGCAGTAAAATCAGAAACAAGACAAGGCTATCTACTCTCTCCATATCTATTTAATATAGTGCTTGAAGTGAAGTAATAAGAGAACTGAAGGAGATCATGGAGGGATAAGTTGGAAAAGAAGTGAAAGTAACACTGTTTTCAGATGATATAATAGTATATGTAAATGACTGTAAAAAATTCTAGGGAATTCTTACAGCTAATAAAAAACTTTACTGAAGTGGCTAGGTACAAGATTAACAATAAATAAATAAATAAATAAATAACAATCAGTAGCCCTCCTATATACCAATGATAAATGGACTGAGAAAGAAATTATGGAAACAACATTTCACAATAGTCATAAATAATATAATCATAAAATATCTTGTTGTGACTAAACAAGCAAATGAAAGACAAGAATTCAGACCCTTAAAGAAAGAAATTGAGGAAGACATCTGAAGATGAAAAGATCTCCCATGCTCATGGATCAGTAAGATTCATAGTAAAAACTGTCATCTTACCAAAGGAATCCATATATTAATGCAATCCCCATTAATATTCTAAAATGAATCTTTACAGGCCTTAAAAAGAACAATACTCAATTTATGTGGAGAAACAAAAAAAGCCAGGATAGCTTCAAACAATTCTGCATAATAAAAGAACTTCTGGAGGTATCACCATCTCTAACTTCAAGCTCTACTACAGAGCTATTGTAATAAAAACTGCAAGGAATTAGCATGAACACAGAGAGTTGGATCACTGGAATTGATTTGAAGATGCAGACATAAATCCACACACCTATGAACACCTGGTTTTGATAAAGAAGCAAGGAATTATACAAAAAAAAAAAAAAAAAAAAGACTCAGTCTTCAACAAATGGTGCTGGTCTAACTGGATATTGGCATGTAAAAAATACAATCAGATTAATATCTATCACCCTGCTCAACACTCAAAACCAGCAAAACCAGCAATCTCAACTAACCCAGACCCAAGGGAGCTCCCAGATTTTGAGCTACCAACAGGAGCATACAATGGCCAGTCTGAGGCCCCTGGCACGTATATAGCAGAGGTCTGCCTGGTCTGGAATCAGTGGGAGAGAAAAGTGCTTAATTCTATAGAAACTTGAAGCTCCAGGAAAGGGAGAGTTCTGGTGGGAGGAAGCTCTCTCTCAGAGGCAAGGAGGAGGAAGAATGGGAGGAGCAACTAAGGGAGGGGAGACTCAAAGGGGCAATGACTGGAATGTAAATAAATAAAATAATTAAAATAAAAATATGTCCATTTATTTTAATTTTTCTAATTTTGTGGGGTGCAGATTTTTTGAATATGACCTAATGATTCTTCAGATATTCTTGGTGTCTGTTGTTATGTCCTTCTTTTCATTTATGATCTTGTTAATTTGGATATTCTCTTACTATGTTTTAGTTAGTTAGATAAGGGTTTGTCTACTTTGTTGATCTTCCAAAAAAAACCAACACTTTGTTTCATTGATGCTTTGTATGATTCTATTTTGTTGATTTGCAGCCCTTAGTTTGATTATTTTTGTTGTTTACTCCTCTTGGGTATGTACACTTCTTTTGTTCAAGAGTTTTCATGTATATTACTTACTATCTTGCTAGTATGAGATCTCTCTAATTTCTTTATGAAATCAGGTAGTGCTATGAACTTTCCTCTTCGCACCACTTTTATTGGATAAGAATGGGTATTTTGTGATTTCATTTTAATTGAATTCTTGGAAGCCTTTCATTCTTTTCTTTATTTCTGTCTTAACCCAATTGTTTTTCCATACAGAGCTATTCAGTCTCCATTAGTTTGCAGGCTTTCTCTTGTTTCTGTTCTCATTGTTTCAGAATTGCAGCTAGTCCCTGTGATTGGTAGTTATGATGCTTTGTGACCAGGTTCAAGCTTTGGAGAAAGTTCTATTGATTGTTCTAAGAAAGTACATTCTTTTGTGTTTGGGTAAAATGTTCCTAATTACTTGAGGTTCCTTTGATCCAATGTCTGTTAGTATATTTATCTCTTGTTAGGGTTTTGTTTGATGCCATGTCCTTGGTGTCTATAGTGGTACTAGGTTCTTGCCTATTAATGTAGTGGATTCTATGTGTGATTTAATTTTAGTAATATTCTTTTCAAATGTGGTGTCCTTGCCTTGAGGATATATGTTCAATTGAATGTCTTTTGGTGAATTTTTTCTTTGATGAGTATTAATTTTGGTTGAAATTCTATTTTGTTAGATATTAGAATGGCTATACTAGCTTGCTTCCTAAGACATATGTTTGGAAAATTTTCTAACCATTACCTCTGAGGTATATGTTTATCTTTGATGTTGAGATATATTTCTTCTATGCAGCAGAAGGAGGGATTGATTTTGCATCCATTGTGTTAGTGTCTTTTTATTAGTGGATTGAGTTCATTGATATTGGAAGATAACAATGGCCAATGATGCTTAATTTCAGTTATTTTGTTCAGAGTGGTGTTGGCTGTAGTGTGTGTATGTGTGTGTGTGTGTGTGTGTGTGTATCTGTGCACTTTTCTTATTTTGGTTTTGTCGGTGTGAGACTATTGCCTTTGTTTTCATGAATGTAGTTAACCTTCTTGGGTAGTAATTTTTCTTTTAGTACTTTCTTATATTTTTGGTTGTGAGCCTAACCGTTAATGACTAAGCCATCTCTCCAGCCCCTTTTAGTACTTTCTTTAGGGCTGGATTTGTAGACAGATTATTAAATTTAGTTTATCATAGACTATCTTATTTTCTCTACCTATAGTGGTTGAAAATCTTTCTGGCTATAGCAGTCTGGCTAGAGACATCAGTGGTTTCATAGGGTCTGCAAGATCCTTCTGGTCATTCTAGCTTTTAGTGTCTCTGTTGAGAAGTCTTGTATAATTCTGATAGGTCTGCCTTTATATGTTATTTTGCCTTTTCCTTTGCAGCTTTCACTATTTTTGTTTTTCTGTACATTTAAATGTTTTAATTATCATGTGGTGAGGAGATTTCCTTTTCTTGTCCTATCTATTTGCTGTTTGGTAAGTTTCTTGTACTTTTATAGCTATCTCCTTCTTTAGGTGAAGAAAATTTATTATGATTTTGTTGAAAATATTTCTGGACTTTTGAGCTGGGAATCTTCTTCTATTCTTATTATTCTCATAGTGTCCAAGATTTCCTGAAGGTTTTGTGTCAGGAACTTTTTAGATTTAACAATTTCTTTGACTTTTGGATCTATGTCTTCCATTGTATCTTCAATACCTGAGATTTTCTCTTCCATCTCTTATATTCTGTTTGTGATGCTTGTGTTGATTGCTTTCTGTTTGCTCATCTATACTTCTTATTTCTAGAATTCTCTCAGTTTGTATTTTCATTATTACTTCTATTTTCATTTTCAGGTCTTGAACAGTTTTGTTGCTTTCTTCAACTCTTGCTTGTTTTTCATGGCTTTCTTTTAGTGTTTTCTCCAATTGTTTGTTTGAGTCTTCCTGAATTTCCATAAGGAATTTATGTGTTTCCTCCTTAAGAATCTCAATTATCTTCATAAAATTAGATTTAAGGCATTTACTTGTGTTTTTGTTGTGTCAGACTAGGAGGATAGTTTGGTTCTGGTGATGACATTATGCAGTGGCTATTGTGCTGGCCTCTACACATCTGGGTTGAGGTATTTAAAGGTACAGTATCAGATTCTGGGTTTGTCTTTCATTAATGGTATTATATTCATGGTTTTCTGTTTCTTCTCTGGTCTTCTGGTCTGTGTGGGCTGAACAACTGCCTGTAAGTGTGGTCTCTCATAGAGCAGGAGTCTATGCCCCTGTTGGAGGCCTGGGTCACAGCAAGGAGGAATGTGACTCAAACAGATTTTGTGCAGATATATTTTTGTTATTTTGTCATTTTGCCTTTCAAAAAGAAATAAATCTACATTGCAATATCAGAAAATTAAATTTTTTTCTCAGTTTCTCACTGAATTACTCTGCTTGGCTTCAAATTAATTTTGGTAATATGGTCTAATCTTTTGGGTCCTTCTATACTTTGGCTTTTTCTGTCTTCACCTGTGTCTAGCTCTTGTTTTCTCTCTGCAATCTGTTTCTGTAAAACTCTCCCAATAAAACTGCTTCCTTTTTTTGTTCCTTCCTCTCTCTGCACTGCTCCCTTAGTTAGCATTCCTGTCCTCTCCTTCTGATGAGTGTTGGGCAGAAGCTATTCTGTCACATCTTTCTCTGATTCATCACTTTGTCTGCCACTCAATGACACATAACTTTCAAACATAGTTGCTTCCTTCTACAAACTACCTTTACCTTCATTGTTGGGATTAAAGGTATATATTAAGGTTATGTCTGTATTTTAGCCAGAGGAATTAAAGATACGTGCTAAGGGTGAGCCACAACACAAATAGAACAGGGTGAGTTTCTTTTTTTCAGTAAATAACACAATCTTGAGGTTCACAACGTGAACAAATATCCTGCAATACCATCTATTTATTAAGTTTCCTTTTCAATTACCAAACTGTAAGTCTTTCAGTTTGTGAATTATCATGTTTTTCAGATACATGTGTTTCTTAGTGTCTTGACAACAATAACTCTACAGGTCCAATTAATTCCAGTGTAAATCCTGAAGCCCTACTTTATAAAATGCCCCTAACTTGATCAGTCTTTCACTTTATTTTAATGGATTTGAAGCATCTTCTCTCAATGTTTTTTCTTCAAATCTCTGATACAGCACAACCTCTTCCCCATAATCTTACTTTGTGTTGCTAAGAAGAAACAGAAGTTATATACATAGTATACTCAGGTAAACACAAACAAAATAGACCTCATGTTATTCGTCTATAATATCAAAATTACTGACAGAAATTTACTTAATTTTAGTCCCTTTTCAGAATCATTTCAGGCAGTAATGCAGTATCAGGTTGACATGTGAACTGGACGATGCAATCTCCCTTTTCATAGAGTAATTCTCCTAATCCATTTGATACATTTTTTCTGTTGAAGAGGTGACAGTTATTAATCTGGCAAGAAGAAACATTACACTTGATCCTATCCAAAAGGCTAAAGTGAATCCTAATTACTTTTCTAACTATGCTGAGATTTTATGCACATGATGTCAAGCTTTGTATATAGAAATTAGTTTGAGATTTCAACCTCAAAGGAAAAATAATTTCCTCAAACCGTCAAATTAAGGTTTTGCCTTTGAGAATCAAAGACTATTTTAATTGGATCTTTATAGTTATTGTTGGAAACCCATGGGACTAATTTGAATCATACATTATAAATGCTTCCATTTTGTTTATGTAATATATGGTATATACATATCCACAGGTACTTATATTCTGTGTTTGGTAAGTAAAGATGTACCTTGAATATTTGTAGTTTTATCACTGTAGAAAATATATTTCCTGAATTTTCCTTGACCATTCTGTTTGTATGTTGATATTTCTATGTCACCAAGGAATCCATGCCACATGCATGTTCTTCAAATATATATTGGAAGACAAATATATTGTCTGAGTGTGCAATATCTGAACACTAAGCTATGTGGTTTCCCATATTCACCCCACTCTGCACACAATGACTAGGACATTGTTCAAATACTTATGCAGACTTCAGCTCATATTTCCATGATGGATTTAGTAACATAAAAAATAAAAATCAAATTTCTATTTGTTCTAAGATAATTGCATTGTTTCCTCACTATGTAAATGCTACCTTATTAGAAAGGGTTTTACAACATCTAAAAATGGCTCACTTCATTTGTATTAGTTTGTCTGTGATTAATATCTACAGTATAATATACATTCCAGGAATGGGCAGAATTTGTTTACTTTATAAGAGTCTATAATGGAATGGAACAAGAAAATATTACTTGTATGTATACATGAATGAATATGTGAATTGTTAATAAGACAGGTTAATATTTGAATCTGAAACTTTGTTACATATTAAAAGATAAATTTTATAAATTGAGTTATCTTTACACCTCTAATGCTAAATGAGACATCTATGGTTTGTAGGTGAGATTAATATTTATTTTTATTTTGTATCTGAAATGAAATATTATCACTGCTGTGGGAAATGGAAAACACAACATACATTAGTAGTCAGTGTTTATGAGAGAAATAACCAGCTGAGTTTCTATATGCATTTTTTGTGTTTACTTTTTTTTTTTTTCAGAAAGCTTGGAAATATAAAAAAATTAGGACGTTTCACAAAGAGATCCAAGTAAAACTGTAAGTTGATACATATATGAAAGGAAGAATGTATGGAGGAAGTGAATCAATGTATTCATGTGTGTTTGAGTGTGCACGCATGCATGCATGCATGTGTACATAATGCATACAGAGAAAGTAAAAAAGAGATCAAACACAAGATTCAAGGGGAAAAATAACACAGAAAAAGTGAGCTGCACACTGAGAAGAGTTACATTTCTATAGATGAATAGAAGGATGTGAAAATGTGAGTGAAATTAAGGATAGAGGAGAAGGCATTGCTCACATTCATTGTTATTTTCATCTTGCAGAGTGTAAGGAAATGATTTGCCTAAACAACACTGCAATGATGGACTTCATTCTTGTGGGACTCACAGACACCCAGTGCTGGGGAGGATCCTCTTTGTGGTGTTTCTGGTCATTTTTGTCATCACACTGGCAGGAAACTTGTTCATGATTGTGTTGATCAGGACCAATTCCCACCTGCAACACCCATGTACTTCTTCCTTGGCCACCTCTCTTTTGTAGACATTTGTTACTCTTCCACGTTACCCAAACATGCTGCATGGTTTCATCACAGACCAGAAGACCATTTCCTATGCTGGATGCTTCACACATGTCTTCTCTTCATTGCTCTGGTGATCACTGAATTTTTATCCTTGCTTCAATGGCACTGGACCGCTATGTGGCCATTTGCAGCCCTCTGCATTACAGTACAGGATGTCCAAGAATGTATGTATCTCTCTATCACTTTTCCATATGTGTTTGGCTTCCTGAATGGGCTGTCTCAGACTTTGCTCACTTTCCACCTGTCTTTCTGTGGCTCCCATGAAATCAACCACTTTTACTGTGCAGATCCCCTCTGATCATGCTGGCCTGCTCTGACACTCAGTTCAAAAAGATGGCCATGTTTGTTGTTGCTGGCTTCACTCTCTCAAGTTCCCTTGCTATTATTCTTCTATCTTACCTTTTCATTTTTGTAGCTATATTGAGGATACGTTCAGCTGAGGGAAGGCAAAAGGCCTTTTCTACATGTGGTTCTCACATGACAACAGTCACCATATTTATGGAACTCTTTTCTGCATGTACTTAAGACCTCCATCAGAAAGTCTGTAGAAGAGTCAAAAGTAATTGCAGTTTTTTACACTTTTTTGAGTCCTAATGTTGAACCCTTTGATCTATAGCTTAAGGAACAAAGATGTTATCAATGCCATGAAACAGGTCATTAAAGGAAAACTTCTTCAATAAACTAGTTTATACATGTGTTTAGATGAAATCACTCTGTGCTTCTTTTTCCCCCTGATATATTTTTATTGGATATTTTATTTATATTCAGCTGTGATCCCTTTCCCCATTTCCCCCCACTCCCACTTAGGAACCCACTATCACATCCCCCCTCTTCCTGCTTCTATGAGGATGTGGCCCTACACCTTCCCACTCCCATCTACCACCCAGGAATTCTCCCACACTGGGGCATCCAGCCTCCACTGGACCAAGGACTTCCTCTCCTACCTATGCCCATCAATGTCATCTTCCCCTACATATATAGCTGGAGCCATGGGTCTCTCCATATGTGCTCCAAGCTGGTGGTTTAGACCCTGGGAGCTCTGATTGGTTGATATTGTTGCTCTCCCAATGGGGTCGCAAACCCTTTCTACTCCTTCAGTCTTTCACTCATTCCTCCATTGGGAACCCATGATCAGTTCAATGGTTAGCTGTGAGGGTCAGCCTCTGTATATTTCAGGCTTTGGCAAACCTCTAAGGAGACAGCTATATCAGGCTCCTATCAGCATGAACTTCCTGGCATTCACATCAATGTCTGTCTTTGGTGACTGCACAAAGGGATGGATACCCAGGTGGAGCTAGTCTCCAAAAAAAAAAAAAAAAAAAAATAGTCCAGTGGAAAAAGGACAGTATTTTCAACAAATGGTGCTGGTTCAACTGGAGGTCAGCATGTAGAAGAATGCAAATCAATCCATTCTTATCTCCTTCTACAAAGCTCAAGTCCAAGTGGATAAGGGACCTTCACATAAAATCACATATACTGAAACTAATAGAAGAGAAGGTGGGGAAGACCCTCGAATATCTAGGCACAGGGGAAAAGTTCCTGAACCGAACATCAATGGCTTATGCTCTAAGACCAAGAATTGACAAATGGGACTTCATAAAATTGCAAAGTTTCTGTAAGGCAAAGGACACCGTCAATAGGACAAAATGGCAACCAACATATTGGGAAAAGATCTTTACCAATTCCACATCTGATAGAGGGCTAATATCAAATATATACAAAGAACTCAAGAAATTAGACTCCAGACAACTAAATAACCCTATTAAAAATGGGGTACAGAGCTAAACAAAGAATTCTCAACTGAGGAAATGCGAATGGCCAAGAAACACCTAAAGAAATATTCAATATCCTTAGTCATCAGGGAAATTCAAATCAAAACCCTGAGATTCCACCTCACACCAGTCAGAATGGCTAAGATCAATAACTCAGGTGATAGTAGATGCTGGCAAGGATGTGGAGAAAGAGGAACACTCCTCCATTATTATTGAGATTGCAAACTGGTACAACCACTCTGGAAATCAGTCTGGCAGTTTCTCAGAAAATTGGACATAGCTTTACCTGAGGACCACTCCTGGGCAAATACCCAGATGCTCCAACATATCATAAGGACATATTCTCCATTATGTTTATAGCAGCCTTATTTATAATAGCCACAAGCTGGAAAGAACCCAGATGTCTTCAACAGAGGAATGGATACAGAAAAGGTGGTACATTTACACAATGGGATATTACTCAGCTATTAAAAACAGTGAATTTGAGAAATTCTTAGGCAAATGGATGGAACTAGAGAGTATCATCCTGAGTGAGGTAACCTAATCACAAAAGAACACACATGGTATGCACTCAATGATAATTGGATATTAGCCCAAAACTTGCAATATTCAAGATGAACATCACAGATCATATGAAGCTCATGAACAAGGAACACCAAAGGGTGAGTGCTTTGGTTCTTCTTAGAAGGAGTAACAAATACTCATGGGAGCAAATATGGAGACAAAGCCTGGCTCTCTGTGCTTCTTTAACTTAGTCATTTTAAGACTTTGTGTCATGACACTTTTTTGCCTTTGTGCCATGACAATTTTCAAACTGAACTTCGTTAATTAATTTTTCTCATTTATTCTTAAAATTAAGGGAACTATTTGGTAAAATATTCAATACTGACATTGAGAAATACCAGAAATAGCAGAAAAACTCTACTCTTAGTGTTCAATGATTCCATACAATGTCTCGCCTCTGTACATGATCATATATCTATGATCAGCATAACCTTACAGTCCACTTACTTTGATGTTGTTAAAAACATATGCCAAAATTATTTTACCATATTTGAAACATTAGATCATTAATGGTACAATGTCTTGGATAAAGAACTTGCTCTGATATCTAAGTAATTATTTGAGCATTCATGTAAACATTAAAGATATGGATTGTCACCCTAATATTTCTGTTAATTTTCTCAGAACATAGTATCAAAAATCATCTTATCAATTTAGTGATACTAGGGGTCTTCTCCAAGCTTGGAAATATTCTATTGGATGACATTTATTTATACATTGTTAAGAATATTCATCAGTTCCAGTCAGCCTTATCCTCTGGATATTTTTTCAGTATAATGCTTACAGTTAGGATGTGATAATTTGGGACCAATACAGTCTATCCATTGACTTCTGAGTATTCAAGAATACCTTGTTTGAAACATTGTGCAGGAGTGAATGTACTCTCCAAGTTCTTGAGTTTTACAGTCAGTGAAAGTTTAATTTTTGTGATAAATTTTATTTTTAATGAAAATATAATTACATCCTTTCTTCCCTCAAATTCCTTCCATGCCACGCCCTTGCCTCCCTCTCACATTCATTGGCTCTTTAACTTTGATATTATTATTGGATAGGTATATAAAGCAGAAGAGCCAGAGTCAATGAAATCTTATTTCCTAGATAAAGTGGTTGTAGTACTATAAACTAAAATCAGTGACAGACTCAATAGAAGAAAAAGGAAGGTAGAAAATTTTATACTTCATTCATATTAATCCACATTATTAGACAAAAAGATTATTGTTTTGTGAAACATATATAATTGCCTTTCATTAAGGTCCCTTAACTATTAGCCTCTTTATTGTTCTTTTTTAAAAGTGTATATAGGGATTCTATAGGAATCTTTGCTGCAAAATGTTTAAGTGATATTTTTATTGGATATTTTACTTATTTCAAGTGTTATTCACTTTCCCAGTTTTCCCTCTAGAAACATCCTATCCCCTCTGACTCCCCTGCTTCTATGAGGGTGCTCCTCTAGCTACCCATCCACTCCCACCTCCCTGCCCTGGCATTCCCCTACATTGGGGCATCGATTTTTGCAGAAAATAAATTATCTATAGTTTTGTAAAGCTGAGCCATTTTCCAGTCTTGTTTCACTGAATAAGACAAAGTTCTGTTAGATTTCCCTTAGAGAAGCAGTACTACCCAAAAAGTGAGGGAATTTTAGTATTTATAATGTAATATGTACACTTTATACTTAAGCGACTTATGACTTGTCAGTAGTATTATGACACAGTGTGAGTTAGAAAAGGTGTTCTGTGGTGTCAGTAGAGGAGCAAAGTGAATGACAAAGACTCATTTTTTAATGTGATCCCTAGTCCTACTTAATTTTTATGACCTAAGTTATTTAGTCTGTGAGACTTTTACTTAGACCTAACTTTCCAGTGTTGCTTCCACTTCCATTGAAAAAGATTCAATGTCCATAATCTAATAGTTTTTGATAAGTATATTTTATAATCATCACAAAACACACATTGTCTTAATTCTATACTCATTCTATAATAATTCTATACTTATTTTAAAATAATTTTAATAGTTTTGATATTATGATATAAGTGCATCATTTTCCCCTAACCATTCCTCTTTACAAAGCCTCCTATAAATATCCCTTGACTATTTCCAATTCATGTGTTCTTTTTTCTTATTGTTACATACACACACACACACATTCTTAAACACATAAATACAATCTGCTAAATCTGTATAATTACTTTTAAGTATACAGCCTCAGAAATGACAATTTGATATTGGACAGCCATTTTAAAATTTGTCATCTTCTATGTCTTATAGAAACCCAACTTACTTTCAAACATGTTACCTTTCGTAGTACAAGTGTTTTGCCTAATTTTAGTCTTTTTATGTATTTTCATTTACATTGTATGTGAAATATTTGCTTCTTTGCACAGTGTGAGTTTTAGGCATATGCTACCTCAGCAGTTCTTTATAGGATAGTTTCTTTATTTATATTTCAAATTTTATCCCCCTTCCCAGTTTCTGACCCTCTCCCTTGAAACCTCCTATCCCATCTGCCCTCCCTTTTGGTTCTATGAGGGCTTTCCCCAACACACCACCCACTCCTGTTTCCCCGCCCTTGAATTTCCCTACACTGGGGCATCAGGCCTTCACAGAACCAAGGTCCTCTTCTCCCATTGATGTCCAACAAGGCTATCCTCTGCTATAAATGTAGCTGGAACCATGTGTCCTTCCATGTTCTTGGTTGGTGGTTTAGTCCTGGGAGCTCTGGGAGGTCTGGTTGGTTGTTATTGTTGTTCTTCCTAAGGGATTGCAAACTATTTGAGCTCCTTCAGTTCTTTCTCTAACTCCTCCATTGTGGACCCTGTGCTTAGTCCAATGGTTGGTTGCTAGCATCTGCCTCTGTATTTGTCAGGCTCTGGCAGAGCCTCTCAGAGACAGCTATATCAAGTTCCTATCAGCACTCAACAGTTCTTTAAACTATGATAAAATATGAATAATTATACATAAAATATTTGTGAGTGACACTTAATGATATAGTTACTGATTTTCACATCATTTGTTTTAATTATCAAAGTGAAATAATGAAAGTATAATTATTTTTATTTTTCATTGCTCCAGGCCAGCTCCAGAGTTCTTGTTCTCTCTTGAGAGTAGCAAATGCAGGAACAAGACTTGGTCTTGAGATAAACTAGAGTTGCTTTTAATATTAAAACTTTTACCTGTTTTGATTCTAAGTTACTTTGCAGTGGTAGTTGGTCCACCTATCTGAGTTCCTCTGAGGCCAGCAACTCCAGAGTCTTTGGCAGGTAGCAATTTATCACAAAACAGTGGGGGATTGGGTAAAGGATTCATTGCTAGGGCTTTTTCTCTCTTGACCAGAAAACCTCCTGCCGGGAGCCTGTCCCAGCACGGTGGGAGGAGAAGGTGATCTTCTTCTCCCCTGTCAGTTCTTCTTGAGGCAGCGAGGGGGATAGGGATTGGAAGAGCGTAGGCGGGGTCTGGGGGTGGGGAGGGTGGGGGAGTGGGGAGGGTGGGGGTGGGTGGAGGGTGGGGAGGGTGTGGGGGGTGGGGAGGGGTGGGGGGCTGTTAAGACTTGGTCTTATGATATATTTAGGGTTGCTAATTACTAAAATCTTACTTGTCTATGTTACTAAAGTTTATTTACTAGGCTACTGTAGCTGAACTGCTATCTGTTTGATCCTCTGAGGCCAGAAACAGTTTCTGGCCACTAGCATCTCAGCCAGTGATAGCAGAGGATTAGGCAAATGGCCCTAATACTCTCTCTGCAGGCGCTACCAGGCTCTAACTTAGATCGGTTGGTTTGAGGTCACAGGAAGAAAAGGACACTTAAAGAAGTTATCACAGTTTATTACTAAGTGTAAAAAGTTTCCTATGAAAGCTATCTAAGAGAAAAAGTGGAAAGGTCCTAAATGGAGAGACTCTAAGCAGGGAAGACAGAAGAGGGAGAGAAGAGAGGAGCTGAGAGAAGAGTAGAGAAGAGAAAAAGAGGAAAAAAGCGGGTTGCTAACGAAAGTTCCTTTGTCTTATACCTCATTCAGAGTACATGATCACATGTTACAAAGTTCATCACAAGTTCACACCAAAATTCAAATCATAAATTGAATTAATAGAAGTTTACAACAGAAAATGTTTACATGCGTATCCATTAGGAGTAATTATCTGACTAAACATCCATCATCTTTCTAGCTCCACAGGTTCATCGAAGGTTTAAAACTATAACTTAAGAAATTAGTGAAGTTTTCTATAGATAAACCCAGGCAATATTTTCTCTTCTGTCCTAGGACCTATAATAAATTGTGAGTTCCCTTTTAGTGACCCTTGGTTAATTGTTTTACAACCACATTGGAATGTGCTCTGAGCAGGAGAAAGTCTGGTATCTATCTCAAGGCTGTTAATTGATGACACTTGGGAGACTGGCAGAGTTCTCATAGCAGTATTGATTGTCAGAAAGGGACTTAATACCAGTCCCACTATAAAAGAGCTAAATAACCATTGATATAATTTTAGGAATTCTTATAGGATCATCATTAAGACTTAAAAAGTAATCTATTTATTTATATAGTATCACTACGAGACAGTACATCTTCGTGGGTCTGCAGAGATCTGCTCCAAAGGGGTGTGCTATTGCTTAGTGATTGTTACATATGTTTAATAATAATAATAGGAAAAGCATATTAATAGCAGGGATTTTTCCTAAAATATCTCCACACAGCTTGCTGAATGTGGCGCATCTGTCGCAGATTATAATCTGAGGCAAGCATTTCAGGATGATCACCTGCTAATTATTAGCTTTTCCCATTATGGCTCCCAACAACCTCCCTTCTCCTTTGTTAGACTGGAGAGAGCTTTGGAACAATAAATTTTTATTGAACCAGGAGAAGAGAGTCACTCACAGAAGAAAATACTTTTACACAAGCAAATATGCATAAACTCATGTACATTCATATACCAACCCATTCCAGTTGGACACAGATAAATATTTATCTCATAATTACATGCTTATACACATACACACACAAACACACACAAACACACATCCATATTTACATATTCATATGGAGAAAAAGACCAAGTGTTAGTGCAGAAAAAACTCATTCATTCTGGATGAAAATTGAGATACAATCTTTATTTCATAGTGAAAGAATAAGTTACTACCTTTTTAATGATATATGAATTAAACCAGAGTCTTAAGACAAAAAAAAATGTTCTTTTTAATAAGACTAAGCTTTCTGGTCTCTCTGCAGCTTCCCTTTGTCCTTCTTTCTCTCTGCATATTGTTCTCTTAATTTCTAAGTTACTTTGCTCTGGGTTCTCCTAATCTTGCTCTCCCCTCTTGCTCTGATATTATAATGCTGTGCAATGTAATTATTTCTACTTTTTTGTGCATTTTCTAGGAGAATAGATCACATGGTTTTCCCAAGCATCCTCTTTTTTAAAATAAAATTTCACTAAATGTTCAAACATAAATTCAAATAATGAAATTAATTAAGAAGTTTACAACAGAGATGTTTACAGGAATTTTCAGTGAGACTAACATGTATTAGCTGTCACTAGCTCAATAGAATCTTGGATAGTTAAAGACCTAACTATATTATCATTGAAGATTTGTACAGACAAATGTAGTCAATATTTTATCTTCTGTCCTTGTACCTACGATAAATCATTAGTTCCTTTTTATGACCTGTGGATAATTATTTTATAACCTCTTAGAATGTGTTCTATGTTGTAAATGCCGACTTTCTATCTCAGAAGCAATTAACTTGTGACACATGGAAACTGGGAGAGTTTTTATGCAGTTTTCATATCAGAGAGAACTTTACTAGAAGTCTTATTATAAAGGGCTTATTAATTAGTAGTATAATTTTAGGAATTCTTATGAGGTCATCATTAAGAATTAAGAATTCATCTATATGTCTATATAGTATCACTGCAAGACAGTACAATTTTGTTGATCTGTCCCAAACTATGCCCCAAAAGATGATCCAATACCTAGTGATAGTTAAATATATTTAATAATAAAAGAAAAGCATATTAATAGCAGGAATCTTTCCTAAAATGTATCCCTTTGACCTTGGCTTCAGGAAGATCATCTGCAAATTTTTTAGCTTCTGGCAGTATATGTTTAAAGCCTTGGGCAGAGAAAATAAATTACTTTCCTGTAGAAAAGATCAATTCTAATTCCAGTTTTGTTTGTGTTGAACCCATATTGCTTTGTTTACACAACTTTGACCTTCTCATTAGGACAGTGATTCTCAACCTGTGGTCATGACCTCATTGACAGTTGCATATCAGATATTTATAGTATGACTCATAACAGTAGCAAAATTATAGTTCTGCAGTAGCAATGAGATAATTTTATGTTCAGCGGTCACTACAAAATGAGGAACTGAATTAAAGGATTGCAGCATTACAAAAGTTGAGAATGACTGACTTAGGATATATTCCAGATAGATTGCTAGATTAAATAGTGTATGAACATATGTATCTGTGGGTTTTTTTTCTGTTTATTTTTTGTCCTATTATAGTTTATCTGGTTTTGTTTTAATCCTATTTTATTATTAGTTCCTATCAGCCTGTTTCTTTCCTAAAAAAGAGACAGAAAGGCTGTGTATTCAAATGGAAGGGGAAGATCCTGAAGGTGTTAGGGGAGGGGTATCTATAATCAGAGTATATTGTATGAAACATATGAAGGGTTGCTGTGTGTTCCACTCTGGATCCCAGACTAGGCACAGATCACAAACACCAACTCAAACTCTGATTTCCTATACAGAAAATATCTTTTATTATGCAAGGCAAGGAAACAATATGGTTGAATCTGAATTGGGCAGAATCAGCAACAATAGTTTTGAAGGTATAATTTGGAAAGACTAAAAGAAAAAAAGGATGTCAATTTAGAATGAACTAAGATTGGTTGGTAAATTCTCACTGGACACATAATGAGGTTTTTTATTGCCACAACTTGATGTTCTGATAATTGGACCTGGGTGATCAGCCTCAGAATAGCAATATGAAGTAGCAAATAAGGAATAATTTGGAATAAGTGGTGGTAGCAGTAGAAGTAATGTAATGTTTAATATGGAGGAATGGAGGTAAACCTGCTTGCATTTTTACTATGTAAGCTGTAGAACTTAAGTACATTTTTTTTAATATTTTATGAAATTTTTTTAATTATATTCTCCTTAACCATTTCCCTCTCAGGAATACTATCCCTTCCCCATCCGGCTCGTGTGTAGCCACCACCCCCCGACCTACTCCCCACCTCGAATATCATCCTCGATGTCAGCCTCATGGACAGTTTTTCCATTATGATAGCTCTGAATAAGTGGGCATGGGTCCTCCTAAGCGCTCCAGGGGTTAGACCTGGGCCTGTTGGTTGGATTTGCTTTCCTCATGTGCAAATCCTCAACTCCTTCGCTCCTCTATCTCTCATGGGACCCCAGATCAATTAATGGTAGCTGTAGACTTCTGCCTCTAAAGTATTTTTAATAAAAGAAAAATAGAAGAAAACGTGCAATGTGATCTAAAAAATAAAATAAGCAAATATTTTGAATATTTAAAATTCAAGCTGATTAATTCTGGTGCAAATTATCTTCCAAAAAGTGAGTAATAATTCATGTTTTTGATTAATGTTTGATGGCAACTACTCCCTGCTTCCATCAGCATCAGAGAATACTACTTAGGATTATCTATTACTTTTGCTGATAATTTCTTTTTAGTAACCTGTTAGAAGCAGAAACTTGTATGTATACAGGTCTTAATTAAAGTGGAAAAAGTTTACCTAAATATGAAAAAGAATTTATATGGTAAAATGTATTGTATGGTCATCACATGAATGGAAATCATGTTTTAAAATTTAGGAAATACATTGAAATTCACCCTGTGCCAAAAAAGTTTCTATGTGTCACTCAATATAGATGTACAAAGTGAACAGAAAAGCATATATTTTGATGAGTTTAGGTAGAGAGGAGTTATCAAGCAAGACTAAACTCAGGATATGCTTAATCATGAGAGATGATGTTCTGGGATTGCATTTCCTCTCAATCAGCTCATCTCATTAGTCCCAATTATACACTCAAAACCATATTCTTGTCATTCAAAGTAAAACAAAAACACATTCAACATATTCAAGTAAAACAAATCAGAGAACTTTTAAAAACTTCAATTTATAATTTTGAGGAATTTTATATATAAGTATTGTATTTACATAATGTTCACCTTTTTCTCTCCTCTCTCTCTTTCTCAAACTTAGAGCATCTATTAAAATTGAATGTTTGTTTTTATTTAGTGGGAGAGTATAGATGCTGAGCTTTTCTCCATTTTGCAGATATTTTTTATAAATACTCTTCTCAGAGCCTGCTTCACATCCTTGTTTCTCAGGCTGTAGATAAATGGATTCACCATGGGACTCACAAAAATACAAAATACTGCTATTATTTTGCCTTGCTCAACAGACTTCTCATTTGCTGGTCTCAGGTACATGCAGAAGAGGGACCCATAGAACATAGTGACGACTGTCAGGTGTGAGCCACAGGTAGAGAAAGCCTTTCGTTGCCCTTCACTGGATCGGATCCTTGTGATAGTGATGAAGATAAAAATGTAGGAGATGAGGATGATGAGAAGGGAACTTGTAAGATTATCCCAGCTGACACAAAGAGAGCAGTTTGTTTGATATAAGTGTCAGAACAGGTTAACATCAACAGGGGAGGGTCAGCACAGTAGAAATGGTTGATGGTGTTGGGGTCCACAAAAGGAAAGACGTGAGGTCAATATCACCTGCATTGTACCCACCATAGAACCCCAGAAGTAAGGGAAAGTAACCAGACAAATGCAAACCGGCCGGGACATTTTTGTGCTGTAATGTAGGGGGTTGCAGATTGCCATGTACCTGTCATAGGCCATGGCACCCAGCATGTAATATTCAGTCAGGAGCAGAGTGACAAAAACAAAACATTGAGTCAGACACCCAATGTAGGAAATGGTCTTCTTCTCAGATAGAAAATGGACAAGCATCTGGGGAGAGACATTTGTTGAGTAAAAAATATCCACACATGCCAAATGCGTTAGGAAAAAATACATGGGGGTTTGCAACCGAGGAGTGAACCTGATTAATAAGATCATGCCAAAGTTTCCTGTCAGAGTAATGAGGTAAATCATAAGGAATACCAAGAAAAGAATTGGCTGCAGTTCTGGTCGGGTGCTTAGTCCCAGAAGAATGAACTCAGTAGCCTCAGTGCCATTGCGCTTGGCCTCTGAGTATGCCTTCATATTCCCTAACAGAGAAATGAGTAAGAGACAATAATTAAATTATTTGTAAAAACCCAAACCAATGCTCCCTCAAACAAAATGTTTTTTAGAAGAATGTATGGGAAACCTTAAAAGATGCTGTTAGAATAGCTGAGCAAACTCAGACAGCCTTCAATGACTATGGCCACCTTGGGATGTAGTCTGATTACAATTTCATGTGTTTTGTCTTTTGCACCACATCTGTATCAGATCTAATATCCTGAAACTCATAAACTCTTTGGGATGTACTAAATTTAAACTTGTTCTCGACCAATGGAGAGCTAAGCATGTAATCAAACAGCATTTGAGGCCTACAGACGAGATTTCTTTGCTTGTTGTAACTTCACACCTATGATTCCACTGACGTATTTTAAAATGCTTTGATTTATAACTTTCTTTGTTCTGTTACTATAAAATCTCCATAAAGCTGCTTCCACGTTGGGTCTTTGTATTTGAGAACTGAACATATATACATATATGTTTACATATGCACATATACATCATATATATATATGTATGTATATATATATATATATATATATATATATACACACACACATACATATACATCTATATTTGGCTCCATGTGTGAACTTACATGGGTTAACAAAAGAGAAACTTAAAATTACTTCCAAAGTTGAAGAACTTCATATTCAAAGCAGCTCATTTACTGTACTGATTATCACATGCAATATAGGAGAGTTTATATCCCTTAAACCATGTTGCTCTGCTGCAACCCACCTTCTTCCTGAACTCTGCTGTAATACAAGAGATTTGACTTTATTTTTGGTGTTCCCAATAAGGAACCAGGACTTCTGCTCCTCATAATTCCTGCCATAGGTGAGTAAGGAAATGTGGCCATTAAATTATCATACAGAGACCATGTGGCCACTGTCAGCAATGATAAAGCCAGGAAATTTTGAGAACCAAGCAATTGTTTAGAGCCCATCATTCGTATATCTACATTCACTTTTCCTTCTGAAATCATTGATGTTTTAGTTTGTGATTCTCTATTCAGCTATTTGTTAGTGCATATAGGCAAAAACTTAGTTTGTATTATGTTATTCAGAACATGAACAAGTGCTGGATTATATAATAGTATATATTAAATAAATTATTATTTGCATCACTGAGATAGTTTTCAAATTCATGGGAGATTTTTTTTTGTCTGGGAATGTACATTTCTTAACTATCCGACATTACCAGAGCATGAATAACAACAAATATTGGCAACTGAGTGAAGAATGTATTAGAAAAAATTCAATAGAGATTTATTTAAATAATAAAGCTAGTTCTGATGGTGCTTGATCTAATCTTAATTAATCCTTAACATTTTCCTGTTATACTACTAGAAAAAAATTAAACTGAATCTGTTTTGAAAATGTAAGCTAGTTTTTTCACTGTATCATATCTCAGAAGTCCAGGAGGAGAGACTGAATGTACAACCTTTAAACTGTGACTATTCTCTTATTTTAATAAAATCACATATTCACATGTGGACCTGTGCTTATCAGTCTGGAAGCAGGTCTAGAGCTTGAGTTATAATTCTGTCTACAGTGACCAACAACAAAGGAATGAGATCCTGAACAAGTTTCTATGTGATTGTGTTATATAAGAATAGCTCAAGAATTGACCTACATGTTAAGATAACCTGCTTAAATGAATAGAGTTTTAATTAATAACATCACAGGCCTTTATTTTTGCAATTTATGATTGCTCTATTCAGTGAATTCTTATACTGTTAAATGTTAGAAAATCTCCCCAAATGTAAAATTTTCTGTAATCAATGCACATGAAAAATTTCTCTATGAATTCTGAAATAGAAAAATAAAGACTTCAATATATCCTATGGTATTCTTTTGTGTTTAGTATCCTTGAATAGAGAATTTTTTGATTCAATATAATACACAAGACATGAGAAACTCTCATTGTTAAGAAACTCTCTTCATTCATTGCAATTTCTTCATTATAAGTTGAATATGAGTAAGAAAATGAAGATATAATAATACTCCAATAAAAGATAAGTATGAAATTATTTCAGTTTCATTGAGATTACTTCAGTCATTTGTAGAGAGAAGAATTAAATCTGTGCATGATGTCGATATAGTAGCAGAACAGGCCAACTGCAAGCTTCATAGAATAATTTTTGAGAATTTTAACAAAGAGGTGATTCAGTTTATAGTTTAAAATCTGCAGCAATGTTGAGAAGGCTGACAAATGATAATTTGTTCCTTGTGTAATAATTTATTTCAAGCAATATCAGCACTGAGGAGGATGTGACAAAAAGATTGCTGGTAGTTTTATACTAGCCTGGGCTACATAATGAATTCCAGGTCAGCATCCTTGGTTGAGAACTTATATCAAAACACACACACACACACACAACACACACACACACACACGCACGCACGCACGCACGCACGCATGCACGCACTCACGCACAGGCACATGCACATGCACACACGCATGCACACATGCACATACATACACAACATACATACATACATGCATGCATAATACATACATACATACATACATACATAAAAATATATATATACACACATACAAAGAAAGCAGAGAAAAGACCACGTCTGTGATCAAAGCATGACTTGCTTGCCTAGAGGATCCTGGGTTCAACGTGTCATCATGTTTCAGGGTAAGTTCCCCACAAAATGTTCTTCTTGCAATGAGGAAAAAAAAGAGCCCACCCGATGTTTCTTTTCTCAGTTTTCTCAACTATCTTGGCATTTTGTTTCTCAGTAGAAACTTATAAAATAAATTAAATGCGTTTTGCAGTGGGAATATACATTTCTGTTCCAGATTCTATGGTTTTCTGTTTGGAAAAGTCAAAAAGTCAGTTGAAAAAAACTATTATGCAGGGGAACTAGAACTCAGAACAGAAAATGGCTCTAAATCAGGGCCTTAGCAGAGATGTCTGCCCTCTTCTCTCCTTGCAGGATCTCTCTGTCTTTCTTGTTCATCAGTTGTCATGTCTACCTCAGCTTGGAAGACTCTGGGTCTGTCTACCTTTGTTATTATTAAGGCCTCTAGGCATTCTGTTTATGTTTTTAAATATGAAAATGATAAGAAATCAAGGACTGTGTCCTCTGAGTCTTTGATCATTGGGATAGTCAGACTTACCTATGGAAAGACAATGATTTCTGGGAATGCACCAAAAGTGGGAGACTTTATATCTGAGGAATTAACCTTGGGGACATGGACCTTCCTAAGCATTAATCAAGAATCATCAGGGAAATCAACCTGACCCCCTCTGGAGTTATTTACAATGAGAACATCTCCATTAGTAAGAATTTCAATTTATGATTTAATCATTAAATGTTAGAAGTATCTTAAAGTAAATGTAAAAATAGTTTGGTATTAGGCTGCTTTAAGGGCCAATTTAAAGATACCTTCCCATATTTTTTCTTATGAGAACGCCTTTCAATGACTCTATTAATAAAACCCTCACAAAGAATTTTAATTTTGTTTTCGGAATTTCTCTCCATTTTGTACGTTATGTGTCCTTTTGTAACTTTTCTACATGTTTTAATTCTCTATAAATACTCTGACAACAGAATTAATGTCAAATTTATCTTGGTGATCTCTATGGAAATAGTATAAAGATTTGGATATGCAATTAGTGTTTAAATAATAAATATTACATAAATAGATGTTAGTATTTGTTAAATTATAATTAGCTCAACTAGAAATTAGAATATTTGGTACATTAACAGGAACCATTTCTATAAAGATATATTTATAATTTCAGAGAGGTACTGATTAATAGAATACTTCTCTACACATATATTTGAAATCTGTTTAAAGCTCTGGAACTTATGGGAGCAACATAAAATAATATGATTATTATGCACTGTCATTTTTTTTTTTTTGGAGCAATAGTACACCTTTCCTGGAAATGAAAGCCCAAATCTTTTAAGTTCAAGTGCCATTTTAGAGAACCTGACCTAAGTTTGAATTCAGGTAAAATATCAGGCTGGTACCTAGCATTAGTTTCCAAGTTGCCCTCCACCTCTTGCCTATTGACTACCTATGCAAAAGGGACCAGAAATTAAGTTTATCATATGACTCCCAACACAAGCCAATTATTTTAAAGACCACAGTAACTTTCCAATTAGATGCTTGCACACTTATCCCCTGCTTGATGCTTATGATAAAAGCCTTGCTCCAATAGAGATTCGGGGCTCCACCCCCCAATTATCCTGTATGATGGTGGTGTATTGGGGCTTGGGGGTGGCTAGCTAGCTTGAATAGAATAAAGACCTTGCTGTGAGTTAAATCAGATTGTCTTCTGTCTGTTTTTTTGGGGGACCACTAACATTTCCTTGGTGCTACAGAACTAAGATAATCTTCCTCTCCCAAAATTTATTTTGCATTAATGCTTGGCATTTAAAAAATATGATTTAAAAGATGATAAAAGGAAAAAATAAATAAAAAGACTATTCCTTTAGCACAAGCATACTAATGAGTAGGGAGGAAAAGCAAAGCAAGAATGACTTCCAGGTGGATATCAACTTTATTTCTCCATGTTCTTTGTCCTAAGGATGCAGTATCTTCTTCAATAGAGTCGTATCATCAAATTTTAGAAGGTAACTAAGAACAATTGCAGTAATTTGTAATGCTTCTAGTTCTATAGAACCTCATTGGCCAAGAACTACAAAAGAAATACCCCATTTCCAGCCCTGCACGTTTTTGTTTGCTTCTTGTTCCTAGTAAAAGTGTTGTACAGGGTAACTACACTTTAACTCTAGTTGTGTGTATGCATATATGTAAAAGTTGCTTTTATTGGTCAGATGTAACTGTCATCTCTGGGGCTTAGAACTGAATAAGCTCACTCTTTCTAGTTCTTTCTAAACTCTGGTTGGGTGGTTCACCTTAGCTGCTCTGGTTCAAACTCTTCAGGCTGACTGATTAAATCTGGCTTCTATCATCTTCTGATTGAATTGCTCTGCTCAGACTCAAACTAACTCTGACAATTTGTTCTAATCATCTGACTCTTTATTCTGTCATTTCAATTGTCTTTTCTGAACTGCACTGAAACACATGAACTCAGGAAAGAACTCAACTCCACTGTAGTACACTCACTGCACTCACTCCCAACTCTCTTATCTCCAGGCAAGATTCTCAATAGCTTCTCTTTCCTGTGCTGTTCTCAGGAGCTGAGCCTATTCTATCATTGTGTCCCCCTCAACTAGATGTCAATTTCAAACATGGCTGCTTCCTTCTACAAACTAATTTTACCTTAAAGGTACAAATTATGGGCACATCTCTATTGCTGCTAGATCATACTGTAATCCAAAGCGTGTCTGCATTCCAGCGGGATCACATAGACCTAGATGGTCTTTTTATGTGATCCCTTGCCAGAGCAGGTAAGAAACCGAATTTTTTGTGTTCAAACTCCATCTTAGAGAACTTGACCTATGTTTGAACTCAGGTAAATTAACAGGCCAGTATCTAGCATCAGTTTCCAAGTTAACCCCCAACAAAACCTAAACCTAGCTCCAGTATCTAAGTTAACCCCAACAAGACCTCATCTCCATGTTAATCTCCCCAACAAATCCAAGGTTTCCCAGTTAATCTCCAACAAGCCCACCCTCTTCCCCAAAACCACCAAATGCAGAAGGAAGCAGAAGTTAAGTCTATAGTTTTACTCCTAGCAGCAGCCAATTATTCTAAAGGCCATAGTAACTCTCCAATAACATGCTTGCCAGGACAGAAACACTTCTCCACCCAATCCGTCCTGCATGTCAGTGGTGGACAGAGTCCCGAATGTAGTGATGGGTGGAGTCCATGATCGAGCTTAAATAAAAGCCCTGGTGTGATTGCATCTGACTGGGCTCCTGACTGTTGTTTTAGGATTCATTAATGCTTCCTTGGCACTACAGTCATGTTGTTGGATTACAATTCCTACACACACACACACACCAACACACACACACACACACACAAGGTATATATACATATATATAATTACATCATTTCCTCTTCCCTTTCTTCCCTCCACCCCTGCCCCCGTATATGCTTATTCCCTTTTTTTCAAATTCATGGCTGCTTTTTAAATTAATTTTTATTAAAAATACATATGATATACATATATATTCCTAACTATAACCTGCTCAGTCTGTATAATGTTAATTGATTGTGTGTTTTCAGGGTTATTCTCGGATAACCAAGCAATGCACTCTTCCCTTGAGAAGGCTATATATGGTGACTTCAACATTCCTTAGCTGCTTGTGGCTCTTTGTATTGGATTGAGAGCTTGAAGCAGACAGTGATGGTTTCAGAAAATTAGGATTAATCAACATGCAGAGTTGTAGAGCCCAATTCAAAAGCAATACATCTACAAAAAAATTTGCTGCATTAATGGCTCAGGGTATATTGTAGAAAGAAAGATTGTAAGGCCCAGAGGACCAGGAAGCCTGTTGTGAGATGATGTCTTCTAGTAAAGTCAGAAGATACTTCATAAAAGTCTCACAAAAATAACTGCCTAAACATGAGTAAACAAGGAAAACAAAACAGACATGTCAAAGTGAATACACACACACACACACACACACACACACACACACACACAGAGGCTTCAATAGTATACATCGGCCATGCAACAACTTGTTGGGTAATCACAGCAAAGTGATTTTCAGATTCAGATTATTTAAACAATTCCTAATTGTACTTTTGTTATTGATTGTACTCATTGTCCAAATTTCCAAATTTCACATATGAGGAAGAGGACTATGAGTTTGCACTTGTTATACCACAGAGTTAACTTCACATAGCAGACTCCTTAAGTCTATGATCCCCATGAAGACATTGGTAGAGCTGAGTGGCTAGGAATGTTTACAAGTATATCTAGTCAAAGGAGACACAGGACCTTGTGAAGTACTTAGTATGGTGGGTGACAGTAGGCAAACAAAAATCAGGCACATTAGATACAGAGTGGGAACTTTTTAAAAATTGGTATTTATTTCCCAAGGAGCTGTTTGTTTTTCCATGTATGAGATGTTTTAAGTCTTAATTGATTCAACAGCAACTGTCTGCCAGGACAGAGACTATTCTTGCAAATCATTCCATTGTTCTGATGATATGCTCAAATTATTTTCAGATGAAAAAACATCGAAAACAGTAACCTGGTGTACAAACAAGGAAAGGAATTGTGTTGTCATACCAGACATACTTCTAAGAGAGCATCTAAAATTACCCCAAATAAGACTGCTTTAGCCAGGAATGGAAAGTTTGTTTGTTTGTTTGTTTTGTTTACTTACACTCAAACACTGGACTGAAATCAGGCGTGCCTGTGGTTTAATTAGGGAAAAGGTGGAAGAAGCTGAGGAGTAGAGCAACCCCGTAGGAAGACCAGAAGTCTCAACTAACCTGGACCCTTTAGATCTCTCAGACACTGAGCCACCAATCAGGCAGTATACACAAGCTGCTCTGAGGCTTTCAATGTGGACATAGCAGAGGACTGCCTGGTCTGGCCTCAGTGGGAGTAGACTAGCCTTGAGGCCCCATGGATTAGGGAAGTCTGGTGGGTGTGGAGGTGGGTTGGAGGGGGAGGAATGGGATAAGGAACTGTGGGAGTGAGGACCAGAGGGTGGGTAACTGCTGGACTGTTAAAAATAAAATTCTTATTTTGTTTATTAAAGACATTGTATCTCTCTATAGGCCTGACAGTCCTAGAATTCACTTTATAGACCAGGCTGGCCTCGAAGTCACAGAGATCCAACTGTCTTTGCCTTCAGAGTGCTGGGATTAATAGCATGTAAACAGCCGAAGAAAGGCTAAGTAATAAAGAGGTTCAAGTGGAAGGTGCATGAATCTCCTTCGGGAGTGGAAGAGGAAAATATTTTCAGGGTGATGAAGGAAGAAAGTACTGGGAGAACTGACTGGAATTGGAGACATTTGTGGGACAATGTCTAAACCTAGGGCAATGAACACTCCCTGGAAGCTACAAGGGTAACCCTAGCAAAGATTTCTAGTAATGATAGAGTCTGAACCAGCAACTTTCTGTAACCAGACAAGACTTCCAGTGGAAGACTGAGACACCAACTCAGCCAAACAACATTCAACTTCCAATTTGTCCTTTCTGCAAGATATGCTGGGGTAATTGTAGTGCAGAACTTGTAGGAGTGGCCAAACAATGACTGGTCCAACTTGAAGTCCATGTCTTGAAAGGGACCCCATGCCTAAATCTTCCTGGATGGCCAAGAAACAAAGGCTAGGTAGCTTATGGAACTAGGAAAGAACCTAAAATAAAAATAAAAGTCAATGAAATTACTCCTAATGCTATTCTGCTGTACTCATAAATAGCAGCCTAGCATAATTTTCATCAGAGAGGCTTCATGAAGCAACTGATGAAAACAAATGCAGAGATCCACAGTTAAGTATTAGGCTAAGTTTGGGAAACTATGCAGAAGAAGGAGAGGAAAGATTGTGGGAATCAGAGGGTGCAAGAAAACCATGAGAACAGAGCCTTCAGAAGCAACTAAGCAGTGCTCACACAGGTTCACAGAGACTAACGCAACAATCCCAGAATACTGTATGAGTCTGCACTAGGTCTTCTAATATATGCTATGATTGTGTAGCTTGGTGTTCTTATGGGATTACTATAGGTGAGAGTTGGGTTGTGTCTGACTTTTTGGTTTGATCTTGGGACCCTTTTCCTTTTTCTGGGTTTTTAATCCATTCTTGAATGCCTAGTATTTATTATAACTTGTTATGCCAAGTTTAGTTGGTATCCTGAGGAGGCCTGTCCATTTCTGTCTGAAGGTAAATGGAGTAGGAGTGGATTTTGGGGAATGGGGAGGTGGAAGGGGACTGGAAGGAGTGGAGAGAGGGGAAATTGTTGTCCGGGTGTATTATATGAAAGAAGAACTTTTTAAAAAGACAGAAGATGATGGTTCTTCTGCAAGAATACACTCTTTTAACCACTGAGATATCTCTATAGCACATCTTAACACTTACATTTTGAATTACTAAACTCTTGAGTTGAATTTGCTCATGAGCTTTATTCTAAGTGGCCTATTGTTGAAAATTTTGAAAAAATAATCAATTCTAACATTTTAAATACTAAATATACTTTTCATGTTTGAAATTATCTACACACATACACATTTATGGCATGGAAATAGAAAGTGTCTAATTTTGAAAAGTAGGGAAATTAGTGACAGAGGTAGAATAGAAGAGAACAGTTGCCAATGAATAGGCTCAGAGTACAAAATGCTATTATGAAATCTCTTGCTGTATTTAAATTTACAACTATTTAAAAATTATTTGTAGTTTCTGCTTATTTTATTTTGGGCAGCTCACTTACCTCATATTTACTATAATCATCCGCCCTGTTCAGTTTTACTCCTTTTCTGTTCAACTCAATGGGTATTCCTGAAGCTGTAGGAAGTAACTGATGGATCAGCCCAATTCCTTCTTAAGGTAAAAGGTCGTTTGTTATAATGTCCAAGTAAGTTGTTTCTATGTGCTACAAAATTCAAGTTTGACTCACACATTTTTTACCCTGATAAAATAAGAAGTTCTGTCAAGGAACCTTGAGATGTTCTTACAAGATGACCCATCAAATAATCTAAATCTGCTGTTTGACTCTGACTCTATAAAATTTACTTGAGAAATTTTTGTGTTAGAAAACTCCCAGTTTACACTTTTTTCCTATAAAAGGAGAAGTGAAAGTTAACCCAAACTGTCCTCTCAAATCCCACTTTGGAGAGTCAGTCCTATGCTTAGGAATAAAGATTACTTACCTAGCCTAACTTTGGGTGGTAATTTTTGTTCTCACTCAGGATAATCAACAGAATGGCAGCTCTTTTCAACTGGTATTGCCCTTCAGCTGCAGAACAAACAATGGCAGATATTATTTTCACACTTTCTGTATAATTAACTATGATGAATACTTAAAATTGGTGTGACAAGTAACATTATCTCACCAGTATTTTTATATACCAGTGACTAAGGCATTAGGCTCTTAACATGGAATAGTCATTGTCAAGTGTGTGTGTGTGTGTGTGTGTGTGTGTGTGTGTGTGTGTGATATAGCACTGCTATATGATAGAAATAATACAATTTGTTTCTTACAGAGAAAAAAAGAATTTAGGGTAATTAAGTGCTCTTGTAAAGGATAACAAGAGTTGGATTTCAAATGAAAATATTATTTTCTTAGTTATTACTTGGTAATTCTGAAAATACCCTGACAGAAGAATGCATTAATATTTATATGGAGATCACTTATGAGGAGGTAACATTCAAAACCACTAAAGATATCAAGCAAGAAGTATGAGATCTAATGTCCCATTTATTGAGAATGGACCACAAGATAAAATGGAGCCAGGAAATCTACTTGATTTTATTGATTCATAAACTTTTATCCACATATTTCTCAAAATTTTATATTTTAGGAAATGATTCATAAAATTTTCACAGTTTTAATAAAACATCTCTCCTGATAGTTTCAAAAGCATTATTGATATATGCTTTGGGTTTTATGGAATTTTGACAACTATAATCTTCGTTTGTAAGAAAATTTCATTATGAGTTACTTAAAATCTCATGGAGGTAATACATGGCCATGGAGGAAAAGGACAAGGAAATCAACATGATTTATATGTTTTGGGCAAAATAAACAGACACAAGAGAGCTAATAGCATGATACAAAGATGAATATAGAAGAGCATCTCACTTTAAGAATTGTTTAAGGGCTGGAGAGATGGATCAGCCATTAAAGGCTAGGCTCACAACCAAAAATATAAGAAAGGTTTAAAGTATTCCTGGACTTTCTCGGCACTTGTCAGGTGCTTATCTTAACAGCAATGAGATTTGAAGCTGCTTGTGTTCTAAAGTCCTCTACTTTTCCTATGTCATTGGTGAGAAAACATGGATTAGTTGTAATCCTGAAAAGGTAAAGGAAGGAGACAGAGTCATACTATTATTCTTCAACACAGTAATAGCATTTCAGAGAAGAGGTGAAGAAATCATCACTAAATAATGTCTATTCAATACTGTCAGCAAATATAACATCTGCCTTCTATGTATACCTTTCAATTGAGTCTGAATCCAGAAGAAAGATAACTCAAAGGCCTTTTTTAGATAGTGGAGAGATGGCTCAATGGTTAAGTCACATTCTTTCTTTAGGGCTCTGGCTAGGTTTTCACTACTCACATGGTAGCTCACAACCCTTTGTAAATCCAATTTCAAAGGACTTATCCCCTTTTGGCCTTTGGGGATGCCAGGAAGACCTATGGTGTACAGACATACAGACAAGTAATACACACGTACACTTTAAACACAAATCTCTTTTTAACCTCACCTATGATGAACAACGAAATAGCCTAAACTTTTAACAAAAGCAAAAATCATTATTATGACTGTCATTGTCTCCACTACCGTAGTTACTGTGGAACTATTGAATGTCATTCTGGCCTGGCCTGGGTTAAGTACACAGGATAAAGGAAAATTCTTCTTTAGTCATTTAGCTTTAAAAAATCCAATAAAAATATTAATGGAAGGGTTAGGATTGAAGATTTAATCCAAATAAATTGAATCAACAGAGGGAAAGAGCAAGCAAGGCCAGTGGTTACTATTTCTAAAGCTTTCGAGAGCTGGAACCAAAAACAAACAACAAAACAAAACAAACAACCACCATCAACAAAACCAATCCCATGCCACTTTCTTCTCTGATAAATATCTAGTACTGAGTTTTTAGAAACTCCTATGTTAGCAGGCTTATCCAGTTTTAGAATCAACAGATAGCCCAAACTTAAGAAAACATTAGCTGATGTTCAGGTTTTTTGGACTCTAAAACTTTCTCTTTCTCCTGTGAGTGACTATATTTTACAGATTACAAATGAGGGAAGTGGAGCTTTCCCAAGACAAAAGTATAAAACTATTCATTATAAACAAAAATAATTTATAAATCCCATTGCTTTAACATTCCTTGGAGGTTTGATTCCTCTATGATTTGAGCAGTTAAACTTAAGTCATCATTAAATTTACCATACTCAGAGCTTATTTATAATACTAATCATTCCTGGTAAGTAATAACAGAACCAGGAATTGGTCCCTCTGAAACAATTTTCTTATAAAAATCTTGACTGTCTGCATATGAATGCTATCATTGTGAACTTACCCTGCTTCTTCAGGTAGGATATCTTTGGCTCATTTAAAGTTTGGAGAAGAAAAAACCATCTTAATTGATAAAATAAATTGATTTGTAACCTAAATTTCTGAGTTAAAAATCAATCATATTGAACCACTACTATTCTTCTCTGGCTAAGGTACTCACAGATAAATGGCCTAGAGGTGTATACTTACATAATGGTAAAGAAGATACACCAAAGTGCACATAACTATCCATCAATGTTGTCTGATTCCAATAGGAAAACACTTATCTAGATGTTGATGTACCTAAGGCAGATAAAATCCACAGCCTTTGTCCTTAAGGCATCTGTGCTTCGATTCTGAATCTTGCTCACAGCCTCCTTTCTTCATCGTGATTCTAGAAGCTTCAACAAACATTGTAAATATTTGACATATATTAGATTTTCCTGAACTAACTTCTTCACATAGAATTGATTAATGTATGAAATAATTTTTTTATGGGTTAGAAAATTAAGACACAATGGTATTAATGAGTCACTGAAGACCTACGGCTAGGAACAAGAGGATCTAAGACTTAAACTCAGGAGTGCACACACCTGGGTACCTTTGCATTTTGCTGACTCTCAGTGTTTATATGTTCATTTTCATTTGCTTTACCAGAAGTGGCCGTCAGTAAACCTTGTGATTACTTTTGACTTCACAATAGTACACTACAATAAAATAATACTGTCATAGTTTTTACAACCATTTGGCTAAAAAATTGGACACAGTTACATTTCTAAAATTTATTGATTATTTAAAATTAATCAGGGGTATATTCAATGACGGTACATTCTCTTAATTACTTTGTAGGATTGAGTCATATAGAAAACACAGGTGTGAGATATTTTCAAGATACAGTAAATTTCAAGAGTGCCAGGCCTGGTATGCTCAGATGCACTTACGTAATTCACAAATATTCAGATGCGTTGGTTATTTTTGGATTTTTTTTTTCCAAAAAATTAAGGCCTTCTTCCTAAAGGACTGAGTATATAATTCAGAACTCTCATAGCTTTCATTACTTCATTTTCCTTATAGTAAAGAGGAAAATGAGGAAAGATATGGAATATTTTGAATCTTAGTATTTGAATTTATTTTGTACCTTATTGTCCTAATTAACAGTTCTACAGTCCTCAAATGGAAAATAGAATGCTTGTAATAAATAAATTTTACAGGTCAATTCACAAAACATTTTACAAAGTGACTTGCTTATGTTAGTATTGTCTCTACAAATAAGTACTGTATCCTATAGCATCATAAGTGTGTGTATGTCACTGAACAAGTCAACTTTTTGTGATGGTTTCCACATCATTCACAGTCACTCTGCCTAAATGGTAAGATGTATAATTCAGAATAGCATATGTGGTACCTCATTATGTAGTTAATATGACTATTATTTCTGATGATTCATAGTAAGGAATCTATATTGAGTCTTCTATATTTGTTAAGACATTTAAGAGTTATAATCAGTAGTGCATGACAAAGTCAGAATTCCCTTCTCTACATTGTCAAACTGTACCCTGAGGTTTCACCAGAGGCTTCGGTACACAGTGTTTGCTTGCCTTCAGCATCAGTCAATCATCAACACTGAATACTACCAAGGTATGTCGATAAGTATATTAAACATGGGTGTGTTCATTATTCATGGAGTATAGTCACACATATATTTTGCATACATGAAAGGAATAAGGTACATTTTATCGTCTTACACAAATTATGAGCAAGTGGAAATTTGACCAGTGTTAAAACTTAAGAAATACTGGTAAAGTATTATTTTGCATGGATGAGGGTGGGGAGAATCTTAGCTGGAAAAACCATCATGGGAGTTAAGACAGGTAGGTGAAGAGATCTTGATTTCATAAATCCATATACTGTTTATATAGCTTCAATTTCCTAAACTCATATATAGTATTTACATCCATATGTTCAGGAAAATCATGAACAATGTGATAAATAATTTCAGTAAAAAAACTTAGAACATCATTTTTAAAAGTTATATTTTTATCACCCATTATCTATCTATCTATCTATCTATCTATCTATCTATCTATCTAATCTCTCTCTCTAATCTATCTATGACCTATCATGTATCTTTTTCTCATTTATCTATCATTTATTTATCTATTTTCTATCATTTATCTATCATCTATCTCTCTATCATCTATCTAGCTATCATCTATCTATATCTAGCATCTATCTATACATCATTTATTCATCTATCTTTATATCTGATTTATTTACCCATCTAGCTATTGTCTATTTACTGACCAATCTAACATTTATCTCCCTATTATCTATCTACTGATAAGCCATCTATATTTCTGTTGCCTATCACAATTTTTCTATTAATTTAGATATTTATAATATCAGTCAAGTGATTTTTAGAGTATTTCTTTATGCTACTTATTTTAAGAGTTTGAAAAAAGATGAAAAATACACTAGATAACATGATGGGAGATAATGAATAAATGAAAAAAATCCACTCCAATTTTATTTAATTTACAGGCCTTGTTTGACGTCAGTAAAACAAAATGTTAAAGAAAAACTACACAGCAGTGACTGAGTTCGTTTTGCTGGGACTGACAGATCGGGCAGAGCTTCAGCCTGTGCTCTTTGTGGTATTCCTACTCATCTACCTCATCACAGTGATTGGTAATGTGAGCATGATCTTCTTAATCAGAAGTGACAGCAAGCTTCACACTCCCATGTACTTCTTCCTCAGCCATCTGTCTTTTGTAGATCTCTGTTATGCCACCAATGTCACTCCTCAGATGTTGGTTAATTTTTTATCAAAGAGAAAAACTATTTCCTTCATAGGCTGCTTCATACAGTTTCACTTTTTTATTGCCCTGGTGATTACAGATTACTATATGCTAACAGTGATGGCTTACGATCGCTACATGGCCATCTGCAAACCTTTGTTATACACTAGCAAAATGTCCAGAAGTGTCTGCCTCTCACTTGTAGCTGTACCATACATTTATGGATTCGCAAATGGCCTGGCACAGACCATCCTGATGCTTCGTTTAACCTTTTGTGGACCCAATGAGATCAATCACTTCTACTGTGCAGACCCACCCCTCATGGTCCTTGCTTGCTCAGATACTTACGTTAAAGAAACTGCCATGTTTGTGGTGGCAGGATCCAACCTCACCTGTTCTCTCACCATTATCCTTATCTCCTACATTTTCATCTTTATAGCCATCCTGCGAATCCGTTCTGCAGAGGGGAGGCGCAAGGCCTTCTCTACTTGTGGGTCTCATCTGGTAGCTGTCACTGTTTTTTATGGGACTTTGTTTTGTATGTACCTCAGGCCTCCTTCTGAGAAGTCTGTAGAGCAGGGAAAAATTGTAGCTGTCTTTTATATCTTTGTAAGCCCAATGTTGAACCCCTTGATCTATAGCCTCAGAAACAAAGATGTGAAAAGAGCAATTCGGAAAGTTGTTAAGAAGGAAGTATTCTTGAAGTAGATAGGTTTGCAGCACTTTTGCTCTCTAAACCAATGGGCATTTTAAATTACCAAATTACTTTCTATCAAATTTTTTATTTAGGTTTTTATTTCTTACAAATGACATTCATTTAGTGCAGCAGTGTACGCTACCTTGTAAGATAGATACTGCATTTCATTTTGATGAATGAATAAAAATGAATTCTAAAACTGGACAGACATATTGTCATTACTCTAAATGGTACACGGGAGGTGTTTTAGCAAAGGTAGAATTGCCAAATGCTATGGTAATAAGTTTCTTTATTTCTGTGCTAATCATAGGTGGTCAGTTCTTTCTTTTTAAAGATTTTTTTACATATGTTAACTCATAAAATTACTCCAAGATAGATATTTTAAATGATTTTATTCATCTGAAAGAACCTTAGTACATATTATCTTGATGGAATTGTCAAATTTCCATTAGGAGGGCTTAATGTTCATCTGTTATTGTACATGCATTCCTATCAGTGAGCCTCTACTCCTTTACTTTTTTATTATCATTGTCTAGTATTTGCAAATAAATAGTAATTCTTTATTTTTGTGTGAAACTCATTATATTTTAACTGTCTCATTTGTGTGTGCATTTTAGAGTTCTCTTGTGACATGTACCCATGCTTTGTCTATTTTAATATTATAATGTTTACAGACAGTTGCTGAGTATTATGAGGGTGATAGAAGTTTTGCTCTGGTGTTCAGTAAGACCAGCACAACATATTGTTACTTTACATGTACAAATGACTCCTGTCTCATCTTATTATATTGTTGGTACTTGGAAAATTATATTCCACACACAGTTAAGGTGATATTCACCAATCATGGTCAATTATAGTAAGACTGGATTTTTTTTATTTGAAACAATGTATAGCTCACAACCAACAATATGATGTAAAACCTATCATTATAAATTTAAGTCATTTCTATCAGATTTCCATGTATTGTTACATTGTTTTGAAATAGAAGTTCTCTCTGATGTTTCTGTCCCTACTTCCTGCAGTAAATGCTTGTCAGTCTCTAGTCCCTCTGTAGAATTACCTCAGTAGCTACTTGTCTATATATTCATAGATTAATTAATAATTAATTAATATAACATAGTTTTGCTAGATTTCAAACTTCACAGAAGGAAATTGGTTATTATCTTTTGCAATAGAAAATTTCATTAACATTGTTAGACTTATACACACTAATTCATTTAGATGCTCTTTTTTCTCATATCGTCTCTGAGTCCCTGTCCATATACCATCTATTCACAGCTATATATCTGTTCTCTTCTGAAGGAACAATTTTATATTCTGCTTTCCTGTTGATAGGAAATCCTACAGATAGATATACTTTATGTAATTTTAAATATATATCTCTAGAAAAGCACTGCTGTTTTGGGTTCACTGTGTGTGAACATCTCCACATTTTTTGCATGTTGTCAATACTAACTAGTACTCCAGCCAATAGCACTTGTTTTCTTCACTTTGCATTCCTGCCCATGCAAAAGATTGTAAGACTTGTCAAAAAAGATTGAATATTCAATCTTTGCTCTGCTGTATCTAGGTGATGCCAATACAAAGGGATAGAAAAGAAAGTCATTCCTAATCAACATGGTCAGCCTTTAATTTGCCTGCCATATTGTCAGTAATTATAACATTTGACTGTTCAACTGTGTCAGGACACAGATGGTGAGTGATTCACTTGTCCCTATAACTTTGAACAATAGCAAGCCAGAAACACCTCAAACATTTATCAAACAGACAATAGTCATTGTGATCAGTTTTACATCACTGTAATGTGTATTAAATACAAATCACATGTCACTCTGGTCCATACTGGAGTCATAGCATTAAAGCAATGTTCTTCTCTAATGACTGATCTTATGAGGTTCTAATAATAAATGAGAACAAAGGAGATCTTAAAAACTCAGTTTAATAAAGATGAAGCAACAGGGCTTCTGTCAAAAAAAGAAATCTAATTTTGAGGCTTCAGGGAGCAAGAATAGTGGCTACTGGTTCCAGAACCATTAAAAGCTGGTACCAGAAAGAACATCTCATGCTACTTTATTCTTCAAAATTATCCAGAAAAAAGTTCACCTTTGTTTGAACACAAGGGGACTTTAGCATGCTCATGTTGAGACAAGAAGAGGATGAGAAGAATACAGTGAGCTATTTTTCTTATTCTGCCTCTGGTGTTTCCCTGGATCCTCACATTAAATTTAATTAAAGTCAGCTTTAATTAAATGCCAAATTAATTGACTCATGATGCCCATTACTCTAAGTTGGGAAACACATAAATATACAAATATAACCTGTAAGTTGATTTAGTGTTGTTTGAATGTATATGATTTCAGCTTGACCCCTTAGCATTGGAAAAACTCATAGGAACCTCATCACCTGAGTCCCTTATCAGCAGTCATTACAATTTACATACAAATAATAACAAACAGTTAAAAATAAAGACATTTAGCACAAGTTAAAATAAGCAATGAGTCCTTTAATTCACCATTCTTTTAATAATTTGAATCCCTAATGACAATGGAAAGCAGATAAAATTCCTGCTCTCAATGGATTTAGAGTTTTAGAACAGGAAGAGAGGGGTTATTCATAATCCAGACAACTCACTACAGGTGATAATTGAACCCTGGGGAACTGGTTCTATGAGAGCTTGCTCTTATAAACCGTTCAGTTTCTTCATGTTGGGGCTGCTGTTGCAAAGCTACTCTCCTTTAACAGGTAGGAGTAGAAAGCATTCTTTTCAAATTTTAGAATCTAGAAATATGCATTTTAATAATTAAAAACTGAACTGGATTTTATTTCAATGACTTTATAATATCAGTACTTAATACATTCTATATTTCTCAGAGTAAGTATTCATTTATCAATATGACTTATTTTGTATTTAAATACCATATCCAAATAAAACCTAAGTCCTTATTTGTAGAACAGTAAAATGTAATATTCAAGAATAATATTCACTCATGTTTGCAATATATGTTTATATATGAATATTTATATACATAAAAGCTTAATATTGACTAGTGTAACCTCCATCAAAATAATTATTTTTCTGCCTGAGCAAAAATGTATGTAGAAAATAAATTTGCTTTTTAGAAAATTAAGGAAGAGTCCCTGGTATGCTATTTTGGATGAGGTATGCTATTTGGGGTGAGGAACTTCTGTTGAAGCATGAGGGAAAAATTTGGAAGACATCTTCAGTTCAAAAGAGTGTGTAGAGAGGTCTTATGCTTATGTGGACATGTGTCATGTTCAGTCAAATTCTCCAACTTAATTAGCAAGAAAAACAAAGTAAAACTGAATAGCTAACATTTTGCTACACACACCCCAAAATATATTTGGAGAAAAACATTGTTTTATATTCCTATGTTCAGGTGAAACAGAGTAAACACTAAGAAGACATGCACCTACATATACCATCCATCACACACACATAGCACATATACATACATAGTTCAGTATGAATTTTGAGAACTTTAAAAATATTAACACATTCCTAAACCACTTTTTAAAATTTGTTTTTTTTTTTTATGTATATTAGTATTTTGCCTGCCTGTAAGTATGTGCAGCATGTCTGTGACCAGTACTTGCAAAAAAAGCACAGTATAGTCTCTGATACCGAAGTTCCAGATGATTGTGAAACATCATATGAATGCTCAAAACTGAACCTAGACGTCTATAAGAGCAACAAGTGCTCGAAACCTCTGAGCCATGTCTACAGTTTCCTGAAACATTTCTATGTCATGGGTATTTACAAGTTTGAAGAAAGAAGACTAAGAATCACATAGACACATGATATGTTGCATGTACAACATTTATCATATGAATTTAACTTTTTTCTCTTTAGAAAAATCCTTGTCTGGCCCCAAGCATACAGATGTTAAAGAAAAACTATACAACAGTTACAGAGTTTATTTTCCTAGGATTGACAGATCGAGCAGAGCTTCAGCCTGTGCTCTTTGTGGTATTCCTACTCATCTACCTCGTCACAGTGATTGGTAACGTGAGCATGATCTTCTTAATCAGAGTGACAGCAAGCTTCACACTCCCATGTACTTCTTCCTCAGCCATCTGTCTTTTGTAGATCTTTGTTACGCCACCACTGTTGCCCCTCAGATGTTGGTTAATTTTTTATCAAAGAGGAAAAACATTTCTTTTATTGGCTGCATTATTCAATTCCACTTTTTTATTGCCTTGGTGATCACAGATTACTATATGCTTGCAGTGATGGCTTACGACGTTATGTTGCCATCTGCAAACCCTTGTTATACACTAGCAAAATGTCGCGAGGTGTCTGTCTCTCTCTTGTGGTCACACAGTACATTTACGGCTTTGTAAATGGTCTAATACAGACCATCCTGATGCTTCGTTTAACCTTTTGTGGACCCAATGAGATCAATCACTTCTACTGTGCAGACCCACCCCTCATGGTCCTTGCTTGCTCAGACACCTATGTGAAAAAAACTGCCATGTTTGTGGTGGCAGGATCCAACCTCACCTGTTCTCTCACCATCATCCTCATCTCCTACATTTTCATCTTTATAGCCATCCTGCGAATCCGTTCTGCAGAGGGGAGGCGCAAGGCCTTCTCTACTTGTGGGTCTCACCTGACGGCTGTTACCATCTTTTATGGAACATTGTTCTGCATGCACCTGAGGCCCCCCTCTGAGACATCTGTAGAACAAGGGAAAATTGTAGCTGTCTTTTATATCTTTGTAAGTCCTATGTTAAACCCATTCATCTATAGTCTGAGGAATAAAGATGTAAAAAATGCAATAAAGAAAGTTATCCAGAAATGATTGCTGAGAATTGCTCACAGGTATGTAAAATGACCTTATTATCTGACTAAGTTCTGTGTATTTCAAATAAACAGACATTCTATGTCACATCTTTCGTTTTATATTTCTTAATTCACCCATCAAATTTACTAGTTTGTATTAATTTGTTCACTGGAGATTACAATGTGAACTCAGTGAAGTTTTTTTGTTGACTAAGAATTCAGAAACTGCAGTGAAAACAATGTTTGCTTTAAATAATGTACAAGACGAATGTATCCATTGTACTAACACTGACTCCAGTTATAAAATATGTAATTTTCCCATGCTCTGAGAATGGCAATTCATTGAGTTATAATTTTGCTTAGTAACTTGCATAGATTTTTCATTCATGGAAAGTAGTGTTTTTTTGTTTGTTTTTAATACAAATTGTAAGGCAATAAAAGTCTTTTAGATATTTAACTAATGATTTCTTTAAAATGTACCTTTCAAATAATACTAGTGAACCAGTGCATCATTGTATATGGGATGTTTATTTGAAATGGAAAAAATTTTGTTGGATATTCATTTTAGTATTTTTACAGTTATATATTACCCCCAGTTTGCAACGTTTTTCCATTCCTTCAGGAGAATAAAAAACTAGTGATACCCCAAATCCATTGTTTGGATCATAATATGAGTAACAGATTTATATACATTGAAGGAATTATGGGTACTTATGGATTCTTGGTTGATCTGCTGTGTAGTCCTGATAGTCTTCAATGCCTCAACTCGAGCCTCTTTTACAAAATGGACTGATATGTTGTTAATCTATTCTGAGGTACAAGCTTCCCTTTTCTTGACACCAGATTCTTAGGTTTTTCCTTTACTCACATGTGATTCCTAGGTAACATTTCAGTACAGCCTGCCGGTGGTGATTCACTGTTACAAAAGTGTGGTAGCAAAGGGAGAGCAGAATTCTCTCTGTAGAACATTTTCTTTCTTCCAGAAGAGTTGGACAGCCCTTGACTATTCTTTGTAAATAGCTGTCTTTGATGTTTTAATGTTAGCAGTGCGTGAGTATTCCTGTGGATCTATGACTTCATAGTCACATTTTAATCTACTCATTGATTGTTCCAGGTCCTATCATGATAAAGCCATATACTCTGTTTTCCTGTTTTTCAATATTTATATTTACATATTGTTAAATGTATTTTAGATTTTTATCTTTTTCATTTAAATTAATTTTTTTCAGGTTAAAACTTTTATTATGAAATAACATACACAAAGATAAAAGTGCATGAATTAGAGTCTCATTAATCATTATGAAATGAAAAACAAGTCAAAAATTCCATCCAGAAATAGCATGTCCAGTTTCCACAAGTCTGTTTTAACTCCAGCCAGAACCCCTTGGCACTCCCCAATATACCTGTCTGCCTCATTTCTTTCCATGCAGGTTTTCTGTAAAAGTGCTTGAGTAGTGATGCCTTTCTTAACTTTTAGATATAAGGAACAAAAAGCTATATAATATTTTGATCTGACTTTTCATACAGTATTGAGTGAGTAAGGTCTGTGATTTATTGCTGTAACTTATTTTCCTTACTATTCAGTAATACAATATATGATGTTGTCATTACTTCTCTATGCTATTGGTATTCTTACACCTGCTGGGCTATGCACTTGGGACTGGAATCCCTGGGCCTTACTGCATGCCCATAATTAGATATGATAGAGGATGCCACGCAGATTTCTAGTAACTGTGTGTTGTCCATCACACCATCAGTCCTGGGAGAAATGTCTCTGTATGTTATCACCAACATTCTGCTCTCCTTGTTCACAGTCATTCGGATAAAGTTGTAGTCGCTTGCGATGGTTTTGATTTTTGTTAGCCTGTTGGTTAGTGAGATTGACGGTAAGTTATCTGGTTATTTGGACAGTCTCTCTGTAGATATTTATCTATCAAGCCTCTCATCCTTACTTATTTACTTTGTATTAATTTTTGTTCCTGAAAATGGAGCATAGAGCCTCTTACATGTAAAGCACTCTACCAATGAGCTTCTTGCCAAACTTTTGCCCATTTATAAAATGATTTACCCCTTTTCTTCTTTATTGTTTTTTAAAATCCTTTCTATGGGGCTGGAGAGATAGCTTAGTGTTTAAAAATATTCGTTGCTATCAGCATCTTTTCCAGGGCATCTGACACCTGCTGATGCACATTCATACATGCAGTCAAAACTCTCATAGAGAGATAAAATAAAACATACACTTTAAGTTTTAAAGTTTTTATAGTTTACATATAAGTTCTTTGTTAAATAGATGTATCACAAATTCTTTCATGTGGCTTAAAATTTCACTCCAAAAACAAAACTCTTAATAAAAAAATTATATTTATTTTTTTCAATTTGTATATGTTTGGATGCATGTATGTAGACACATGCATGCCAACATAGTGCACCTGTGGAGGTCAGAGGACAGCTCTGTAGAGTTGATTCTCTCTACTTTTATGTGGGCTTCAGGAATCAAAGCAAGTGCTTTTAACTGCTTAGCAATCTCTTGCCAGCCCAGAGCTCTTAATTTGTACTAAGCCAGATTGATGCATCTTTTCTCTAATGGTTAAGTGCTTCTTGTATCCTGTCCAGAAATCATTTGTCTGAGGGTCAGGTGGTAGCATATGCCTTCAATCTCAACACTGTAGAGATAGAGGTAGGTTGATCTCTGAATTCCAGGCCAACCAGGAACACATAGTGAAGCTTTATTTTTCTATAGTTAATGCTAAATGGATATGCCTTTTAAATTTTTATCCTCAGCTCCTTTCCCCCTTTTGCTAAAACCTCAGAAGATTCTGACTTTATAGCACCATATAAGACCTTCCCATTCTCAAGCTTTTGAAAGTAGCCAGGACCAAGAAAGAAGCTAGCAAGTAGCCATGGCTTAGCTAAGTCCCAGTTAGCTGAGAAGCAGGGCTGAGATTCTCTTTGATGTATTAACTATACAGTAGTTTAAAATCAGAGTTTATGCAAGAGTAGTATTATCTTTATCTTGTTTTTTTTTAATTTCTCCTTTTATGTCACAAAACTCAAAATACAGTTATATTCATGACAAATAACAAAAGATCCCAGAGGACTCAATTGCTTCTAGCTCACTTTTATTCTTTTAGTATTTCTGTTTACCCTCAGTAACCCTAATCTAAGGGATGAACTGTCCCGCAAATGGAAACCATTTCCATGAAGGCATCCCTCCACTTGTCAGCCATGCTGCTGAGGAAATGGAAATGTAGGAGAAAAGCTGATTGTGTGAGGGGTGGGGGTTAGTATCAAGAAAGAATAGTAATGGAAACTTGAAGAAAACAGGCAAGAAGAGCAGTCTGCCTTGACTGTGGCTGAGCCCAGCACGGTTGTCTCAGGCTGGGTGCTGTCATTTCTCTACTGCAGGAGGGATCAAGGACAGACAAGAGGAGTTCAAAGACAATTACAGTTTTCATAAGAAACTGACCCTTTGTGGTGTAAAAACCCATATGGTCTTCAAAGAGATTATGAATCATCTGAACTTTAAACAAATGGTTTTGTCTTCTTAATTCTGTGAGTGGAAGTACAAAGAGCTCCAGACACCAATGTGAACAAATTGGTCTAGCTAGACAATAGTTTGTGTAATTCATAATTTATAATTATAAATCATATGTGTGATTTATAATTCTTTCTAAACTTACATTTAACAATGAGTGAAAAATATTCTTCAGACATAATTAAGTTGTGGATTTCATTAAACATGAAATATCTTGAAAACTTAATGCAAGACATTTACAAAACAAGTTTTTGTTAGCAGGAAATATTTTTCTCTCAACTGATTGGAAATATACTGTTGATCTCCTCTCTGCCATTTAATTATAGCACCATACCACAAAGGGTCAGTTTCTTATGAAAACTGTAATAAATTTTTTATTGGATATTTTATTTACATTTCAGATATTATCTCCTTTCTCCATTTCCCCACCCCCACCCAGAAACTCCCTATTTCATTCCCCCCTCCTCTTGCTTCTATGAGGCTGTGCCCCCACCCACTCACCCACTATCTTAAAGGTGTAAAGGTGTTGCATTTCAGATCTGGCAAGGGGCTGAGATGCTTGTTTAACATACCCAAGTGGATATGGCCTCCAGGTTCTCCTGGAATTCCACAGTCCCTACCTGGCATACGCCACTCTCTACCCTGAGCTTTCCATCCCGGGAGCTGCACTTCCACTCCCCATATGTTCTTTCTTATTAAATCCAGACATTTTGGATTTGGTTTCTCTTCTCTGCATTTCTTCTCTTCGTGAGTGTGCATATTCTTTCTTTCTCGTCCATATCTTCTTCTCTTCATCCCCTTGTAGCTTTCCCTGTCTGTCCTCTTTTCTTGGGACTAGTGAATCTGATTCAAATTGGCTCATTTCACTAGTGAGTAATATCAAAAGATATAATCAATTTCTTACTATTTAGTTAAATATATGCATATTCTCCATTTTAATTTTTATATTGTCATAATTTTGAAATGCTTTTTATGCTTACATCATATCACATAACTTATACTGAATTTATTGGTTTGTAATTTGGTCTTCAGGAGTTAGATTGTTTCACAAGTTCAATAAAATTGTTATTAGCTGCATTATTAAATTAATTTTAGGGATTTATTTATTAATTGTCCAGAAGAATGATTTTTTTAACCTTAACCAAATAAGGTCATAATATGATGAACCCATTGTTATCACACCCAAATAAAGATTTGGGTGTAATTGTAAAATTGGTTTAATATGTTTTGATACTTAAAAGTTAAGTTTTCTCAGTAAATGCTTCTTGAAACCTAGTGTATCTCAATCCTATGTAGAGTTACATCAGTTGGTAGGTGTTTAGGTAGCTGAAGAATTACACAGTGTGATTTGGTTAGATAAATCTTGGTGGAGATGATATAATTGTGTCTCTGCAAGCTGTTTAATTTTTAACCAACATTTTAAAGTATATGCACATTGATTCATATAGAATCAGTTTTGATTGATATAGTCTATGCCAATAAAAGACATGATACTTCTATCCATTCTACTTTTAAAGTATCATTGCATATTTCCACTTTCTTGATAACGTGCAAACCCCGTGAGAGATTGAATAATGTAGGCCTAAATTATGTGCCAGAAATAGAGTTTCTTCAAGCAAGTGCTAACTTTGCATCATAAGGCAAGTTCATGTTTAAATTCACCATTCTTCTTCAAAAGCCTTTAACATCACAATTTACTAAGAATATGCAAATGTTCTCTTGCCATCTTCCAGAAAGCACAGGTATTTTCAAATTTCTTAAACATTCTTCAGTTGGGAGGATTCAACTTATATTTGCATTCTTTGGATTATTATTATAAATGAAGTTAAATATTTCTTAATATTTGATGTTAATTCAAGTTATGTCTTTCTTTTAGCTAGACATTTGTATTCTTTGATTACTTTTCAGGCAGTTCTTTTATCTTTTTTAATACATTTGCAATAGCTTTTCAATATATTCTACTTGATACTGATATTTCAAGGTTATGTCTACAAACTTTGTACAGTACATCTTTACATGATGTATTTGTTTGTATGAAATATTTTCATTTTAATACAGTTCAATGTTTTGTTTGTTAAGTTGTACTTTTATATGCTGATTGACTATTAGATGTGAAGGGTTAGTAACCTCAAAGTTTCTAGTACACTGAGAAGCTCTGGATAGGAAAATTGACCTGACTGATAACACCTGGGGAGCTAATGCTAAGGCTATCCACATCCCACCTGGCTTTCAGGGAACTGACATGCAGATGGACTCTTCCATCCCAAACTTCTGCCTTTTCTAGTCTATAAAACCCCAAGATCATTTCAGACATCGAAGGAGGGATTTCTTCAGATTATTGATGTCAATCTCTAGCTGTTTGGTGTCCTTGTCAATGGCCCATCAAAGGTCTGAGTAGTATAAGTCTGGAGGCCAGCATCAGGATTACAGCTTCTACCAGCAGACATCATGGGTGTTTCATTTTTACCTGGAAAGGAAAAAGAAGGGAATTCTCAGGGAGATTTCTCTTCCCTGGAGATCAATGGTTATTCATCTTATTTATAGATGGGCCTGGCCTTGTGGGGGTATCTATTTATTCCATTAAACTTTTGGCAGCCATTTAGCTGTGTCTTCTGTGGTATCAAACAGGCAAATCAGTCCTCAGTCCCCATATGAGAACTGGATCCGGGCCATTCCATTTAAGGGTAAGAGGGACCTTCCACATAGCTATGGCATAGTCTTTAGTAGTCTCAGTGATGCCAGAGGCAATCAGCAGCAGATTTGCCATGAGCTTTCAGTTTTAGAGAGTTAAAGAAAAAAAGGCATGATGGAGAGTGTTTCAGGAGACTCCTTCTGGGGGAAACAGTTCCCCCTCTTTTATTTTTAAAAACACATTTTTCAGAGTTCTTGTAAGATCTGGGCAGAAGTGCCAACAGCCGCTTCTTCCACACTCAGAGAGTCATAAAGACAGTATTTAAAGAAATATAAATCTACTTAATAATCTCTTTTATTAAAGGACTGTTATAGAACAGCCAACAACTAATCAGTCTTTATAATATATCGTTTAATAATAGCTTCTACTTTTTGTAAAATTGCTCCTCTTTTGTCAGTTGGTTGTTGAGGGAAATTAGGATTTACATCTCTCTTGAGAAAATTAAACAGAGACTAAAATTCTTTTGTGGAGGACTTTATCGGACTTGATTTACTCTTCTACAATAGAAAAAACTGTGTACAGCTCTTGCTGTGTACAGCCCTTAAAAAAGAATGTTGCCCTTACATAGACAAGACAGGGATGGTTAAAGAGAATATGAAAAAGATCAGAGAAGGCCCAGAGAAAAGACAGAGAGAGAAAGAGAAAGATGAGAGCTGGTACAAGGACTGTTTTTCAACCTCTCCATGGTTGTCAACCCCACTTCCTCCCATCTTGGGACCATTAATTGGTTTTTTTGCTGATTTCTTTTGGTCCCAGGCCTTAAATAGGCTGACTAACTTTGTGATACAACAGATAGATAATTTGATAACAAAACCTATTCAGATACATTATCATAAGTTAGCTATGGAGGAGACTCAAGATGAGGTTTTTACTTTATCCAGGGTGTTCCTCAAACCCATCTCCTCCCAACCTAAAAGAGGGAACTTCTGCCCCTAGACCAAGCAGAGAGAGGCTACCCAGAACCCTCTCTGACTGGCGATCTGAATTCTTGCTTAGGCTGCGAGGCTAAGCACTGCAAGGGAATATAAATAAAAATTAAAAATATCTCTCTGGGTTCCCTGAGGGACAAGCCTGACTGCATAGGGGTTGATGTCAAAACTATCCCCTCTCCAGGAAAAAGACATCCGGATGGGTATGGCCCACATGCCTCACTGGACAAAGACAGGAGGACCGGAGCCATTACAAAGTCCCCTTCAATTATTGGAGGTCAGGCCTCTATCCCCGCCTTCGAAAGAATAGAATCATCATGGCCCTTCTATACTTAGAGAAGGGAGGAGATGTCAGGAGCAGCCCTGCATATACACTAAAGGCCTAAAATCAGCAATAGGTCTGACATACATGCATGCTAACACAAAGTCTTGGGTCTCTGTGGAAAAACACCTGAAACAGAAGGCTATAAGCTATTGTAAACAGGCAGCTTCAGTGGAAATTTACCAGACTGAGTAGTCATAGGTCTTATAAATAGGCAGCTTTGGTGGGCAGTACCAACTTAGATAAGGACAAGTGAATCATAGGCAGAGCCATAGTGTCCTGTCCCTTGAACCTACACTCAGCTGATACCCTGTTCTGAAAAGTATCTGTACTCCCCCGAACAGCTATGCTCAGGTGCCATTTCCTTCCCCATATCCTGCCTTTTTGTGTTTATAACCTCTGTGTAAATAAGTAACTTATGATGTGATTTAAATAACTAAATAAAAAAAAGTTTTCATACTACAAAAAACAAACAAACAAACAAACAAACAATCAAAAACCCAAGAACCCTATGCTGTATAAGCACTGTGTCCAATTTTTGGAGACACTGTGGACTTTCATTTGTTCTACTTAAAAAACAAAGTCTGCTTCTGAAGATGCTTCTCATTTATTTATTTATTTATTTACTTATTTTCCAGTTACCTCCATTAATCTCCATTAATCTAAAAAATGTCCTCTTATGATGAGATATATACTTGTATTTAGGATTTTATACTTCTTCCCAATTGTTGTACATGCAAACCAAAATATGATTCTAATAGTTAACAAGAAATAATTTTTCGATTTCTGCATTACTTACATTTGATTGAAATTTTAAACCCTTTTTAATTTTTGAGATTATAGTATAATTACATTTATTCTTTCAGTTCCTCCCTCTTAATCCTTCTTTATAACCATCCTTGCTCTCTTCCAAATGGCTTCTTTTTACATTGTTATTGTATGTATATATGTATAGGTGTTAACATATATATAGTCCTAAAATTAACCTGCTCAGTTAGTACAATGTTACTTTTATGTATGTTTTCAGGGCTGATCATTTAATATTAGATAAGTGCTTGGTGTGCCCTTTCCCAGGGAAGACTATTGCTCCTACATTGTGCATTCTTTAGTTGCCTGTAGTTCTTTTCCTGGAGCATTGAGGCCTTTTAGGCTTCCAGTGTCCACTTTGGTATGTCTATTGGTTTTATGTTATGGAAGTAGGGCAAAATTGTAAAAGTTAGAAAGTCACGGAATAATTTGCAATATTGTTTCCTAGAAATGTCAAAAGTTACTCCCATAGATTTTCACCATCATGACTCTCTAAACAACTAAATTTGCAAAGCCTTTAAGGCATCAAGTTTCCATGCAATGACAGTCTGCATATAAGATCTTTATTGTAGAATCAAGGTATCAATCTCTTGACTACTAAATGTTTTCTTAATAATAAAACATATTTTAAAGTCCGTATCTAGAATCTGAAATAAGATTTAAATTTTTTCTTATGGGAAAAAACATCTGTAAAATGTATGGATATATCTGGGTTGTCTTTAGGACTGATACCTATTGTTTCTTCAATAGATTCATCAAACTTCATGTATATAGCAGTGGTACAAAGAACATTAAAAAGAACAATTGAATTACAGCCTAAATTTAGCAGGTGTGTACACATTTGTTTTAATAACCACCACTAAAGAATCATCTGTGCATAGGAACATTTACTGAGTAGAGTCCTCATGTTTGCTGAGTGCCTCAGTCATGCTCTCTTTCCTAACCAACAAGATAGTTCCAAAACCAGAAGATATGGATACTTCAGATGTTAGCATTTACTGCAAAAAGACAGAGAAGGTAATGGATACAGTAAGATAGAATTGGATTATAGCTTCATTGGAAATAATATTTGAGCGAGACTCGAGTAGAGACATAGCCACATGGATATTCATGGAAGAATATTAATGATAGACTCACAGTAAATACAAAAACAAGGCAAGAACCTCTTTGTTGTTAAATGAATGTCTAGAATGAAAAAAATATATGAACTAGAGTGATAAATCACAGGAAGATAATATTTTGCATTGTTAAGGTGTTTAGAAGTAAGTGAAAGGTTATATAGCATTTTATATCATACTTATTTGATGTCTTTCTCCAATCCAAGACTTCAAGCATGGTGAATGCAAGAGATAATATGGATTCTGTTGACTTTGCAACATGTGGAAGACGTAGTATTTATTCCATAATATAAGCTGATTGATCATTTATTAGAAAAGCACATCATTAATGGATGTATGGTTTCATGTGATTATGAGACTCTATAAAATGCTATCCACTGAAAAGAAGCTTCTCTGATTATAACTTAAAGATATTTTAATTAATGAATTAAATATATTATTTTGAAGATATTATGTTCATTTACCAAATAATACTAATAGATTCTGTCCTAAGGCTTCTGACCTTTATCTTGTTGCAGGTTCATGTCTAGGTTTACAGTGACAGGCATGAGTCCCATCCTGAGGAGTGAGACTTACATTCAGTCAGAAATCGGTTGGTTACCTAAATAACATTGATTGCAACAAGAAGCGCCTCCTAGGCTGATTGTTGAACTGAGCACAATGGTTCCTGCTGACTCAGACTTTTCATGACTTTCTTTTGCATCAACCTGTACAGAATCTTCTGTCACTAGAGAAGTGTCATAGACAGTAGCAAGAAACTTCCAGGTAGATAATAGCCTGATCTCTCCATGTACTGTAGACTCATGAGTCATCTTTTCAGCAATAGGATCATACCAGAAGTTCAAACATATAACCAAAAGTAATGAAAAAGTCGACATTGTTTTAAAAGTCTCTAAGTTCTCTATGATCAACAACTTGAAGGGATAAATCTCACAACTGACACGAGACTTTTCGTACTTTGGAGATAAGTTGAATGGTTATCAATAAATCCATCTGGATGATATATTTATCATGTAAAATGTGAGACATTTGTATAAATATAATTAAAGAAGCTGTTTGGAATAAATTTTGGAATTTGTTTGTTTCAACAAAGATACTGGGATGAGCACGCCACAATAAGAGCACTCATTGCTCTTCTATGGGGCCAAAGGTTGTTATAGAGCTTACAAAGGTGACTCAAACTGTATACAACTCTAGCTCCAGGACATCTTACACCTATGGATATTCCCTAATATTTGTTCTCATGTGCACATGCTCAAATCCATATTCCCCGGGCAATGGCCATGTGCCACCACAACTAGAAACGGCCAGCCAGAAACACCAGCCCTGACACCCATGGGACGTTATTGTGGGAGATGGCTCTGCCAATCTACCATGCTATCTCTACAATGCTTTGCTGAGCACAGATCATCCCTCTATCCACGCGGTACCAGGTAGAAATAAGACTCAAATGCTTAAAATTATCTAATTGCTTTATTATTTGGAAATGCTCAATTAACAAGATGCCTACACAATTAGAGGTATTATCCAATACCTAATCTAGATAATTACAACTTCCGTAGACTGCTAAAGACATGCGTACATCCGCCGCCATCTTCCCCTCTCTCTGATCCTCTCTCTCCTCCTAGCTCCTCTTCTTTCTTTTCCTCTTCCTCTCCTTACTCCTCTCACTCCACCTACCTCTCATATAGACCAATTGCGGAGCTTTATTACAAATGTATTGGGAAAATCATCCCTCTACACACCCCAAAGGAAAAAATCTCAATGGTATATTAATAGAAATGTTATTATATCCACTGTCTGATGGTTGTGGAATTCCAGAATGAAGATGAAAGCAGCAAGTGAAGGTGGGGAATGGAGAAAAGAAAAGGATAAAGACAAAGAGTAGAAAGAGAAAGAAATAATATAATCACTGATGTATGTGATTCCTGCTTATATGCAATAAACAGAAAAAGTAGAGGATTTTCTGGAATGTACTGTTATATTAAACCATACTTTACATGTAGAAATGCATAGTAACATGAAAGACAATCTCAGTGATCTCTTTGGATCTTTATGTCAGATGAGGGCATACCCCCCTTTAAATACCCGCTATGACTTGTGTCCTTCTCTAGTTTAAAGCAGATGCTCATGTTGCTCATCTTTAATATATTCATTAGCTTTACGTTTGTGGAGAAGTAAATACATTTAAGATAACAGGCTCAAGGGCATCATAGTGCAAGGCAGAAATAAAATCTCTAAATCATACTGGACAATAATTACATGATCTATGAGACCACTAAGCAGCAAATAGGTAGACAAACATTTCTCTTGCAGATTTAGAGCTTGTTGAAAGGCTAAGGGCAAAGAGAAGGAAGACATTATGCCACACTCATGCTTACCTTCTATTTAAGCTGTTCAGTGTCTGTAAGGGCCTGTTCAGGTCCTTCAAGTCCTGGTAAGTTATATATAGTGAGAATTTAGGGGTATTCATCTTGAACATGCTTAGTGTTTAAAATGGTATGACTTAAATTATGAAGCTATGGCTATGGAATTCATGATCCCAATTAAACTTCAATGACATGCATAGATAAAATGTAACATAATATCAATATAAAACAACTCCAAAACAATGTTAACTCTCCTTTTATACATGCACATATTATAGACTATATAGAAACATATATACGATATAAAAGTTGATATTATTTAAATCTGTTAAAGTCTGGATATTTTGTATGTTTTAGACACATATGCATATATTTAAATGTGGTACATATATGTATATATTCATTATATAATATATCTTGGAGTTGTATTATATATATATATATATATATATATAATATTTGAATAAAAAATTCCCTTCATTTATTCAAGTGAAATAACTAATACACACACACACACACACACACGAAGAGAGGAGAGAGAGAGAGAGAGAGAGAGAGAGAGAGAGAGAGAGAGAGAGGATTTTATTAAAGAATGGTCATAAGATCTGAAGTGGTTATTTTATTTTCGTTTTATTATTTAAAATTGTTTTATTTTTTAGATTTACTTATGAGCATGGGGTGATTGTGATGTATCTACCAAGGATTTTGTTGCAAACAAAGAAGGATTTGAGAAATCTATTGTCTCAAAATTCTTAGGGATCAGAATCATATCACAAAGATTGAAGGTATTTTTTTAACTTGCTGATTATTTTGCATATCATAAACAACCGATATTTGTTATTGTAATTATTTTATATTAGATAGAATTTTAATTTAAATTTAATGCTCTTTTTATTGCTCATTAGGAATTATCAAAGCATAGGATTTTGTAATATTTTAGAGAATGATAGCAATGACTGAGTTCATCTCATTAAGTATTTTAGCACATTAAAAAAGGTAATCAAGATAAACTATGTCCTCTACAGAGCTTCTTTTAAAGATACTTTTAAGTATGAAATTGTAGAAAATATGATAACTGAGATGGCCAATTAGATTCTGGATCCCAAATATTGCAATTAAAGCCAAGAAAGATGGTCCCCAGTGTGAGGCTCATCATGCTACATATTAGTCCCTCTGCAGGTTGGCTTAGGGTGGCCCACTTCCCTTATGCAAGTATAAGTAGGGATATATTTTATAGTTTATAGCAGCACCAAGAAACTCTAAAGTCAGAACTGAGAACAGAGGTACCTGTCAGAGCCAGAAGTAAGTCTTGTTTTTTACTCCCTCTATTTATTCAAGTGAAAATTACTGGTTTCTAAATCAGGAAAAAATATATGTTTCTTAGTTTCAGTTTCTTACATGATTTTCTGGAATTTGAAAAACAGTAGGAAATAGGAATCTTGATTTTTTACTGTGAATAACAGCACACCTAAAGAAGAAAGGATCCAGGTCTGAGCAGTATAAACTGGGATTCTAACAACAGTCCTTATGTACTGACTTCAGATTTTAGGTTACCTTAAAACCATGTTTGTTCAGGAGTATCTAGTTATGTTTCTTCTGTTCATTGGAAACATATTGTAACTCATCCTTTACAACACAGAATTTCCAGTGCATATCTCTAAGACAAATTTTATTTTGGTGTACTCTTTTCTAAACCCAGGCTACTGCGCTACTTTCTTGGCAAATTTTAAAGTTCAATAAATTCACCAACAATAAGTGGCAGCCTTTCAGGGGCTAAGTACTTACCCTTTGTCATAAAACCTAGCTAGCATTTTCTGCATCTGCCTTCAGCACTCAACGCTCACACTGTATCTAGGAGAAATTAAGATATTCTAACAAGACATATATGTCTCTCAATTTGGCTCTCAGAATATTGAAACAATGGACTCCAAAGAAAAGGGGATTTCCCCCAAGAACCTCATGTTGGGTGGAGGAAACTTATTATTATAGAATGAGACTGGATCCCAGGCATGGATGAGCCAGTGGTGGACATCTTGACAAGGACTGTTTATATCTGCATGTCCTTAGACCTCTGTTTAAACTTTAATCCTACTTCTGGACCTCCAAGAAAACTTAGGTTGTTTATTGTTTGTTTTTGTTCTTCTTCTCATAGTGGTCATACTGAGCAACTGTTCTTTTTCTGCATTGCACTATTAATTTGATTTACTGAGTGTAAGTGGTTGAACATAGCATGGTGCAGAGTCTGTAACCTGAAGTTTGTAACAACATTAATACAGCCAAGAGAGTAACAGTATTCCTGCAATTTCTTCCTTCTTCCGAGAAATCTCTTCTTAAAGTACGCTATTATCTTCTGCTTTAGTCTGACATTTTTGCGATATTTTTAACTTCTTATTGATTACTTGAAGGGAACATTCATTATTCAGAATCCTATATATTTTATACACTACAGAAACTGAAAGGGCCTATGTTGTTTTGTTTTGTTTTAAGATGTTCAATTCAATTCTACAGTCCACCATGGCCTAATATGTTGATTATCAATCTTATTGTAGAGGAAACAAATATCGCTGCTTATGCCAGTCTACAGACCCTCTAGTTGCTTCTATCTCAATGGCACCAGGCAAATCCTTCAAAAGTCTGTTTCTCAATGCTTCTTGGAGGTGTTCTCACCTTGTACCTTTCAGTATAATGTCTGCCTCAGGCTTTTTCCTTGCACCTTCTAGCACTTAGGCCAGTACACATAGGATAAAACTTATCTCCACCAACCCTCTAAACCTGGCAGACTCAGCAATCAAACTCAATTTTACTGTATTGAAGGCTGTGTTTTCCCCAGGGTTTCTTAATGTTAAACTGGCCTAATTCTCCTTAATGGGTTTCTATTTCAGATCTTATCATGGGTGTTTATAACCTTGAGCATAAAAATTATTTAATAAGATTCTTCTTGGAGCATTTTCCTCTGCTTCCTTCCTGTGGTCCTGTTTTTCTCTGCAACATTTACAATCTGAAATTTGAGAGATGATGTGACTCATCTAACTGTGATTCCTTTAGATTTAATAAGCAACACTTTAGGCAGATTCCCACACACTAATATCAAGAACTGTTGTATCATATTACAAACATTTGATATTTATAGTGAAATATTTGTTTACAGATTTAGCAGGAACACTAATAAGGATTATTTAGAGGTAAACATTTTAATTGCATAGACACACTGCAGTATGGGAGGCTCAAAAAGAGTTAAGGAATGAATACCACAGAAAAACAACATGTGGCTCTGAAGAAACAGGTTTAGCTCATATTGGGTCAAAGTCTAGCTCTCTTTTTATAGCTCTCTGACAAATGGAGAAATTCATAACACAAACTGAAACAACATATTGGTTGAGGAACAGAAAATGTCACCATTAATATCTTTTTAATATAAACTCACTTACTCAGATGAGAAATCTTGACACATGGAAGTTTGTTGACTAGGTACACACAGTGTCTCAGTTGGTGTCTGTATCTAGCGGGAGTAAGGATTATTGCAGGAGTTGTTGCAGAAGTAGCAGTTTGATCTTGATTATAACATTGCATTGGATACATTAGGTTAAGATTATTGACAAAGTAGTCTGATGATCAAGCATGTTTGTGCTTAAGGAAAGTTGGCATGCAATTCTTTCCCATGTACTATGTAAGAATGCCATGGTTGTTTCTCTTCTCTACAAAGAATTACATTTAGATTTTCTGGATCACATCATATATCTCAGAGAACTTCAAATGTGTTCCAGGTTCAGAACAACATTTGATAAAGGAGATTTCAAAACAAAATAATTTTATGTTTATAAATCACATCCTACAGCTATTCTCAGATGGACAGTCTTCGAATTACCTTGATTCTCTTAGGACTAACAGGAGAAACATATTTGTATTTGAAAAATAGCGATTTGTGAATGTGAGATTTGTTATCACATGCATTGAAAATAGCTTAAAATAATAAGTTGGTATGTGGGTTGAAGACCATATGAGCATGGTTATTGCCACCTAACATATCCAAACAACACTTATTAAGTATTTAACTTTGTGCTAAGTGAACAGGAGGTTTAGTTAATTATTAACTTTCTGAAATATATAGTTAAGTATATAATGTCACTAATTTTATGATGAAACATGATTTATGAAATTATTCAATAAAAGACTTTAAGTTCGAGTGCTGGAAGGATGACTTAACTGATAAGGGCAGTTTCTGCCAAGCCTGATGACCTGAGTTCTATCCTTAGAACCATGAAGTGGAAGATTGTATGAGCGGTCCACTAACATACACCTGTGCTGAAATACACATCCTCACAATAAATCAAAGTAAAGAAAACAAGTATAATAAAACAAACTATTTAAATATAAGGCTAAGTCAATATTTTAAATCAAGATAAATGAATGAAAATTTTGTTAGTTGGTTATAATAAGGAGAAAGTTTAAAATAAATGTATGGCCACCACTATTTCATTTCTTTAATATTAGCTACAGAAGTCACTGTAATTTTTCTTCTATGCAATTATTATTCTTATAATTATCTTTAAGATATTGTGACTTTCTCTTTCTCTCTTTCTTCCTCTTCTACTTCTTTTGCCCTCTTTCTCTCTTTCTCTCCCCAACTGGGGCAACTCCATGGCCTCAATCTGTGGGGTCATGGAACTTGCCTGCTGGATAGCAGCTTCCCAGTAAACATGACTTTAATATACAGTCTAAAAAAAATTATGGCAATTTATCAATTAGACAACTGCTTATTCATTCATTTGATACATGATATGATATACATTATACATGAATACATATCCGTATCCATATGGCAGAATGAAAGCTCTGAGGATTAAAGATAGGGCACTATACATTCTCATATATGCTACACTAATCTACTACTAGTGAGCAAATTTCAGATGATTTCTGACATTAGAGTGTTTTCTTTTATAGGTGTGTTATGCAAAGATTTGTGCTTTGATATTCTGGATATTTTTGCATGTCTTATATTCTTTTAATTTCATCAGATTTTTAATTTCATTAGTTTCACAAAAAAACACTTGAGCTCACGTCAGCAGCACATATACTAAAATTGGTACAATACAGAGAAGATTATCATGGCCCTGCACAAAGATGACATTCAAATTCGTGATGCGGTCCTTTTTTTTTTTTTTTTTTTTTTTTTAATTAGGCTAGAACAAGGAAGTAGGCTTCAGACCTGAAAATGACTTTGGGCTAGGACAGGAAAGTAGGCTCAGATATTATGGCCATCCTGATAATCCCTTAGAAACAGTGATAACAGTAGTGTTCACGTAATTGGGTTTAATGCCTTGCTTGTTTCTTGACTATTTGTGTTTATTATCTTGCTTGTTTCCTGACTATTTGCATCTATTGTATTGCTAGATCCTCAACCTAGAAGTGACATTAATACATGTATGTAATTAAAATGGTATAAAAGCAAAAATGAGGAGGGGGGAAAGGATGGGGGTTCTAGAGAGGGGAAATTCAGAAAGGAGATGACATCTGAAATGTAAATAAAGAAAATATCCAATAAAAAAACACACACATGTATTTTCTCATATCTGCTCCACCTATAATACTATCCTTCCTCTATTCTGTCTATTAAGTTTTTCTATCACTAAAAATGTTTAAGATCTATTTTCAGGTAATCACTTTAAGTTTGCAAAAATGAGACAAAGCCTCATATATTTTGCAGCATGTACATAATTTTGCATAAAAATCTTTAATTCACATATTTTCCTTACAAAGAGATGACTTCTTTTCCCACATATGAAAAAGAATGTGATCTCTCTGTCTCTGTCTCTGTGTGGTGTGTGTGCATGTGTGATCTGTGTGTGCGGTGTGTTCCTACATAAACGAGTATAACCTGCTCAGTCTGTAACCCGGTATGGTATATATGATTTCAGAGCTCACCATTTGTTATATGATGACAAATTCATACATTGTTCCAAAGGGAAGAATTCCTTAGATTCCAATAATTCTTTTTTTTTCCCTTCACAAAGCAAATAATATTGAAATAGTGAAATCAAGTGTAAGCCCAACAAAAATATATAAATTATAGTCCAGTATCCCTCATGAGTATAAATACAAAAATTCTCAATGAAGTAGTTGCAAACTGAATACAAGAGATATAAAAAAATAATATTCCATGAATAACTGAATAACTGTTTTTTTTTTTTTTTTTTTTTTTTTTTTAGAAGATCCATACTCCATATACAGGCTGCATGTTTTGGGATAGCCCCCACTCCAGATGTTTGAGACCTACATGAAAACCAAGCTGCACATTTACAACATATGTGCAGGGAGGCCTAGTTTCAGCCCATGGAGCTAGATCTGTGTAGACTAGGTATGCTCCACGGTTGGTGATTCAGTCTCTGAGAGCTCCAAGGGTTCAGATTGTTTACTCTGTTGATCTTCCTGTGCAGTTCCTATCTCCTTAGGGCCCACAATCCTTCCACCTATTCTTCTATAAGAGTCCTCAAGCTCCATCCACTGTTTGGTCTGGATGTCTGTATCTGTCTGAGTCAGCTGCTGGTTAGAGCCTCTCAGAGGACAGCTTGCCCCTGTCTATTCTCAGGCTGGAAGTTTAGATTTTGGGAGCTCTGGTTGAATCTTTTGATACTCATTCTAAAAAGGGCAAAAGCACCCTCACTTTGGTCTTCCTCCTTCTTCTTGAGTTTCATGAGGTTTATGCGTTGCATCTTAGGTATTGTGTGTTTTGAGGCTAATATCCGCTAATCAGTGAGTGCATACATGACCTATCTCCTATCTTCATGGTGACCTTCTTTCCACAGTTTGAAGGAAAGACCCAGATCTCAGGAGATGCCCCTCACAAACAGCACTAAAATCACAGAATTCATTTTACTGGGGCTCACAGATCGCCCAGAACTCCAGCCTCTCCTCTTTGTGCTGTTTCTGTTTGTTTACCTTGTCACTGTCTTAGGCAACATGGGCATGATGGTCCTGATCAGACTGGATTCCCACCTTCACACACCTATGTACTTCTTCCTCAGTAACTTGGCATTTGTGGATCTGTGTTATACCTCAACAGCTACCCCACAGATGTTGGCCAATTTTTTATCAGACAAGAAGACAATTTCCTTCATTGGCTGCTTTATCCAGTGCTACCTTTTCATTGCTCTTCTCCTCACAGAGTTTTACATGCTGGCAGCCATGGCCTATGACCGCTATGTGGCCATTTGCAATCCTCTGCGTTACAGTGTGAAAATGTCCAGGCGAGTCTGCATCTGTTTGGCCTTGTGTCCTTATATCTATGGTTTCTCAGATGGGCTATTCCAAGCCATCTTGACCTTCAGTATGACCTTCTGTAAATCCAATGTCATCAACCACTTCTACTGTGCTGACCCTCCACTCATTAAGCTGTCTTGCTCTGATACTTACATTAAAGAACATGCCATGTTAATATCAGCGAGCTTTAACCTTTCCAGCTCCCTCACAATCATCCTGGTGTCCTACGCCTTCATTATTGCTGCCATCTTAAGGATCAGATCAGCTGAAGGAAGGCGCAAGGCATTCTCTACCTGTGGTTCCCACATGATGGCTGTCACATTGTTTTATGGGACTCTCTTCTGCATGTATGTGAGACTACCCACTGACAAGACTGTTGAGGAATCCAAGATAATAGCTGTCTTCTACACCTTTGTGAGTCCACTGCTGAATCCATTGATCTACAGTCTGAGGAATAAAGATGTAAAGCAGGCCTTGAAAACAATACTCAGGCAAAATGTTATTAGGACAGCATCAATGCCTCCATTTTCTAATAAAATACTACTATAGATTTATGGCAAACATATTTGTTTTTTCTCATTTGTCCTTTATTTTGTTTTCTACAATTTCATACATGAATACATGTATGTAATATCCTCGTATCTATTCAACATTTTTACTTTCACCTTCCCCATATACCCTTCATGTCATTTTCAAATAATATCACACACACATCACATATCAATAATATCACACACACACAACGTGAATGGTATCTATTTGGAAAACATATGGTTTGCTACTTAGTCTTGACCTTAATCGTAATGTTATCCATAGAACAATGGTAGCTGGTATATATAGTTCTTTTGACTAGAGTGAGAATCACCTAGGAGTTAAACAGCTTGATCTACCAGTATGGGAATTACCATAGAGATTAAGTTTAGGCAAGAAACCATGTCTAGGAAAGGGGCTATACCATATAAATAGCTTGAGATTCTAAACATCACATAAGGAAAGATAGGAGATAGCATATAAACAGTAATTCAACTTTTGTTTTCTTAGTTTGAACACAAAATGACCAAACCACCTCTCTCCTGCCTCTTTCCACCAGGGGAACTGTATACCATCTTAAACTATGACCTCAGATAGGTCCTTCTGTTAGGCTTTTCTTACATAAAAGAACAAAACTGTTGATGTAAACTAGTAACACAGAAATCATTTTAGGAGTTGTTAAAATACAGAATCACATTCGTGTTCAGATATATATTCAAATCTGTTTTTTAAATGTATCCCAAGGAGATTGATAGGTAGGTCATATTTGGAAAAAGACTAGTCTTAGTGAAAACTTTCAAGTGCTATGCCAAAGGGTCTGCCTGCATCTCTACAGGGACCTTGTTTACCAGAGTTAACAGGATACTCATTCTCTCAACTCATTTCCTTCCATTTATACACTTATCAATCTTTTCGCTGAAGGACTTTTAATAAACAATGATACATCTGTACCCCCTCCCCTGCTTGCTTACTAGTTCAATGAGGAAAAGCATCATGATAGTGCTTTTCCGTTTCTCACATATATGCTTGTATATAGAATCATTCAAGAAGAATGAAACTGATAGATAATGATTTTGTATATGTGAGACTGTGGATTTCAGTTTTTGTATTTTGTAAGTCTATTTTCTCCTAAGATTAAGGGTTTGGGTATTACTTTTGGTTTTATCTTCTTCTGACAATTTTGAAGATGATCTGAGATTAAAGATTAAAATCAGTAAGGAATAAATACAGAAACTAAAAAATGAAACATTAGAGCAGATAGTGATTTATTTAAATGACAATTCTATTCCAAACTATAGTCAGGATAGTAATATTTTATATCTATTTTGTAGGTGAATACAGTAAATGCCATGCTCATATGTACTATGGTATTGAGGATTTTGCACAAGCAAGGAAATGCACTTCTTTGCCTAAAATAAAAAAAAAATCTCAAAAAAAAACACAGGGCAAATTTATCTTCAGAATTTTGCTAAAGCAAATGAACTAAAGGAACAATACAAATTCATCTCATCAAAACATCTTATGATTCTTATGTACTGAATATATCCTAAGGGCACTCTAAAGTAAATTAAGATAGTAACAATGCCTTCATTTACTACTTATTCAGTTACTTATTAAATATTGCATTAGTATGAGCTCTGTGATTTTTTTTATTGCTATTTCCTTAGAATTTAGGCCCAAGGAAATGGAATTATTTACAAATACATGGTAATAGTTTTCAGAATTGTTGTCAAGGATGTAGATATTAGTGGATATCAGTGTTAAGACAAAAGTCAATACCCTAGGGTCATTTGTTTTGAGATTGACTTAGTTTATTTAATATGATGATATCCAGCTGCATCCATTTACCAGAAAACACCTAAGTTCAGTCTTTTTTTCCCTTAAAAAATCTCATTGTGGATATATGTCCCTTTCATTTTATTCAGTTCTCCAGTTGGATATCTAGATTATGGACATTTATTCATTTAATCTTTAGTTATAACTCCACATGTAGGTGAAGAAACTGGAACACTGAATTAGGAAATTGAGACTCTTGCCCAAATCAGTGGGTGGTGATGGGTGATGAGACTGGCACTAGAGTAGGAGAAATGGTCCCCTAGGGTCATTTAAAATCTTATCACTCTGTCTACACACCAGACTTATAACAGGTACATTTGAATATGTGTTCCTTTTATCACGCAAATGAGATAATCTTTCTACTAATTCTACCAAAAACTTTTATTTATTTCTCTTAAACTCATTAACATTTGCCATTGTCACTTGTGAGTAAAAAAGTTTCATTCTTCTCATTTATTAGCTTAATTTCTTTGTACTTCCTTATTGAACATTTTGAGTAATTGTCCTATGCTGAGAAGAGGAAACCTAACAGTTTCTCATTCCTTATCACAGTGGGTATATACTTAATATATATAGCCAGATACACATTTAAAATTATCTTATTTTATATTTTCATCATGCATGATATATTGTGCTGAATCAAGACATTTTTCTACAAATAGTTGCTTGCTGTACATTGAGAATATTGCTCGCTTTCCTACTATTACAAGTTCTTAATCTTCCTTTTAGTATTATGCCCTTTGGTCCACTATAAACATTTCATGAATATATATATATATAAGATACACACATATTACATCATATGACAGATAACATAACATATACATATACATATACATATACACATATATACATATACTACAATATAATATATATATATATATATATATATAATATATAAAATCTTCTTAGATTTTCATCCTTTCAGGTACACTTAATTTTCAATGAGTGTAGATAGTGAAATAGAACTTTTCCACGTATCATTAGCCCTATGACTAGTGATTTTAGTTGATGAGAAATTTGTTAATATATATTTGTCTATATGGGATGAAATGAATTGAGAACAGTTACAGTATTATTGAAGGTCTATTAAAGAAAGTTACTTACTTTCTATTAAACTATGTAACTATTAAAGGAAGTTACATATCTTTAATTCCTATCCCAAGGAATGGCATCTCCCTGTACATAAAGTAAAGTCAATGTCTCCTTACTTAAGAGGTGTTACAGTTACCAATGGTCAATGATCACCAGGGACTGGCGACACTAGGAAAGTGAATTCATCTTAACCAATACTAAAGAAATAGTAGAAATAATTAATCTCTTAATGAGACAATGTATTTTTCCTTTTTGAAATTCTTGCCTCTAGCTTAATCCTTACAGTTATTTATGAAGTCACGAGTCTGAACCCCTTTCTGAGTCCTAAGAAAAGTATGTCTTTTCCTTACCCTTCTTCCATATCTTTTTATTTTAAATACTGTATAGAGGCTAAGAATGCTTTTTCTGTTATTGCAGGGTTTCTTACTGTTTCTTTAGAGTTCTGCTCCCTATTCTGTGGGTGTTTGTGCACCATGTGTCTAACCTACATGTTAGATTAAATAAAATGGCATGTTTTTTTCTCTAAATCTTTTTACTCTTTTTTTTTTCCAGGTGGCTACTGGGATTATACCTTATCTGCCCTGGGGATTTTCTGTCAAACTTTCATAAAATTAATCTCAAGCTTCCATTTGGGTCTATACTTATATGCTTAATTAATGAGACTAAAATCCATAAGGGAAGTCCCATATTTCCTGGTATCATATGGAAAGTTCTGTGGGACTCCCTAGTGTTTCCAGTTGAAGAATCAGGTTGACCAGATGTCTTACTAAAAGAAAGACATCTAAAAGAAAAATTACTAAAAATTAGATGTGCTTGTACATTATGACATATATGTGTTGTAGAATTGTATTAGTTGACAACTTTTATTCAATTTAAATGTTGAATTATATTTTTATATTTATTATATTATATATTATAGAGGCTAATGTCTATGTAAGTGGAAATGTATTCATTCTTACTCTTCTTCTATTTGCCTTTTTCATTCATGTGTTGACAGAAAAATTATATGTTGTCAAATTCCATTCCTATTATGAGAACCAGGAGTTCTCAATCTGTAAGTTGCAAACCCCTTGGGAGAACAATTCTTTCACAGAGGTCACATATCATATATTCTATATATGAGAATATGACTCATTATAATAGAAAATTTATGAAGAAACAACAAAAATACTTTATGGTTCGGGGCCATCACATATGAGGAACTGTATTAAAGAGTCACAGCTTTAGGAATGTTGTTAACCACTACATTAAATTAACTCTACTACAACCTCTACACATAGTCTTTTTAAACAGTAATAATTTAGTTCAGTTAATTGTATAATTTAATAACTTAGCTCCATTCGAAAATGTTTGTAAAGTACATATTTCAGCTTGAGAAAAATCTCAGAAACATCAAAGTCCATGAATTATGTCATAATGCTATATCATGATTAAATATTCAACTAATCTTCTTGAAAGAAATACTGATTTATCATAGAACGAAAACCTCCCTTAAGTATCAATTCTTGAGCACCCGATACAATTGGTTCAGCATGATTACAAGGTGATATAATTCCATTGCTCAAATCCCAAAGTTATGATTGTGAATATCCAAACCAATTACTATATTTCCTTAATTAATTCTTTGGGGCATGTCAAAAGATAATTTTGGAGATAAAAGCTCAAGGTTATAAGTTATATATAGAAAATTTTCAGCAGCTTTGTTTGGTTGCTAGTATCTCAGAGAAAACTTTCCTGGGCAAGGTAGGAAAGAAATTATGACATTTATTCACACTTTGCTTTATATAATTTTAGATATTATTATTAGCAATTAGTTATCAATAAAGTAGTGATAATGTTAGTTGAAGGTCATATTTATTTTAAATAAGTATGTATTTGGCATGTAGATTAGTCATAATATATTAAAATTTTATTGGAATTATGCATTGGTAATAACCATCTACTACACAAGTAATATTTAACTATTCACAAATAAAATTATATACTAAATAAAGTTGCTTGAAGAAACACTAGAATTATTCAACACACTAATATTTTGTAATTTCTATTGAAAAAGTCACACACAAAATGCCCTTCTTCCTTAATGCCCATAAAATATCCTATCTGATATCACAAAAGAAAAAACATAAGTTAGAATTTTATGGTTTATTTTTTCTTTTTTTTCTCGAGACAGGGCTTCTCTGTGTAGTCCTGGCTGTCCTGGAACTCACTCTGTAGACCAGGACTGGCCTCCAACTCAGAAATCCACCTGCCGGCTAAGTGTTGGGATTAGAGGCGTGAGCCACCACTGTCCGGCAGAATTTTATGGTTTTATACATAAAAATCTACATTAGAAATTTAAAAGTCTTATCATTAAGTGAATGGAAGGATTATTATTTATGTGGCAAATATTTTTGGTCTAGCCCATGTAATAAGATAAATGTCTAGAGTGCAATATATTTTCCTACAAATGAAGTGACTACTTCCTTCCATATGATAAATTCCATCAAAGAACAAAATATTTCAATTTGATATCCTGAAATAGCTGTGAATTTAATTGAACTCTAAGCTTTCCAAGAAATATATTGTACACAGAATATTTAAGCTGTAATTATTTCCATATTGTACATAAAATCTCCAAGAATCCAGGATTTTTTTCCATTGACAATAATTCCTACTTCTAAGAAATCTTTGCTTAATTTTTACTCAAAAATGTGAGTATAAATATATGCTGAATTTTCATGGAAGAGTAATCAATAAGACTATGATCTTACCATTAGAATGCTAATACAAAAACTGGATGTGATTACATAGGTTTAAGGGCTGTCCCAGAAACATGAAAATAAAGAAATCTTTATTAGATTCACGTATGAGGGAGGTGTGTACAAAAGAACTCACAAAGAAACTTAAGTCTTATTTTGTAAAACAGATAGATTGGGAAGCAAAAAGAAGTTCAGAGAGATAGGATAGATGCAGCAAAGATTTACTCATAGATGTGTGGATTCACATAGGATTCATATTCATATACAAACATATATCCAAAAGAATAAAAAGCAAAGTGAAAGGGGACTTTGTAGAAATACAAAGAGGATTATTGTATAATTTGATTTAGATGTCATATTTTATGAAAACATAATTTTGAGAAAAACGTGATTTTAACATCATTATTTTTCATCTCCATATCTACCTTGTTTCCAAAGCTTGACTCACAGACCCAGATCTCAGGAGATGCCCCTCACAAACAGCACTAAAATCACAGAATTCATTTTACTGGGGCTCACAGATCGCCTAGAACTCCAGCCTCTCCTCTTTGTGCTGTTTCTGTTTGTTTACCTTGTCACTGTCTTAGGCAACATGGGCATGATGGTCCTGATCAGACTGGATTCCCACCTTCACACACCTATGTACTTCTTCCTCAGTAACTTGGCATTTGTGGATCTGTGTTATACCTCAACAGCTACCCCACAGATGTTGGCCAATTTTTTATCAGACAAGAAGACAATTTCCTTCATTGGCTGCTTTATCCAGTGCTACCTTTTCATTGCTCTTCTCCTCACAGAGTTTTACATGCTGGCAGCCATGGCCTATGACCGCTATGTGGCCATTTGTAATCCTCTGGTTACAGTGTGAAAATGTCCAGGCGAGTCTGCATCTGCTTGGCCATGTGTCCTTATATCTATGGTTTCTCAGATGGGCTATTCCAAGCCATCTTGACCTTCAGTATGACCTTCTGTAAATCCAATGTCATCAACCACTTCTACTGTGCTGACCCTACCACTCATTAAGCTGTCTTGCTCTGATACTTACATTAAAGAACATGCCATGTTAATATCAGCTGGTTTTAATCTCTCCAACTCCCTCACAATCATCCTGGTGTCCTACGCCTTCATTATTGCTGCTATCTTAAGGATCAATCAGCTGAAGGAAGGCGCAAGGCATTCTCTACCTGTGGTTCCCACATGATGGCTGTCACATTGTTTTATGGGACTCTCTTCTGCATGTATGTGAGACCACCCACTGACAAGACTGTTGAGGAATCCAAGATAATAGCTGTCTTCTATACCTTTGTGAGTCCACTGCTGAATCCATTGATCTACAGTCTGAGGAATAAAGATGTAAAGCAGGCCTTGAAAACAATACTCAGGCAAAAAGTTATCAGGACAGCATTGATGCCTCCTCCTTTCAATAAACTGCAACAATAGTTTCCTAACAAATATATTTGTGTTTTGGTGAGTTTTTCCTATTCTCTGTGGCCATATATTTCATATCCTAATTAAATGTTCTGTGTGTTGAAATAAATCGTTCTGGCTAATTTTTGACCTATTTCATAGCCTGTATTTCATGGATCAATAGTTAATATTCATAGTCAGTTTGATTAGCTTGAAAACCACCTAGGAGATATACCTCTTTCTCTCGTTGTATAGGTAGATCTAGAGAGGTTAACCTGAGGAAAAATATACTTGTTGAAAGTACTTTGAACCATCTCCTTACCTGAGGTATGAACTGAATGAAAATGAACAGAGAGGAAGGCATGTAAGCAGTCATTCAACTCATGCTTCCTCATTGTGAACACATAGTGACTAACATACCTCTCTTCTGCCTGTATATCTTCCTATCATGGTGAACTAATCTGATTTAAATAATGTATAAAATAAGTCCTTCTTCTATTACATTGCTCCTGTGAGATGTTTTCTCATAGCAAAGAGCACAGCATTTGAAGCAAAGTAGTAGCATAGTTATCACTGCATACATAGTAAAACAATGAATCACATTCCACCTTAGATCTGTTTGTTCAAATCCATATTGTAGACAGATCCTTAGATTAATCAGCACATTGTATTTGAAAAAGGGCTATTCAAAGTAAATGCTTCTGAGTGCTATGTTTTCTGTCTGTATCCCTATTGTGAACTTGTTTTTTTTTTTTTTTTTTTTTTTTTTATTTTTTTTTTTTTGTTTTTAAAGATTAACAGGATATACTGGTTCTCTGATAAGGATATACTGGTTCTCTGATAAACACCTTTCAGTGATAGAACCATAAGCCTTTTTGCTGAAGACTTTTTAAGAAACAATGGTGAATCTGTACTCCTCCACCTATTTACTGGTTAAAATGAGGAAACGCATCATGATAATGATTTTTGTTTCTCACTGATGTGCTTCTGTGAAGGAGTCGTGCAAGTAGCACAAAACTGATAGATTAACTTTTGTATATGTAAGACTGTGGATCCAGGATTCTATGTTTTGTAAGTCTATTTTCTATTAAGATTCAGGGTTGGGAGATCACTTTTGGTTTCATCTTCATCTGTCAGTTTATGTCGACTTGAGTGTAAGGACTAAAATCAGAAAGAAGGTGACAAAAAAAAAAAATGAGTAGGCAGTAAGCCATAGCAGACAGTTATGTTGTTATTGCATTGACCGGTCCTTTTGTTACTAACTCCTTTTAAATATTAATGTTTGTTTTATTCTTCATAAGACATGGCAGTGAGGATTTTTCTGTAAACAAATAAAGCAATTTCTTTGGCAGCACAAAATACCAAAGCTTCAGGATCCCTGCTAAAAGATGAACTAACGGAGCAAGCCAGATCTTCTTTCTCTCAGAATGTCTTATTGCTTCAGGGAGCTGAGTATATCAACAGCTCTATTTCACCATAAAAATAAGATAAAACCATATATGCATATAATCTTGTTCACATTGTATATTAATTATTCCTTAAGATCATACATGTTTTGTTATTGTTCATCTAGAACCACCTTGGCTACTTAATTTTATAATTCACCTAGCCCCATGGAAATGCCAAAGTAAACAGAATTTCTTATAAATATTTGATAGAATTCTCCAACACTTAAATTAAGATTATACATACAAATCAGTGTTTAAACATAACTCAGGACTATAAGTTCATGTTATGTCTTATGTCATATTGGTTAGTCCATATCTGTTGAAAGAAAATGTGTAGGTACATGTAAATGTAAGTTTCTGCTTTGTTCTGAAGATTAGTCTATCTTAGTGATTCTAGTATGTTTATTTATTTTATAGATTCTTTAATATTTTCATATGTCACATGTAAGTAAAACTGTTTAATTCCCTTCCATGTCATTCATTTCTTATTCCTTCCTTGTTTAACATCCTTATTCTGGAAGGTCAACTTTGTGAAGAGGTAGATGAATATCTTTCCTTGTGCCCTACTACTAGGGATACTTATTTCATATATGTCTAGTGTACAGGTTGGCTATACTTTTGTAATTTTCATTCTTTATTTTTTTTTGTTTTTGTTTTTTCAAGACAGTGTTTTACTCTGCAGCCCTGGCTGTCCTGTAACTCACTCTGAAGACCAGGCTGGCCTCAAATCAGAATTCTGCCTGGTTCTGTCCCCCAAGTGGTCAAATTAAAGGCATGCAACACCCTTGCCGGCTAATTCTTTATTTTTTATTGTTCACATTACAATACATTTAATAAGTACATGTAATATAGGTATTTGTTGTATATTGAAGATACTTTACATTCTCCTGCACTTTGCCATAGGTCATTCTTTCCTCTGTCCATTAAGTTGCATTTAGACCCCAAAAAATTATTCATTAATGTAATAGAAGTATGAGTTCTTAATACACACACACTTGCATGCTCTCTCACACACGTACATACACATAATTGTACACATACATATACATACACACACACACAACACACAACACACACAAACACATATGACTTTATCTATTGTTTCTTTGCGACACACCTCATCCTTCATAAGTTTAGGAATTTGGAACCAAATGTTTACATTTATGATTATCTCATTTTTTTTTGTTTTTTAGTTTATGAAGTTTGTTGATGATATAATTTGTTTCCTTGACAGAAAATCAAATCTGAATGTATTATTTATTAATAGATGTGGTGTCTTAAAATCTTGCTGAAAAAATTTAATATGTTTAGGAGACACCTATACTATATAAATTTGCTTTCTTATAATTTTATTATGTTTAATTATATGATATTGCTGGTCTAATAAATCATTAAGACAATATAATTAATAGTTTTGTAATGTACTACTTAGTTTTTTCATAATTGTGAGAATATTTATGGCACAAAATTCCAGCTTTGAAAGAATTACAAAAAAAAATTCAAAGTCCATGAATTATCTCAAAATATTAAACCATTATAATTGTTGAAACTGTTTTCTTATAGTAAATAGAGATTCATAACAAAAAATCCTCTGAGAATCAATTTATAAACACATGTAATATGGATCTCATGATGACTAAAGGTGATGCAATCCCATTGTAAAATCCCATGGTTCTATTGAACACATGTCTAAACAATTACTATATTTCTTTAATTATTTCTTTGGGTTCTGTTGAAAACTACTTTGGGAATAAACTCTCCAAGTTACAAATAGGGCTTGAATCATTTTAAGCAGTTCCTTGGTTGGACCTCTACTGTTTCTGTGAGAAATTTTCCTTAATTCAGGTAGGAATGAATATTATGATCTTGTATTTCTAATTTTTCTTTTTTGTTTCAGTTTGAATAGTCATCATGACAATCAAGTGTCAACAAAACTGATTGAATAGTAGTCTAGGGTCTTATCTTACTGAAATAAGTGAGTATGTGTGTGTTACTTAGATTGGTAACTGAAAAATATTAAATTTTATTGAAATTATCTGTTTGTGATAATCATTCTTGTTGCCAAATTGCATTTCAATAATTAGTTCAAATTTTAATGCTACATGGAAGAATAAATTGTTCATCACACTGATATTATCAGAATATATTTAAGGGAAAGTCTCTAATACCTTCAAAACACTTTCATCAAAAATTAATGGGAAAGAAAGCCAGAAATTTGAAAAAGAGGAATTAGGGTATATGGGAGTGTTTAAAGGGAGGAAAGGGAATGAGGGAATGAAATGAATATAATGCAGTCTTAAAAATAAAATAATTCATAAAATCAAAAGAAAAATACATTATTTTGAAATTTGTTCTTTCTTGCAAAATTTAAGAGATTTACCTTCAGATTATTGAAGAGAAAATTGGATCAATGTCAATGTATCAAATAGGTGTGTTAGGAAGTATGAGTTTAGAATTGGTAGATTCAATATTGAAAAATAGGTGTGATGGAAATTGCAGGTAGTTTGGAAACTGCTAAACGTCAGACACTGAACAGGTGATAACTCCAAATACCATGGAAAGAATGTGATTCTGTCATGGGAAATGTTATGATTTACGTGAACTTTTAAAAATGTGTCACTAACAACATAAAAGATTCTATGAATCTCCATTGTTTAATGTGACCTAGAAGTCAGTGTCATTCACTATAAGGAGGCAACTTACTGTGTCCTCTTATTTGATAAGCTGGCGGTGGAAAACTAAGAGTGATTGGAGGTGCTGGAATCCGTGATGATAAATCATACAAGAGCAGTGTACACTCCCAGGAAGTTGTTTATAGGAACCCTAACTATCTGGTGCCATAACTATATGGTGTCTTCTCTCACTGAGGTCAGACCAGGAAGTCCTTTGCTGTATATACGTCAGGGGCCTCATATCAGCTGGTGTATGCTGCTGGTTGGGGGCTCAGTGTCTGAGGATTTCAGAGGTCCAGGTCAGTTGAGACTGCTGGTCTTCCTATGGGGTCGTCCTCCTCCTCAGCTTCTTCCAGTCTTTCCCTAATTCAACCAGGGAAGTTTCCACCTTCTGTCCATTGGTTGGGTGTAAGTATCTGCATCTGACTCTTTCATCTGCTTGTTGTGCCTTTTGGAGAGCAACCATGCTAGGCTCCTGTTATCTAATTTATTTAATTATTTAATGTTTTCAATCTCGATAAAAGTTGATATTATAGAGCCAATAAAATTTTGTGATGGGCTATATTTCTATTTTATTTGATTTCATAAAGAATATACATGTTTAAAACCCTCATCAGTATTCATGTTGACTCACAGTTTAAATTTCAGGTAGATCAACAATGTCATAAGGAAAGGGCTATTCACAAGGATGTCTGCTGTCTACTGTTTTCCATCGTGATGTCTTTGTGATACTTTTCATATACATTGAATAACTTCTATTTCAATTCAAAGTTTCCTGTGGAATGTCTCCATATAAAATGTTGAAATTTCTTGAGCATTCTTCTACTCTTGTCTACTAGAAAATTATTAAAAATGCCTCAAGCCCCAGGTCATCCCTATTATTTCTCAATGTCTAGCCTTATTTTCAAACACAAATATCTACTTAGATCAAATTGATATTACTGAACCATGACATTTAACTATAATTTTCTTGACCTTTATTATATGACATTAATCACCCTTTTCTAAGCAAAAACCATTATTGGTTATCTCGTTTTGTTTTTGTTCTCCAATACACATGGTGTTCTAGTACACACACTTGTATATTAAGTTATTTTAATTAAGTATGCAGCATTCTGAGAGCACTATCAACATAATTTGTACTTGTGTTTGATCAGCTATCATGAACAGCTTATGAATTTAAAGTACACAGCTGGCGAGTTTGGCCCTATAAGCAATTACTGTACCGTAGTAGAACAAGTCTGCAGATTTCTATTTTGTGCCTTGATTGAGGACAGATTGAAATATATAATTGATTTCTAACAATATTTTGGTAGATTTTGCTGAAAAATAATGGATTCTGATACTTAATACTGTAACCTCATAGTATTTAGAACTTGGGACACATTAGCATAAAGTAAGGATTCTACCTCATAGTGAGAGTAACTCTTTACACAGAAACTATTCTTTTTTGGGGGGGGTAGGAAATGGTTTATTCAGCTTACACTTTCAGAGCATAGTCCATCATTGGAGGAACTCAGAACAGGAATTCAAACAAGAATGGAACTTGGAGTCAGGAACTGATGCAGAGGCCATGGATGTGTTACTACTTAAGGCTTGTTTCCCATAGCTTGTTCACCCTGCTTTCTTATAGAATGAGGAACTACCAGCTAAGGAATGGCACCACCCACAATAGGCTGGACCCGCCCATATTGATCACAAATTGAGAATATTCCTTACAGCTGGATGTCATGCAGGCATTTCCTCAACTGAAGTGCCTTCTTCTCTGATGACTTTCACTTGTATCAAGTTGACATGCAAACACAATCAGTAATGGAAACATATCTTTTGGTTTACATTTTTCCATCTTAAAATATATGCATTAGTAAACTTTCATTTTACCTTTAAAGTAGCCTTCCAAATTCCTTTGTTTAACCCTTTGGAATGGAAAGCAAATGAGAGGCAATAACAAGAGATTTCAGGTAACAGCTACTTGATCTTTATCCAGTTATACATTGTAATAATTGATTGCAAAGAGATTTTTAATTTATTTTCTTTTTGTTTTTTTTTACTTTTCTTTTTTCTAATTTTTTCATATTTTTTATTGGCTATTTTACATTTCAGATGTCATCCCCTTTCCCATTTCTCCCCCATCCCCAGAAGTCCCCTATCCCATCCCCACTTCTCCTTTTTGCTTTTTATACCATTTTAATTACATGCATGTATTAAGGTCAGTTCTAGGTTGAGGAACTAGCAATACAATAGATGCAAATAGTCAAGGAACAAGCAAGACAATAAACACACAATAGTCAAAGAACAAGCAAGGCAATAAACAAAATTCCTTGAACACTCCTGTGATCACTATTTCTAAGGGCTTATTAGGATGATTAAAATATCTGAGCCTACATCCCTGTCCCAGTCCAAAGTCATTTTCAAGCCTGAAGCCTACTTCCTTGTTCTAGCCTAAGATTTAGATTCCTGCCTGAAATTACTTCTTTGTTCTAGCCTAATGTCAGATTCCTGCCTGAAGTCCACTTCATTGTCCTTGTCCAATGTCAGATTCTTGCCAAGCAGCCCCAAAAGCTCTGCCTCTATTCCTTTTTCATTTCATTAACATGACTGACCTGTCTTCTGTTGACTTGTATTCCCCCACCTTGCTTACTGTGATTAATTGAATAAATAACTGTGATAGTCAATTGTATTTACTCTTCTATACTACCTATTTTTCAAACTTTAAAAAGCTAAATATAGACCAAAATCCATAATTAAAATACATTTTAGAGGGTCCCAACCAGCAATTTGTTGTTGTATCTGTCCATTAGAGATGATACTGACTTGATATTATCTGAAAATATAATTTGTTAATTACAAAAGCACATTCTGCCCTCTGCACTAAAATAATTATATCTCCTTTCATTAATTTTTGCTTTACTATAACAAAGACAGTAGAACTTTTTCTACATGCAGTTAGAGAAATTTAATTCAAATTTCTGCTCTACTACCAGAACAGAATGCCAACTTATGTCATGTGTTGTGAAATACTGATTTGGAGGAATAAGTGAAAAAGTAAATTAATTAAAAAATGAAACCACACCCTAATTATGAGTATTTAAATTTTTCTTTATGTGTGTAATACCAACTGCTGTATGAATATCCTTTACTTAGTAACTCATATAGATCTTTGTTATCTCAGTTTGTAAATTTATTCTTTTGTATTTCAACAGAGATGCTATATTATAAAACATTAAGATCATAGTAGTAAAATTGATTCTGGAGAGGATTTACTTCTGGTATCTTTAAATCTGTTCTTTTCTTTCTTTCTTTTTTTGAAACAGGGAGTTAAATTCTCCTAAATAAGGCTTCTACATATACTCACAGTATGAGTCACTGATAAATCTGTCCTAATTTATTAAGAAGACCACTGTTTTGTAACAAACTATAGTGTGTACTTGTAAGTTTATCCAATGGGCCTATTACTGGATCAATTACTTCAATCATCATAAAGCAATTTGGTAACTTGTGGCACTGTCTGGGTAAGCATGATCTGTACCTGTGGTGTCAGCTAATTGGGGGCTATGTGTGATCTACGTAAGACACAACAGAATCCAGAAAAGCAAACTTGTCAGATCATTTAATAACAAGAGATGCTGAAATCCTGTCCCAAAAAACTTATGGAAGGCAAAGATACACACACACACACACACACACACACACACACACACACACACACACTCAGTCATACATACAGAAAACTAAAGGTTGTATTTGTTTGTTAAAGATTTGAAAATCCAATGTACTAGCTCTAAAATTTTCAGACCTTAGCAACATCTCTGTGTGGATGAATAATAAGAGAGAAGTAGGGAAAAAGAGAGAAAATATCTAACATGCATTTTATTTACCCTTCTTTAACTCATCTAAGTGAACATGCTGGCATCTAAGAAAATGGTCAGAGGCAATTACTCCATGGTGACTGAATTTATTCTCTTGGGATTAACAGATCGTCCAGAGCTGCAGCCTTTGCTTTTTGTGCTCTTCCTGGTGATCTATCTGATCACTGTGGGAGGGAATCTTGGCATGATGGTGTTGATCAGGATAGATGCACGCCTGCATACGCCTATGTACTACTTTCTTGCCAGTTTGTCATGTTTGGATTTGTGCTATTCTACCAATGTGACTCCCAAGATGCTGGTGAACTTTTTATCAGAGAAGAAAACCATTTCATATGCTGCTTGTTTAGTTCAGTGTTATTTTTTCATTGCTATGGTGATTACTGAATATTATATGCTAGCTGTGATGGCCTATGACAGATACATGGCCATCTGTAACCCTTTACTTTACAGCAGCAAGATGTCCAAAGGGGTATGTGTGCGTCTGATTGCTGGTCCTATATCTATGGCTTCCTTAGTGGTCTGATGGAAACCATGTGGACATATCGCTTGACCTTCTGTGGCTCCAATATCATCAACCACTTCTACTGTGCTGACCCTCCTCTCATCAGACTCTCCTGCTCTGATACATTCATTAAGGAAACATCAATGTTTGTAGTAGCAGGATTCAATCTCTCCAATTCCCTGCTCATAATCCTCATTTCCTACCTGTTCATTCTCATTGCCATCTTGAGAATGCGTTCTGCTGAAGGTAGGCGCAAAGCCTTTTCCACATGTGGGTCTCATCTGGTAGCAGTGACTGTGTTTTATGGGACTCTATTCTGTATGTATGTTAGACCTCCCACAGACAAGTCAGTGGAGCAGTCCAAAATCATTGCTGTGTTCTATACTTTTGTAAGTCCCATGTTGAACCCCATCATTTATAGTCTGAGGAATAAGGATGTGAAACATGCTTTTCAGAAGCTGGTCAGAAGGAATGTGCTTTCAAAGTAGAAATTGTCCTGTATTTAAAAACTAAATAAAAGTTTTGTTTATGAAAATGACATCCACTTTTTTAGAAATTCACTTTATACAAAAGATGAAAATTTATATTCTTTTATTCAAAGTATATAATCTAAAGGTATGAAGATAAATGGTTTACATACTGTGTTGAAGTGTAACACATGTGTAAATATGGGAGACTGTTATTCTACTGTTATACACTTTTGCATTCATGTCTTTATATATTAGTTTTACTTTATGAAAATTATACCATATATTATATGCAATTTTAATGTAAACAGAAAAGTGAAAGTGTGAACTATTTCTTCCCTCCAGATTCAGCTTCCATTCTTAATTCCTAGACTGACTATTAGCAGTTTTAAAAGCTTTTAGGAATTATATATCCACAAATAAATGTGTGACTATGTTTGTACACATAGACACAAAATTGTTTAAATATATTTTGAAGGGCAAAGCTGATTTCTTGCAAGAGTGTTGTTGTTGTATATGACAGACCTCTGGTAAGTGTGCTGAGATTGTAGTATGTTACAGGATGTTCAGTAGGTGTACTTTTTAATCTCACTTACCACCTCCAGTTTTGATTCCTTGCATTTGCTTTCTTCCTCGTACTCGTAAGAATCACTTTTAGTAAAACATTTCTTTTGCAAAGCAGAATATCAGAGCAAACCTGTTGGGGCTGAGAACTTACCCTCATTCTCTGCAAGACCTAAATGTGTTTTTAAACTGCTCAACAACCTTTTCAGATACTATGTATTAAGTCTAGATCCAGGTACTTGAGAAGAAGGGTTTCCTCAAGGTAATATGGCTACCTTGTGCCTTTATAATCTTTTTATTTTAGAATTAACTAGTGACATTTCACATTTCTAGAACCAAAAATCTGTTACACCTTTCCTTCTTTCTTTATTAATCTATCAGTTTCAGACTGGATCAAATATTTGATATTTGTATCTCAGTTTAAATATGATCCACTATTGTTCTGTACCATGAATAGAACAATTTATAATTTTAGAATGAGACGTCTTCCTTCTTTTGTAAGTATTTATTATGCCAAAGAAACCAATGTTTTTTCTTTTAAGTTATATTTTTGGTAAATTTGCTGTGCTGTGGGCTAACAAAGACAACCAGTGTTTACTAAGTCTTTCAATGGGTATGCATTGCTCCTACTATCAAGAGAGTTTTCAGGAGTATTAGGATAGTTTATTTTGTAGAAATTTTAACATTGTAAAGAGAATAAAAGCAGATGATACAATTTGTTGGGTGTTATAATTCAAGAATGTCAAAGTGCTTAAATAGTGGAAGAAGTGCCAATTCCTTCTTAGTATACTAAAGTCAACTATATGGCTTAGGCACAAAGTTGCTATGTTCTACCAGGCAGGTATTGGGCCATCAATTTGGAACTGCATTAGTTGGCATGGATATTAAAAACCCACAGAAAATCCTTATTCTGCTCAATAGAAATATTCTTTCTTCTTTGCTTTTCAAAGTTTTCTGTTCAGTGCTACAGAAAAGTGACATTTTTCAATTATTTTTATTCTATATTAAGCCACATAATTATTTATGCCATGTGATATAATTCAAATAGCTCTACTTTGAACATCATATAGTTAATATATTCTGTTAAAACATATGAAAATTACTTTACAATAGTTACTAGTTTGTTTGATTCTCTTCAAAACATATATTATATATATATATATATATATATATATATATATATATTGCTATCTAAACAGATGTTTAATTTTGCAAAACCAGTCACTTTATTATTCCTATTTATTCAGATCTTAGGGTCTATGCTGTATACTTATATTGTGAAGACACATATGTAGGTATATATAATACTATAAGCATAATATACATATCAGTATATTATTAAACTGATGTGCAAACACTTACACATATCCAATCATGCTCATATGAAGACAAGAAAGAGTATACCTTTTAAATTCCATAACATCTGTTTATTCGGGTGTGGCAGCTGCAACTTCAAGTTGCTGATTTTCTACTTCTTAACATTCTTATTGAATCTCACTCTCATGGCTACCTGCCTTCAAAGGTGCTTCACATTTATCTCGAAGCCAATAAATGAACTGCAAATTCAATTATGTTGTAGAATAGTTGATTTTTTGAGAACCGGTAATGGAGAAAATCAATGTGTTTTGCCACAGTTGTGGCTTCTCAGACCAAATTAAACTAGACTTTAATATAGACCACATTGTGATCCAGAATGTGCTGAGGAGTATATACAGGAACATATTTCACCAAAAATATAGGGATTTTTCTACTCTGTAGGCCAGAAACCTTGCTGAATTTTTTATCTTACCTAATAAATATGAGGAAGTAATATAATCTCAATGAAAGAATCATTAGCAAAACTGAGATAGTATCTGTTTTATGTGTTTTTAAAGAATTATTTTATTTATTTACATCCTCAGTACCTCCCTCACAGAGTTCTTCCCCACCTCTGCTTCACCTCTGAGAAAGTGACTCACCCTGGATATCTTCCTACCCTGGGGCATGAAGCCTCTGTAGGATTAGGTGCATCCATACTTGTGGTTTCTGAGCTGCCAAATAAACAAAAGGAGAAAGAATGTGATTTTTACAAAACTGAATGTGCTTGTTAACTTTATGTGTTAACTGAAAAGGAAAAATTAATCCTTAATATAGGTGGCACCCTCCATGGGCTGGGATCCCAGAACAAAGGGAAGGAGCAAGGGGGTGAGCAGCAGTATTCATCCTGCTCTATTTTCTGTCCGTGGACACCAGGTAATCAGCTGCCTCAAACTCCTGGTACCATGCCTTGATGAATTGCATCAGCTGAATGGATAAGACACAATGAACAGTATCCACTGGAACCATAAGCCCAAATAAATTATTATTCTCCTGTTATTTTTGTTAAGAATTGATGTCAACAGAAAGAAGAGTAACTGGTACAAGATCTGTAGCTGTAGAATCACCACATTGTTTCTCTCACTTGTGAATAAAGAGTAACAGAAAGAAAAAAAAAAAAGAAAGAATATCTGTTTTGTGAACAAGGATGGAAAATATTTAAATCCTTTTAATATTTTCTTTATTTTTGAAAATATTATGCTTATGTTCACCTACATATGATCTTATCTATCTCTGTCTCCCAACTCTAACTCTTTCCATGTTGGCTGCCAATATACCTTGTTCCATCTTCACTTGTTTCTAAACTAGTAAGTTCAGGTAGAGATGCCTCTATGTACATGGGTATGGGCAATCCACTAGAGGATGAGAATCCTGTCAGTTGCTATTCCATCCACAAAGAAATGATACTCCATCCTTGTTAATCCAACAGCTATTTAGTAAGGTAGGGTAGGGGAATGGAGATAATCTATACCAGGATTTATTCTGAATTGATCGTGAGCAGATCTTGTGTAGGTAACACAGCTTTTGTGAAGTCATATTTCAATAACCATGTTATGTCCAGGAGAGAGTACTTCTCTTATTTGTGACACTATTTTCATGAAGGTGTCACTGTAGCCTTCAAGTTGGTAGAAACTAATTCAGGTTCTGTAAATAAAAGAGATTTAGTGACAGTAAATATTTCTTGTGGTTTTTTTCCAAATATGGGATGTATAATTACAAAAGACTGGTGACTGTCAGTTTGTTTAGATCTAAAGTAACCTAGGTGAAAGACCTATTGGAATGTTGATGAGGTAATTTCTAGATTGGGTTAACTGGGGTGAGGAGAGTACCCTTAACTGTGACAAGAACTATCTGTAGGCTAGGGTCCTATCCTAAAGAAAAATCAAGAAGCAAGCAGAACACTCGCTTCTTCTCTTTTCCCCTTTTGGGCTACTGACACAGTATGGATAGCTACTTCACTTTCCATATTATGAAGAAATTTTAACTCAACTGTCAGTCAAAATAAACCCTTCCTCTCTAACATTGTTTTGTCAGGCAGTGATCACAGCTATGAAAAACTAAAAGAGTACATCTTAACTGCAGACAGAACCTACACATTTATTCTTTCAGTTGTGAATTTGAGGTAAGAGGAAAAAAGTTAGAGCAGTTTAGAAGTATTTAGTGAGTAAAAAGTTAAACTAAATGCTAAATTCTTTAAAGTGTTTATCTTGAGGAAGCAGCATGTGTACTGGGTAGTAAAATTGGGGTTGTGAATTTTATCATATGAAGAATGAGGTCACAATTTTCTAAAGAAGAAAAACTCACTAAAGAAATTTGATTGATATTCAAATTATGATTTCTTAGATTTCAAGAAAAAGTGGCTGAGTGACACAGGATAAGATGAGTATGGAATGTTCTATGGACATATTTTCTCTTAATTTGTTTGACATAAATGAGAAATATCAAACACATTTTTATCTAAGTAATGATAGGAGGATAATGTTCTTTGAGTCATTTTTTTTTCATACATGAAGGTAAGCTAAACTTTCTGTAGGGAGAAATGATTTTGTTTTCATGAGGGCAACAGTGACTAAAGGCAGGCAAGTACCATCTATCTAGCTCATGAAGTCTACTTTCCAGTACCATTTTTATTTTTTCAAAAACCTCTACTTCTCTGCTTCCACATCCAAGAATGCTAATAACTTGAGGTTAATAATTATCTACATTAATAGACATAGATATCTGCTTGGCTTTTAACTCAGAGTTACTAGAGATATTTGACGGTGTGCGATATGTTACTGTAAAATGAATAAGCTATCAGAATTGTTTGAAAAAAAAAAACCACAAATACTCAGGGGAAAGAACCACTTTCCTTTGTTTGCTTGTCTTATGTAGATGTAAACATGTAATGTGTTCATCTCTTGTTAGTGAATATTTACTCATGAAATGGAATGAACTAACACAGTCCTATATTATTCTTATTTTGTCGCCAGTATACCTAATAGCTTTTACAATTGAAGGAAATTGATTACCTTTTCTATAGCTCAGCTCTTTCATGTAAATGGTTTGAAGATGAATATATACAATGTTTAATAAGTTTTCATCAACATTAGTCTGTAAGAATTGTTAAGTATGATGTTTTTGAACCTAAGCTGCTTTACTAATCACACACACACACAGACACACACACACAGACATACACAAACACACACATACACAGACACACGTTAGGAATATATAGTCTCTGAAATTCAGTGACTATAGAATGTATAGCATAGCTTAGGAAAACAACAAATTAAAGAAATTTTCTGAATTAATTGAACTTCAATTCAAATTTCAAATTTCTCTACTTTTTATCCATTTGTTTTTGCATTTTTCTAAACATAAAACAATATAAAATAAACAGCCAAAAAATCTAAAATAGTTGCAAACTGTAATTTTGAAAGAAACATATTTTCCCTACACTAATGCTGGTTACTGGATTATACAATGCCATCTCATGCAGGACGGTGGTTGTAAGATCCTTACCAAGAAGGATGAAGTCCCTGGAGAGATGCTTCAAATTTTCCTAAGCCCCAAGTTAGAATACCTGAGCTGCCTACTGAGAATTGTAATTGGAGGAATTGATGACATCAGATTTCCTTCTATTTTTAATGCTGTAGAGAAAATTGTCTACTTTATATATATAAGCAAATATCTTCCTTATTAGCATTGAAGGCCCATTTATTTTTCCTACTTCCATAGTTCTTTAGAGGTAAGTTGTTTGAAAATAGCCACAGTGCTGCTTTATAAGTTTTTGGTGATATTTTATTTTTCATAGAATACAAACATTTATTCATAAGAGTCAAGTGTGACTAGATAATTGCAATGTAATCATGCATATTTTGACTTATCTGTGTGTATATATAGTACTAAGGTTTAAGGTCTGAGAATTTGTATTTTGCATATTAAATAAATAGTCATGTGCCCAAGTGGAAGATTGTAATTTCAAGCCATCTGACATTATATATACAGGCCATTTCTCAATAAATACTGAAATTAAATTTATATGTATATTTATTACACATGACATATTTATCTATCAATCTAACATCTGTAATCTATCTCTCTCACATATTTATAGAAAGAGGAAAGTACCACATATAGAGAGAGAAAGAGAGGAGGGGACAAGGACATTTTACAGTGGAGTAATTAAAATTGCTCTCCAAATCTCAATCAGTCAGATCTCAGTAGTTAATCTGATTGAGAACAAATGAAAACATGGAAAAATTGCTATTTGTTTGTTTTATATTTTGGTTTAGGTTTGCCTTTCTCTCCACAGTGCTATTATTTAAGATAAATTCTTACTTTGAGAAGTAATAGTTATATACTTACGGGATGTAGTTGAATGTTAACCGAGACTCTGAATTCCCAGAATGTGATGAATCATCACTGGGTTTTATCTACTTTCATAACTGTAAATAAACGTCCTGAACTATGTCACTTCTACATCCCAATCCAGATCTGATATTTGAATAATTATCCTGTATAATTTTACTAAGTTAACTGAAAAACTGATATAAAGTTTTTCCAAACAATTAATGTAGGATATTTTTTTACTAATTGGGAAATATATCATATAAAATATAAATTATAATTTATAAAGACATAAAATTATTATAAACTACCCCTTTAAAACACTTATATACACAACATAAAGATTTTACATGGTTTGGTCTAAAATCGATGTTATCACACAATTTCTTAGTTATTCCTCCTTTTAGTAAAGTTACCTAGAAAATTATATCTCAGAAATGGTAAGTTCATATATGTATTTACAATGAGTGGAAGTCTTAGAATTAGAAGTAGTTATGAGGTTTAAACGTAAAATGAACAGAGCAGGAATGGAGATCCGTAATAATTCTAGATTAGACTATGGTTTATGGTTCAAGAGAAAATACAAACAAAATTAAAGAGTGGAGTCTTAAATAGGTTGTTAGAAGACAGTGTGTGTTTGGTAATGTTTAAAACATTAATTTGAAGTCTACTGATAGACTGATAGGAAGAAGGGGTATGGAAAAGATAAAAAAAATCATTCAGAGTGGTAATTCTAACAAAATATTTAAATGGTTGACCTTTTTATGGCTTGTCTCTTCCAAAATAAAATTTCTATTTTTCTTTGTAGTCCATCATGAGAGAAAACTTCACTTCTGTGACTGAGTTCATCCTCCTGGGACTTACTAGCCATGTGGAGCTTCAAATTCTCTTCTTTGTGCTGTTTCTGGTGGTATATGTGGTCACAGTGGCAGGCAACCTGGGCATGATCCTGCTCATCAAGGCCAATGCCAGGCTCCACACGCCCATGTACTTTTTCTGAGCCACTTATCCTTTGTGGATATGTGCTTCTCTTCCAATGTGACCCCAAAGATGCTCCAGATTTTCCTTTCAGAGAGGAAAACTATTTCCTACTCTGCATGCTTGGTCCAATGTTACCTCTTCATCGCGTTGGTCCATGTTGAAATCTACATCCTGGCTCGATGGCCTTTGATCGATACATGGCCATCTGCAACCCTCTGCTTTATGGTAGCAAGATGTCCCGGGGTGTATGCACATTTCTAATCACAGTGCCTTATGTGTACGGGGCACTCACTGGTCTGATGGAGACCATGTGGACTTATAACCTGGCTTTCTGTGGTCACAATGAAGTCAATCACTTCTATTGTGCTGATCACCACTGATTTATAGCTGGCTTGTTCTGACACTTATCGCAAGAAACCTCATGGTTTGTTGTAGCTGGATTTAACCTCTCCCTCTCCTGTCATTATTCTCACTTCCTACCTGTATATCTTTCCTGCTATTCTAAGAATAAGCTCTAAAGAAGGCAAGCACAAAAGCTTTCTCCACCTGTGGCTCCCATTTGACAGCAGTCACCATATTCTATGCAACTCTTTTTTTCATGTATCTCAGACCAACATCCAGAGAATCTGTAGAACAAGGCCAAAATGGTTGCTGTGTTTCATACCACTGTCATTCCCATGTTTGAACCCCATGATTTACAGCCTGAGAACAAAGATGTGAAAGAAGCAATTAAGCAAGAATTGTCACATCAAAAATATGTACTTTTCTGAAAAAAAGGATTCAATTTTCTTTTGCACTCATGGCACTTTTTGTAGGAATTATCATTGTTTTCTAAAGCTGCAGAAATAGTACTGGAAGGAAGTTAAAGTATGACAAGACAACAGGAGAGCAGGGGATTCCAGGAGTTTAAATTTTTTTCTGAAATTGAAACTCATTAAATTTTGGTTATAAAATTTCATATGTCCACATTTGTCTCTTCTTTAACCTAATTTTATTTTATGTTCTTTGGACTTTCTGCACAAGGACCCTGTGTTTTTCACCCCTTTGAATTTATGGCTTTCTGCTGGAAGATGGGTTATGTTAGAATTTATAGGTGTCACTTTTCTTTCAGCACATCATTTGCTTTCTCTTTAGTATATTTATTATTATATTTAAGACATTGGCTATTGGTTGTAAGTAATGATATGTAATTCTAAGACCAAAAACCAAAAAAGTACAGAATAGTGATGGATACCTTTTGTTTTTAGGATCATCTGTTGAGTGTGCTTGTTTAACAACATGATATGATGTTTCTTAAGAAAGTTGAGTATTAAACACCATGAATTCCCAATTACTGTATTTTGGCAGAATTTTTCTGTGCATTTACTGAAATGGATAAAATTAATTCTTTCTTCATAATTTTAAAATTATTGTTGAACATAATAGTTGGGAATTGTCAAATACTGTCATATGGTGAGTACAAATGCCTTTTTCATTTATACACACTCATAATTTTTTATACAGAACAAATTTATCTTCATTTCTTTGAAGAATTAAAAAATTTTGAAATCCTGTGTATATTTCTACTTATCCTTTTTAAATCTGAACTTGATTCGCTGTATATTTTTATTAATTTTAAGTACTAGAATTTTTACAAATTCCTGATTCCTCACTAATTGAGTTCCTTTTGTTTTACAATAGAATTTTTAATATTATTCTAAATTAAAATAGATATTACTATGGGTTTATAATAGTTATGTCTTTAAAATAATGAGACTCGAGAGGAGGATTCTGGCCGAATGTGATAAAGGGAAAGTCCAGAGTAATACCAAAGAGTCAACTAGTCTGGACCATGGGACTCTCAGGGCCTAAATCACAAACCAAAATAAATACACAGAAGGACTTAGGCCCCCCTGAATATATGTAGTAAATGTGCAGCTTGGTCTTCATGAGGGTCTCAAAAAAACTGGAGAGGGCCTACCAAAAAGCTGTTGCCTGTGTGTAGGCTATGTTCTTCTAGCTGGGCTGCCCTTTTCTGGACTCATGGTAGAGGAAGTGCTCTAGTCTCACAAAAACTTGATGTGCCAGGGTGGAAGAATACCAAGGGGCTCCACCCACTCAGAGGAGAAGGGGGAGGTAGGGATGGAGAAAGGATTGTGAGAGGGGGTGAGCAGGAGGGGACCAGTGGGGGGATATAAAGTGAATAAGAAAAAAAAAATATGACAGTTGAATCCAGGGTCTTTTAAATCTTAGACAAGCACTGTGAATAAAACTAAAATCACAACCCACAGCCTTTTTATAATCTTACTGTTTTAAATGAAAATGCATTTTGAGCTTCAAATAAAATGTTATGCAGTCATTTCCTGAACCACAGCAGAAAATTTGATAATTTAGAATTTAAGTTACTAACTGCTTTCACTTTAGTTACTTTTGCAAAAACTATGAGGAAACTGGTACAACAGAGGACAGCTGTTAGCTCAGATCTTTTGGTGGTGATCTGTCTGGGAGGCTGTGTCACTTTTTGTTCTGTGATTTAAAAACAGTCAGGCTGATATTCAAAGGAGACAAAGAAGATTGTTTTGCCAATCTGTAGGTTGTGGATTTGTCCTATTGCCTATGTCCTTTGCCATACAGAAGCTTTTTTATTTTTTTTTTTTAGAGATCAAGTGTCCATAAATGTGTTTTATTTTTGGGTCTTCTATTTTTCTATTATTACATTTCCCGTCTGTCTCTGTACCAAAACCATGTAGATTTCATCACTACTGCTCTGTAATTACATATAGAGGTCAGGGATTTCCCCACAAAAAGTTCTTTTACTGTTAAAAATAGTTTGCAATGGGCAGAGGGAACTTTTAGAGTCACCTATAGTAGAAAAGCAGGGCAATCAAGTAAAGGGATCAGTTGCCACCCCACAGTTAAAATCTCTGACTCAGAATTGTTAAAGAACTGCGGGGACAAAAATAAAAGAGAGCCTGAGGAAAAGGATGTTCAGAGACAACCCAATTATGGGATCAAGCTCAGGGGAAGCCCAAGGTCTGACACTACTACTGATGCTATGGTGTGCTTACAAATAGGGGCCTATCATAACTACCCTAGGAAAGGCCCAACCAACAAGCAGCTGAAGGAGTCAGATGCAGACATTTGTACACAACCAATAGAAACTGGTGTCACTGTGGTTGAATTGGGAAAAACTAGAAGAAGTCAACAGGAGGGCAACCCTAGAGGAAGACCAGCAGGGCTCACTAATCTGGACTCCCAAGATCACTCCAGATTTCTGAGCACCAACCAGGCAGCATTTCACCAACTCATATGAGGCTCCCAACACATATACAGTAGAGGATTGTGGGTCTGGACTCAGTCAGGGAAGATGCACCTATATCCTTGAGAGACTTGGGGCCAAAGGACTGGGGAGGTCTGGAAGATGTGTGTTTATGGGGGGATTGGGGCATCTCTCCCTTTGGGGAGATGAGGGGAAGGAGAGTATGCGATATGGAACAGTTGGAGGGTTAGACTGTCAGGGGATAAAGTCTGGACTCAAAAAAAAAAAAGATTAAAGAATAAATTCTAAAAAAAAGAAAAGAAAAGAAAAGAAAAGAAATAGCTTATATTCTAAAATGTTAAAAAAAAAGAATTGTTTTCACTATCCTGCATTTTTTGTTTTTCCATTATGAAATGGAGAATGTTCTTTTCATGTCTTTGAAGAATTGTGTTAGAATTTCGATAGGGATTTAATTCAACCTGTATATGGCTTTTGGTAGGATGACCATTTTTAATATATTACTACCAATCTAGGAACAAGGGAGAGCTCTCTATTTTTCAAGGTCTTTTTTAGATTTGTCTCTTGATAGACTGAAGTTCTTCTCATCTAGATCTTTCACTTGTTTGATTAGAGTTACCCAAGATTTCTTTCTATACATTTGTGACTATTGTTAAATGTGGTATTTTCCTATTTTTCTTTCTGCTGCCTGTTTTATCTTTTCTATAAAGGAGGGCTACTGATTTGTTTCAGTTAATGTTGTTATATCCAGCAACTTAGCTGGTGTTGTTTATCAGCTGTAGAAATTCTCTGGTGTAGAATTTTTTGGGCATTATGTATACTATCCATCATCTGCAAGGAGTGATAGCATGATCTCTTCTTTGCCAATTTGTATCCCTTTCATCTCATTTTTTGTCTGTATTGGTCTAGCTAGAACTTTGTGTACTATACAGGGAGAGTGGGAAGCCATGTCTTGTCCCTGATTTTATTGGTATTACTTCATAATATCTCTCTATTTAATTTGATATTGGCTCTTGGTTTGCTGTATTTTGCTTTTAGTATATGTAGATTGAACTTGAATTTCTTATCTTTTCAAAAATTTTAACATGAAGGGGTGATGTATTTGGTCAAATAGTATCTGATGAGATAATCATGTGATTTTTTTTTCTTTGGGTTTTTTTATATAGTGGATTACTTTTAAAGGGATTTTGTTATTAAAACTAAACCTTGCATCTTTTCCCAACCACACTCCCCCAAAAGAGGGACTAATATCCAAAAAATTAAAACAAAAAACCAAACCTAAAACAAAAATAACCAAACAAAATTCCAACAGAGGAATTAAACCAGGAATGTAAAAAAATTTAAAAGATTAGATCACGGTTTTAAAAAAATCAAACAACCCCGGATACCCTAACCCCTCAAAATCATAACACACATTCAAACTTAGAAAGGGAACCCCCATTGGTTGGGGGGATTAGGGACAACATCTGGAATCATCTGGGAAATTCTTTTTGGAATAACCCCCAAGGACCAACCACCTTAATGATTCTAGTTTACTCTTCAAATGCAGAGAGCACGGTCTTGCTTCATTAATGCCAATCACTTTAAATTTGGAGTTTGCTTAGATAAAAGGCCATCAGTCATAGCTGCCTTGATTTGTGTGTTTATGTGTTTTATAAGACTGTGGGAAGCTGGAATGCCTAATGTGCTTTACCTAGAAGTTGGGTCTCAAATGAAATATTAATGGTAATGATAAACAGTGTATTTATTCATTGTGTAACTAGCGCTCTGATGAGTAATTTCATTTGAAAGCAACCTTGTAAGCAATATGTATGTGATAGGTGAAAATGTGAAACTTGAATGGAAGGAAGTACTTGCCCCAAGTTGTAAGAATAGGTTTCAGACAGGCTTCCCACATCATGAGATATGCACATCAATAAGCACAGGCTATTGAGAGTTTAGGAGGGAGTATAAAAAGGAATCTAAACCACAATAGAAGTGGAATCAAGTCCTTCAGCAAGGCCCAGATCTGTGTCTCTCAAAAATGTAAATATCCAGTACTGCTCTGTTTGTCTTAAATAAAAAACGAGATTATCTGGATAGAGAAGAGGGAGTTTAAAAGGGGACAGGAAGGCTGCAGTCTCCCAAACAGGAAGAGAGTGAGAACTCAAAAAACACAGGCAGAGAAGAAAGTGAGCACGTGTGTCAGGGTTGGGGGTTTGGGAGAAACAGAAGGACTTAGAGGGGTCCTTGTGGAATGCATGTGTGACATCCATTTGGGTCTGTTAGTGGTAAGACTTATTAATCATAGTTTGGCGGCGGGGGAGGGCATTTCAAATATGACATCAATCTAGAATATACTTCCAGAAGAATAATGGGTGATAAGACTGGGAGTCGACAGAGCAGTGACGTAATTCTAGTGTCCAGGAATTAATTACTACAAAATTATGTTTGTTTTGGTGGTGGAGCCATGAGCCAAGTATAACAACAGATTTGAAAATAAGACTTTGTGGAACTGAAGAAATGGCTCGTTGGTAAATTGCTTGCTGCAAAAGCACGAGTACCTGAGTTTGATTCCCAACACCCAAATAAAAATCTGCACACCCTGGTGCATACCTATAATGCCCACAGTGGGAGGACAGACACAAAAGAATCTCCGGGGCTCCCAGGCCAGCCACTCTAGCCTAACTATTAAGTTCCATGCTCAGTAGAGACCCTGTCTTCAGAAATAAAGTGGAAAGCAACTGAGAAAACGCTCACAGGTGCATACAGGACCACCTGCTCAACTGGCAAACGTTGAAAACACTTTCAGTTTGCTTTCTAATTCTCAAATGGCCAACCTTGTTTCCCTTTGGTTAGTTAATCTAACATTACTTTATTCCAGAGAGGAAATCCAGTCTTCTGCATCAAATCCACCTTGTCCAAAAATTCTTTATGTTCCTCCTCTAAATTTGAATACACACACAACACACACACAACACACCACAAGCTCTCGGTAGTACCTGAAGGCCCGCTGTGGAAGGATAATAAATTACTTGGAGACCACACCTTGACCCTTGTTTCCAATGTTGCTCAACGCAGCTCAGCTCCATCACCTGCACCTGTTATTAACAACCAACATGAGAGCACCAGCTCTTCCTGCTCCCTCAGAAACACGCTGGCTGTCATTCTGTCTGTTCAATCTTCCTACCTCACAGCAAATCGCCTTCAACCTTTTAGGAAAACAGCAAACTCCAAAGGCAACTTGCTGAAATCTCAGTGGAGAACAGGAAGCTGTTTGCACCTGTAGCTCATAATTAATTGGCTGTGTGACACTCAGCAAGTCACCTCCCATCTCCAGCTCCACTAAGTCTGTCTAAGGACAGGACTGAGGATGTTAAGACACAACGGACTTCGGGTGTTTTCAACACCAATAGTGAATAATCTGCCTCCCATCACAACTTTGATCTTAAGAAAACACCAAGAACTGGCTGGCTGGGTCCCATCTTATTTTCCTTTTATCCCAGGACTGCTTACTCCTTTGGTGGCCTACAGTTTCTCTGTGACTCTGATCTACCATAACTGATGCTCTGTTGATCTTGGCTACTTTCCCTGAACACTCTGAACCTTCTCGTTGGTGTTCAGGAGCCCCTCCGTCTGCAAGCAGATTTAGAATTTCCATATTAGTGCACACACAGACTGGCTCCTACTCCACAGTTTCCGTTTGCATTGTTCAGGAAGAGTTGCCTCTCTGAAAGACTCAGGTAAAGTGCCAGGAAAATATTTATCTGCTCATTGGTGCTTCATTTGTGGCCAGACTTAGCCCTTCCCTATTGCAAGTTCTGCCCTTAGGCGCCATGACTCATTCACCAAGCAGTAGGGATCAGCAGTCACCTCCACCCTTACCAGCTGGAAAAAAAAACAGCTTAGAGCTCCTTTCTTCCCAAATTCTCTGTCCACTGCCCACCTAGAATCAACACTCCCTGATCACTGATTGCCTTTTCTTTTTTGTAACACTCTGTGGCAATTAAACTGAGCACCCTTACAAGGAAGGAACAAGGGAAATTTCTTCTCGTAACTGTCATCTTAAAAATAGACAGGTTGGAAAGATGGGTCAAAGGCTATAGAGTAGAGAATGTTCTATATCAAAGCAAGAAGTTTATTTGACTCCTGGCTGAGTTTGGCCCATCTCTCCAGATCAGTTGCTTGTGACCTTTGGCCTTTCCACAACCTAGTTTCAGAGTAGAAGATTACACTAAGTGGCTGGCTCCTGTCCCTACAGTCATGCAGCTCCTGAGTCATGTTTACAGCTAATGTGGCTTTAGGGGCATTGGTCTGTGGTAGTGATAAAACCAAGTCATCACCACTTAACATATTTACACAGAGGTCAAAGCCAAGCCCAAACATGCATAGTGCTCAGCTGTGTTGTCGGGTGGTAGATTATCAAGTAGTAGTTGTCTGAAAGGGCTACTAGACCAAAACACTGACTTTTACAATTGGATCCAGATAGCAATTCATAATAAAGGAAAGAGCACTAAATACTTAATCACATAATTAAATACATAATATGGGAAATACCACTGAAAAAGCACACAGACTATGCGGGTACCAAGAGACTCCAAACTAAAATCAATCTAGGAGATAAAACATGTATCATAGGTAGTAAGTCAGTACATGTAATCTATTTAGACCCTTGAATAATATTTATCCCAAAGGTTAATTTTAAAAAGGTAACATGAGGTGAAGGTAAGTAGTGGAATGTTGACCTTCCAATCAATACTCTAAATTTGAGCCCCAGACATGAAAGAGGGAAAAATCCCACAGGCTGATGTTATCAAAACTCATTCTAATTAAGGCACTAAATAATATGCTATAAAAATCCTAAACTCATAGTTGACCTTAACTGAATGTGGGTGGTGAACATAAACTTTGAACAAGCAACTCACAAGAATTTGTAAAAATGACCCAGTTCGGTGTGACCAGCTACATAAAGGAACCGATTCGGTATACATTTACTTGATTGCAAGCTCCGTGTCCATCTCTGCTCAGATCTGTACGCAGGCCTATTGAGGCCATCCCCCGTGTAGGACTTTACTTAGAAAAGGAACAAAAAGCTGAATGCCCTCAATGTTTCAATGCAGGTGTTTCTCACCTTCTCATAAGCAGCTGCTGGGTCTCAGAGCCAAGGACATCAGCCTGGCAAATTGTGAGAATACGGAGAAGGGGACAACCATTAGGTCTACATATACACTATTTCCTCAAACTCAACGTCTGTAGAAAATTTAGTAACTGAACTGATGAGAGATTACCTATGTCTAGTTTTTCCTCCCTTTTTTAAACCAAATATTTAAGTTTTTTCTTTTAAATTAAGGACTATCTGATATGTAGAAGCCAAATGTCTTTTGGTTTTCCAGAGTAGAAATAATCCAATATGTGTGTGTGTGTGTGTGTTGTGTGTGTGTGTGTGTGTGTATATATATATATATATATATATATATATATATATAATGTATCTGAAACAATCAGACAATGCAAAGCTGCCTGCACATCCACCATTAAGAAATGGTTTATTTTTACCTCTAACGAAATACTAGAGAACTTGCCTGGAAATTGCAAGGTTGCATATAACTCTTTTCATGTTGTATGGTCAGTACTCTAATGATACTTATACAAATAGTTTGCATGTCATTACCACAGGCATTAATATGAATGTCATTAAATTACATGTTAATATACGTATATAAAATATGTCACAATATTAAAGTCAGTTGTGAACATATCAACTGGGCGTCCCTAAAACTATCCCTAGTATAGATTTAGTACTCATGTGGCCTCAAATAAAATATTAGTGTATTTTTAAAAAGGCAAGCAAGCTTGAATTTTAGAATGAATTAAAAAAGCAGTGTGTTGTCAAGAGTTAATATTACTGTTACATTAACATATATTATTAACTTGTTAACATATTTTATTTAAATTATGTTATTAACACATTTGACTTCATCCTTACCTTTGTGCAAAGCTGCAATGCACGAAGGACTCTGCCCTTGAGTCCTCCTGATCGTAAAATATAATAGAACGAGTAAGGAAGGACTATAAGGATCCTGCTTAAAAGATGGGACAAAGGATGCCATGTGTTGTCTGTGGGACACTAGACAAGGAAAGCAATGGTGGTGACATTCTTCAGTGGAGAAAGGCAGTCATAAAGGGGGCAGAGGATGATGATTCATTGTTTGCTTGGCTCGGACTTTGCAGTGGTGGATTGGGTGCTGTTTAAGGATTCGGACCAATTGACCTCATGACAGCATGATAACTGGATCCTAGGACTCTTTCCACTGACTTTCACAAAGATAGAACACCTAGGCTGGCATGTTCACCGCAATTAAAGTCACAACGGAAAGTCTTACAAGGTTGGAACAGCATTTACCAAATCCACCCAAATTAGCCTATCTGTGTCTATGGATGTACTAAATTATATGAATGGGCTCTCATTTTACCCACTTGTGCCTTCTAACTCCTTCTACAAGCTCTGAAGCTACAACAAGCAGAGCTACTGGCCAAGCTTCTAGGACTTATTAGAAGAAGCTAGTAGCCAATCACATCTGTGCACCAGTTTGGGCTTTCATGCCATGCCATATAGGCTGGAGTTCTTATGAGACTCTGCATTGTAAATCCTGTTCAGTGAGTACTAGGTAATCTGAGAAGAAAACACTCAGAGAAGTGCCAAATTTATTAGAGTGAGAGAATGCCACCCTCACATTGCCACCAAGAAACAAGGATTGCAGGGGCACATGCACTGAGGACAATCTCAGATTGGAAGATAATCTAGAGGTCACCGGGTTCACCTTCCCACCTGATGTGCCAATCCCAATTAAACACCTCCCTCCAGTGAGTGGGCTGATGTCTGTATGGTAACATATGTCCACAGCCTTACATCCAGCCAGCTCTGAATCTGCACTACAGTAGTGGATGATGTACAAGTACCATCTGGTCGCAGAAGTACAGCACCTAGGCTCAGGCCCCACAGTCCCTTTTTCTATGAAGAAAGGATCCCAGAATCCAGTGTGTAGTCACTCAATATTCCCTACCAAGCACAAAATGCAAAGAAGTACTGGTGTAAGGGACTAAGCTCATCCTTGGGCTTTCAGAAGGCCAAGTTCCCGGTCCCCAGAAGGCTTCTGCAGCAGGTTTCTAGGACTGGCCACCTCCAGGAATGCTTGTTCATGATCTCAGAAGACTCCTCACTAAGAACACTTAGACTTGCTGTTCTACCAGCTGTAGTTTGGCAGTCTTGACTCGATGGGCTTCCTTGAGGTTCTGAGCACGGACGTCTGGGTTTGAAATGAACACTACCTGTTGGACAGGAAACCAGCCTTGCTCCCCATCTGAGAGTCTTACACCCTCCAGCCAGCCTGCAGTATACAGTAAGAGGAAAGGAGAGTTAGATGATAAGGGTTCATGCTAACTTCTTAGACTTCTTTGATGAAAGTTAATTTACATGCTGAGACTGAATGGACCAGGATCCTCCACCATGAAAAGCCCAGCCATGCATAGTATGGAATGGCTGCCCTAGTATGGATGTCTATGGTCTTCTTCCCTGCTATCAGTTGAATTTTGCCCATCAAAGTACTTATTTATAACCTAATACACTGGTAACTTGAAATCTGTTCTTACTTGGTGTGGTGGTTTGAATAAAAATGGCCCCATAAGTCCATAGGAAGTGGCACTATTAGGAAGTGTGGCCTTGTTGGTAGAAGTGTGCTTTGAGGTCTCAGAAGCTCAAGCCAGGCCTCATGTGGCATTCACTTCTGCTGCCTGTGGATCAAGATGTAGAACTCGCAGCTCCTTCTCCAGCACAATGGCTGTCTATGTGCCACTGTGTTTCCTGCTATGATGATAATGGACTAAAACTCTGGAACAGTAAGTCATCCCCAATTAAATGCTTTCCTTTATAAGAGTTGTCTTGGTTATGGTTGTCTCTTCACAGCAATGAAACTTGGAGACAAAACTCCTCCAAATACAATTAATAAAGTTACACTGAGGCCACCCTGGAGTCCATCAATCAGTCAGAACTGGTCTCTTTACAGAAGGGGTAATTTAGATGCACACAGAAGGAAGAGGCCACAAGGATATATATGCAGAGATTAGAATTATGCAGCCATTTTGAAGCCTGTGAGATTGGGACAAGGTAAAGACTCTTCCTAGAACCTTCAGAAGAGCCAGTTGACACTTTGACTTAGGACTTCTCAACCCCACAACCTTGAGAGAATAAATTACTGTTGTTACCAGCCGCTAGGCTTTCAGGACTCTGTTATGGCAGCCTTAGAAAGCTGATGTATCTCTGTCCCGCCTCTGCTGGCCCACCTCCGGCTCAGGGATCTTCCCTCTTACCATCACTGCTTTGCTGAGTCACCATCACCACATCCGCCTTCTCTAGTGCCAACTCATCATTCTCTCGGGGCTTGTAGGCGCGGTGGCACTGAACTTGTGGGGAGTCTTCAGAAGAGGAGAGTAAAAGTTAGGAGCAGTGTAGGACACACATGAGGAATTGTGAGGGAAGTGTGGGAGAACTTGAGGTAGAGACAAGTGTGGGATCATAGACAAAAGAAGCCATTGGCCCACACTTTTAACCCTAACACTTAGGAGGGAGATGCAAGGGAATCTTTGTGAGTTCTACACAAGCCTGCTCTACACAGTAAGGTCAGCCAGGGCCACAGAATGGAACCCTGTCTAAAAATACAAACAAATAGAAACAAAACAACAAACAAAAGCCCATAAAATAAAAGCTAGAAAACAAATAACAATAACAACAACAACAACAACAAAAAGAGGTGTTTGGAACAACCTTTATCTCCCAGGGATCAAACAAGTCAGTAAAGAAACACAAGGATCAGTATGGGAACTAACTTTTACAAGTTCTACTTCTCTAGGGAAGATGCCTGGAAAATATCAGGTGACCACATTTAATTAATCATCATGACAAATACTTGAAGTTCCATCTTCTTTCTGAAATGTTCCCTGATCCTTCTGTCTTCAAAGGAGTTTGAATTCCTTAGAACTGACTATTGAAGGGAGACCAGGTATCACTTATCTAACCGTTCTATGCACATTTTACTTTGCTAGTCCAAAGCACAGAGTGTGTTCTAAAGAGGGCAAAAGGTAGTATGTTCTGAGCCAAAAACAAGCGACCATGACCTGGAAGCATAGACTCATGTTGCCATGAATGACACATTCTACTGTGGAAGAGGTTACTTCTATGGTCAGAGAACAAAAGCAAGGCATGAATAATATAATTGACAATACACTGGTGAGGCCCCGGGGTAGGTAGGTCATAGCAGAAAGGAAACATCTCTCCTATAGGTTGGAGACATTATCTTAACAGACTTAGCTTTAGGGCTGGTGAAGCTAATTGTCTCCTAAGATTAACAATAAATATATCCACAAGTTTTACATAATGGTCACAGGATGTTTAGGCCAGATAGGAGCTGGTAATAAAGGCTACTAATGGGACCAAAGACAGCACATGATAATTTTGGTTCTTGATCTGTGACATTGCATCTTCACAATCAGAAACTTTTTAAAAGTGGTTACCAGAATCCTCGGCATAGAACTCACAACTTAACTTACAGCTTTCCCAACAAGATTCAAAATTGAAGTCTATGAATCTTGCATCATTTTCTTCCTTGTACCAGATAAGGGATCCCATGCCTTTAAAAATAGCCTTCTACCATTAAACTTTCTGGATGGCTTATGTGCCCTCCCTCCCTTATGGACTCAGTTTCCTCATCTGTAATTGATCAAGATGATCATTAATTAATGATACATGAGGAAATTCTACAAGCTCTCTTAAAAGCTGGGCAGCTTTCCATGGATTGTAATTAATTCCAGATAACAAAGTTCAGAATACACCTATTCTAGAAGCAATCTATCTTAGATGGATTTGTTTTTACACTTTACTTCCGTGCACTGATTTTGCAGAAAATAAGTGGAATGAATGTTACATTATCAGCAGTGCACATCTTTTTCTAACGCTCATCTTCCATGCACAGAAGTGAAATGCTATAAGTGAAGTAGTCTCCTGCTACCCTCTCTACCACCACAAAGGAAGCTACCTACTGAACTGCACAGCATGTAAACAGCACGGAGTCTCCTAGATCCCTTTCCAAGGTTCATTACACTCTTTTGTTCTTGTTTCCCACAAAAGCCCAGTGTTTCTTTGATACCCTCCGGGCTCCGGCTACTCCTGTGTGCTCTGGGTAGGCAGACTTAGCTATCTGGCTGCAGTCAGGCCGAATCTGTGTAGCTCTTTTGCCATCCCCATTACAGCCAGAGCATCTCCCCTTGTTTCTCTCGTACATCTTCAATTGGTAAAATTAAGTTAAAATCACAGCAGATAAGACTTAAAGGAATATATATTTTACAAAGAACAAACATTTGCCTAAGGCAGTGACTGCTCAAGGAAAGGTACTGTCACAAGGAAGGTTGTTAAGCAGAGTGTTTAAGCTTCTACCTCTAGCAATCTACCATGAAATTCTAAGGAAAAGCAATAAAAAGAAGGCTTTTAGAGTTACCACACAGCACTCTACCCTTCATCCAAAGGAGACTACAGACAGGCACTGCCATGTTCTCTGTTATATCCTTACTCACCGTAACACTCAAGTAGGTCCAACTCCTCTCTGGGCATGGCCAAGGCTGAGATCCACCGAAGCTTTTCACTTCTGAAAAAATCAAAGGAAAGTCTTAGCCTCCGTTACAGTCTAGGGCCACAGAGGCTGAGGGCCAATGGTGGGGAAGGCAGAGGGCTACAGGAAGGAACTGTCTAATCTAATGACTCCTAAAAGGCAATGGGCTCCTGCCTGGTTGGAAACACAGTATGATCTTGCACTATACATTAGTGGATCGAGTTTATCCTTCCTTTCTCCCTCCAGGCATATCTTGGAGAGTCATAAGGTGAACTGTCATACACATGAACATTTTCCAGTCTGGAAATCATACCAAACAAATCACTCATCTGTTTAGACATGACAACTTCGCATGGCTCATGATCGTCACTCACCTCCCTTCAATCAAGTATCTAAGTTGAAAATTACTATTTAATACTAATTAAGTCAAGTCATTGTTGTTGTATAATGTAATCTTAGCCTATATTATCCTCTGCTTCCCAGGGTTCTTTGGTTATTGAGAATTACACTTTCACTTTTCCAAAAGGATGCTACCCAAATCTCTACAAAAGAACACAAATCTACTTCTGGTTATTTGTCTTGGGTGAAATCCAGAATACAAACCCATGCACACTACCTTCTCTGTTCCATGAGCAGAGATAGAAACTACTGATCCCACTTGAAATGTCTTCCAAAATCAATATGAAAAGCATCCGTATCACATGGAACCTTATGCCACAGATGTGTTTAATAATCTTACGGAGAAGCTCTTCCTGTTGTCTCTTATGGCACCAGGAAAGCTACTGAGTGTTCTTTAGTAGCTATACTGTGCGCCAGATTCTACAGTTATTTCAGCTCTCAAAATTTGTATGTATATGTGGATTTGTTATTATGATCAGAAAGATTATAACTCATATTCCGTAACACTCTAGATTTCTGCTCAATAGAGGATGAAGCTAGGAGACAGAGGCAAAGCAGAGAGCACCCAAGGTGTTCTTTATTAACGTAAGTGCCCACCAGCCTGCGGCACTGGGTTGCACAGATGAGCTGATCACTCACAAACACAGTAATCCAATTCTTGGCTCATTCCATGCCAACTCAGCTCCCTTCCATTGCACAGATCTTGTGCTTTTTGAGCACAAGCTCTAAAGCAGATGTTCAACTGCGGCAGCAACTTCACAGCTTTACCCCACACTGAATCTTTTTCAAGTTATCACTTAGCTCTAGGTCCTTGTTTCTAGGAATGACCCCAAAAGTGCTCAGTCAAGGTCTGCATGTTCCTGCAAGGACACCCACCCCCAACTCCTAGGCCCAGCCCGGCTCACTGAGTCTCAGTGCGGAAGAGAAATTCAGCTTGGGTGCCTTGTGCGTTGTGCAGGAGAAAGAGACGGAAGAGGTTTTTATGAGGTCCATCCAGCTTCATTTCACACTTCTCCCCTCGGATGGAGGAGAACGGAGCATGGTCAAATACCAGGAACCGGCTGCCCCTGCAAGATAGAAAGCTTTTACGTCTGAGTCTATAGTTTCAGTACTTCATCCACCCTCACCCTCTGGTCTTGGATTGAAACTTCCTGCCCTTAGCTTTTACAGACTATATTCATATAAAAGTTGTATGAGGGCTTCAACTTGTTCTGAATAGAATAGCCTCAATGTCTCAACCAATTATTTACTGCAGGAGCGATATTCACTACTTTAAGGAGTTAAAGAGATAAGAACCGATATTAACTTTATGAGGTCCTAATGACCATGGTTTCAGCTCTGAAATTAGCCAAATAGTTGTATTGGCTATTATGCTGGGCACAACCCGAAGAAGCCACAAATAAACTTACATAAAAAGACAATATTTCCTTAGTTTACTGTAGTCTACTCATGTCTATAACATGGGACAGGTTAGGTAACACTATTCCCACTTCTGTTCTCTAAGCTGACTCATGACTCAGACTGTGAGTTGTCTAACTGAAAAGGGATTCCTTGGCAGCAGGTCATTTGGTGTCCCTCTGGTCCTATCCCATTCTCTTGTATGCCCTGGCCTCCCATTCCAGCCACTGACTCTCGAGGCCGAGACAGCAACAGACAGTCATTGAAGAGATGTAGGTGGACTGGACGAGTGGTCAGTTTCCTTTTCAGCCCTGGGGAGACACTGAACTCAAGGGCCGTCAGCTCCCCACTCTTCACCAGCCATCGAGATTGTGAAATAAGTGGGAAGATCTACAGAGCAGGGAGAGAGAGAGAAGGGGCAGGTCGTGAGCTTCCTGTCAGTCCTGCCCAACCTCCCGATCACCAATCCCAGATGTTCCCTCTTGCTCTCAATCAATGGCTCTCGACCTTCCTAATGCTGTAACCCTTTAATACAGTTCCTTATGTGTGGTGATCCCTCAACCAGAAAAATACTTTGTTGCTACTTCAAAACTGTTTACTGTTTGAATCTAACTGTTTAGTGTTTGAATTTTACTGTTTACTGTTTGAATTTTACTGTTATGAATCATAATGTAAACATCTGATATGCAGGATATCTTCTATGAAACTTCCCAAGGGGATTGTGATCCATAGGTTGAGAACCACTGCAAACCAAGCCATCCAGATTGTTTCTCTTGGAACAATCTACACTGTACTCATCATATGGATACATCCTTAAAGGAAGGTGACTCTGATCTAACAAGAGATGATGTGGGAGCAGAAGTCTGTGAGCCCACGCAGAACATGTCAATGAACAGACAGGGCACAACACAGCATCATGAAAGCCAAACAAAGCTCAGGGGCAGTTATGTTATCTGCTCTCTCCTTAATGATGGTCAGAGCCAAGACAGGCAGAATCAGAATCCGGCTGGAGTTGAGGATAAGGATTTTAGGTGGGGTCTGCCTAGAGCTGGACCCTGGTAAAGAGCTCCTGGAAAACTCAGAGAAGGACTTCTGTTCTCTTTTAAGGAAGTAATGATGTGATATGTAACGTACTGCAATTTCAGTGTTGAGAATCAATTTCACGTTGGTTTGGACAAGAGATTTTGAGGTTTATGGCATGTTGCTTTGGTTAGGGTGAAGGTGATCTGATAAAATAAGTGAGTCAAGCATTCCTCATCCCTACATTTTTATATATCCTTATTCTGGGAAATTGCGTCTATCCATTTGCTGGGCGCTCCTCCTCCTTCTCCAGTAACTACTGCCCCTCCCTCTTTTGTGATTATCCTGACCATTTCCTTATGCACACACACACAGATGTAGCTATAGATCTGTATCCTCTACTTTTACACCAATATGTATTACAATTCACATATAATTCTATGCCTCCACCTATCAACATGTCTTGTAGAATGAAGTGATCATTTGCATATTCCAGAAATGGACAGAAGGAGAGGTAGAACCACTGGAGGCTGGATGACGGTGTTAAAGGATGGTCTGTACGACATGCTAAAGAGATGCATAGGCAGGGAGGTGTGCAGGGACAGCTCACTTTGCACTCAAATTCAATCTTCTGGCTCAGGTAGATGAGCTCCTCTGTCCGCCGCATCCTCTGCACATTGCTGTTGCAGTCTCGGATCAGCTGTGAATGGAGCAGGGGAAACGAAGGGGAAGATTATTGTGTTAGGGTCTTGCCCTTTAAGTCTCCTTAAAGGCCACCTGGAAGGATGCCTGAAGATCTCTGTCTTTTCTACCAGGCTGGAATTCTGTCAAGCAGCATCAAAGTCATGTACTGGGATGATGGAATACTTTACATGACCTGAGAATACACACTGGGATGAGGGACTGTGGTATCAGGAATATCGTTGCTAGATATGGAATGTGAAGAAATAAGTTTGGTAGATACCAGAAGGTGGCTGAGCTCTCCCATTAGTATGGTCCAATCTCCCTTGCTCTTTTCAGTCATGAGTATTGGGGGAAGAGGGAAGACTTATCCTGAATGGTTATATATCCCTTATAGATTATTTGATATGATGGCTACCTACCTTCTCTAGGGCATGATGTGCCTTTGTGGCCTCTGCCTCTTCTAAGGAGCCAGGCTGGGTTCTCTTCAGAATGTTCTGTGGAACAAATAGTGGACAAGAGCCAGATGTGAGGAAGGACAAGTCAGGGACATAGTTCCAAAAGCAACGATTTCTGAGAAAGATGATGTGGACAGTTGGGAAACTATTCACATTCTCCACATGATGTGGAAACTTCACAAATGAATGGATGACCTTTTGCCTCCAAACTTTCCATGATCATGTCTTTGAGTCAAGGGAATTGAACCAAAGAAGTATCTGTCATACCTGGAGCAGCAGCTTGAGACGTGTGATGCGTTGGAAGGGCAGTATCAGAAAGGACTTTGAGAGACAGGCGTTGGCAGACGGGGTCGCTCTCAGCTTCTCCAAGACCTCTCGGAAACTGCTGTTGCTATTCCTGTACGGGTAGCAAGGCTCAGGTGAGAAGGGAGACAGAGAGCAAAGGGGGCTCAGTGAAGGTGTGGGAAGTGGGAGCTAGTGGAGGATCTAGGATCAGGCAAGAATGGGAAGAGCCCACATACAGGGTCCAGATACGATGGCAGAGAGGATCTCATATGGGGAATGGGCTGAGACTTCAGATGACATAGTGGGCACAAGAACATATACTCATGGGACAGGGCTCTGGGCTGGGGATTGATTGAGTCAAGGTCACTGCAATATCCACTAAGGGAAAGGAGAGGGATCATTCATACATTAGACTTTGGAAGGTGCGTTCCTGATAGGTCTGGTTGGTGACATAAGGCAGGTAGACTCGGTGGAAGTCTGTGGCATGATTCAAGACAACATCACACACTTGGAAGGAGAAGATGTTGTTCTCAAAGTTTTCTTCTAGGTCTGAAAGGAACCTGTGTAGTATTTAAACAGTCTCATGAGCTACTGGGCCCTCAGCCCAGCATCTGTCTCAGTCTTGTATATTCTGAGCATGCAACTAATTCCATGAATCACTAAATTCTCCTGACTCTACTTAGCTCTGTGCCCTTGCTATGCAATACCATCTTCCCCTAGGTTGTTACTAGTTTATTCTATTTCTTTTTCTTCTGGTTAGTCATTCATTCAGTGATTCTTATAGCTTGTGTCCACTGCAGTAAACACTCAGAATGTAGGCAAAATCTCAGGCCAAGAAGCACTTCTCACTCATCTCTATTAATAGACCTGGGACCCTCCACACTCCCTCCTCTTCTTAGTTCTTCCTATCCCCCTTCCTACCCCTGAAGGAACCATGAAGGGAGCCCAGAGACTCTGACAAAGAGAACTTTTCTAAGTGGGACAAAAGCAGCTGGAACCTCACTGGCTAAGCATAGCAAGGTTGATAGAAGGGAGTTTGGAAGAAGTCTCACGTGCTGCTGACATCTCGTACATCCTGCAAACGAGAGAAGAGCCACTGATGATCCTGGTTGGACAGGATGGCCCGCAGCTGGGCTGAGTGTTGGAAATGATCCACAGCTATGTTTAGACTGCGCAGGTAAGAAGCCTCTGACACAATCAGCTCAAACTTGGCCTAGAAGATTGAAAAGGTGAAAGATTAATGAATACTTTTATGAACCGTCTGGTAGATGGAAGTTGCTGAGCAATGTTTTAGGGTTGAGCACTGACTTAGCTACATCTTCTCATCAGTTATAGTAATAAAATTTAGTCTAGGAGGGGCACAAGGAGTATTTGAGTATGCCAGATTCAACTTAGGGACTGAATAACATAAATAGAGCCATTATGTTCTCAAGAAACTTAAAGATATATTCATACCCATATACAAATAACTGTGATATCACAGATACCTTGATTTACCACATGATAGTAAAAATTTTACCAATAGACTGTGGTAGACTTCAGAATAAGGTGGTTAATATTTTAAACACAATGAAGTTTACTTTTAGAAAAGAAACAAATAAGTTTAGCATTTGTAGAACTTGCATTGGAGGGACAAGTAGGAATGAGGCATGAGGCCTAGTGGAGCATGTGAACAATGCAGCACAACCTAAGCTTAAAGAGATGTGAAAAGGTAAAAAGGTTCAAGCATTAGCTGAGTCGCTTTTTGGTTTTTTTTTTTTTTTTTTTTTTAAATAAGAACATCTTTGAGCAATGTGTGGAAAAGGCCAGAAGAGGTAAGCCACGCTGAGAAATTGGGTAACATGTCTAGATGAGAGATGAAGGGTTGTCACTCATAGGCATGTGGAAAAGTGGACTACGCTAGTCATCAGACAGGACTTGGAAGACGTTGCTTATTTGCTAGAAGTGCGGTGTGAAGAGGAGGAGCCAAAGCCGACACCCTGCTTTTGATTACGCAACAGGCTAGATGATGGGAATCATGGACTAAGCCAGAGAGTTCTGAGTCAGGGAGAGAGGAAGGTGACAGGCTCAATTTGATGTCTGAGGAGAGATGGGAATAAAAAGAAGCAGGACATGTCAGAGAAGATGCTACAGTTACAGTTTAAAAGGGACTTATGACTGTGCATGGAGGCTCCAGCAGGGGGCGCAATGACTCATAGACATGACCAGTGGACTCCTTTTCCTTCTCATCATGGTGACTCAAGCCACTTGGAAAAACAGAGAGGAAAATAGGCATCTCCTCTGATCACTGAAATAGCCAACCATACAGTTGAATTTTCTATACAACCCCAAACCATGATAGTGCAGGCTTATTCTCAACATAACCATCAAAGACCACATGGCTTAACGTGGCTCATTTAAACTTCTGAAACTTAGGAGTTTTCTTGTTATTGTTTTATCTTTTTATATAGATAGAGTGAGCACCCCACCACCAAAAACACACTTCAGAAAACACAATTTTCAAATGGAATAAAGTCTGTGAAGGAACTTCCCAAGATGTTATCTTATGAAATGAATATGTATGTATAAGGTGGTGATACAGAGGTCTGTCTTCTTGCAAAGTCAAGAAGGATCAGGACTAGAATCAGGACCTTTGTGACTTCCTAGCTTGCTGACAATTTAGAGAGTTCATTTCATCTTCCCATTATTTGATCAATAAACACAGGGCAGGTTAGTGATTTTTCTAAACACCTGTATTTTAAAACTTGCAGTTAAATTATATAGATTATCCCACTAGTTGAAGCCCAGGCCTACATCATCCAAATTCAAATAGTCAATATTATCGGACTGACTGTTCTGTAGTAACCAATCATCTTTCTTGTGCTCTCAGTAACTCTTTGTATCTGTTTTACAAATGGCTTAGAGATAGCAAATGATTTGGCCAAAGTCAAGCAATATATATTAACAAAGGCACTGTGTCTCTATCATTGCTATACCCAATTAGATATTACTCTCTCCCACTGGGCCTTATTTTCTCCTGAGAAGAAAAGTTCTACCTCCTCCTTCAGACAAATCTGAAAAGAGAATCTGCCCATGGAAAACTTACTAATGGTCTCTGCTTAGAACCAGACAAGCAGTGTCTCCTGAAGTCTTAATCCTGGGGGTGATGACCAAGCAGGGATATATTAAAGCCTAAAGTGAGATCAAAAAAAAAATCAAAGGACAACTTCCAGTTGTCCTCTTCAAAGGAGCCAGCACAGAAGAATATATGGCTTGTCTGAAACACTGCTAGACGCCGAGAGGAGATTATCATCGATGAAGTACTTCACTCCCCTCTCAACAGATTCCAGGGTATGGTCACTCTGTATGAGTCCGAGCCGGGACAGGAAAGAGTAGATGGCACACGCATGAGCGAGGGAAGAACGGACTATGCTGAATTCTGAGAGCACCTCATATTCTTCAGTGTGGCAGTGAGCAGTCACTATATATACAGGTGAGTGTAGGGTGAGGACAGCCTGCCCTTGGTGGCAGAGGTGAGGCGGAGACTAAAACATTAGCGAATATGGCTTTTTCTCCGATGCTTTCCCTTGCCCTGCCTTGGTGGTACCTCTTGCAGTTTTTGATCTTCGTGGGTCATGGAGAGCAGCACTGTGCTATTGCGCACCACTGGGATTTCCTGCCAGAGGGAGCCACTGGAGGCCATGGAGAGGCGCTGTAGGTAGGAGTCCGAAGACACCAGTGCCTTTCGACGATGCCGTGGGGAAGAGATCCCAGGTGGCTCGGCCAGGCTGTCCAGCCGCTGCTGGCTCTGAATCTCCTTGTTCAGAACAACATCACTGTACTCCTGATAAAGTAGCTGGGCTGTGGGTGAGGATGAATGGGAAAAGGAGAAAGCCCTGAGAAAACAGAGTAAAGCTCACGGCCAGAAACTGCCATCTACGGCTGATCTCTGGCAACCCTTTCTCTGGACACCACCACTCAACTGCTGGCAGTCATGAGTCCCTGTCCCATTTTAAGCAGAAAGCACACACAAGCCTATAGATATGTTTTATAAGTACTCACAGGAGTTGATGAGCTTGGAGCAACGTCTTGAAAAACCTCCCATTCCCTCCTTCGGTTTCTTCTCCCTGTGGAGTAGGCAGGCTTTGAGGTGCTTACTGACTGTGAGACAGCAGACCCCTGAGTGACTTTAGATTTAAAAATCTCTAACCTTCCATATACATGCTGGGAGGTCAGGACTGAAGGAAAGTTGCTTCAGCCTGTCTCCATCATGGGTCTTCCATTCAACCCTTCTCCTGAGGACTTAGGGAGAAATGCAGTGGGGCATCCCAAACAATGACCCTACTTTGTAACTCAGGGGTCTTTTGAATAGTATGTGGAAAGAGACTGCTTTATAGCCATATGCCTTAGGAGGATGACAGGGGACTCAGACACAGTAGGCAGAACTGGGTAGGTACAAACACCTTCCCCTTCCCTGCAATCCTGATGCCTCTTTCTTCCTCTCCTTCCTTTTTAGACATAGAAGCACCAGCAATTCTGGGTCCCAGAATCTTTGTCCTCTGAATTCTTTTTTTTTTTTGGTTTTTCGAGACAGGGTTTCTCTGTGTAGCCCGGGCTGTCCTGGAACTCACTCTGTAGACCAGGCTGGCCTCGAACTCAGAAATCCTCCTGCCTCTGCCTCCCAAGTGCTGGGATTAAAGGCGTGCGCCACCACCGCCGGCTTGTCCTCTGAATTCTTATGGAAATCTTAGTATCACAAATGAAGACAGTAGAGTTGAGTCAGTGAGGAGACAGGGCAACTCACCGAAAAACGACAGAATCTGAAGAGCCAGGAAGTCTTCCCACAGCTGGAGTTCGTAAATCTGAAACATGAAATGGGTAGCAGAACAGGGACATTTAGAGTAGGTGACAGGATGAGCAGGAGCCACAGCTAAGCAAAGGGAAGACAGTTCTACTGGAATCTGGAAGAGAAGACAATACTAAAGGTATTCTAAAGCTCAGTACCCACTGTGTCCTTGGCCCTCATGTCAGGATAGGAATTACAGAAGATATATTAGCAATGCCTCCCGCCTTCATGCAAGATGGGAAATGCACAAAGAAAGGGTACGTTAAAATTTTCAAAAGGTATAGCAACAGAGGGAATCTGGCAACTTCAGAAAGAGGTGGGCTTCAGAGGAAGCAGGAGCTGGAAAGATAAGAAGGGAGGGGGCACATTCGACGGGATCATGGTGAATCATGAGTTTCTGAGTTGATGTAGGTGATGCATCTGCAGAGAATGAAGCTGTAGAGAGAGCAGTAGAGACCCTGCAGAGGGAAGACATAGAATAAAAAGCTTTGTCTAACATACATGGTAATATAATCTCTAATCCATACATACCTGAAGAGCTCTCAGGCAAAATTGAAGGTCTACGCAGACCTTGACGGTTCCAGCCCTTTTGCTTATTGGATACCTGGCCCAGGACAACCTGGCCACTGCTACTCTCTGATGTCCTTGCTGGGTCCCGTCTGTGGGGCCAGCTGGATGCCTTCTCCAGTTGGGAGTGGATGGGTTTTTCTGACTTCTTTCTTAATCCTAAAGCTGACCTCCTTGTATTATCAAATTCCTCCTGAGGGGCTGATCTTCTAAATGATCCTCTCACCGGAGGCTCAGACTCTTCAGTGGGCCCTGACTCATCCTTACTGGTGGGTCTCTGAAGCTCTGGGATCCAAGGAGTAGTAGGAGAAGAAGGACTAAGAAGGTTTGTCATGTTGCTGAAAGCCAGGCCAGAGGACATTTCACTATTACACCTACTGGTGGGAGGCAGAGATTCTGTTGATCTGCCTGTGGCTGGGGGCCAGGAGGTCCGTCCAACAGAGAGAGTAGAAACTGTCCAATCTTGACTAGTAGGTCTTGGTTTGGCTTGACCTCCTGAATGTATAACTCCTCCCTGGACACTCCTGCTTCTCCCCCTGGATTTAGGGGGTAATGGAGGTGGTTCAGAAGGATCTATGATAGGGACTGGGGGTAGAGGCCTGTACATTCTTGAGATATTAGAGGAAGAGGTGGAGGAATGGCAGAACTCAGGCATATCAGGAGTTGGGGGTCAATGGTTTGTTGTATCTCAGTCTGGAGGGGATGGAGGTCTGTGTATGGTGGGGGTTTTCTGGGGTAGACGGCAGAGGGCGGTGCTGCCTTGCCACAGTGGAGTCAGGAACTAGGGAAAATGGGCCTTTAGAAGATCTATGGAGCCCTGAACTTAGGGCCAATGGAGGAGGATGACTATGTCGCTTCAGCGTAGGGCTACTGCATGAAGGCCATCTCTCTCCACTATGTGACTGTAGCTATGTCTCTTCTCTGGGGGAGGAGGGGGCAAAGCTTCAGGTATCGTCATATCCATGGAGACAGTGGGTGGAGAAGAAACATTTGCAGGAGAGCCTATGGCAAAGGCTGAGTTCTGTGGGGAGGCCCATGGCTGACTACCATGAGGATTGCTGGGTCTCTCTGGATTTGAAGTGAATTCTTCAGAGTCCTGTTTTAAAGCAAAAAAATCAGTAGAGGATTCTGAAAAGATGATCCCATCCTACTTCTTCTGTTTCTTCTTGGGATCAGAGAGCCATAGATGGCTGGGTTGGGGGCCTCTGAGGTAATTCCAAATGAGAGAAAGACAGTGATATTCCCATAGCGTCTGGAGTCTGCTCTGTCCTATGAGAGCCTGGGAACGAGTTGCTTCTTAGATGTTGGGTGACTCCAGTGTAGGTGCTAAGAGGGCTGTGAGGGTTGGCTGTGTCAGAGGTGGCACATGGGCCTCTGGAAGATTTTGCAGGTAGTGGAGGAGTCTCACATGGCCCACAACGAGGTGGAGTGTCAGCTGAGACAGAGGCTGCTAGGGTCTCCTTCTCAGGAAGGATAACTGAAGAGCTAACAGCTGACAAGGTGGCAGTGCTGGGGAAAACATTGGGAGAAGTGACAGGAGATAAATCTGGTGTCCCTGAAGGAGCCACAGATGTACTAGCAGAGACAACCTCAGTCCCCTTCCTTAGCCTGAATTCTTCTTGCTGGCTGTTGTGAGTCCTATTATCAAGGGATTCTTGAGGAGCAAAAGAGGCAGCTGGAGAAATGGGTTGGTGAGACCATTCTGTAGGCTCCAGGGCAGGAGCTTGGAGGACCAGTTCCTCAGGCACAGGCTCCCCCTGAATCTGTGGAATATCAGCCACAGAGGAAGTAATACCTGGGAGCAATGCACCTGGGGAGAGAACCCCAGGGAAACAACGGGAGCCATCGGAAGACAAGACTTGCTGTCCTCTCCTGGTCTGTTCCCTTGCACTGCTGCCTGCCCACTGCTTTCCAAATTTCCTCGCACCCTGTCACCTGAGTCTACAACCTCCTTCTGGTCTCCCACAGGCATCACTCTTCCTGTTTGATCACGATCTTCCTGCTTTCTCTTTACATTCTCTGATTTCTCTACTAACCTATGGTTCTCTGCATACTGAGTGGCTACTCTCCTCTCTTGCACCTCCCTTAATTCTTGGTCCTGTCCCTCCTCTTCTGAATCTCTCTGACCCCAAACCCTCCTCTTCCTGTCCTCTTGGCCCCTCTCACTGCAATTCAGACCTTCTAATTCCCCACCAAGCCCCCCACTTTCCCATTGTCCTCCAAGTAGCATATAGTTTTGGATCTGTTCCTGCTTCTGTTCTTCCTCATTGCCATCAATCCCCTCTTCCACCTCTTCCTGCTCTCCCAGGAGCCCACCAAAACAAACGTCTTCACTCAGAGTTCCTTCCTCCTGAATTTCTACTTCCTGTCCCTCCTGCTCCTCCAGTCCCTGGATTTCCTGAGGTTGGAGGAAGCCTTCTTGCCTTGATTTTCTTGTGTCTCCCCCAACTGCAGCTGTTTCCCCTGTCTAAGCAGTTCACTTCCACTGTCCTCAGTCTGGTCAGTCTCACTGGGGTGACTTTTGCAGGGAGGCCAAAATCCTCTAGGGGTTGAGGTGTCTGGGAGGTTTCTTCCTCTTCTTTCTCATTGCTTGCTGCCAATGTCAAAGACGTAAGTTCAGGCTGCAATTCTGCCTCCAGTCTGCAGTCTAGTTTGCTGGGTATGTCTAGCCATTCTTCCTGGACAGGCCAGGCCAAGAGCTCAGGGGCAGCTATTGTTCTTGACAGTTTGTCTTTAAGGCTCTGGGTTACAGCTTCCTGCTGGTCTGGAGGGTCACAGGCCTCAGCCAAAAGGATTTCCTGGCTTGTCTCCATATCTGAAGATTCTTTCTTGAAGAAAATTGCCATGCATTAGGCGTATGGTCACTCATGTCCCTGAACACTTTTGACTGGTCCATCAAGGGTCTGTGTCCATCTGTCCACTTACAGGATGGGTCTTGGCCTTCTTGAGCTTCGGGATCCAAGGCAGGGATCTGACTGCTCCTCATGATACCTTCAGAGACACCTCTAAATTCTTCTATGTCAGAGATGGGTATGGAGACTCCATGTTCAGGCTCCTCAGCCTCCATTAGGGCTGAATCCTAAAGAAGAATACAAAAGAAAAGTTTCTAACGCCTCTTCTGTGTCTGTGGACACAGGGAAGATCAAAAATAAGATGAATGGCAAACTTCTTTGGTTCCATTTAGGATCATTCTAGACAGGTATACAGTGGCTACACATGCTGGCCTTTGTATATGTCCTGTTTAACTTTACTTATTTTTAAATTAAACTGAGCTATATAAATTTTTTTAAATTTATTTTTATTTATCTGTATGTTCATGCAGTGCCTACAGAATTCAGAAGAGGACAACAGATCCCCTGGAACTGGAGTTATATGATTGTGAGCCATTTAGTGGGTGCTAGGAACTGAACCCTGGTCCTCTGCAAGAGAGACAAATGTTCTTAACTGCTAAGTCATCACTGTAGTCATTAGGAACTTACTTAGAGGGACTGAGGCGATGGTTCAATTGGTGAGTATAATGAAGATTTACCAAAAAAGAATGGAGGATAGTTTGGTTGGCCTGATGTACAAGCATAAGAAGCTAGCATGCCCATAAAAATTCCAGGAATAATCATGTGTGTCTACAACCGAAACATGTGTGGGTGTGGTCAGGGACAGGTGGATCTTCAGAGCTTGCTGGTCAGTCAGTCTAGTCAACCATTGAGTACCAGTTCAGTGAGAGCTTATTTCAAAAGATGGAAAGTTTTCTAGAAAAATATCTGGCATCAATTCTGGCTTTTATAATATACATATATATGTGTGTGCAACACACACACACACAAACACACACCACAGACATTTACCTAGGGACCCTTTAAAGTGTCAGACAATCAGCAGTGACCAAGACAGAGCTGCTGTTTGACCTTGCACCCTTGTGGGAAAAACTGACTATAAACAATTCAATTAGCATTAAAGGCCATTGTCAAGGAGTTCCAGGAACTCCCAGTGGTCATTGCCCTCAAAATTCTATTATGCCATTGTCTAGTTCTCCCTGTCAACTCTCTGGACTCTCAGGGTGAGTCAGCCTCAAGTAACTACCAGACATGATGGCTGACACACCCTACATCTTACAGCCCAGAGAAGCAGTGTCAGAAGTAGAACCGTCCTCCTGAGCTGTTGACATGGCACTAAAATAGGTCAAGCTATTACAGCTGATATGCAACAGATGAATCCTTTATACAGATTCTGGATTTTACTCATCTTCCTATTTTTACCGTGTCTAGCAGTGATTTATAACTAGTGAACAAGTTTTGTTTTAAACTATAGAGACAGCTATTGTAAAACAGCTAGCTAAAATAACACCGCTTACTCTAGTCAGCATGGTTGATAAGCTGGGCCCCCTTCATTGTGATACTCTCCTCACCAGGCTAACCCCTCTCACTACTTGTCAACATTGTGACCTTTCACCCTCTCTCCCCACTCCCCATTTCCAACAGAACACCTCAAATCCTACTGTACAAAAAAAAAAAAAAAAAAAAAATCAGCAAACATTGGAGAGATGCCGTTTCAACTTATACAATTCAAAAGAAGCTTGTGTGCCCACCTCCCTCTTTCCCATCTTTCATCTCGTTACCTTGTTTCCTCTAGGCCAGGATTATCTCTCTAAACCAGTGGTTCTCAACCTTCCCAAAGCTGTGACCCTTTAAAACACGTCCTCACATTATGGTGACCCCCAACCACAAAATTATTTTCATTGCTACCTTCATAACTGTAATTTTGCTATTGTTATGAGTTGTAATATAAATATCTGTATTTTCCAGTGACCTTAGGTGATCCCTGAGATAGGGTCATTCAACACCCCACAAAGAGGTTGAAACCCAGAGGCTGAGGACCAGTGCTTTAACCACTAATTTGAATCTAAGCATTCCCACCCAACAGCACACATCTTCTGAATAGCTAAACCGAGTTCTGCCTAAGTGCTGTCTTCAGAGCCTTCCCGCCACCTGCTCCAGCAGCTCCAATAGGTGCCATTCTGCTGGGATCCCCTTGATCACACCTGGTACTGGTTGTCACTATCACTACTCACATCAGAACTTTCCTTGGTAGTTTATGCCATTATCCTGTTTTGGTTGAACTTTGGGTTTCTAATTCCTCAAAGGGCTTCAACTACAGTTCTATTTCGAGTAATTAAAAAAAAAAAATTATAACTCACTTCACTTTTCCCTTGCATTTATACCATTTCAACTATATAATTATGTGTTCTGATTTAACCTTAATCTCACCAAAAAATGGCAAGCAGTGTGAGACATGATTTATTCAGCTGCCTATATCTAGCACATTAGCCCATAGTAAGTGCTCAATAAATATTTTAAACATAAAGAATAAATCTCTTGTTCCACTCCTGGCCAAGATCAATTTTCCATGTTATACTCACATATCCTTATACCTGGAACACAGCCAAGCCCCAAACTCTACACATACAATGCATTCCCACACAAAATGCCACTTATAGTTTAAATGCCTTGGTATCTTCTGACTAGACTTAAGATAAATCCCAAAAATTCAGCAAAGATCATACACACTGTACAATCTGGCCTTTGCCTTCCTTTTTCAACACCTGCCTCTACCCTCAGCTCTCCACACCCTCTCTCTCAGTTATGGGCCTTCATACGTACTGTTCCACTGCTGGAATTTGGTCCCAGAGAATTCTCTGCTTCTCCTGAAAAACACTTAGAACTTGTTTAGCATTTCCCTGATCTCCAAGAGGGCGCACTCTCTACTGTGTTAACTGTGCAACCCCCACTACCTACGGTTTTATGGTCGCATTTCCCAGCTATCTCAGCATCTCTGTGAGCGCACATCCTCTACTATGTTCACTGTGCAGTCCTCTTTACCCTCAGTTTGATGGTTCTTGGGAAAGATCGGCAGTTATGAGAGGTTTTTTCAGTTCTGCCTTTTTGATTCTTTGCTACCATTTAAGTCAACTGTAGGAATCATTTATTCTATTTAAATATCCCTTCCTTATCTATAAGAGATGGGGGCATTGTTTTCTTCACAGTTTTAATGAAGATTAACTAAGATAATACAAAAAGTTCGTTGCTATCTTTAAAAGTCATAGAAAGTACAGGTATAGATCTGAGAGAGTAAGTATGTGTAGGAAAGAAATAGAAGACTGCAAGACTGCAGAGACATTCCTAGAAACATGAAACTTTGCTCAACTTGCAGACTGCAAACTAGAGCCCACAGACTCCATTTCCTAAGTAAAGGATAATATAAACCTGAAACAAAGACTCCTGGTGTGAGTCTATTGTAAGTACACAGTCATCCAGCCACACAACACAGGAGAGGACACCATGGGCCTGTGGGACTCTCACTATACCCAACTGTGCAACTTTCTGGTTTGTTCCAGGTTTAAAGGTAGTTTTAAAGCCACCTGTAGGAATGCCTTTTGTTGTCATGCTGAGTTGCTAAGTGTGTGTGGTATACACACACAGATACACCAACTTAATTAACCCTTGCAAGTCTCTATGCAATAGAATCTGACATAACCAAACAAGCAGGTCCCTAGGCACCTTGAAGATGTAGTCTGTGACAAGTTCCTGGTCACCTCACAGATGCAGATATTATCTATATAGGGCAAGTATATGTGATTAACATAAATGCACGTGTATTGAAGTACTTTTACATCCTTTTCCAGTTAACTAGCAGTATGTGATTTACTCTATCTAGCCCTTAAATATAAAATGTACAAATGATACATAATGTGACCTTCTTCTTTCAGCCACATGTTAAATAATGCATTTGCTGACTGAAACTTGCTCCTACCTGCCTCAGAAAACTATGTGACAAACCCTGTTATCTCTCCTCACCAGCATCTGTGCTGTCTGGATCCCTCTCTCCCAACACCATCATACCCTTAAAAGGACTCCCTGGATTTATAAATGAGTTTCTGCCGTAGCCAGACTTCATCTTCATACACCATGTGCTATGTGGGTATTTTCAGTTCTGATCTAGGAACACACCGCATGTCTGTTTCTGCAATCTCACAACTATGTTCCTTATCTTTTTAGAAATACAGCAGTCACTGCGAAGTAGTGGCATGCCCCTTTAATTCCAGCAATCAGGAGGCAGAGCCAGGAAGATCTCTAAGTTTGAGGCCAGCCTAGTCTACTGAGTGAGTTCTAGGACAGTCAGGACTACAAAGATAAATTCTGTCTCAAAAACCCAGAAAGAAAGAAAGAAAGAAAGAAAGAAAGAAAAGAAAGAAAGAAAGAAAGAAAGAAAGAAAGAAAGAAAGAAAGAGAGAGAGAAGAGAGAGAGAGAGAGAAGGAGGGAGGGAAGGAGGAAGAGAAGGAGGGAGAAAGAAAGAAAGCCAGCCACCTACTTGTTTATAACTCAAAGTTAGCACATACCCTTAGTTCTTATACTTCATTCTATCTTAATAATCCAATGCAAACAGGCATGACCAGCTAGAATATGGAGGAAGCTAAAGGAAATCTGTAAAACAGATTTTTTAACTACCTATTCCGTTAAGAGTTGAAACATCCTCATCTCCCTCTCATCTGGGGTGACTAATCACTATCTATCTGCACACAGGGAGAAACAGGGCACAGCGTCACAGGGATCTGGTTTCTCTCCAGACCAGAGACATTTCACATCTTCAAGACCTCATAGACAAAGCTCCAAGTCATCGCATTAACAGAACAGTGCAGAACACAGTAAGACCTCCACAGTCTCACAGAGACTCCATAACCAACACTTTAGCTCCTGTTCATTTCTAATCACCAGTTGTAAAAGGATTTCAAAGATAGCCTTTCTTACCTCTTGGGATTGCTTCTGCATTTACAATGGCATCTATACTTCTGCCTACAGTAGGAAAACAAATTGCCCACTTTCAATCCAAAAGATACCCCTCTTCATTTCATTTAGCTCATACGATCACCACACAGATATGTACCTTGATTCAGTGTTTGACATTACTACCCTCAACATTCCAAAGATACCAAAATAAGTGTAGTATGACACCGCTGTTATGACTTGTCCAACCAACCCAGTAAAGAATAGAATAAGCATCTTTTACCTACTGTCTAATGTCTTAAATATCATGAATTGTCTTAGAGGCCAGATGGTCTTAAATAAGAACACTCTTAAGAGCTTATGCCCTCAGGCCCTCCGGTGGCTGTGGGGCCATCCAGTCAGCTAAGGTGTGACTTGTTTATTCTTGGCACACAAATGACATTGTTTCTGTGTACTTTACAGACACTCCAAGTAGTCAGCTTACTCTACACACATGGCAGGTACAGGGTCCTGTTTACAACAGAGGCTATCACCTGTTTGTATCTATACCATTCTGTTCAACATCATCTCAGGAGATCCCACTTCTGTCCAGACACCACAAATGACGTCTTCTTGTCTATCCCAAAGACAGACAAGTCTATAACGTGACCACACACAACTTCAGACAAACCACATTATGGGCAACCATACCCTCTAGGGAAAACGGGTATATGAAAACATTAGCTACATCTTTAATTTCTGTATTCTTTTGAAAAGAGGTATCCCTTTACATTCCTTCCGACTTCTTCCTCCCAATGCTTACATCTCTCTTTTACCACAAACTTAGAATTTAGAAGCTGTCCCCTACCCAGCTTCTCCCTTGCATCCTCCATGTCCTTTAAATGTTCACGGTTTCAGTCTTAGACCTGAAGACTGGTTAACAATTGATAACTGTTTTGATAGAGCCAGAAGCACGCATACCCCAGGTGTAGAGATAAAGCAGGAAGTCTGGGAAGAGGCCACACTGGGGGCTGTTTCTCTGGGACTTGGTGCTTTTGAAGTAAAGCTGGGAGCACAGTGGGAGAGCAAGGGAGGAAGGAAGCTGAAAGGAAAACCACCCTCTCAACCCTCCTGTTTGGTGTGCCCTTCCCCCTCAGTCTGACACAGAGCTGGCCAGAGTTCACTGCTAGGCCGACAGGAGGACAAGATTGTCCAGAGAACCCAAGATCCAGGAAAGGGGGAGGGGAGTGAGCTGAGGGACGTAAACTTGAAAACTGAGGCTCCGGTATTAGCTCTCCCTGGCCAGTTCTGCTAAACGGCATTTAAAGAAGATGCCCCGAACTAGGGTTCTGAAAACGGACTCTTGCACCCGCGATCTAGCTGGCTGTTCCGAACAGCTCTTTTACATTCCTAGAACCTTGTGCCGAGGCCAACAAGAAACTCCCTATATACAGGTAAACGGGAGAGAGGGAACTCAGCGCAAAGATCCCTGTTTCAGATTTCAGAGCCTTAGTTAACAGCGGAGAGAGGTGTGTACACAGATTCACACATACGTAGGCACGTAAATGCCGCGAAGATAACGAAGCAAGGCCCAGGCCTGGTTACAAAAAAAAAAAAAAGAGAGAGAGAGAGAGAGAAAGACACTTCCAGGTAAGGAGCCGTCTAGAAACTGAATCTCAAGATTTCTTTATCATAGGAGTGAGCTTTCCCCAGGGCCCCGACTTTCAGGGTGGAAAAAAGTTCTGATTATTGGCCCGAGAACATCGCGGGGCAGGGTGCCCATTTCCAAGGCTCAGACCTGGCTGGAAAGCCAACTTTTCCAAGAGGCCATTCCTTCCGGCTCCCTTCCCGTTCCCGACCAGGTACTCAGCCCCTCACTCGGAGCCCGGCCCACTGGCCCAGCCCCCCATTTCCGGAGCCTGAGCCCCGGGATCTGCTTGGGACTGGTCCCCGGGGAGGCCTAGTTCTCTCTTCTTTCCCGCCCCTGCCTTACCTTCACCCGGCGCCACGACCACCCAGAGTCCGGGGCTGAGAAGAGAGGAGAGCACCCACCTGGTCGGAGTCACATGCTGTCCCGGGCTGGCCCGAGAGTCCCCTCCAGGTCCGGGCGCCCGCCGCGGTCCCCAGCCAGGCCAGGCCGCCCCGGCGCCCCACCCGCGGCCCGCCCCTGCCGCCGGACGGGAGGGAGGGACCGGCTTCTCCTAAGGAAGTTTCAGGTGAGGAAACAGGGACACACCTTCCCGGGGGAGGGGCAGCTCCGGGCAGAGCTGGGAAGAGCGAGCTCCGCGGGACTGAGCTGCACCCCTCGGCACCCTCAGGCCAGGGTGCCGTGGCCGTCCAGGGACAGAACCCCGACAGGAGTCACCAGGGAGCCGCGTGAGAGAACCGGGCACAGGACTCGCCGGTGTCCCGCGTGCCCCTGGAGCCCCTGCGTGTCTCTTCCTCCGTGGGTCCTCTTTAGGTCTCCAATGGAGGCTCATCGGACCCGGCTGACTTTCTGCCCCTCGAGTTTGTCTTTGGCTTGTTGATGTTTCTGAACATCTGAGATTTGTGATTGCCAGCGTGTTTCTTTACTGTTCTCTTCCTTAATAGTTGCCATAAGATAAAGGGTTTCTTTTGCTCAGGTTCTTCTGTCCCTGTCTCTATGCTGCCCCATCTCTGTCTCTCTGTCTCTCCCTCTCTACCTGCCTCTCTCCTTCCGTGTTCCTCCTTCCCTTCACTGGGTGCCATGTGGAACATTCTTAGGTCTTTTCTGTAGATAGCCTGTTTGCCTCCATGTTCCTGAGTTCATTTTAAGATCGGATGTCTCAGTTTGTATGATCCTTTCCAGTATTCTGAGAGAGAATACACAGACACAACGCACGCACGCATACCACCCGCGCGCTGCACACACCACACACACACACACACACAGCGCACACACTCCTTTTACCTATGGACAGGAACTTTGGATGTTCTGTCCATAGACTCCCTCCCCAAACCCATCCCTTGCTCGGGAGGTACCATAGTGATGTGTGTTCAGGAGAATTAACAGGCTCTTTGGCTGTTTTTCTTTCAGGAGTGCTGTAGCCCACAACTCCAATCAGCTTTTGTGGGTAGACTGTTCCCTGATCTCTGTGTCCACCGCTGCTGCATTGACCCTGGCAGAAGAAGCGGAGCAGTTCTTTGGAAGGCCCTGTAGAATAAAACACGACAGAGGGAGAATGGCCTCCTCTCTGATAGTCCTGAGGCAGTGCAGTGTTCAAAAAATGCCCTAGTTCCGTCATGCTCTTTTGAAGGATTAAACTTTAAAGAGTTTAGCTAGCTTAGACACACTCTGAGTTACCATGAAGTATACAGGAAATAATAAGAAATGCCAAGACTAGGATTCGGCCATATAAGGGCAGGCCAGCATGTTTCATAAACCCAGCAAAGGCCTAAGAACAAGGAGTGAAGCGAATCAGAAAATTAAAGCAGGTCAAAAAGTTTCTTCTAGACTGGGAGAGAAAAATAAGAAATCAGAAAGTCCTGATCTCTATTGGGGGAACACACTTGTCAACTTCTGCTCTAGAAGTTGCTAGTCTCTGACAGCAGTGCTGCTTGGGTAAAGCCAGTGTGGCCAGGAAGCTGGGCATTCACAGAGCTGCTCTTGGCTCTCCTTAATGAAGCTGGTTTCTGTTTTCTCTTCATCTGGCTCTCACAGTCCGACCTCCTCATGTGTGCTGATTCTGAGCTGGCAGCATTGGTGCTCTTTAAGTCTCTACCCTTTTTTCTGTGATCTCCAGCTCTGGCACTACTTAAACAGGGGAATGCTGGCTTTCCCATAGGTTGTAAGAGGTAGAAATGTTGAACTGATTCCTTAAGCAATTTGTCTCTCCTTGAACTGCCACCTGCCCCTATCTTCAGGGTATTCATGAATATAAGACTAGTCTAGCTCTCCTCACCTTGCATACTCAGTCTCATTACTTATCACTTTCAGTGCCTGGACTTGGGATTAGGGTTGTCATCCTGTCCTGAAATAAAGAGACTTTATTTGGGCTCATGAGTCCTCTAAAACTCTTAGATATGAGAAAGAATGAAGTATGGGAAGAAGATGAGATATAAGTTTAGACAGATGTAGACCTGAATACTTGAATTTTACCTCAGTCACTTATTTAACATGGTAATGCGGGGATGTTAACTTTCTGGTGCTTTACTTCAATGTTCCTATGAGATCTTTCCTGCTATCATTAATGTAGCACATAACTGGGTTGCTGAGGTGACTCAAGAAGGGATACAGAGAAATCACTTATACAAGCATGCTATGTGGGAAGGTGCTTGTATTAGTCAGGGTTCTCTAGAGTTACAGAACTATGGAATGTCTCTATATTAAGGGAATTTATTGTGATGATTTACAGTCTGTGGTCCAACTAACCCAACAATGGTCAGCTGTGGATGGGAAGTCCAAGAATCTAGTAGTTGCTCAGTCCCATGAGGCTAGTTGTTTAAGTTGATCTTCTGTAGAAGTAGGTTCCAACAGATGTGCTGGCAGGTAAGTGCAAACAGTTCCAAGAAGAGTGACTATTCCTTCTTCCAATGTCCTTATGTAGGCCTCCAGCAGAAGGTGGGGCCCAGATTAAGGTGTGTACCAACACAACTGAATCTGAGACTTGCATTGTCACAGGCTGACCTTGAACTCAGACTTCTCCTTGTCCCAGTCTCCTGGGATTAAAGGCATGCACTACCTCATCTAGGCCTAAGCTTTTCATGGTCACTATAACCTCGAGATCTCCACATCAAGATCCAGATCAGAAACTTGTGTCTCCCAGCCTCAAGAGGTGTGCTCTCCAATTCTGGAGCATAGTTCATTCCAGATATAGTCAAGTTGACAACCAGGAATAGCCTCCACTGTGCTAAATATGGGTTATTTTCCTTTTTTAAGAGGACCTGGCTGTTATGCGTGTGAAATGAATTTATATTAACAAGAAGAAAATAGGTTCAGATTAAAGTTGTTTTTAAAATAAGAGCTGTATTTGATGAGGAAGAATAAACACAGGCTCTGGAGTTTGAGGTCACTTCAGTCAGAGAAATTGCTTCTGAAATCCATCTAGGAGTGAGCAGAGGAACAACGAACTTCCCTCTGCAGTTCTAGATATTAAGACTAAAGTGTTTTGCGGGAAGAGTGCACTAGTCTTAACTCTGTAGTTGTCACTGTCTTGAAGACATTCTCCTGGTGCCATATTCCCCATTTCCCACTTGGGCAAGTCAAGAAAAAGCCATTCTCCGTGGAACATGGAGAATAGATAGAAGTAGGTAGTGAAATGTAGGTATGGGGAAGCCTGCTTATTAGGTGTGGTTGATAATGTCGCACATTACAATCTGAAGGTAGGGCAGATGCTACCGTGGACCAGTGCTGGAGAGGTGGGCAAGCGAGGGGGGCAGTGTTGTTAAGAGTCGGGATGATTGCTCCTTGAAGGTAAATAATAAATTCAGAACTGAAAAGTTGACTTTGGGGAAGATGAAATAGCTTGCTCACTTGTAAATTGATGGGATTAAATGGAAGACCTCCCAAAGTAAACCTACACAATTGTAGCCAGTTAATGTTTTACAAAAGTTTTCAGAAATAGATTGAAAAAAAAAAGGAGCTTCTTCAATATATGATGCTGGACAAACTGGATACCCACATGTAGAAGGACAAGAGTTGGTTCTATTCTCTTCCCCTGTACAAAAATTAATTCAGCTCTTGCCAACAAGTATCTTTGCATGACATGTAGTTAGCCAAGAATCTTTCCAAGCCTATAGTCCTTTCTTTGATTTGGTAGTTGTTCCCTTTGCAGTGCAAACACTATAACTTCTTGCAGTCCCATTTGTGGATTCTCAGAGTGATTCCCTGTGCTTTTGGAGTCATTTGCAGAAAGTCCACTCTGACTCTCTAGTTTCTGTATTATCTTTGTTTTCTCCAAGAAGATTCAGTTTCAGGTCTTCCATTAAGCTCTTCCATTAAGTTCCATGTGATTTTAGGAACAGCTGTCTTCAAGACACAGCAGGAGAATGATGCTGGCAAGGATGTGGGAAATGTGGAAACGCCTTATATATTGTTAGTACAGCTGCTACAGATATCAGTATGGAGACTTGTTGTAAAACTAAAAGTGAAACTATTGTATGACCTATCTGTACTTCCAGGCAACACCTGCAGGACTGAAAGGCAATGTACCACAGAGATATTTATATAACCATGCTTTCTGCTGCAGTAGTCACAGATGCTAAAAAATGGAGCTATCCTAGATGTCCATCAAGAAATCAATGGATGGCTGGGCGGTGGTGGCACACACCTTTAATCTCAGCACTTGGGAGGCAGAGGCAGGCAGATTTCTGAGTTCGAGGCCAGCCTGGTCTACAGAGTGAGTCCAGGACAGCCCGGGCTACACAGAGAAACCCTGTCTCAAAAAAACAAAAAACAAACAAACAAACAAAAAGAAATCAATGGATGGGGGCAAGAGATATGGCTCTGTTCAAGAGCACCGGATGATGCTTTTCCAGAGAGCCTAGGTTAAATTCTAGAACTTCAGTTCCAGAGCATTTAATGTCTTCTGGTCTCCACACGCTCCCGGCATACATGTGCTCCTTGGACATACAGGCAGACAAAACACACATATATTTAAAAATAAATTAATTAAAAATAAATTAAAAAATGAATGTGTAGCAAATTTTTAGTAATGTATACACACTAGAGTTTTTGTTCAGCCATGAAGAAACATGAAATGGTGGCATTTGCAGGAAAATAGATGGAACTGGAGATCATGTTAAGCAAGATAAGCCAGACTCAGAAAGACAAATACTACATGTTTTCTCTTGCATGATGAATCTATATTTAAATGTGTGTGTTGGGGACTAGGGGGACCATGGCAGGGAGGAAGAGATCTTAGGGAAGAAGGGGTAAAAAGAGAGGGTAATGGAATACCTGTGACATGGAAGCAGAAAGAAGGACAATTTGGGGGAAGAAGGCATCAGCCAGAGAGAGCTTTAGTTTGCCTGGTATCTTCTAGTTTCATTCACTGTTGGTAAAATAAGTTACTGAGGAAAATAGTGTGTTTTCTATGAAAGGCATGTTCATACTAGTTCAGATGCTCTAGCATTCAGACGGTCTCAAAGATTCCAAGTCAGCTGTGTAGGTAGAATTCAGTAGTTTTATATATTAAAAAAAGCTAAACAGACCTCCACAGCCTTACCACACGCACACCAGGATCATGTTAATTTGTGAATGAATAATAATGTCCATAATAAGTTTGCAGGATGCCTATGCCCAAGTCCTTTTAATAGGATTTGTGGATCATTTTTTAAAGGTTTAATGCTTGGGATTCATGGAGTACAAGTACATAGAGAAAGAGGAAGGACTTAGGGTAGATTGCAGCATCTGTTTTAAGAATATAAGCATCAGGGAAAAGAGACATGAGAATTTTACTTTTTAAAAAATTCTGTGTATGTTTGCATGAGTTTATGTGTATCAGTTGCGTGTAGGTAACTGTGGAGGCCAGAAGATGACGTAGGATCCCCTGGGCTGGAGTTACACGTGATTGTGAGATGTCTGATATATGTGCCAGAAACTCAACCTGAGTCCTCTGCAAAAGCAGTAAGCACTCTTAAACACTGAGAAGATATCTCTCCAGACTAGCAAGACTTTCTTATGCTGAGCCACTATATGTGAGGTTGGAAGGATATCAAGGAATATCAGACTAATGGGTGGGGTCACTGACAGAGCCATCTTTCAAAAGTTTGTTTGTACTTAAGTGTGATCACTTGCTGCCATGCACACTGACTGCATGTGTGAAATGAGTTTTGAGTTTATGAAGCCATATGTAAGCAATAGGCCTGCTATAGAGAATTCACTTGCTGGGTGGAGCTATGTCCCAGGATGAGATCTCTTCACTCCCTTCAGTGCTAGATAAAAAAAGACTGTATCAGCTCACATGGAGGTTATCTGGAGTAATTTTTTTTAATATTATTTATTTTTATTTATATGAGTACACTGTAACTGTCTTTACACCAGAAGAGTGCATTGAATCCCATTACAGATGGTTGTGAGCCACCATGTGGTTGCTGGGAATTGAACTCATGACCTTTAGAAGAGCAGTCAGTGCTCTTAACCCCTGAGTCATCTCTCCAGCCCTGGAGTCATTCTTTTTTTTCTTTCTTTTTTTTTTTTTTTAAAAAGATGCTTTTAACTTGTATATTCTTATAGTTTGATGCTTTCTGAGAGATAAAAAGTCTGATATAGTGTCAGCAAAGTGTCTAACAAGTGTTTGCTCAGATTCTTAAAAAGACCTCTCATTTTAAAGAACAGTTTAACCAAAATTAATGCAATTAATTTTGTTCACTGTTTGTGTCTATAGGAGGTATTGATGGGTTAGACAGAAGGGAGAAAGAAAAGGGTATTTTTACCTTAGCAATAAGCCATGTTTTACTATCTCTACTGGCCTTGGAAGATAATCAGACCACTGGCCTTAGTGTCTAACAGAGGAAACAGCTGAACAATGAAGCAATGTATGCATTTTGATCACCAGTTGCCTAGTGCTTACATAGTGCTAGGTTGCAGAGATGATCAAGAGATGCTTTCAAGTGTTTTCGGAGCATACGTATAGGTTATAACCAAAACCAATACCATTTTCTATAAGATCCTTGAGCATCTGCAGATACTGGTTACCATGAGGGGTCCTGGAACCCACTCCCTCAGATACAATATATTTTGTGGCAGAGGTGTGTGCAGAGCATCATGAGAGTTTAAAAGTTGTATGGAGATAGTTCCTCTGAATATTAGTGTGTGCAAAGCACATTACGATTGATAGTGCCTTCCTGTGTAATCATGCTAGGATGAGAAGCAAGTTAACTCCCATGCTCTGTGGGTCTGGAGAGGCCTGTAGCTCTTGAAATAAGTCCTGTGAAAGAAGCACCTATGTCTTTGTCTCTTTCCCACTACTGAGTGATTTGTAAAGGAAAGAGGTTTAATTGGGCTTTCAAACCTAGAGCAAGGAATGTTACCAGGGAGTGGATGTAAAAGGCAAGTATATAAAGTAAATGAGATTTGATGAAACTGTTATGAAACCCATTGCTTTGTACAATCAACACACACTGATAACTTAAAATAGTGATTCTTGTTAAAGCTTAAAAAATACAAAACAAAACCAAAAAAACCCAAACCAAATCCAGATCCGAGTGAACAAGCAGCAACAGGGAGTCTTCTCTCTGGTTCACATTCCTGTTTCACTTCTAATCTCGATGGCATTTGGGGTGCTACTGATCACAAAGGCTGAGGTTCACTTCTTTTACTGCTCACTGCATACCAAGACACTCTGTCAGAGTTTGTTTTGTATGAGAAACAAACTAGTCCTTAGAGCACACAGTTTAAGATTATTCAAAAAAAAAAGGGCCACAGTGGTTACCCTTGAATCTCCAAGGGAAAGTCCAAGTCAAACCATCTTCAAAACTGAACACAGGAGAAATCTCCACTGGCAGTGAGTCCTGGGACTTTAGTGACTTGGGGTTAGAAGGGTTTGGAGTTGGGAAGTGTGACTCCACCGAAGTCTAGCCTTGAGGATGGTGTTTCTGGTTTCTTAAGGGGTTGTAAAGATTGTATCTTAATGACAAATTAGGGGAGGCACTAAAAGAAAGCCTAGTCTGAGGAAATTCATAACACTTTCATTCTCAGTCCGAATTGGAAAATAAAATTCAATAACACAGTTGTAATTATGTTTCAGATATGCGTTGAAGGATAGGCCAGCCCTCTGTATCTTCGGGCTAATTATTTGTCTCTACAGAAGATCTAGAGATTGTTTTGCCTACCATGTCCAGAAGGACACGGTGTAATAAGTATTTGCAGGCCAGGAGTGGTGGCCTTTGATCCCGGCACTCACGAGGTAAATCTCTAAGAGGTCAACCTGATCTACTCAATGAGACTCTATCTCAAAAACTAACCAAACAACACAGCCCTTAAGAATTTGCATTCTACATAGTTTAAGGCATTTACATTGTATTTAGCATCACAGGTAATCTGAAGATTATTCTGAAGTATTAAAAGGATGACTGTAGGTTATATGTAACTGGTGTAGTACTGTTTTATATAAAGGATTTAAGTATCTCAGGAGTTTGATACTCCTGGAATTCATCTCCTGAGGAGACTGTCACATCTGTTTTAAATTCCTGGTTTTTGTTCTTATTTCTGCCTTTTCCTATTTTCTTATCTGTTTTTAACTTTATGTTATCAAGTGTATATCTAACTTTGTATACATGTTTATGAGTCACAGTCTTTTGTGTAGAAGGACATACATATGGAGCCGTTTATAATAACTTACATTGATAGAAGAGGGAAGCCTCCAGAAGTTTTTATTGTGGGAATATAAAGTCAAATGCCGTTTTTATATAAACATGTCTTTTCCTTCTAGTTGGGGTAAGCTGGAAAACTGCCTTTTGCCCACTCCATCATATCACTTAAAGAATAAATTGGGTCCTCTTTCTGTCCCCTCTTCTTGTGGGTGTAATTTGAAACACAGACTATTAATTAGATGCTTTTTATTTTGTAAATGGGAACAATCTTGTTTTCTGTTCCTACCATTCTAACCCTACCTCATCCTTTTACCAGTACAAAACTGATGGCTTTATTTCTTATCTCCAGGGCCTGTGTCTATACCTGGAGGGCTTTCTTTGCCACCTCCCCCCCCCCCCCCCCCCCCCCCCGGATTTCACCTTAGTACAAAAGACCTCTTTTCCACCCTAATCCTGATCTTCCACACTGTTTTTCAAAACACAGTAGATTCTTCTACTACTCTTGGACTGGGTCGAAGATAACCTGTAGTCACTGTGCCCTGAGGCCTCGTTGCTCCTTGCTTTTTCTTGTCCTGTGAGAGTATATAGGTGATGTGGAAAGAGACTGTCAGCCACAGGCATCTGTGTCAGTGGTGATGACTGCCAAGACACAGAGGCAGAGTAGAGCCAAGAATGAAGAAGACCAGAAAGCATGATGTCATTTTCTTCAAAAGAAATTCTCCAGTCGCTTCTATGATACAAATACTCTTGCCTTCATGGCTCTTTCAAAGGAGAATTCTCAAGATACTGATAGAAGCAAGCTATCAAAAAGCAAAAGCAAATTCAGTAACCACAGTTAAGACAGTTCAATTTGGGTCGTCTCGAGATGATCAAACAGTCTAAAGGAGGTATGTTCTAAAAATCTCATTTCTAGGCCTAAAAAGTGACCACTGGAGCTAGCATCTTCCCTGTCACTCCAGTTATACAAGTTAAGGAACACATTTCTGACTGTGGGCATTTGCTGGACTCATTACTATGCATAACTTGTTGCTAAAATGCTTTTTGCTCTAGGATATACAATAGATCATTATCGTGGGTTCTCGTCTTAAGTGAACTTGGAACATTTGTATGTAAGTGTTGAAATATTCTATATCAGCTCTTGATAAGCCCAAAGGGGGTGAAAACATGAAAGCCCCAGAATGTCTGAGGAAAGTATGATCAATGTGGACTGGGATGGCAAGGAAAGGCTTTATTAGAGGTCCTTGGGCTGTGTGGGTGGAAAGTGTGGGTACCTGTGGGGGTTGTGTTTCCATTGCTTGCATTTCCAGGAGCACTCCAGCCACTCCTCAATACAGGATCCCACCCTGTGTCACGTAGCCCTGACCTGTGAGGGCAGCAATTGGAAGAGGAGGGTGCAGTAGAAGCTGGGGATTATGACAGAAACTAAGCCTCTACATTAACTCAGGTATGTATGGGGGCAGTGGAAAGCATTTACCTGGAAGAGAGTTTTCACTCTTCACGCCTAAGTCTACCTCTATCAGGATATGTTGGCCCACTGCGTTTTGTTGATGGACTCACCAAACACACACAGATTGTGTCTTCAAACAGAAACACATTCTGCATACCACATTCTGAAAGAAACGTGGGTTTGTGCTTGATGGAAGCTATAGCACCACCTTGTGGAGACACGTTCTTCAGAGCACAAGCTGTTTCCTGCCCAGCCCCTCCCCCCACCCTCCCCCCATCCCTTTACAGGTTTAGAAGTGTCTTAAGAATTTGGAAAATATTCTTGCTTTTAGACATGTTTGCATCAAAGACCTGAAAAGTATTTGAGTTTGCAGCTTTTCACTTGGATATGTAAGTTGATCTGTGTCACTGTGTGAAGAACTAACTCCCTTGCTTGTTTTTCATGGTGAAGTACTTCTCCAGTCTCATGTTGCTGTTGTTTCCAAAAGTTTTATATACAAACAGTGCTTTAATAAGTATCCTGTACATGTTAGTCTACCTGTGGGGAATGTTTCTGGAGATGGAATTTCTAGGTCAAATGATGTCGACCACATTTAGAATTGTGGTAGACATGAGTGGACAATTTTCCATGCAGTTTTAGAAACAAGATTCAGCAATGTGTGACTCCCCATAAATCATCAGTTACTGTACTTTTGTGTGTTGGTGTGTGTGTTCATGAGTGTGTGCACATGTATGTTCAGATGCATGTATGTATGTATTCATATACATGTGGCCAGAAGTTTGACACCAGGTGTATGCAATTACTGTCTAACTTATTTTGTGAGACAGGATCTCAGTCAACATGGAGCTCAATTCAGGTAGACATTAAGCACAAAGAGCCCACCTATCTCTGACTCCTCAGTGCTCAGGTTTACTCGTATGTGCTGCTATGCTCCACTTTCTTATGGTACTTTTAGGGGCTCTAACTGAGGTTTTCCTGTTGCTCATGAGCTGTCTCCCCAACCGACTAACTGTATTTTTAAAAATCTTCATTTGTTAATGATAGATAGACTATATTCCAATGCAGTTTACTGTAATAGTTTTTTTATGGCATTCTTCTCATAAATGTGTTTGTATAAACTCAAAATTGTTCTTGAGGCCTGGCTACCCAAATCGATTCTTTTTCTCTAAAGCTACTTGGAAGATTGATGGCTGATGAGTTACATGGGCAGGAGACAGGGAAACTTAAGAGGCTTTTATATTTCCTGAACTAATTTTGATTAGTAAATGCCCATTCTTCTTAATGATGTGGTCACAGAGGCTGAGGACCCTGCTTCTCGGCAGCTCAGTGGTTCAACACGTGTCTAGAGCATGCATGAAGTCCTGAGTTCCATCCCCAGCACTGACATAAAGAGTTGTCACTGATCGTATAAGTGTCAGGCCTGTCACTGTCTTTTCAGTTTCTAGCTTCTCACATCTTAGCTAACGAATGATTTTTGCCCAGGTGAACACATCCAGATGTCGAATAACATCCATCTTCCCTCTGTTCTTGTTCTCTCAGTGCATCATGGATACTTTGCTGTGCACACTAAAAAGGTGTAGTCTTGTTTTGATTATTACAGAGATTTGCACGGCTAGCCATTGTCTGATGATGCAATTCTTTATTCTATCATCTCCTTATGGTAGAACCCAAGTGTATTTTTGTTTCACTTCCACACTCTGTTAAGTCTGAACTCAGTGAGACAAGATGCACCTAACCCTCAAGAGACTGGAGGCCCCAGGGAGAGGGGAGGTCTGGTGGGGTGGGGGGTGGGGACATCCTTGTGGAGACAGGGTGTGGGGAGGAGGTATGGGTGTGGAACAGTCAGAAGGTGGATTAAATAAAATTTAAGAATTAAAAAAAAAAGAGTCTCAGCAGATTTCATAGACTCAGTGACCTCTCTGCATCCAGGGAAGCCACAGGTTTCACAAGAGGTGAAGACTAAAATAGGTGAAACTGGCCAGGGGAATCCCAGGCTTCTTGGCTCCCCACCCTCTTCTGGTATCTAGGACTCTAACTTATCAAAACAGGTCCTGAAGACCTGCTGCTTCAGAGCCTGCTGTTCAGAGCCTAGCATGAATATGGAGATACAGCTGCAAGTTAAGGTTATCTAAGATTGTGAAACAAAAGCTTGCCTTGCTGAGGAATTTCTGGCTCTCAGGAAGGAAGGCTGAAGGAGATAATTTTCTCTTATAATACAATGCTGAATGATTACAGAATTTAAAACATAATCAGGGGTACTGGCACAGTTCACGAAATAATTGCCACTGTGCACATGCTAGTGTTTCAGAGTACTGCATCTGATGGAGAGGGATAAACAGCCCAGGCACAGAGCTGGTATAAGGTGGTTGGAATTTTTATGTTTATATTTAGTACAGCCTTAGAATATTTAAAAAAGTTTAATTAACACATAAAGTTGTACATGTTTACTATGTACAATATTATTTATTTAGTTTGTTAGATTTTTGAAACAGGATTTCTTTCTGTCACTGTCTTGTCCTCTCTGGTTGTTCTGGAGCTTGTACTGTAGACAGGACTGGCCTTGAATTTACAGAAATCTTTCTGCCTCTTCCTCTGCCTCTTGAGTGCTGGGATCAAAGGCAAGTGCCACCACTGCCTGGCCAGTGTGATTTTTCTTAAAAATCTATAAGCATATTGTGGGATGGCTAGTTGAGCTATTTAGCATTTGAATTGTCTCATGTGGGTTTAACCAGTTTGCAGTAAGAACTCTCTCCCTACTCTCTTTGGATTTAAAGAATGTAACATGTCATTTTTATTATGTCACCATGTTGTACAATAGATCCCGTCATTGACATTCTTGATTCTTACCACTGAGAGAAAAATTCCACAACTGTAGGCTATCAGGAGGTATTGTGGCCAAGGTTTAGAGAATCAGGCTAATCCATATTTATCCCCGAGTCACATCACATGCTTGCTGTGTGACTACAGAAGAGGTTTTCCACATTCTCCCTGCTCTAGCTTCTTTTATGAAATGAATGTGATATAAAGTAGTAGACGCACAGTTAACAGAATGTTTAAGTATCCATTATTTTCTTAATTTTATGTGTATTTATGTGTGTAGTTCAGTATATGTCTGTGTATCGAGCTTGTACAACAGCTTGTGGAGATCAGAAGAACGTGTCAGATCCTATGGATCTGGAATTACAGGCAGTTGTGAGCCACATGTGGGTGCTGGCAACTAAACATAGGTTCCCTGTACGAACGGTAAGTCTTTGTAATGACTGAGCCACCTCTCCAGTCCCAGGAAGTCTAGAAAAGATAGCAATGTGTGTAATTCAACATAATGCGTGATGCATAATTAGTTCTTAATTAATGTCATCCATTAAAATTATTTTATGTGATATCCCAATATAAGTTTGTTATTATATCATAAAGATACTCTCCTCCCAAATTCACTGCCCCACATTAGGAATTCATTGCACCATAGTAGGAAGGACAGGCGAATGATCTGATTATCAATCAGTGAATGAATGAATAAAAAGGAGGTGCACATTTACAATGGAATATTACTTAGCACTAAAACAGCAAGGGAACCTTATCATTTACCACAATGTGAATGAATTTAAAAGCTCTCAGGGCACATAAACAATAAACTTTCTTAAGTAAAGAAATAAATAAGACATACACCAAAAATACTGCATGATTTCACAGGTACAATCTGAAAATGAAGACAAATTAAATACATAGAGATAGAGAATAAAACAGTGATTATCTAGGTAAAGGTAGGAGAGGGAAGAGGGAGATGTGAGCCAAAGAATGCAAGCAGCACATCTGTAGGATGAGCTGCTATACAATGTAAGGACCAATGCCAATGATACCATAGTCTAGACTTGATTGTGAATAAACAGGTTATAGCCTCTGTGTGAGATAAAGGGCATATAAGTTGGCTCCACTATTGTAACTATTTTACTATTTATATGTATCATTAAATTAGGTTTTATACTGTAAATATACACAATATGATTATTTTAAAAGGCAGAAACAGAAATCTAGAATTAACAACACCAAAGACATAAACACGAGTCATAGCTCTTCAAAGTGTGCCAAGAAAGTGAAGGTTCTAAGTCATTTTCCTGCTTGGTGGGAGACATACCACATTTCCTTCCTCCTCTTCCTCTTCCTCCTGCTCCTTCCTCTTCTTCTTCCTCTTCCTCTCCTTCTCCTCCTTCTCCTTCTTCTTTTTCCTTCTCCACCCACTTCCTCCTCCTTCTTCTTCATCTGCTGATATGAAGGGCCATGCTCTCCACTCAAGCATGGACAGCCACCATGCAGGTTGTTGGCATGCCACAGATGCTGCAGGTGCCCATTTCAGGCTGCAGGTGAGCCATCTCCTGCACACATCCTAACCGCATTATTTACAGTAGTTCTTGTCTCCACCCTTATAGCAGTGTTTTAGGAGCAACACCCTAATACCTCTCCTAATGTCACACTGTCCTGGCCTTTCCAAACTACAGATTCAGCCACTGGCACATCTTTAGAGAAACCTGTCATCAAATACATAAATATTCCCCAAATCTTTAAATAGTAAGAAATGAATTTCTACCCTAATTTGTTTAATTTCTACGTTGTGATATCAAAATTGTGGCATGTTTTCATTCATCAGTATTCTACCATATAACACTATGCGAAAAGCAAATCTACTAAACAGTAACTTATCTAATCTTGCAAGAATGAAAGGAATTCTTGTTAGATTGCTCTCTAGGCTGGGATAGTGAGCCGTAGGCAGGGCACACCATTTACTTACTTATTTAGTCAAACTTACATTTTAAAATAATATTTCTATTCTTTGAGAATTTCACATAATGGAACATATTCACCTCCCCTTCTCCTAATTCCTCTCAGCTTCAACCCCCCACCTAACTCCTCTCAGATCCACCCTGTCCACCTCCACCTTCCTACCGACAGAATTTTGTATTTTCTTCCATCTCTTCTTCCTTCTCTTCTTCATTTTTGTCCTTTATTATGGAAACACAAAAAGTTCAGTTTTATTGCTCAACTACTCTTGAGTGTGGTTGGCCTATCGGCCATACCATTAAAGAAAATAAGATTCTTCTTGTTTCAGCAACTGTCAAATGCCAATATATCTTCAGCTAGTGTGGGATTTCATGACCTCCTGTTTCCCACCACGCTGGACTTTTGTCTGCCGTGGGTTTGTTCAGGTCTCGACAGGCTCTCAAACAATCAGTTCACAGTTGCCATTGTCCTATTGTACCAGTAAACACTGTTCCCCTGAAGTTGTCTTCCAGGTCTGGTTCTCACAGTCGTCCACTAAGATCAGTGAGCCTTGGGAGGAAGAGCACGATAGGCGTGTTCCTATCAACTGAGGGTTGAGCATTGCAGTCTCTTATTGTCTGTACACTTAAGTCAATGTTCTTTTTAAGAGTCTATGAGGAACAAGGTTGCTGCGAGGCATTCAGGATATGGGCATACATAGATCCTCTACAGAGATTTCATGCGGAGTTCATCTAAGGCTATCCTGTCTGGTTTTGAAGTATGTGGCTACTATTGTAGAATCCTGTGACCCTGGAAAAACTACTTATTTCCTCAATATTTTTGTAAGTATAGTACTTGTATCTAATCTAGATATGCTATGCAAGCACCATATTAAACCATTTATTCAGTGCTTCCCATACAGAAAATATCAATTATGACCAACTATAATTTATTTCTGTACTATATTGTAACAGGTTGAAGAACTTATGGAAAGTAGATGTTAGAAGAAAGCTCAACATTGAAAATCTAGAGATTAAGTGAGTGGATAGTTAGAAGGTTCTTTATTTATTCCTGTTTTTGTTTACATGTGTGTGTGTGTGTGTGTGTGTGTACATGTATGTGTGGTATGCATGGATGTGTACATGCTTGTATATGTGTGGGTGCATGTGTATCTGTGTATGTGGTGGTCAGAGGTGAGCATTGCTGTCCAACTTATATGTTGAGGCAGGGTCTCTCACTTAATACAGAGCTCAGTGATTCAGTTAGTCTGGCCAACCGTCTTGCAGGAAGAATACCTTGTCTCTACCTCCTGAATGCTGGGATTATGGGTGTGCTGCCATTCCCACCTGGCTTTAAATTCAAACAAACAAACACTTGTTTTTTTGAGACTTTAAGTGCTGGCTGTGTGAACCTCATCTTAACATGTATGTGGCAAACAATTCATCAACTGAGACAGCTCCCCAACACTACTCAAGGGGCTCCTGAAGGGTTTTCACTGTGTGCAAGGAATGTCTCAATGCTGGAATAAACAAACTAACTAATTTTGTCTTCCTCTCTAGATATTTGACACACAATTATGGAATGTATTGTGAATCCAGGTTAAGGATTGTGAATGACTGGAACTCATTAATCTTTTGCCTTGGGAGGAATCCCGTCTGTTTTCCTGGTGGTTGCGCTGGGAAAGGTTCTAAGGGAGAGGAATTCCCCAGGGGCCATCCCTTGGTGACTCATTATTGGGTAATGAGTCTGGGTACAACTCTGGCTCCTGGCTGGGCTGTTTCCCTGAGGCTGGGTGACTTCTGACCTTTCTTCTTTCTTTCTTTCTTTCTTTCTTTCTTTCTTTTTTCTTTCTTTCTTTCTTTCTTTCTTTTTCTTTGGTTTTTCGAGACAGGGTTTCTCTGTGTAGCCCTGGCTATCCTGGAACTCACTCTGTAGACCAGCTGGCCTCGAACTCAGAAATCCGCCTGCCTCTGCCTCCCAAGTGCTGGGATTAAAGGCGTGCGCCACCACTGCCCGGCCTTCTGCACCTTTCTTGATGACTTGTCAAAACCACATGGGCACAAGATAAAGCAATGTTTGGACATTAATGCCGTTTCTGCTAGATGGACAGCTGTAGTCTGAGCCCAGAAGGTCTAACCACATTGACACAGGAAGAAAATTTCTCACATGATGGTAATAACAGTAATAGCTATGTTTGCATGGTGTTTTATCACACCTAATGGTGTCTGCTTTTTTTTTTTCATTTGACTGAGGTTTCTAATAGGCCACTGAAGCAGCCTAAGCAGCTCCTCCTCCTTCTCTTCCTCTGCTTCCTCCCTTCCTCTTCTTACATCGTGCTTATAAGATTTTTTTTAATTGAAAAAATTTATACAATATACTTTGATCATGTTTTTTCCAATCTGACATTAAAAACAAACAAACTTGAGAAACAAAATGCCAAGAAACTCATACTAAAAATGCCCACAAAAATGAAAATCAAAAGAATAAAACAAAAATCAGACAAAGCAAAATGAAACAATATATTCACAAAATACCATTGAATTCATTTTGTATTGACCAACTACTCTTGGCCATGGAACCTGCTTTGGTTGATGAACCAGTGAAATGCCATTGGAGACAACTGGTTTTCTTTTGCTTGCCAGTATGATATCGATTTCTGGTGGATGCTTGGTTAGGGATGGGACCCCATATGTACTTCCCCCTCTCAGCACTGGAACCTCATATGACTTAAACTTGTACAGACCCTGTTCCTGCTGCATTCATACGTGCGTCAGGTCTATTCTGTCTCAAAGACACTGGTTACTGTGAGTTATCCATCCCCTCTAGCTCTTACAATTTTGTTTTTTTTCTTTTCCTCTTCCACATAGATCCCTGAGACCCCAGGGGGGCATTTGATGAGATCATCTCATTTAGGATTAACATACACTGAAGGAGACCCCTTCATCTCCCAACCCACTCCTGGCAAACTGGGGCTTCCCTCTAGGACCCTGCATTAGGCACAAACCACATCCAAATGCCTATTTTCACAGAGATTCTTTATTAATCGGGGACAAAAAGTTAAAATGTTTGCTTTCTGACTCAGGCATAAAAACAGAAGCAAATGACCTCGCAAGTAGAATTTTTTAAGAGAAAAGGGGAAGCTTGTGTTAGAATGGGCTAGGATGCAATGGTTTGTTTTGATTGGATGTGTTAATCAGGCAAACCAAAAAGGGGGTTTTCTCTTTCTTTTTTTCTTTCCTTCCTTCCTTCCTTCCTCCTCCTCCTTCCTCCTCCCTCTCCTCCCCTCCCTCTCTCTCTTCTTTCTTTCTTTTTTACTTTATTTTATATATGTGAGTACACTGTTGTTGTCTTCAGACACACCAGAATTGGGCATTGGATCTCATTACAGATAGTTTGAGCTACCATGTAGTTGCTGAGAATTGAACTCAGGACTTCTGGTAAAGCAGTCAGTGCTCTTAACCACTGAGCCATCGCTCAGCTCATGGGGGGGGGGGTTCTTTTTCTCTTTTCTTTTTATTGACTAAATTATTTATTCACTTAACAACCTGATCCCAGCCTCCTCTCCCTGCTCTCCTCCCAGTCCCTCCCACTCTCCTCTTCTTCCCCCTCTTTACAGAAAAGAGGAGGGCCACCCAAGGCATATCAAGCCTCAGCAAGACTAAGAACATCCTCTTTCACTGAAACCAGACAAGGCAGCCCAGTTAAGGGAATGGGATCCAAAGGCAGCCACTGTGATCAGAGACAGCCCCTACTCTCACTTGAGGAGTTCCACATGAAGACCCAGCTGTGTAACTGCTTCATGTGTGGAGAGGGCATAGGTCCATCCTATTCATGGTCTCCAGCTGGCAGTTCAGCCTCCATGAGCCCCCATGGGCCCAGGTTAGTTGTCTCTATAGGTTTTATTGTGGTGTCCAGTCCTTCCATTGAGAGTCTTGCCTGGTTATAGGGGACCACTGGTTCAGGGGCTTCTTGTTCTCCACTTCTAAGAGTCTTAGCTAGGATCACCCTCATAGATTTCTGGGAGTTTCCATTGTCTTAGGATTTTAGTTCAGTTCAGAGATGCCCCCTCACCCCAATCCAACTGTGGCTCCCAATACTTTTTCCCTCGAAGTCCTTCCTGGACCTCACTGATCTTCTTCCAATCCCCACCCTCTCTCCTCCCTGTTCCCCTCCTTCCATCTTTGATTGCTAAACTTTTAATACTTTAATAGCTATAGTCAGCTTCAGGAGGAGGAAGTAGCCAAATAAGGGAATAAACCCTGGTGACAAGTTTTAAGAATGCAATCTAGAGAGATGATCATGTGGTTTTTCTTTGAGTTTGTTTATATAGTGGATTGCATTGATGGATTTCCGAATATTGAACCATTCCTGCATTCCTGGGATAAAGCCCACTTGATCATGATGGATAATTGTTTTGATGTGTTCTTGGATTCGGTTTGCTAGAATTTTGTTAAGTATTTTTGCATCAATATTCATAAGAGAGATTGGTCTGAAGTTTCTTTCTTTGTTGGGTCTTTGTGAGGTTTAGATATGAGTGTGATTGTAGCTTCATAGAACGGATTGGGTAGTTTCCTTCTGTTTCTATTTTGTGAAATAGTTTGAAGAGAATTGGTATTAGGTCTTTCTTGAAGGTCTGATAGAATTCTGCACTAAAACCATTGGTCTGGGCTTTTTTTGGTGGGGAGACTTTTAATGACTGCTGCTATTTCTTTAGGGGGTTTTGGGACTGTTTAGATGGTTTATTTGCTCCTCATTTAACTTTAGTACCTGGTATCTGTCTAGAAAATTGTCCATTTCATCCAGATTTTCCAGTTTTGGTGAGTATAGGCCTTTGTAGTAGGATCTGATGATTTTTTGAATTTCCTCAGTTTCTGTTGTTTATATCCCCTTTTCAGATCTGATTTTATTAATTTGGATACTGTCTCTGTGCCCTCTGGTTAATCTGGCTAAGGGTTTATCTATCTTGTTGATTTTCTCAAAGAACCAACTCCTGGTTTTGTGATATTTTGTATAGTTCTTTCTGTTTCTACTTGGTTGATTTCAGCCTGAGTTTGATTATTTCCTGACGCCTACTCCTCTTGGGTGTATTTGCTTCTTTTTGTTCTAGAGCTTTCAGGTGTGCTGTCAAGTTGTTAATGTGTGTCTCTCTCCAATTTCTTTTTGTAGGCACTTAGAGCTATGAGTTTTCCTCTTAGCACTGCTTTCATGGAGTTCCACAAGTTCTGGTATGATGTTTCCTCATTTTCGTTAAATTCTAGGAAGTCTTTAATTTCTTTCTTTATTTTTCCTTGACAAAGTCATCATTGAGTAGAGCATTGTTCAGTTTCCACATGGATGTCGGTTTTCCCTTGGTTTTGTCATTATTGAAGACTAGCCTTAGTCCTTGTGATCTGATAGGATCAAGGGATTATTTCAGTCTTTTTGTATCTGTTGAGGACTGTTTTGTGACCAATTATATGGTCTATTTTGGAGAAGGTACCATGAGGTGCTGAGAAGAAGGTATATTCTTTTGCTTTAGGATGAAATGTTCTATAGATATCTGTTAAATCCATTTGGTTCATAACTTCTTTTAGTTTCAATGTGTCTTTGTTTAGTTTCTGTTTCCACGATCTGTCCATTGGAGAGAGCAGGGTGTTAAATCCCCCACTATTATTGTGTAGGTGCAATGTGTGCTTTGAGCTTTAGTAAAGTTTCTTTTATGTATGTGGGTGCCCTTGCATTTGGAGCGTAGATGTTCAGAATTGAGAGTTCTTCTTGGTAGATTTTTCTTTGATGAGTTGAAGTGTCCTTCCTTATCTTTTTTGATTACTTTTGGTTGAAATCGATTTTATTTGATATTAGAATGGCTACTCCAGCTTGTTTCTTGGGTCCATTTGCTTGAAAATTGTTTTCCAGCTTTTACTCTGAGGTAATGTCTGTCTTTGTCACTGAGGTGCGTTTCCTGTATGCAGCAAAATTCTGGGTCTTGTTTATGTATCCAGTCTGATAGTCTACGTCTTTTTATTGGAGAATTGAGTCCATTGATGTTGAGTGATATTAAGGAAAAATGATTCTTGTTTCCTATTATTTTTGATATTAGAGGTGGAATTACGTTTGTGTGGTTATCTTTTTTTGGGGTTGTTGGAAGATTACTTCCATGCTTTTTCTAGGTTGTAGTTTCCTTCCTTGTGTTGGCGTTTTCCATCAATTATCCTTTGAAGTGCTGGTTTGTGGGAAGATATTGTGCAAATTTGGTTTTGTCATGGAATATCTTGGTTTCTCCATCTATAGTGATTGAGAGTTTTGCTGGGTACAGCAGTCTGGCTGGCATTTGTGTTCCCTTAGGGTCTGTATGATATCAGACCAGGATCTTCTGGCTTTTATAGTCTCTGGTGAAAAGTCTGGTGTAATTCTTATCGGTCTGCCTTTATATGTTACTTGACCTTTTTCCCTTCTGCTTTTAGTATTTTTTCTTTGTTTTGTGCATTTGGTGTTTTGATTATTATGTGACGGGAGGTATTTCTTTTCTGGTCTAGTCTGTTTGGTGTTCTGTAGGCTTCTTGTATGTTTATGGGTATCTCGTTCTTTAGGTTGGAGAAATTTTCCTCTATAATTTTGTGGAAGATATTTACTGGCCTTTAGACTGGAAATCTTCACTCTCATCTATACCTATTATCCTTAGGTTTGGTCTTCTCATTGAGTCTTGGATTTCCTGGATGTTCTGGTTAGGAGCTTTTTGCATTTTGCATTTTTTTGACTGTTGTGTCAATGTTTTCCATGGTATCTTCTGGCATGAGATTCTCTCTTCTATCTCTTGTATTCTGTTGGTGATGCTTGTGTCTATGACTCCTGATCTCTTTCCTACGTTTTCTATCTCCAGAGTAGTCTCCCTTTGAGATTTCTTTATTGTTTCTATTCCATTTTTAGATCCTGGATTGTTTTGTTCAAGTCCTTCACCTGTTTGGTTGTGTTTTCTTGCAATTCTTTAAAGGATTTTTGTGTTTCTTCTTTAAGGGTTTCTACCTGTTTACCTGTGTTCTCCTGTATTTCTTTCAAGGGAGTTACTTATGTCTCCTTAAATCCTCTATCATCATCATGAGAAGTGTTTTAATTGTGTCTCCTGTTTTTCCTGTGTGATGGGGTATCAGGCTTGCTATGTGGAAAACCCGGTTCATGATGATGTCAGGTAACTTTGTTTCTGTTCTTGTGTTCTTGCACTTGCTTGTGCATCTGGTTGACTCTAGGTTACCTGTGCTCACTGTGTCTGACTTGGAGTCTGTCTTTCTGTTTCTTGCTTGTGACAGATCACCTGGATTCCAGATGTCTCTGTGTTCCTTGATCTAAGCTCCCTCTGTTCTGGAGCAGTTAGGTCTTCTAGGTTGTGTCAGGATCAGATGTTTCCAGGCTCGAGAACAGCCTAAGGTCCTCTGTCTGGATGCAGTAGGTCCTCTAGGATGTTCAGGATCCGGTGTTTCCACAGGAGCAGACAGCTAAGGGTCTGTCCCAGGCAAAGGACCAGGGTCTCAGGTGGAAGGAGTGGTTTTTCCTGAGGGCAGGGTTTGGGTGCCTGCTAGTTCCTTAAGCCCACTGGTCCAGTATGTATCTCTGGGGCGTGGTTGGGTGGCAAGGTGTCCTTAACCCTCGCTCTGGTCCAGTGGGTCTCTCTGGATGTCTCAGGATCCAAGTGTTTCCACTAGGAGCCAGACCTAGCTAAGGGTCTGCCCCAGGCAAAAGGACCAGGATCCGGGTGGAAGGGTTACAGAGGGCATTTCAAGACAACAAGGGCTACTCAGAGAAAGCTTGTCTTGAAAAACATCCCAGGTCCAATTTCATACTGATTGCTCAGTCTCTTTTCTTGTTTTAGCACTTAAATTTGATCTTTGACTAAATTCAAGTTAGCTAGAGGCATTGCATACATTGTCTCCTCTTTATGTTTGCCTGTTCTCAGATACAAAAGTGATGAATGTTAGTCCCTAATTTGAAAGATTAGATTATGAGGACCTGAAGAACTAATATTGCCAAGTTCTTAGCAACACTAGCTCACCAAACACTTAGTAGAGGAGTGTGTGTGTGTGTGTGTGTGTTTGTGTGTGTGTTGAATATGATAGGTAAGCAGTGTACTTTAAAAAAGATGTGTCTTGGGTCTATGTCTTGTCATGATGCTCCATTTTAAATAACCTACTGCCAGTGAAAACATCATTGATTCCTATGTTTTGAATATTCTCTGTTTCTTCAAATCTCTGAATACCTTGTCAGCCCAAACTCGAGGAGCAGTACAAGGAAGGAGCCTTCATCCATAGTCTTTGAGTCTTGAGCTCATCATGACTTGCATTAAACTGAGAAGAAACCCATATTCCTGAATGTTTTCTACATTCAGTTAGGGTAGACTTATTCTTACTTTGGTCACCCAGGATAATAATGTACTACATTATTATATTAAATAAAGAACACTTGGAATCAGATTAGATATGAGGACAATGCTTACCATTTTCCTAATTTTGCTTTCATAAAGGGGGATGGTAATAAGAAGGGAATTTGTTAGGGTAGTAAATGAAATTATCCCTATAAAGATCCTAGCAATATGCAATGGAAGATATAGTATATTTAATCATAATTCTATTGGTATTTTTCTTTTTTAATCATTTTAATTATTTATTTATTTTACTTATTTTTATTTTTTAGTTTTTTCTTAAGACACTTTATTATCTCTACTTGGACTTTTCTATCTTGATCAGATGTCGTCAGATTTCTTTGGAGAAGTAAAAACTGATAATAAATATATGTGTATGTATGTATATATATATAATGAGGAAGGATTTATTAGATTGACTGAGATAGTCAAAGTCTGAATTGTATCCCAATTCCTTTTTGAAAGCTGGAGGGAGAATCTGATGAGTTGGTTCCTACTCAGGCTGAGCAGCTAAAAGCCTCAGAAAAAGAGATGGCTAATGTAGACCTGGCCAAGCCAGTTGAAGGCTAAAGGCATGATATCCCCTAGAGAGCTGCTACTGACCCACTTCCTGCTTTCAAAGGCTGATAATACCTGGATCCCAAGCCTATTGTTGAGTGAAACCTTTCCACTCAGGCACAGATGATTATCAACCACAACAAGGTAGTAGAGGAAAATATCTCCTGTGTCAGTCACATGAGGCTCATTTATATTTTGTCTGTTATTGTTCTCTGTACCTTTCCTACTTAATTCATGTCCAGCAAATCATATGGTCTATTATCTCCCTATCACCCATATGATATTTTCCAAAAGTGATCACTAAAAAGAATTGGCTAACAAAGATGAATTCAGACAAATGAGCACCCGTTGTTCTGCTAGTGATCAATTGTCAACAGACTTTAGAAGTTGTCACTGAGCATTGGAGTGTTAATGCACTTGCTGTTCCAGAGAAAGGTGTGCATCAGAGGACGGTGATGGAAACTTAGAGGGCTCTGTGGGGAAAGTGACTGTGGTGAGATGGATGAATGAATCACAGAAAACGTGATGGTGTAAAAAAGCAAACAACCAACCACTCCAAAGGATGTTCATCGTAAGTAAAGAATTATGGCACAACATTGACACGATTAAAAGTACATCATTAAACAGATATCAATTGCATTGGTCCATGCTTGGACAGAATCTGGAATTGCTGTCTTGCTTACATCTTGCCTGCTATAAATGCACCGAATCCAAGTCATTCCTCTCAAACAACAAGGACAGACTTTCTGAAGTTCTATAGAAGTAATATTAGATAGAGAACCAAGGAAGCGTTTAACCATTGAACATTTGAAAGACAATTGCTTTTCACCCATTTTATTTCATTTTACATAATACCCAAGCTATCTCACCTGACCACAACTGAATCAAGTTTTCCAAGGAATTGACAGAAATGAAAAAGAGAAAGGAGAAACTAAAAAATAAATGCATAAGTAGTTCCAAAATGCAGCATGAAGACCTTTTATACTTGAAATTCTACACGTTATGTATATATGCTCAGGTCTAGTGTTTAAGACCCTGGGTACCTGATTAGTGATAGGTGAGACGGCTCCTAAGAATTAGCTGAGACTGGAACACATTTTTTTATGCTTGGACATAAACTTGTCAGTACTAGACGGAGCCTGTTTTAGGAAGCAAAACTTGAGTGTAATGGGCTGATGAACTCAGTTTTAACATCTGGTGAGTGAGTCATTTACTGTTACTAGAATAACACCTATTTTTAAATCTTTTGTTCAGCTGAAGTATGGAATGTTCACTTCCACAAAGTAATAAATGTTTGCTACAACTAATATACTAGGTAAAGGCCCCCTCTGTCTCTACCGATGGCCGTTTCCTGTCCCTGCTTCATTTGTCTCTCCTCCCCATCTTTGTCTTTATCTTAATCAGTGGTGCTTCTCAACTTTCTTAATGCTGTCACTTTTGAATACATGTTTCTTGTGTGATGACCCCCAACAATAAAATTATTTTTGTTGATACCTCATAACTGTAAGTTTACTACTGTAGTGAATCATAATGTAAGTAGTTTTTGAGGTAAAGATTTCCCAAGAGGGTTCTCTACATGATCTAGATGTAACTTGTTTTTTTTTGGATCTCACTTCTCTGTCTCTCTGTGTCTGTCTCTGTGCTTCTCCCTGTGTCTCCGTGTCTTTGTCTCTCTCTGTCTCTGTTTCCTCTCTCTCATTGTGTGTGTGTATGACCTCCCAAATTCCTATTTTTACTTTCTCTTACAATCTCTCATTCTCAAACAGTCTTTCTTTCCTTCCCCAGAATACATCGACATAGTGTATCTAAAGACTGTCAATCCTACAATATTTGTGTGGTAGTAACATGCGGGCTTACATTACTTAAAAATCTACATAGAGAGTAACTGTTTTAAACAACCTAGAAAGCACTATCTTATAATTCATAAAAGCAATACTCTTTGAATACTTGTCTGGATTATTAATGTATTTATTTTCTCAATTGATTTATAATATGTAAGGACTGTATGCACCTCAAAATTAATTTCTTCAGAATTTGCATTAAAAGATTCTTTAAGGGGTCTGGGTAGTTTCATTGTTAAGAGTGCTTGGTGCTTCTGCAGAGGATCTGGTTTGTTCCTTAGCACCAGGGAAGCTCAAAAACAGACCTAACTCTAGTTTTAAGGGATCCACTGCCCTCTTCTGGCATCCTAGGGCACTACATACATATGACACCATTTAAACGCAGGCAAAACACCCATACACATAAAATACAAATAAATACACTATTTAAAAAAATATAAAGAAGATATCCTTACTTTGAAGAAATATATTTGACTGAATATGATGAAATGTTGATTATATTTGGTCATACATTGTGCCTAGAATATGGTGGATCACTACATATTATATAGACACCAATTTGATTAAAAATGAGAAAATAAAACACTTAAGAAGCTATCCACATTCTTCCCTGTGTAAAATTCTCAAGCAAATGATTGAAATACATTACATAATAGAAAAGAAGATGAGTGGACTTAACATAAAACATGCAGTTACTGATGTATGACCTTTGAAAATATTCCTTCTTCTTCAAGCCTTAGTTTCCTACTTTTGAGGAAAAAGTAGACAACACTTCTTTTATTTGGCTGGTAAGGACCAAATAAGATAAATGTAGTCTACACTGAGCGTATTCATGGTGCAGTGAGAATTTAGGAACCTCTATTCATCATCACCCTTTAGCTGTCCTTGAACAAATAACTCATGGCTATTTGGACTTCACACATATGGTCTCTCCATGGTTTGTGGTAGATCATGAATATTACACAGTTCATTGGTCACCATCCTGTAAAAGCCTAATCTTGATTATAATAATGTAATTTAGCAAAGTACATTTTTTAAGATAATGAATTCTGCAGTCTTTGAGCTACAACAGTGATAAGTTTATTACTCTCTTGTTGTAGATACTGTTTGCTGTATAAAAGATATTACCTTTTACATGGTGTTATTAATCCACATTTTTTATAACTACAGATCAACCAACCAAGGACAAAAAATATTTAGAATAAAAATTACCTTTATATTGAACATATACAGAGTTTTTCTTTATTCCGTGTTTCTCCTCATCCTTCCATCTCTCATTCTCTTCTTTCCACTTCTTCCATCCTCCTTCCTCCCTCCCCTCCCTCCCTCCCTCCCTCCCTCCTTCCTTCCTTCCTTCCTTCTCCCTCTCCTTCCTTTCTTGCTTCTTTATCTTCTTCTGTCATTTTTCCTCCTTTCTGGAACCCTGTATGTCACCAAGATGATCTCAAACTCCTGGCTCAAAAATATTTCACTCTTAAGTGACCAGGTTACAGATGTGTGTCTCTGAGATAATTATGTAAGTTTTACTTATAAATATATATAATATATATATAATTCTACTCTCTCTCTCTCTCTCTCTCTCTCTATATATATATATAGTATATATATATATATTAGATAAATAATAATATAATATTATTGTTGGTTAGCATATCATTTACTACACATTAGCTATTATGAATATCTAGTGATTATTTCATATATATAGGAGGCTATGCAGAGGTTGCATACAAGTAAAAACCCATCTTTTATAGGGTACTAGAGCATCCATGGATTTGGTATTTTCAGAATGTTCTAGAAGCAATAGTATGGATTTCAGGAGATGAAGTACACGTTTCTGGGTAGTGGTGGCACTCACCTTTAATACCAGCAATTGGGAGGCATTGGCAGGTGGATCTTTGAGCTCCATGCCATCCTGGACTACAAAGACAGTTCTAGGGTAGCCATGGCTATACAAAAAAATTCCCTATCTCAAACAAAACAAAACAGAACAAAAAAATTAAAAATAGAAAAAAATGAAGCAAACACTTAGATTATTGTGAACCATATGTTTAAACAAGTTAGATTAACTTTCCCCTCATATATGTGATGTAAGTGATTAACAAAGACTAAAAGCTACAAGTTGGGAGGAATTCATGGTGAACTAAAGCAGACAACCTTGTTGGTTTCCATATTAGGATGGAAGGACTTCAATGGGAAGAACCTGGATGCTGACACAGGTCTTGTCTCTTTTAGTTTTTGTGGTTTTGCAGAATATTGGCATTTGCTCCTGCATGACATGCAGCAGCATCCTCAAAAAAGAAGGCTGTATTCTCTAAGAGCTCAGCTACTGAGAACTTAATGGAAGGGCTGTACTATGAGATATAATTCATACATATTTTTGTAGGGAAGAGAAAAATAATGATTATTTATTTCTATTTTCTGTTCTCATCCCCACCAAGACACAAAGCTAGTAAATACAGACAACATGTTATATTCAAGGGACAGAGAATCTGTATATGCTGGCAAAGGATGCATAGGAAAGATCTGGGCAGAACAAGGAGGGGGCAGAATGTTCCATAGGTTTTTGGAGAAACATCTTCCCTAAGAGAGAATCTTCTAGGGCCAAAACCACCCATGTAGGTCATCTGTTAGAAATGCTCTCTAGTTTTCACTCTGGAAGGTGATGGTTGCTGAACTCAGAGACAATTCTCTTCTGGGAGGATGGGAGCCTCTGCCTGGTGGCTCCCTTACAGTTACTTTCCCCCTTCAGAGAAGATGGAGACATCTGCTGCTAAAGATACTCTCATCTTTCAATTGTATTTATTTTTATATTAGGCATTAGAGAGTTAGAAAAATCTACATTTAAACACAGTATGATTTATAAACTTTGTGTTTATAATGTAGTGATTCTAGTCTTCTGGAGTCACCAGGTTAAACTGAGGGAAACTCTGAAATTCACATCAGGTTTGAAGAACATATTCATCTCTGTATTCATAACAAGAAACATTTTTTTAAAGAAGTCAAAACAGCCTTAATCATATCAGATTAATATAGTGTATTAAAAGTAGTTAATAAACACTTCATCACTCTTCAAGATCAGGTGCTCTACTACCAATGAAAGTAAAACTCTTCTGAAATTATATGAAAGTTGTAATATGGGGCAGCAAAAGTTTTTCACTATATATTTTTTTATATTTATATATATTTATTTTAATATATATACATATATCAAAGTTTGTTAGGGTAAACAAAGACTTTTGGATCAAATCAAGATATAAAATGTTCACAATAAATAAATTAAAATGTAGGAAATTATGAGTTTTCTACTCATGAGCAAGATGAGGCAATGCCAGTTTATAAAAGTTATCAGAGGGAACCATAAAATTATATAAAACATAAATTTATAAGAGGGAATAAAACAGATAACAGACAAATCTTAATTGAAACTAACATGCTTCCAAATGATTAACACGGCCTTGAAAGAATCAGTTACCTTTGTCCATGTGGATGTATGTCTTCTGTCTGTATTTAGAGATGTGCACCTGAGTTGCCAGGTACCCACCGAGGCCAACATGAAGCGATTTTCAGTATCTTTATTTAACAGAAGTCACAGTTTAACCAAGGAGGTATGAAGTGAAGAAATATGAGTGACATAGAAGGCTGAGGCATGGATATTAGAATAGAATCTTGAATTGTAGGTGGGTAGTCAGATGCCCAGGTCACAGCTCAGGCTTGTCGTCACACACTGAAGTTGGGCAGTCTTGTGAACTGATCCTTGAACTCATGAGGTCAGCGTATCTCCTGGTGGAAGGTGTTGGAATTGATCAAATGATGTCCTGGTCCAGCAGGGCATTAAACAGGGGTCTGGGGAGGTCGCCTGAAAGAGAGCGGGGGGGGGGGGGAACAGGCAAAGGGCAAAGAATTACAGCTTGTCTATAGGCTGATCAAACTATATTTTTTACTTTTTTCAAACAGGGGTTATATACACAAAAAGGCAGGATGTGGGGAAGGGGATGATGCAGAGTGTAGGTGTTCAGGGAGAGGACAGATATCTTCCAGAACAAAGTATCAACTGGGTGAAGGTTGAGGAAACAGATCACTATGACTCTGCCTATGATTCACTTGTCCTTATCTAAGTTGGTACTATCCACTAAGGCTACCTATCTACAAGGTCTATGACAATTTTCCACCAAAGCTGCTTGTTTACAATAGCTTTTAGCCATCTGTTTCAGTGTTTTTCCACAGAGACCCAAGACTTTGTGTTAGTAGGCATGTATGTCAGGCCTATTGCTGATTTTAGGCCTGTGGCTGATTTTAGGCCTTCAGTGTATAAGCAGGGCTGCCCCTAACAAAATGACATCCAGCTGGTGTCCACTGAGGATCAGATTGCTTGGTTTATGCTGGAAACCATCACGTATTCAGCATTCATGGTGAAGTGCTGAGCATAAGAATATAAGAGTATAAAATCCACCTTGGGTTTCTCCAGTCCACAATAAATTTAAACGTGTAGCTGTCAGACAGTTCTGTAAAGAGCAAGGCAGATTATGCACAATAGCATAATCTGCAGTAGTAAACAGAGCACTCGTATTGAGACAACAGGAAGAAGCAAATAAATGAATGGCTGAATGAATAAATGAATGAAATGGCCACCAACAAACTACAGTGAATCATAAATCAAATTGAGTCATCACTACCAAAACTTATTAAGAAGGCAAAGCAAATGAGTCTTTGTTATGGTCTGATATGACATAGTATCTGCCAGGTTCTATGGTAACCCATTCTAACTCTCATTTGTCTTCTATTTTCTTGTGAACTACAGTGTTTTTTATACTACATGTAACAGTGTTTCCTACAGCATGGTCCATGGGCTATCCAGTCAACAAGGGATGAGAGATAATTAAAAATATGAATGCCTGTCTATCCCCTTCAGAACATATACTTTTGCAGGTTCCCCAGGTGATTTGAAGGCACAAAACATCATTCAGTGAGAAACACTGGACTCTACAGTTCCTAGCAAAGGGTAAACAAGAGTCCTACACATCAGTGATGAAGTCTCCATTCCACATGCCAGGAATACTGTCATATGGTGCAAGAATCGACTGCACCCACAGTCTCATGCCTATCATTTTTAGTAATTATAGTCTCTGATATTTCACTGCCTTCCAGGAGATGGTAGAACCACACCCCGCATGGCTACCTTGTGAGCAGAAACACCATGACAGCATATTGCAGCTGTACTTCTATCAAGGACTAAATATTCTTTTCCCAATGGTGGTGAAGTTGCTCTGCAGTCACTCTAAGTGAGATGTAATTAACCACAATATTCACTTCAGAAGAAACTTTTGCAAGAACTAAGTAAATTTAGAAGCAGAAATGAGTGATGTTCAATCCAGTGTTTAGGTGCTACTGTGTTTAAGTTGAATGGAAGCCACCAATCTTTCATGCGATATTTTTTCTGCAATTATCACCTGGCTGGTTATAACAATTCTGAATATGCAATAAAATATGAATGCTTTTGCCTTGGTAGTGGGCTGCATTTCCAGAGATTCTATGAGATATCCAGTCTCACTACACTCAGAGGTGACTCACCACTCAAGTTTCTCCTCAGTCTGTTTCTGCTGTCTGTTCATTGCTTCTGTGCTCCTGTAGATCTCAGTATCAGCACATCATTATTTTCACATTTTGGGTAGACTCAAAATATTTTTACTAGCTAATGAAGATCTTTTTAGTTTTGAAGAAAGAGATAGGGGTCAGGGGTATCTTAATTTTTAGATTGGTTGAATGTGAGTCTCCATGTTCAATGAGAGCCATCTTCATTTTTCTTTATGATGTCTATGTTCCCCGAATAGTCCAGTACTTAGAAAAAATAAAACTTTGAGCATAGGAGTCATCATTCAGGGAAAACTTCCCCTGAAGTGAACTTCCTTGTCTATCAGGCCTTGTAGAGCCAGTTCAGCTTATCATCATACACACTAAATTACAAAGATCCTGTCCTTCACTTAGCACTTCCTTAGGACATCTAGTCAGTTTATTTGCTATCAATGATACTGATCTAGCACTATGAGATTATACTTCTATATTATGGTTAAGATACGAGGGCTTTGGAGACAAATTGTCTGAGGAAGTCAAGAATGCACTGCTTTCTAGAGTATATATTTCCAACAAAGACCAATAATGGGATGGTCTTCTTCTTTTTTTATAATGATTAAACAAAATGATCCATATACAGTTCTACAAATATGATGTCGTAAAGGCCACTTACTAAGTAATTTATTATGATTATCATCTATTATGTGTCCCTGTCTCCGTTTATACACAGTAATTATTATCTGTTAATGTCAAAATGAAGAACACACATTCTTGTGAACAAGTCTGAAGTTCACCAACATGTTGGCTTTGAGCAATGCTCTCTAAACGTGAGATTCTATTTTATCTTATCTGTAGGCAAATTAAAAAATATGTAATAACTCATCATTTCAGATCTTTCTAAAGGATCTTCAAACAGCCTAAGTTATTTTATCTGATGCTCATTGACAGGTCATTTAAGGGACAATGCTCTATTATACTCTAGCTACAAAAAATAATCAAGTAAAACCCTTAATTTGTAAATGGTACTTTAGCATTTTCATGTCTATGTTTGTTTGCTTGTTTCCTTGCTTGTTTGTTTGGCTGGTTGATTCCTTTTGTGACAGGGTCTCTCTGTGAAACTCTGGCTGTTCTGGAATTCTTTATATATCGAACTTACAGAGATTCTTCTACTCTGCCTTCTAAGTTCTGGGATGAAAGGCATATCCCAGCTGTCTATTGGGTTTAACATTCCTCCTTCTTATTGTTAAACCTCTTGTTTTAAATCTGTTCTTTCACTCAGTCCAAAAAATTAACTCCATAATATGTCAGTAATTTTTATCTGTAGTAATACATGCCATAGATAATAGCTAGAGACCTCCCAATAATTCCTGGATTGGTTAAGTGTAATTGTAGGAACTGTCACTTGCATGATGGGATGCAGTCCAGGTCACTGTGTTTGGATATGGCTTGCTTTTCTTTTAATCTTATGCTGTCAGGTCACTGAATTGGATTAAAGAAATTTAACAGATTCAGCTAAAAAGACTCAGGATAATTTAAGTATTGTTTAATGTCACAGCTAATTAATTCAACTAAAAAGAAGAATTACATCTGACAAATCTTGATATCTTAGGAAGCTAAGGAATATAAAATTATTAGTCCTGCAGGTTATGAGATGATTGTGATCTCATGTCATTTGACATGATAACAAAATAGAGTGAATATTCCTAGATTTAAGAAATAATTGGAGATCAAGACTAGAGGAACCTAACAAGGCTTGTGATATGAACACCACACCAAACAAGAATGACTTTCTTTGCACAGTACCCTTCGGAGGGCAACCTTGACCTCAGCGTTCCTTAGGCTGTAGATCAGGGGATTCAGCATGGGGTTGAAAAAACTGTAAAATAAGAAAAGGATCTTCTGCTGCTCCTCTGGGTGCTGGGACTTGGGGGCCATGTACATGACAATGGCACTGCCAAAGAAGAGTCCGACCACACAAAGGTGGGAAGAACAAGTGGAGAAAGCCTTTCTGCGACCTTCCCCTGACTGGATCCTCAAGATTGCCACCAGGATGCGTGTATAGGAGACTAGAACAAAGCACAGTGGTCCCACTAAGGTGAACACACAGGCTGCAAAGATGACAACTTGGTTGAGCATTGTGTCAGCGCAGGCCAACTTTAGGACAGACAGGATTTCACAGAAGAAGTGATTGATTTCATGAGGTCCACAGAAGGGCAGCCTCAGGATGAGAAGTAAGTGGACCAGAGAAAGGAGAAAGCTAACTATCCAGGAAACAGCAGCCAGGATGATACACACTCTCCAGTTCATGATGACAGTGTAGTGTAGTGGATGGCAGATAGCTACATACCGGTCATAGGACATCACCACAAGGAGAAGACATTCAGTGATAGCAAATGTCAAAAATAGATAAGTCTGTGTCATGCATCCAGCAAAGGAGATGGGCCTGGTTTCATCCAAAGGTTTATGAGTGTCTGTGGCACTGTGTTGCAGGCATAGGCCATATCAACAATGGCCAGGTGGGACAGGAAGAAGTACATGGGAGTGTGGAGTCTGCAGTCCAGGCAGATCATTGCAAGGATAGTCCCATTTCCCAGTATGGTGAAAGTATAGAAGAGAGAGAAAAGTAGAAAAAGAACAAGGTGAATCCTCGGGCCAAGACAGAATCCCAGCAGGATGAACTCTGTGACCATGGTCTGATTTTCTTCCATTTCACTATGAAAGAGGATGCAGAGAACTGAGAGTCAATTCTTATATAATGTGGTTATATCATTTCTCTCATATTTTAGTAACATGAAAAAAAACTATTAGTAAACATCAATAAATGTATTCAATCATTAATAAGTTAATGATGTATTATTTAAAAGTTGTGCACAAACTATAGTTTTAACTGACATCAAAATTTGGAAGAGTACTACACTGCCATTGCTTACATACTAGAGCAATTACAAAGTAGCAAACCCTACACACAAAACAATTGTGAAACATACTTTGTTTCAGAGTTTTAACATGCAAGGATATAATGGAGTTACTGAGGACTCAGAGTCAAACATCACAGCAACTTGGAATCAGCACAAATCAAATAGTGAAAAAGCTTTTAAAACGAGAATAATACCAGAAAAGAAAAATATTAATTAATTTGATAGAATTAACATTTGTTACTTTAAGTGTCTAACTCATAGGTAAAATCTAGAGGTTGCTTACATAACTTCCATCTAAGAAAGTCGTAAATGAACTTTTCTTTTGATTGGGTTATATGCTCATCAAGTGGACATTTGATGGGTAAGAAAATTCAGGGCCTTTGTGGAACACAAGGTGATATATAGATGCATACATAGAGCTTGAAACATTGTCAGTGATGAGGAAAGAGGGGTGGAAATTATATCTATTGACAATAATAGATGATGTTGTGTGCTTACGTATTTGTTTGTGTGTATCTATCCAAAATATGAATCATTGCCTTGAAATTTAGACAATAACCAATGTTTGGCTGTTTTGTGGCTAATCAAGTGGGATATTCACAGAATTATCAATACATTCCAGGAAAATGGGGTAATTTTTTGTTTCATGAACTGTATTACCACCCAGACTCAGTGTATGGGAGTTCTTGTGAACATTTAAAGATTTGGAAGGGTGCTTGGTAAGGGCCTATATAAATACTCTTGCAGGTAGGTTTCCCATATTCTATTTATTTAGACCTCTCTTTCTATGTTTTATCTGAAGGAAATTAACATAGTATAAAAATAAGGAAGTAAGTACGCTGCTTTTATTGTTAATCTATTTCGTATTTGTAGTACACACTATATTTGAAATCCAAAGCACACGGATTTGCAATTTAAAGTGGAAAAACATTGGTTGATCTTGGCATCAAAAATGATACATATTTCCACTTTTCCATAAATCACAAGAGGAATGACATTGCTGTGGAACAATCTCTAATTTAATTAACATCAGTAATAAAGGAGATTTTAAAAAGTGTTTCCAAGGCAATTGGCATGACGGACAGAATTTTATTCTTATAAAATAGACATGCAACTGGTGAGAATAACAAAGTAGAGATGAAAATAAGACTACATCAGCAAAACCAGGAAAGTCCAGACAGGGTCATCTGAAGCTTGATGTTTCGTGTATTCTCCTAGATGGGTGGAAGGTGGATTTCAACAACTCAAAGAATTCATATGTAGTCAATTTCAAGAGATATTATGTGGAGACACAGTGTAAAATGAAGGCAGGAGATGTGTTGGAGTGTAGAATTTGGGCAAGAAATGTGGTATTTGACAGTGCATAAGAAATGATATCTGGGGAAGGGACAAGGGAACCAGTTGGTTTTCTAGCCACCTGATGGATATCTGTAGTCCACATGGATGGCTTTAGTGATTACTTATAATAATTTTACTGAAAATGATTTCTGACTAGCTCTTCTTACTCTCATTTCAGGTTCCTCAGCAACTGCCAGGTTATAATTCCTTTTCTTGAGCAATATTTCTGTAGAGATGGAATATACAATTAGCAAAATTCTCTGCACACATTTCCGTTACATTTTAAAGTTCAAATAAATAGGATTTCAACATTATGGCTTATGCCTTATCCTCTTGTGACTTGGCATAGAATGATACTGTTGTTGAAGGAAATTTCCACAGTTTGGTCTAATATCTGGGGACCAGACACTAGACCATTAAAAATCCTTTAAGCAAGACCCTGGAAAAGACATGCTGTTAGTGATGGCAACAGATAAAACATCTATTTTTTTTTATAAGCAAATGGACAAATCAATTTGACAGAAAAGTTATCTAAATAGTATATATTTAAAACTGCATATAATGATTTAAATATTAAGATAATAATACATTTGTCTGTGGTGGACAAACTGTGAATTAAATTTTAACACATAAGGCATAAAATTAAAATTTAACACATGATGTGTAGAATAAACACACTAGGTTGTAAATTTTTTCACAGCAAATAATTACAAATAACGTGTTTGATACATTAGGACACATTTGGTACAGTTGCCTGTTGTTTATTATACAGATGTGGATCAGGTTTGCTTGTTTTCTATATCTGGTAATTGATATGTATATATTTGATAAATAGCAAATAAATGCAAACAAATGAATAAACTACTAGATATTGTTGTCTTAAGAGGTCTTATTTCTTTTAGAATAAAGTCTCCTCTAATTATCCTAAGTTCAGCCCTTCCTCCTACAGGAAATGGTCCTTCAATATAGACAAAAGACATTGCTCTGATTCCTATTAAAGTAAGATCTTTAAAATATGACAAGATCACTTGAAGGTTCTCAAAATGCTAAGCACTTGACTTTCATATGTGTTAATCTTTATAATTCTTTTCATTTGAATTCAGTACAATGTATCTAAAGTTAATTAAAGCAATCAATTAGAAAGCAAACATTACATTTCCAGGGTCCGCAGGGACTTCACTTTGAAGTATGTTCTAGTTACAAGTGTAAATTTAAAGAATTATTATGATGATATACATTAATCTATGTATGTATGACTTCAGAAATTAAAAGTTGTCCATCTGGTATGGCTAATAAATGACCTAGTTATTCTAAAGCACTAAAGGAAGTATCTTAGAAGGAAGACATTTCTTTATACATAAACAAAATATCATCACTTGGAATTTATCATATTTTAAAAATAAATCTCAAGTTTAATGAACCATTGTTTCTTTTCTATGGTGTCAGTAATGAGCAAAGCAATATTGAAACAGCCACCTCATTGTTCCTCAGTTGCTCATCTCAACTGCTTACTTGTAAACTACTAAGGAAGAAGCCGCTACTTTTCTTTTTTATATATTGATGAGCTAGAGACTTTGGCAAGTTATAGAGTGAAGATTGACGAAGTAAATGACTTTTTTTTATAGGCCAGGAAGAACTGAAGGTCAGTCTTACTAGATCATCTCTTCACTTTAACTAAGTGCTAGTTAATCATCTGGTCCGTGCACTGTGTGTACCCAGCACTGTAGTAGGTTTCAACAGACTGAGGATTGTAATCACTATTTTCACAGAATATGAATAAGCATTTATGTTTAGTATTCATAGAGACAATCTATTTCTCATCACAATAAAGAAAGGGTGGCAATAACAGAGGAAGAGTTAAGCAAAGACAAGATGCTTCAAGCTGTCTGGGAGGAATTTGTGGTGTACTAAATTTATACAACCTTGTTGACTCACACATTGACACCCAAGGATATCAGAAGATGAGGCCGCTGTAGTCTGGCACAGGGTCCTATACCTGCAGAATTTCTGGGGAACTGGAGAACACTCAGGACTGCTCCGCCTTGAAATGCAGCAGAATCCCCAGGATAGGAGATCTTATTCTCTGAGGGCTCTGCCTAGTTGGCAGCTCTTGAGTCTCCTTGGAGGGGCAGGGCCAGGAGACATCATGGATGACTACTTCCGTGGGAAGCAAAGACAGAGAAATTATCTCTTTCTATTGCTGTTGCCATCCCCAACAGGACAAGCAGTTAAGAATCACAATAAAGGGACAAATCTGAAACAACACCCATCAGAATCTGTGAATAGTTATTGACAATTTTTTATGTCACAATCCCAGTCTCATTATCTTCATTGTATATGCTCCTGGGGAATCTGTCGAGAAGTAGAACCGATGAGTGAACTTTTGGCATCTACTCTAAATCTCAGCCTCTCCTGAATGGAATCTGAATGCCCTGGTCTGTAGTAGAAATGAGAAGTTAGGACCTTAAAAATTCTCATGATTGAAAGTCACACTCCAAATAGGAGATACTGTGGGAGCTGCATAGGAAGGCAGAAAGAGGATTTCCGAGGAGTTCAAAGAGAGGCTATGATATCCTAGAATGGCCCTTTGGGACCTATCTTAAACAGTGCCTTTTAGGGTACAAACCACCAATGTAGGTCATTGATTAGAAGTTCTCTCACAGCCAGGCGGTGGTGGTACTCCAGATGTGGGAGGCAGAGGCAGAAGGATCTCTGAGTTTGAGGGCAGTTTGGTCTACAGAGTGAGTTTCAGGAGAGCCAGCGGTACACAGTGATTCAGAACTTCCTGGGAAGGCTGCAGTCTCTACAATAGAGCTTCCCTCCTGAATTGATATCTAAAACCATTCTTACTTTTATTCTTTTTGATATTACACAGCTGAGAGAGAGCAATTTCATTGAAGCCACTCCAAAATTTACAATTCAATCAATTCATGACATTGTAATCCTGGATGCCTGGAGTTAGATCACAAACAAAAGAGAGAACATTTGGGTTTCCCACATTTGCAGGGCATGTTCACATCTGCTTTGAATATATATTTTTGATAAAAATAATCTTTTTTTTTTTCCAAACCAAGATTATCTGTGTAGCTCTGGCTCTCTTAAACTCATTCTGTAGACCAGGCTGGCCTTGAAATCAAAAATCTGCCTGTTTCTGCTTCCTGAGTGCTAGACTTAAAGGCATGTGCTCCCACTGCCTGGATAAAAATAAACACAATTTTCAAAGGAAACCAAAATACTGTTCCTTCTATGGAACATGTTGTGTGTAGGATACAGTGTATACAACTCTCATCAACCTTTTGCCCGTATGAACTACAATTAATTTAAGTAAAACTCTGAGAATTAAAAATTTTAGGGCACTAAGATTTGGAAATCAGAGTGGAGTTCCTTAGGAAGCCTGAAATAGATCTACGTCAATATTTAGGTATTGCATTCCTGTGAATATAGCCAAAGGATTCTTCGTTGTACTGCTCAACCATATGGATTGCTGCTCTATTGTAAATCCAGAAATTTGAAACAACCTAGATACTCGCAACAGAATGAGAGCCATCTTCATTTCTCTTTATGATGTCTATGTTCCCCGAATAGTCCAGTACTTAGGAAAAAAAAAAAACTTTGTGCATAGGAGTCATCATTCAGGAAAACATCCCTGAAGGAGACTTCCTTGTCTATCAGGCCTTGTAGAGCCAGTTCAGCTTATCATCGTACACACTAAATTACAAAGATCCTGTTTTCACTTAGCACTTCCTTAGGACATCTAGTCAGTTTATTTGCTATCAATGATACTGATCTAGCACTATGAGATTATACTTCTATATCTATGGTTAAGACACGAGGGCTTTGGAGACAAGTTGTCTGAGGAAGTCAAGAATGCACTGCTTTCTAGAGTATACATTTCCAACAAAGACAATAATGGGATGGTCTTCTTTCTTTCTTTCTTTTTTTTTTATAATGATTAAACAAACTGATCCATATACAGTTATACCAATATGTAGTAAAGGCCACTTACTAAGTAATTACGATTGTCATCTATTATGTGTCCTGTCTCTATGTATACACAGTAATTATTATCTATTAATGTTAAAATCAAGAACACACATTCTTGTGAACAAGTCTGATGTTCACTAACATGGTCGAATTGAGCAATGCTCTAAACATGAGAGTCTATTCTATCTGTACTAAGGTTAAAAAATATGTGATAGCTCATCATTCCAGACCTTTCTGAAGGATCTTTAAACAGCTCATAATATCTGATGCTCATTTTCAATTCATTTAATGGACCAATGCTCTTTTGTACTCATACCCTAGCTACAAAAATAATCAGGTTTAGGAGTTCTCTGGTGGAGTTTTTGGGGTCACTTAAGTATACTATCATATCATCTGCAAATAGTGATATTTTGACTTCTTCCTTTCCTATTTGTATTCCTTAGACTTCTTTTTGTTGTCTAATTGCTCTGGCTAAGACTTCCAGTACTATATTGAATAGGTAGGGAGAGAGTGGGCAGCTTTGTCTAGTCCCTGATCTTAGTGGGATTGCTTCAAGTTTCTCTCCATTTAGTTTGATGTTGGCTATTGGTTTGCTGTATATTGCTTTTAGTATGTTTAGGTATGGGCCTTGAATTCCTGATCTTTCCAAGACTTTTACCATGAAGGGATGTTGGATTTTGTCAAATGCTTTCTCAGCATCTAATGAGATGATCCATCCAGGTGGATACATCTGTCTCTCTTTCAGTTTCTGTCCTGCACTGTGTCTCCATATTTGCACCCTTGAGTATTTTGTTACTCCTTCTAAGAAGGACTGAAGCTCCCCCCCCCACTTGGTCATCTTTCTTCATGAGCTTTATGTGGTCTGTGAGTTGAATCTTGGGTATTTCAGGCTTCTGGGCTAAAATCCAATAATCAGTGAGTGAATACCATGTATGTTCTTTTGTGACTGGGTTACTTCACTCAGGATGATATTTTCTAGTTCCATCCATTTATATAAGAATTTATCAAATTCATTGTTTTTAATAGCTGAGTAATATTCCATTGTATAAATGTACCACATTTTTTGTATCCATTCATCTGTTGAAGGGCATCTGGGTTCTTTCCAGTTTCTGGCTATTATAAATAAAGCTGCTATAAACATAGTGGAGCATATGTCCTTGTTATGTGTTAGAGCATCTTCTGGATATATACCCAGGAGTGGTATAGCTGGGTCCTCAGGTAGTGATATGTCCAATTTTCTGAGGAACCGCCAGACTATTTTCCAGAGTGGTTGCACCATCTTGCAATCCCACCAACAATGGAGGAGTGTTCCTTTTTCTCCACATCCTCCCCAGCATCTGCTATCACCTGAGTTTTTTATTTTAGCCATTCTGACTGGTGTAAAGTGGAATCTCAGGGTTGTTTTGATTTGCATTTCCCTGATGACCAAGGATGCTGAACATTTCTTTAGGTGCTTCTCGGCCATTCGAGTTTCCTCAGTTGAGAATTCTTTGTTTAGCTCGATACCCCATTTTTAATAGGGTTATTTGGTTGTCTAGAGTCTAATTTCTTGAGTTCTTTGTATATATTGGATATTAGTCCTCTATCGGATGTGGGATTGGTAAAGATCTTTTCCCAATCTGTTGGTTGCCGTTTTGTCCTATTGACAGTGTCCTTTGCCTTACAGAAACTTTGTAATTTTATGAAGTCCCATTTGTCAATTCTTGATCTTAGAGCATAGGCCATTGGTGTTCTGTTCAGGAACTTTTCCCCTGTGCCTAGGTATTTGAGGGTCTTCCCCACTTTCTCTTCTATTAGTTTCAGTGTGTCTGGTTTTATGTGAAGGTCCTTTATCCACCTGGACTTGAGCTTTGTACAAGGAGATAGGAAAGAGGCAGAAGCTCACAGCTAACCATTAATCTGATCATGGGGTTCCCAATGGAGAAGATAGAGTGAAGGCTGAAGGAGTTGAGAGCATTCGCGACACCATGAGGAAAGCAACAATCCCAACCAACCAGGGTCTAAACCACCAGCCTGGAGCGCTTAGGGAGGGACCCATGGCTCTAGCTATATATGCAAGGGAGCTATATATAAGTGGGAGAAGAGATCCTTGGTCCCCTGAAGGCTGGACATGGGGGGGATATTCGAGGGTGGGGAGGTGAGGTACGGGGGAGGGTGGGTGGGGGTACACCAACGTGAAGGCAGGAGGATGGGGGAAGGGATAGTTAGTTCCTGGGAGGGAGGGGGGAAATGGGGTAAGGAGAGAATATCTGAATTGTAAAAAAATTTCCAAAAAAATAAATAAATAAAAAAAAATAATCAGGTGACACCCTTAGGTTGTAAATGATATTATAGCATCTTCCATGTCTGTATTTGTTTGCTTGTTTGACTGGTTGATTTCTTTTGAGACAGGGTCTCTCTAGGAAACAATGGCTGTCATGGAACTCTTCATGAAAACTATATTGGCCTGAAAAATCACATAGATTCTTTTGCCTTCTCGGATTAAAGGCATGTTCCAGCTCTCTATGGAGTTTTGATATTGTCCTTCCTTCTTATTCTTAAACCTCTTGTTTTAAATCTGTTCCTTCACTCGATCCAATAAATTAACTCCATAACATGTCAGTAATTTTCATTTGCAGTGATACATGCCATAGATAATGGCTAGAAACCTCCAAATAATTCCTGGATTGGTCAAGTGTAGTTGTGGGAACTACACTTTTGTGTGTAGTTCCCACAGTTTTGTGTATGGTGGGATGCAGGGCATATGTTTTGAATATGGCTTGCTTTTCTTCTGCATCTTATGAATTTTGTCAGGTCATTTAATTAAAAGAAACTGATGAATAGACTCAACTTAAAAGACCCAGAGAATGATTGAAATATTATATAATTTTTCAGCTAATCAATTCAACTAGAAAGGAAAAATACATCTTACAAGGTTTTATCTCCAAGGAGCTCAGGAATATGGCATTATAAATCCTGCAGGTTAGGATATTTTGACCCTATGTAATTAGACATTATAGCAAAAGATAGTGAGCACTCCAGGATTTAAGAAATAATTGAAGATCAGCATTAGAGAAAACTACCAAGAACACCACACACAGAACTGGGAATGACTTTCTTTGCTTAGTGTCCTCCTGAGTGCACCCTTGACCTCAGCGTTCCTCAGGCTGTAGATAAGGGGATTCAGCATGGGGTTGAAAAAACTGTAAAACAGAAAAAGGATCTTCTGCTGCTCCTCTGGGTGCTGGGACTTGGGGGCCATGTACATGACAATGGCACTGCCAAAGAAGAGGCCTACCACACAGAGGTGGGAAGAACAGGTGGAGAAAGCCTTTCTGCGCCCTTCCCCTGACTGGATCTTCAGGATTGCCACCAGGATGCAGGTGTAGGAGATTAGGACAAAGCACAGGGGTCCGACTAATATGAACACAGAAGCTGCAAAGATAACTACTTGATTGAGTGTTGTGTCAGCACAGGCAAGCTTGAGGACAGACAGGATTTCACAGAAGAAGTGATTGATTTCATGAGGTCCACAGAAGGGCAGTCTCAGCATGAGGACTAAATGGACCAGAGAAAGGAAAAAGCCAACTAACCAGGAAACAGCAACCAGGATGGTACACACTCTCCAGTTCATGATGACAGTGTAGTGTAGTGGATGGCAGATAGCTACATACCGGTCATAGGACATCACCACAAGGAGAAGACATTCTGTGTGTGCAAAAGTCAAGAAGAGAAAGGTCTGTGTCATGCATCCAGCAAAGGTTATGGGCCTGGTTTCATCCAAAAGGTTTATGAGTGTCTGTGGCACTGTGTTGCAGGCATAGGCCATATCAACAATGGCCAGGTGGGACAGAAGAAGTACATGGGAGTGTGGAGTCTCGAGTCCAGGCAGATCATTGCAAGGATAGTCCCATTCCCCAGTATGGTGAAAGTATAGAAGAGAGAGAAAAGTAGAAAAAGAACAGGTGAATCCTGGGCCAAGACAGAATCCCAGCAGGATGAACTCTGTGACCATGATCTGATTTTCTTCCATTTCACTATGAAAGAGGATGCAGAGAAGTTAGATTCCATTCTTATAAAATGTGGATTATATCATTTAGATTTTAGCAACATGAAAAAACTATTAGTAAACATCAGTAGGATGTAGTCAACATTAATAAGTTAATGATGTATAATAAAAAGTTGTGCACAAACTATAGTTTTAACTGACATCAAAATTTGGAAGAGTAGTCATTGCCAGTGCTTACATATTTAGAATAATTGGCACTGGAACAATTATGAACTATAGCAAACCCTACACACAAAACAATTGTGAAACATACTTTGTTCTCAGAGTTTTATGCATGTAAGATATAAAGGAATACTTAAGGTTCTCTGATTCAAACATTACACCAACTTGCAATGAACACAAATCAAGTAGTAAAAAGACTTTTAAGATTGGAATAATACCAGAATAGAAAGAAAATAATTGATAGAATTAACATTTGTTACTTCAAGTGTCTAATCATAGCTAAAATCTAGAGGGTGCTTACAAACTTCACTTAAAAAAATCCTTAAAACAACTTTTCTTTTTTATGATTGGGTTGTATGTCTGTCAAGTAGACATTTTATGGGTAAGAAAATTCAGGGCCTTTGTGGAACACAAGGCAATGTATACATGTATGCATAGAGTTTGAAACATTGTTAGTGATGAGGAAGGAGGTGGTAGAAATGAGTATCTATAGACAATAATACATGATGTCTTGTGCTTCCTATTTGTTTGTGTATATCCATCCAGAATATGTATTATTACCTTGAAATTTAGACAATAACCACTGTTTGGTTATTTTATGACTGGTCAAGTAGGTCATTTACAGAATTATTAATACATTCTAGGAAAAGGGATAACTTTTTGTTTTAGCAAATGTATTATCACCGAGACTCAGTGCATGGGAGTTTCTATGAACATTCAAAGATTGGAAGGGTGCTCAATAAGTGCCTATATAAATACTCTTGCAGGCAAACTTCCCATGTACTATTTATTTAGACCTCTCTTTCTATGTTTTCTCTAAGAAAATTAGCATAGAATAAAAAATAAGGAAGAAGTGCACTGGTTTTGTTGTTTAATCCATTTCCTCAATTTGTAATACATACTATATTTGAAATCAAAGCATAAGGATTTACAATTTTAAGTAAGAAACTTTGGCTGATCTTCCATCACAAATTATACATATTTTGACTACTTCATAAATAGCAAGAGGAATTATATTGCTTTGAGAGAATCTCTAGTTTAATTAACATCAGTACCAAGGGAGATGTTGAAGAGTGTTTCCCAAGGAAGTCGGCATGACAGACAGAATTTTCTTCTGAGAAAGACACTCATAAAATAGACATGCAACTGATGAGAATAACAAGATAGGTGTGGAAATAAGACTATGTCAGCAAAACAGAACTGGAGAGTTTAGACAAGGTTATCTAAGCTTGATGTTTAGTGTATTCTCCTAGATGTGTGGAAAGTAGAGTTGAACAAACTGAAGAATTCATATGTACTCAGTTTCATGAGATATTATGTGGAGACATACTGTAAAAATAAAGGCAGCAGATGTGTTTGGAGTGTAGAATTTGGACAATAAAGGCAGTATATAGCAGTACATGAAAAATGACATCTGGTAAGGGGAAAGGGAGTCAGTTGGAAGAAAGATTCTACCTTGATTGTCCACATGGAATGGCTTTGTATGATTGATTATTAATAATATTACTGCAAATGATCTCTGACTAGCTGTTCTTACTCTCATTTCATGTTCTTCAGCAACTGTCAGTTTATAATTTCTTTTCTTGAGCAATATTTCTGTAGAGATGGAATATAAAATTCGCAAAGTACTTTGAAAACATTTCAGTTACATTTTAAACTACAAAAAATAAGATTTTAACATTATGGCACATGCCTTGTCCTCTTTGACTTGGCATAGCATGATACTGTTGTTGAAGAAAATTTCCACAGTTTGGTCTAATATCTGGGGATCAGACTACGTTAATATGGCATAAAGATAAGTTTTACACATTATGTATAGAAAAACACTGTATTTTAAATTTTTCTCATAGCAAAAAAGAAATACAGATAATATGTTTGACACATTAGAAACCATTTCGTATAGTCACCTATTGTTTATTATAAAACTGGTGAGCAGGTTTGCTTGTTTTCTAAATCTGGCAATCGATATATATTTGTTAAATGGCAAAGAAATGAATAAATGTTAACTGTTGAATAAACTACTAGCTATTGCTGCCTTAAGAGGTCTTGTTTCTTTTAGAATAAAATCTCTTTATTTATACTAAGTTCAGTCCTTCTCCCACAAGAAATGACACCTTCAATAGAGAAAAAAAAATCATGGCTGTGATCTTTATTAAACTAACATCTTTAAGATGGGATAAGTACACTGGAAGGGTTCACAAATGTTAAGCACTTGAATTTAGTATATATTAAATCTGTATTATCCTTTTCATTTGATTTCAATGCAGTATATCTAAAGTTAATTAAAGCAATCAATTAGAAAGCAAACATTACATTTCCAGGGTCCGCAGGGACTTCACTTTGAAGTATGTTCCAGTTACAAGTGTAAATTTAAAAGATTATTATGATGATATACATTAATCTATGCATGTATAACTTCAGAAATTAAAAGTTGTCCAACTGGTATGATTAATAAATGATCTAATAAATGATACTAAAGGAAGTATCTTAGAAGGAAGGCATTTCTTTATACATAAGCAAAATATATCACTTGGAATTTATCATATTTTAAAAAGTAAATCTCAAGTTTGATGAGCTATTGTTTCTTTTCTATGGTATCAGTCATGGGCAAAGCAGCATTGAAACAGCCACCGCATTGTTCCCAGCTGCTCATCTACAACTGCTTACTTGTTAACTATACGTGGAAGAAGTCACTACTTTTCTTTCTTACATATTGATGAGATAGAGACTTTGCCAAGTTACACTATGGATTGAGGACTGATGAAGTAAATGCTTTTTTAATACACCAGGAAGAACTGAAGGTCAGTCCTACAGATCATCTCTTCACTAATCTTTGAGTGCTAGTTAATCATCTAGTTCATGTACTGTGTGTACCCAGCACTGTAGTAGGTACAACAGGGTATTATAATGTTATAAGGATGTTGTTGTAAATATGTGTTTCAGAGACAAGAGAAGACATAAAAATGTAAACACTAAACATAAAAATTTACTAAACAGAAGATTTAAATAATTATCAAGAATTTCATTCTTTTCCCATTTTCTACACCCACTGACCCAGTTCTCTCCCCTTGCCAAAATTCATCCTCTAGATTCCAGAAAATTTAATACACTTGCTTACTTATTGACTACATTCTAGGCACTTGGAAATGTCTTGAAAGTTATATGACAGATAAATATAAGACATAATCTTAATATGCATTTAGCTTTTACATTTCAATTCAATAAACAAATGTATTTTTCAATACTGATAGGAATTAAATGGAGCATATCATAAGACAATCAGTATGTGTTAGTTTCAATGAAATGAAACATCACCCTATACAATATTCTACTATATATTTTTTAAAGTAGGAATTTATTCCACATAGTTCATCTAAAGCCATGATGTGGAAATTACTATTTGCACAGAATATTAATAAGCATTTATGTTTAGCATTCATAGAAGCAATCTTTTTCTCATCACAATAAAGAAATAATATAGCAGTAACAGAAGAAGAGTTAATCAAAGCCAAGATGCTTCAAGCTGTCTGGGAGGAATTTGTGGTGTACTAAATTTATACAACCTTGTTGACTCACACATTAACACCCAAGGAATATCAGAAGAGGAGGCAGCTGTAGTCTGGCACAGGGTCCTATACTTGCAGAATTTCTGGGGAACTGGAGAACACTCAGGACTGCCTCCTTGAAATGCAGCAGAATTCCTCAGGAAAGGAGATTTTATTCTCTGAGGACTCTGCCTAGTTGGCAGCTCTTGAGTCTCCTTGGAGGACAGGGACAGGAGATGCATGCATGACTACCTCTGTGGGAAGCAAAGACAGAGAAATTATCTCTTTCTATTGCGTTGCCATCCCAACAGGACAAGCAGTTAAGAATCACAATAAAGGGACAACTCTGAAACAACACCCATCAGAATCTGTGAATAGTGATTGACAATTTTTTATGTCACAATCCCAGTCTCATTATCTTCATTGTAAGATGCTCCTGGGGAACCTGTCGAGAAGTAGAACCGATGAGTGAGCTTTTGGCCTCTACTCTAAATCTCAGCCTCTCCTGGATGGAATCTGGATGCCCTGATCTGTAGTAGAAACGAGAGTTAGGACCTTAAAAATTCTCGTGATTGAAAGTCACACTCCAAATAGGAGATACTGTAGGAGCTGCATAGGAAGGCAGAAAGATGATTGAGGAGTTCAAAGAGAGGCTATGGTATCCTCGAATGTCCCTTTGGGACCTATCTTAAACAGTGCCTTTTAGACTACAAACCACCAACATAGGTCATTGATTAGATGTTCTCTCACAGCCAGACGGTGGTGGTGCTCCAGATGTGGAAGGCAGAGGCAGAGAGGCAGAGAGGCAGAGAGGCAGAGAGGCAGAGGAGAGGCAGAGGAGAGGCAGAGAGGCAGAGAGGCAGAGAGGCAGAGAGGCAGAGAGGCAGAGAGGCAGAGAGGCAGAGGAGAGGCAGAGAGGCAGAGAGGCAGAGAGGCAGAGAGGCAGAGAGGCAGAGAGGCAGAGAGGCAGAGGAGGCAGAGAGAGAGAGAGAGAGAGAGAGAGAGAGAGAGAGAGAGAGAGAGAGAGAGAGAGAGAGAGAGAGAGAGGCAGAGGCAGAGGCAGAGGCAGAGGCAGATCTCTGGAGTTTGAGGGCAGTTTGGTCTACAGAGTGAGTTCCAGGAGAGCAAGGCTACAAAATGATTCAGAACTTCCTTGTAAGTCTCCAGTCTCTACAATTTGGCTTTCCTCATGAGTTCATATCTAAAACCTTCTATTACTTTTGATATTAGACAGCTGAGAGAGAGCAATTCCATTGAAGCCACTCCAAAATTTACAATTCAATGAATTCATTACATTGTAATCCTGGATGTCTGGAGTTAGAACATAAACAAAAGAGAGAAGAACATTTGCGTTTCCCACATTTGCAGGACATGTTCACATCTGCTAGGAATATATATTTTTGATAAAAATAATCATTTTTTTTTCCAAAGCAAGATTCTCTGTGTAGCTCTGGCTCTCTTAAGCTCATTCTGTAGACCAGGCTGACATTGAACTCAAAAATCTGCCTGTCTCTGCCTCCTGAGTGCTGGAACTAAAGGCATGTGCTACCACTGCCTGGATGAAAATAAACACAATTTTAAATGGAAACCCAAAATACTGTTCCTTCTGTGGAACATGTTGTGTGTAGGATACAGTCTATACAACTCTCATCAACTTTTGTGCCCTTATGAACTACAATTAATTTAAGGAAAACACTGAAAATTATAAATTTTAGGGCACTAAGATTTGGAAATCAATGTGGAGTTCCTTAGGAAGCTGGAAATAGATCTACTTCAATATTCAGGTATTGTATTCCTGGGGATATAGCCAAAGGATGCCTCACTGTACTGCTCAGCCATACGGATTGCTGCTCTATCTGTATAATCCAGAAATTTGAAACATCCTAGATACTCCATAACAGGATAGTGGATTAAGAAAATGTGTTGTATTTACACAATGGAATATCACGCAGCTGTTCAAAAATATAATCCGAAATTCACAGGTAAAGAGAGGAAACTGGAAATAAAAAAAATCTTCCTAAGTGTGGTAACCACTTAGAAGACCCAGAAAGACAAATGTTACCAGAATATATTTACTTATATGTGGATGCTGGCTGTTGTATGAGTAAATATAGCATTAAAATGACTCGTGATGCCATTCTGCTGTACTCATAGATCTGTGCCTTGCTCAGCCATCATCACAGAAGCTTCCTCTTGCAGTATATGTGAACCAATACAGAGACCCACAGGCAGACAGTATGCAGAAAGCTGGAGATCTTGAAACACTCAGCCCTAAAAGACACCCATCAAACCTCTCCCCTCAGGGCTTAGGAACCCTGTGAAAGTTTAGATGGAAAGAGTAGAAGAGCCAGAAGGCATGGAGGACACCAAGTAACCAAGGCCTTTTAGACCCACAGGAGAGAAGCACATATGAACTCAGAGGCTGTTGCAGCACGCACAGGCTCTGCATGGGTCTGCAACAGACAGGGTTCTAGAGTTGAAAGGAGAAGCTTCTACCTCAGAAGCTATCTCCAACTGACAAAGACTTGCAAATTAAAATTTAGGTTTCTCCAAGGGAGTCTCACTGGGGAAACAAACTATTCCTATGGGTAAACCACATGCCCAGCTGTAGATGCCAACGCAAAATGTATCCAATGGAATATTTGTAAGTTCTTTGTCTCATAATATCATGTGAGAACTTTTTCATTTTGTAGTTTTGTCTTTTTAGTATTTATTTATTTATTTTTGTTTGTTTTTTTTTTTCTCTCCCTTTTACCCATTCAGTTCTTATTGCTTCTAGTTTTGTGTTTTAATGGAATTCCAGAGAATAAACCTTTCTGACAATATTCGTTTCTTGTGCCTTTTCTTGGCCCCTTTTCTTCTATTTGTTTGTTTGTTTTGTTCTATTCTTATGTGTCATTTTTTGTTTTATGCTATTATATTTTATTTCATTATTATCTCTTAGAAGTCGGTATGATTTCTAATAAAAGACAGAAAGGGATTGGATTCAGACGTGAGGAGAGATTGGGAGAAACTTAAGAAGTAGAGGGAGAGGAAATGAATCATAACATAGTATATAAAACTTATTTTCAATAAAATAAAAAGGAAAAATCCTCATCTATCTATGTATCTATGTGTCTATGTATCTATGTATCTATGTATCTATGTATCTATCTATGTATCTATCTATGTATGTATGTATGTATCTATCTATTCTATCTATCTATCTATCTATCTATCTATCTATCTATCTATCTATCTATCTATCTTTCAAAAGAGAGTTATTTTACCTAGAAGGACAATAAGGTTTGAAGCAAAGCAATGCAAACCAAAAGTTTCATGATTCTAAAAGAATTCTAAGAAATGAAAAACTTCAACTTCTTGTTTTCCAGTATACAAGCAAGTAGATACAGGTCTCATGCTCACTGTAGCAACTATGCAACTCCTCTTGCCCAACTCTCTTTGAACTGTTGACCCCAAGCCAGGTACAATTGTGCTCTGTGACTTTTCCTGAGGAGAAATGAACAACGTTGCTCTACCCCAGACAGGGTGTCTAAGTCTACCTTAGAGAACCAATGAATTATTACGGTTGCTTCCATGAATCAAGGTAAGGGTTACTCACAAGCACATGGGTTAGTCAAATGGAACTGCACTCTTAAAAGCCCACTTCAGCATGGGTGAAAATTCAGGTTGTTTCCTAAATTCTCTGTATAATTTACTGGAATCTTGGGTCTTTGGACTTTATCCAAAGCAAACATTACTACCTAGAAAATCTTAGGAGAGGTCCTGTGAATCTCCCACGTCTTTGGAACTTCTTTTTTTTAATTTTATTTTATTTTATTTATTTATTTATTTTTTTCTTTTCTCCCCTCCCCTGCCCTCTCCCTCCTTGCCCTCTCTGCTCTGTGGAAGACTTTCCATGTTCTGTGTGGTAAATACATGAACTTTAAAATTTTCTAGTTAATTGCATCTTTTATGTCTTTTATGTTTCATGTATTTCCCATTTAATTAACAACTCTAAAGATAATTATCAGTTGACGTTAATGATTATATCTTGGCTCATGAGCCCGCAGTGTAACGAACTAGTCACCATGTTTTTTTTCCTTCTTGAGAAGAGGTCACCAATGCTCTTAAAATTATGCAAAGTTATATAAATAAAGTCACCGAGTGAAGCAGGAAGTATCCATTTTAATCTACATCCATAAGACAAAAGAATAAACTTAATCTAAGATTTAAAACGTAAGCTAAAATAAAGTTTTATTTAAAATGTTAGAGAGTAAAGTTGTGAAAAACAATGTTCAGGCATTTTATGTTTTAAGAACGTCTTTGGAACTTCAATAGACTTGAGAATTTTATATGCTTCCTGAGTCATTTTAGTTTCACTTACTTTTGGAGCCTACCTCCAGAAGGAAACATTTCAACTCTGAGAAAGTTGTTAAAACACGTCTGGACGGTGTTGACTATCTGGAGAGAGAAAAGGAGGCACACAGATATTTGAATACACAATGCCAACAGTGCAGTCAGCATTAATTTAAGTAAAAATATTTATATTATTTGATAACACTGATGATTTGATTTCTGTGGACATTTAATACTTTCATTCATAAAATATATCTAGAAGTTAACTACTATTTAATTGAAAGTAATCATTCTCATAAAACTATAATATAAAATATTAACTCATATAAAAACAAAATGAGAGGGTGTGACAACTGCTCAAAATAAATTATTGTTGAGATTTTTTTGAAATATTTTTGAGAATTTTATTCAATGTATTTTGATATTCTTTCCTCTCTCAACTGCTCTCAGACCCTCCTTATCTCTATCCACCCAACTCCATGTTCTTTCTCTCCATCAGGGAGATTTGTAAAGAAATTTCTCCCTACTGTGGGAGGAACGCATAAGGTGTTGGGGTCTTTCTTCAGGATAGCGTGAGAGAATTGTTCTGGTTCAGGGTGAAGAATTGTGGTACCGTTCTTCACTGTGTATCTGAGTGATTTGGTTTCAAAGGGAGGTCAGTATATAAAATCAGGGAGCAAAGAAGGCAGTGTTTGCATACGGTTTATTTGTTTTAGCTGATAGTGTTGCCTTAACCCAGGTACAAGCAAAGATAGCCTCTTCTATTAGTGCTGAATATGAACACAGTTGTTATAAGAGGCCATGCCTAGCCTAGTTTTCTCATTTTTACCAAGAGTCATGTTTTCCCCCCTTTTTTTATTGGATATTCTACTTATTTACATTTCAGATATTATCCCCTTAACCCATTACTCTCCCCACAGTCCCCAGGAACTCCCTATCCCGTCCTTCCTTCCCCTGCTTCTATGAGGGTGTGCCCTCACCCATTCACCCACTCCCCACTCCCCACCCTCGAATTCCCCCACACTTGAATCCCACCTTCACGGGACCAAGGACCTCCTCTCCCACCTATGCCTGACAAGGCCATCGTCCACTACATATACAGCTGGAGCCATGGGTCCCTCCATGTGTGTTCCCACACTGGCAGTTTAGACCCTGGGAACTCTGGTTGATTGGTATTGTCGCTCTTCCCATGGGGCTGCAAGACTCTTCAGCTCCTTCAGTCTTTTCTCTGCCTCCTCCATTGGGGATCGTATGATCAGTTCAATGGTTAGCTGTCACCATCGGCCTCTATATGTGTCAGATTCTGGCAGAGCCTCTCAGGAGACAGGTATATCAGGCTCTTGTCAGCATGTACTTCCTGGCATCCATAACTGTGTGTGCATTTGTTGACTGCACATGGGATGGACAGTCTCCAGACGGCACCTCCTCCAGTCTCTGCACCACACTTTTCTCTATATTAGCTCCCTTGAGTATTTTGTTACTCCTAAGGACTGAAGCACCTATAGTTTGGTCTTCCTTCTTTTTGAGATTCATGTGGTCTGTTAGTTGTATCTTGGTTATTCTGAGCTTTGGAGCTAATATCCACTTATCAGAGAGTGCATGCCATGTATGTTCTTTTGTGATTGGGTTACCTCACTCAGGGTGATATTTTTTAGTTTTATCCATTTGTCTAAGAGTTTCATGAATTCATCGTTTTTAATAGTTGAGTAGTACTCCGTTGTGTCAATGTACCATATTTTCTGTATCCATTCCTCTGTTGAAGGACATCTGGGTTCTTTCCAGCTTCTTGCTATTATAAATAAGGCTGGTATGAACATAGTGGAGCATGTGTCCTTTGTTATATGTTGGAGCATGTTTTGCATATATGTCAAGCAGTGGCATAACTGGGTCCTCAGGTAATATTATGTCCAATTTTCAGAGGAACTGCCAGACTGATTTCCAGAGTGGTTGTACCAGCTTACAATTCCACCAACAATGGAGGAGTGTTCCTCTTTCTCCACATCCTCGCCAGCATCTGTTATCCCCTGAGTTTTGGTCTTAGCCCTCCTAACTGGTATGAGGTGGAATCTCAGGATTGTTTTAATTGACATTTCCTTGATGACTAAGGATATTGAACATTTCTTTAGGTGCTTTTAGATCATTTGAGTTTCCTCAGTTGAGACTTCTTTGTTTAGCTCTATACCCCATTTTTTAATAGGGTTATTTGGTTGTTTGGAGTCTAATTTCTTGAGTTCTTTGAATATATTGGATACAAACCCTCTATCAGATGTAGGATTGGTAAAGATCTTTTCCTAATCTGTTGGTTGTCATTTTGTCCTATTGACAGTATCCTATGTCTTACAGAAACTTTGCAATTCTATGAAGTCCCATTTGTCAATTCTTGATCTTAGGGCATAAGCCATTGGTGTCCTGTTCAGGAACTTTCCCACTGTGTCCACTTGTTCGAGGCTCTTCCCCGCTTTCTCTTCTATTAGTTTCAATGTATCTAGTTTTATGTGGAGGTCCTTGAATCACTTGGATTTTGAGCTTTGTACAAGGAGATAAGAATGGGTTGATTTTCATTCTTCACTTGCTGACCTCAAGTTGAACCAGCACCATTTATTGAAAAGGCTATCTTTTTTCCACTGAATAGTTTTAGCTCCTTTGTCAAAGATTGAGTGACCATAGGTGTGTGGGTTCATTTCTGGGTCTTCAGTTCTATTTCATTGATCTTCTTGCCTACTCTGTACCAATACCATGCAGTTTTTATCACTACTGCTCTGTAGTACAGCTTAAGGTCAGAGATGGTGATTCCCCCCAGAACATCTTTTATTGTTGAGAATAGTTTTTGCTATCCTGGCTTTTTTTTCGTTATTCCAAATGAATTTGAGAATTGTTCTTTCTAACTGTGTGAAAAATTGAGTTGGAATTTTGATGGCGATTGCATTGAATCTGTAGATTGCTTTCAGCAAGATGGCCATTTTTTACTATATTAATCCTGTTGACCCATGAGCATGGGAGATCTTTCCATCTTCTGAGATCTTCTTTCAACTTCTTTCTTCAGAGACTTAAAGTTCTTGTCATACAAATCTTTCACTTGCTTGTATAGTCACTCCAAGGTAATTTTATATTATTTGTGACTATTGTGAAGGGTGTCATTTTCCTAATTTCTTTCTCAGCCTGTTTATCTTTTGAGTAGAAGAAGCCTACGGATTTGAGTTAATTTTATATCCAGCCACTTTGCTGAAGTTGTTTATCAGTTTAGGAGTTCTCTGGTGGAAATTTTCAGGTCACTTAAGTATACTGTCATATCATCTGCAAATAGTGATATTTTGACTTCTTCCTTTCCATTTTGTTTCCCTTTGATTCCTTTTGTTGTCTAATTGCTCTGGCTAAGACTTCAAGTACTATATTGAATAGGTAGGGAGAGAGTTGGTATGATGTGTACTCATTTTCATTAAATTCTAAAAAGTTTTTAATTTCTTTCTTTATTTCTTCCCTGACCAAGTCATCATTGAGTAGAACATTATTCAGTTTCCACGTGTATGTGAGCTTTCCATTAATTTTATCATTATTGAAGACCAACATTAGTCCATGGTTATCTGATAGGATGCATGGGATTATTTCAATTTTCTTGCATCTGTTAAGGCCTATTTTATGAATGATAATATAGTCAGTTTTGGAGAAGGTAGCATGAGGTGCTGAGAAGAAAGTATATTTTTTTTTTTAAGGATGAAATGTTCTATAGATATATGCTAAATGCATTTGGTTCATAACTTCTCTTAGTTTCACTGTGTCTCTGTTTAGTTTGTTTCCTTGATCTGTCCATTGATGAGAGTGGGATGTTGACGTCTCCCACTATTATTGTGTGATGTACAATGTGCAATGTGTGCTTTCAGCTTTAGTAAAGTTTCTTTTATTAATGTGGGTGCCCTTGCATTTGGAGCTTAGATATTCAGAATTGTTAGTTTGTCTTGGTAGATTTTTCCTTTCATCAGTAAGAAGTGTCCTTCCTTATCTTTTTGATAACTTTTGGTTGAAGGTCAATTTTATTCAATATTAGAATGGCTACTCCAGCTTGTTTCTTGAGACCATTTGCTTAGAAAATTGTTTTCCAGCCTTTTACTGTGAGATAGTGTCTGTCTTTGTCACTGAGGTACATTTCTTGTATGCAGCAAAATGATGGGTCCTGCTTACATATCCAGTCTGTTAGTCTATATCTTTTTATTGGGAAATTGAGTCCACTGATGTTAAGAGATATTAAGGAAAACTGATTGTTGCTTCCTGTGATTTTTGTTATTAGAATTGGAATTATGTTTGTGTGGCTCTTTTGGGTTTGTTGTAAGATTACTTTCTTTTCTTTCCTAGGTAGTGTTTCCCTCCTTGTGTTGGAGTTTTCCATGTATTATCCTTTGTAGGGTTGGATTTGTGTAGAGATACTATGTAAATTTGGTCTTGCCATAGAATATCTTTGTTTCTCCATCCATGGAGATTGAGAGTTTTGCTTGGTATAGTAGCCTGGGCTGGCATTTGTGTTCTATTAGGGTCTGTATGACATCTGCCTAGGATCATATGGTTTTATAGTCTCTAGTGAGAAGTCTGGTGTAATTCTTATAGGTCTGCCATTATATGTTACTTAACATTTTTTTCCTTACTGCTTTTAGTATTCTTTCTTTGTTTTGTGCATTTGGTTTGTTTTTTTTTTTTTTTTTTAAGCCTACAGCATCTAGTATTCCCAGGCGGTCTCCATCCAAGTACTAACCAGGCCTGACCCTGCTTAGCTTCCGAGATCAGACGAGATCGAGGTGTTCAGGGTGTATGGCTGTAGATGCATTTGGTGTTTTGATTATTATGTGATGGGAGGAATTTCTTTTTTGTCCAGTCTATTGGGAGTTCTGAAGGCTTATTTTATGTTCATGGAACATCTTTCTTAGGTTAGGGAAGTTTTCTTCTACAATTTTGTTGAAGATATTTATTGGAACTTTAAGTTGGGAATCTTCACTCTCTTCTATACTTATTATCTTAGGTTTGGTATCCTCATTGTGTCCTGGATTTCTTGATGTTTTGGTTAGGAGTTTTTGCATTTGCATTTTCTTTGACCATTGTTTCAATGTTTTCAATGTCATCTTCTGCACTTGAGATTCTCTTTTCTATCTCTTGTATTCTGATGGTGTGCTTGCATCTATGACCTCTGATCTCTTTCCTAGGTTTTCTATCTCCAGTGTAGTCTCCCTTTGTGATTTTTTATTGTTTCTACTTCCATTTTTAGATCATGGGTGGTTTTGTTTAATTCATTCACCTGTTTGGTTGTATTTTCCTGTAATTCTTTAAGGGCTTTTTCTTCTTTAAAGGTTCTACCTGTTTACCTGTGTTCTCCTGTATTTCTTTATGGGAGTTATTTATGTCCTTCTTAAAGTCCTCTAACATCATCATGAGAAATGATTTTAAATCTGAATCTTGCTTTTCCGTGTGATGTGGTATCCAGGACTTGCTTTGTTTGGTGGACTGGATTCTGATGATGCCAAGTAACCTTGGTTTCTGTTACTTACATTATTGTGCTTGCCTTTCAACACCTGCTTATCTCTAGTACTCCCTGCACTCACTGTCTGTGACTGGAGCCTGTCTCTCCTGTTTTTATGGTTGTGTCAAGCTCCTCAGAGTCTAGCTGTCTCTGTGACTCTGAGATCCTGCATGTCAGAGCTCCTGGGAGTCAGGCTGCCTCTGGGATCCTGTAATCCTATGATCCTGGGCATGTTAATGGTCCTGGAGTCCAGCTTCCTCTATGATCTTGGGTGTATTAGAGCTCTTGGGAGTCCAGCTTCCTTAGGTGTTGTGGGATTGGTTTCAGAGGCAGCACCCAAGGTCTGCTCAGTGCACTGGCTCAGATCAGAAGGAATTTGTGCCAATGGGTCAAGGTATAGTGTCTTCACGGGAGCAAACTAGCTAGGAGTCAACTGCTCTGAGTGCAGCAGATCCTCTGGGATGGGTCAGAATATGGTGTCTTCCCTGGAGCAGATCAGCTATGAGTCTGCCCAAGCAGGAAGTACCAGGGAGAGGGGGCAAGGGTCATGTTTTCACTTATGGGTGCAAGCAGAAGAAATATGGGCAACATATTAAGGTTATGGATATGAGATTAGAATCCGGAATTATAGGTATTCAGTATGCAGTATAGGTCTCAAAATGGAGACTTAGGAGTGTTCCATGAAATGGAAACATCTTGTGCGACTGAGCATTCAATTCATGCAATCAGACACACCCAGTATATAGTGTTAGAATTAAGTCAAACAACATCCTGTTGGTGTTCATCAGAAAATAGATTGCTTAAATTCTGGGATCTCTCTAACAACTCCTCATGTTTCAGTATGAAGTACTGAGCATATTAACATTAAAGTAAAAAAAAAAAAATCACCTTAATTTTTCTCCTTTGTTTGATAAAATGTCAACATCTAGCTCTAGGACTGTTCTGAGATCCAAACCTATTGCACTCATCGCTATTCTTCCAGTGGAAGTGATGCCAGTACACAGAGACAACAGACAAAACAAATAACTCCCCCATGAAAATGAAACAATCATAGAAAAACGAAGAAAATAGTAAATTAAGCAGAGCTGTTGTTATCAAATCTCATAGAGAAGCAAGAAAACAAAGCCTCCCTGTGGTCTGGTGACAGCTCAGCTGTCAAGCCGTGAGAACACAAGCAAACTCTTTTTCCTCCTAGTTTTTCTAAGAATAATAGCAAGTCATGTTCATGTTTAAATAGTCTACAGTAAAAATAGTCAAGGTGTTGTACATGGGTCAACCCATCAGCAGAACAGGAGAGATGACTAAAAATTGAGTGCCTGCCCATCCTATTCAGATCCACCAAATCCAAATCTCTATTTTCATCATTTCTCCAAGTGATCTGAAGGCATAAAACAACATACAATGAAAAAATATTGGACTATAGTACCTAGCAAAGAACAAGCAACAGTCTTACAGGTCAGCAACATAGTTATAAGTCCACATGCTGGTGATACCTTGAAGATCAATGGATAGACTCTATTCGCTCATTTTGAGATATGAGAACTGATATCTTAACATTATTTATGCTATTCTACAGTGTTGTTATTTAAAAAAAGAAAAATGACGGCTTGGATGGAAGGACGCCAGGGCAGAGGGTTCCACGGGGAGAAGTTTATTTAGGGCAGAGGGGAGAGCAGAGAGAGGTGGCCGGCCATGACCACGTGGAAAGGGGAGGGAGAGGGAAAGGGTCAGATACAACCTGCAGGCTTGGGTCACAGGAGCAAGAGAGTGAGGAGGGCCAGACAGCCCTTTTTATAATAGTGGGCAGGGCTACCTGGCTGTTGCCAGGTAGCTGCGGGGAGGAGCATACCTTGCTGTTGCCAGGTAACTCTGGAGGTGGAGTTTAACAGAATGCTAACATACAGTATAGGGCCTTGTAATTGGGGACATTCCTTTGGAAGAACTCATAATTTCTGTCTTCTGTTTGAGTAATAGTATCATACATCGTAACTTGTAATAATTAATTTTAATAACTAATAACCTTAAAGCAACTACTTTCCTAGTAGTTTTTCATTTTCTTTGTAACCACTCAGGTAGATGTGATTAATCAGTAATATTCACTCTATAAGAAATGTTTCAAGGACTGAATAAATCTAGAGTGGGATGTCACTAAAGAATAGGAAGATGTCTAAGTACTGCCATGCTTAGGCTGGATGGAGGTTACCAATCTTTCAGGTAGTATTAGTTCTGCAAAACTAATTGATTATAGTTTTGAATACAAAACCTGGATGATTATAGTTTTGAATACAAAAATTAAGCCTGAATTCCTTTGTCTTAATGGAGGGCTACTTTAAGAAAAACTCTATGACATGTCCATTTCATTCTACTTGGCTGTGAAGTATGGTAGGAAATGACATAATCTCTTCTCTCTTCCACTGTATAGCTCACTGCTTCTGTCCTCTGGTGCTTCCTTGATCTTAGCATGCCAAGTCCTTCTTGGCCATGCAAGGGATGAATGACATGGTTCTCACCAGTGGAACAGAGCAGCAGTTCATGGGCCTCTACAAGTGTTTACGGTTGCTGTGGACATAAGGATTCTTTGTATAATAATGTACATATTTTCATGTTCTTCCTTCAAGGAATGTCCTCTCTGTCACAGTTAATAACTCCATGATAATCAGAAACAGCATGGGAGGTGAGAGTGTGGCTAATGTCTGAGCAAAAAAGTAAATGCTGAGACCTTCAGAACAGCCCTTAGGCTGTGGGAAAGATCTCTGAAAACATGAGTTCAATAATATATAATTTCTCAACTATGAAAAATATAAGGATACAATATGAGTTGTATAAAGAGCTTTGCAGGTCTCAAAGAACACAGGCAGTTTTTTGAGCTGTGAGCTGTGAGTTGTGAGCACTGTGAACCAGCTTGTTAGAAAGATACAAAGGCAGGCATATTCCTGAGTTCAAGTTCAGTCTCGGACAGAGCTTGGTAGGCCCAGGCATGATAGGAATGGCAATCTCAGAATGAGATTCCATTCAACTAGCTTATTGTCAGTGCTTACAAAGGCAGGCAGATCTCTGAATTCATTTGCAATGTTTTTAAAAAATGTACTTGCTGTCTTTTTAAAAGAATCACGGGGCTGGTGTCAAGGAATACTAATTCATGGGATAATCAAAGGAGAACCTGGTGTAAATGACTGAATTGATATGTAAATGAAAGGCCTTGGTCTGTGAGAGCAGAGCTATTTGGAGATCTCCAGAGAAAACTGTCTTGAGCATGGTGCAGGTAGAGAGCTTGGACCCATGATTTGACTTCAATTTGTTCTTTTTGCTGCTCCCAAACATCCCTTCTACAGGACCCCCAACCAAGCCAAAGCTTGTCCTTGGCATTAGTAATTCTTAACATGTGCACTTCTTTTCACATTTCAGTGTAGAGTCAAAATGCTTTCATGAACATATTTAAGTCAAAAAAAAAAAAAAGGAGAAAGAGGGAGGAGAGAGGAAGAGAGAGGAAAGTGAGGGGGTAGAGGGAGAGGGAGGATAGAATGAGAATGGATATGAATCAAGATATTCTGGTTCCAGGTCATATATAGCTGGTCTAAATCTCCATGCTTAATGAGAATCATCTATATTATCAACTTCTTTGTGTTTCATGATTCTCTAGAAATGTACTGATTCTATGACTATCAGTATGCAGGACAACTAACTCCTTATGCCTGATTCATAGTCCAACAGACTTGGGAGATCCGGTAAGCTCACCATGATACATATTCAGATGTGAAAAATCTGCCTTTACTCACAATGTTCTATCTTTGAATATCTAGTCTTGTATGTCTGAAAGCACTGATACTGATATACTGATAGACATATGTGATTAAGTAGAGAGGTCCTGGAAGTTAGACTGTTTAAGAAAGAGCCCAGTCTGTGCTGCAGTATGGAATGCATCCATTCAAGAATAATGATGATATTTACTTTCTCATAATTTTTATATGATGACTAAATGAAATGAACCATGTAAAGTTTTATTAATGTGTAGTATTTGCACTCAAGGAGTGATAAACTCTGTATGCCTTCACTTATACACTTTTATTGATAGTGGATGAATTATTTAATTAATCAAATAAAGAACATGTAGTCTTTTCAACACATAAGACATTTGTCATGATGAAATTGGGCAAGACTCTGAACATAAAAGTCCATTCCGATTTAAGACAGGAGAGAAAGAAATGATATGTAGCTCCTTGAAAATACACTTGAAATTTCTGAGGACCGATTTCTAGTCTTCAGGCATTGGTTAACTAGGTCAAATCAACAAAACTCAACCTACTATAGGCTGGAGATCCAGTTAGATTCTGGCATCTTCTTGTAAAGCTTACTGTCAGGGCAAGAGATGCTTTGTAGTCAGATGTAAGGCATCTGGACCAAGAGGTAGAGATGCTGATGGAGAGACGCTAGGAAACTATGCAAAGATAAAGTCTGTACACATGTATAAATCATAGCTCATCATCCACAGAATCCTTAAACTACTTAAATTGTTTAATTTGTTAATTCACTTTCAGCTTATTCACAAAGATAATGCTCATGCTTACCCCTTTGTTAGCTACTAATGAACCATAGTCTACCAAATCTATAAGGGACATTAAAGTTCTTTGAGGATCTGTGGGTTTTGAAAAAAAATCTGTGTAATTCATAAACGAGTGTGACTGTACAAGACTAGAAGAGTTCTACATGGGGCTTTGGGAGTCAGTGGATGTAGTTTGTTTTCTTCTTAATCTTATGATACATGTAATTTGTGATGATATGTAATTAGGATTTTGATAAAATCTATTCAAATTTTGGGACCTAATTAAAGTATTACTTAATTTCACAGATAATAAATACAACAAAATAAAACCAATTATGTTTGATAAAATGTCATTTCACAGAAAGTCAATGGATGCACCATATGTAGTATTTTTCCTCCAAATTAAGAAAAAGGGCATGGTGTTATAATATTAAACAAAGATAAGAAGAAAATAGTGACTTTTTCTGAGCTTAGGAAATAATTGGGATCAAAATTAGAGGAAACTACCAAGACTTGTGGTCCAAATATCACATCAATTGGGAATGGTTTTCATTGCACAGTGACCTCCTGAGGGCGCCCTTGACCTCAGCGTTCCTCAGGCTGTAGATAAGGGGATTCAGCATGGGTTGAAAAAACTATAAAACAGAAAAAGGATCTTCTGCTGCTCCTCTGGGTGCTGGGACTTGGGGCCATGTACATGACGATGGCGCTGCCAAAGAAGAGTCCGACCACACAGAGGTGGGAAGAACAGGTGGAGAAAGCCTTTCTGCGACCTTCCCCTGACTGGATCCTCAGGATTGCCACCAGGATGCGGTGTAGGAGACTAGTATAAAGCATAGGGGCCCCACTAAGGCAAACACACAGGCTGCAAAGATAACAACTTGATTGAGTGTTGTGTCAGCACAGGCCAACTTGAGGACAGATAAGATTTCACAGAAGAAGTGATTGATTTCCTGGGGTCCACAGAAAGGCAGCTTCAAGATGAGAACTAAATGGACCAGAGCCAGAAGAAAGCTAACTATCCAGGAAACAGCAGCCAAGATAGTACACATTCTCCAGCTCATGATGACAGTTAATGTAGGGGTGACAGATGGCCACAAATCTATCATGGACATCACCACAAGGAGGACACATCTGTGTTCGCAAATGTCAAAAATAGTAAGTCTGCATCATGCAGCCAGCAAAGGAGATGGGCTTCGTCTCATCCAAGAGGTTTACCAGTTGTTTGTGGCACTGTGTTGCAGGCATAGGCAATGTCACAGTGGCCAGATTGGAGAGGAAGAAGTACATAGGAGAGTGCAGCCTGGGCTCTAGGCAGATTAATCCAAGGGTAAACCCATTCCCCAACAATGTAAAGATGTAACAGAGAGAGAACAATGCAAAAAGAACTAGGTGAATCCTGGGGCCAAGACAGAATCCCAGCAGGATGAACTCTGTGACCATCGTCTGATTTTCTTCCATTTTTTCTATGAAGGAAAAATAGAAAGTACTAGGAGATGCAATTATATTAAAACATCTGTTTTTTTTTTTTTTTTTTTTAGGTCAGAATTTTTTGGTGGGAACTACTTTTAAATATAATCTTAGAAACTTTATTCAAGTAAATTAATGAGTTAAATAATAGTTATCAAATAGTAAAATTGTCTGTCCATCTACTCACACTTCAATGGTAGCATCCAATTTTCAGAGGGGAAATATTTCAGTAGTTACTGACATGGAACCACTGGCACTGATGGAATTAACCACTACCAAACCTATATGAACAAAATATCATGGAATGGTGTTTAGTTGCACGTGTGCTACTCTTAGGAAGTTACTACATCATCAAAATTATACTGGAGCTTTAGTAGACTAATGTTAGGGAAAACACAGAGAATCTAGATTGCTTTGGTAGAAATCAAGTTGTTATTACAAATTTTCAAATAATTTATTTGCAAAAATTTAAATCGTAACTGGAGTATAAAGGCAGTTCTTGATGGACAAAATAATTGGTGCCTTACGGAATAGAAGAAGTTTAACACAAGCCCATGACTTGTGATGCTGTGAGAAAGAAGTAGCTAATAGAAATTATAATTATAGTTCTATATGGAATTATATTTTCATTTTAAACATAGATTATACCTGTGTATAAAAGAATCAAAATGTTTATTCTTGTTTTGATAAATAAGCACACATCCATGTTTAATAATTTGACAATTGGGTTACTGAAAGTTATTAATTCACTATACTCATGTTTCTACACATAGAAAGTAGGACAGTTTGTGTTGGGTTGAATAGTGTTACAAGCTTAAACACTGTGTAAAGTAGACAAGTTTTGTGTTGCAATAAACTCTCATGAATTTGAAGGGTGTCCATGATTTGGGACTTTTCTTGCACTATCTGTTTTAATTTCCCTTTCTTGATTTTATCAGAATAAAATTAGTCTAAGGTGAAAATAATGGAGAAGGATACTCATCTTATTCTTCTTTTTAAACCTTACAAAAATAGTTGCATTTTGTTAATTTATTCTGAATCATGTCTGTGTGTAGAGGTCAAAGGACAGCTTTCAGAAGCTGGCTCTGCCCTTTCACCTTGTGGGTTCCAGGGAATGAGCCTGAGTCGATATGATTGGTAGCAAGCACCTTTACCTTCAGAGTCATCTTGCTCTCCTACTCATTTTACTTTAATTCAATCCTTTCTATTGTGAAATCCCAAATAAAATAATTTGCTATTTAGACACACAACAACAACAACAACAGAACAAGATGACCTCAGCATCAAGGATTATCATAGTCTCTGTAAGTAGGTAATTGCAAAAGCTGATAATTCAGTTGATTACTTAACAGAAATCTGAATGAATAAATTAGTGATAAAATAGTCAACAAAACTGGCTCTGTGACTTTGATTTTGGATCACAATTTCTTCGTTAAGTCTTATTGAAACACAACATGATTTCTAATGAGAACTTAGCCAGTGCCATTTCCTGGGCAAAATAATGTGAAGCTTAGCTACCTTCTCCAATAATTAGTGCTAGGAATACACTGACTTAGGCTAGTCCCCAGTTTAACCATCATCTGCAGCAAGGAATGTTAAGTGTTTGCTGAAGAATTATTATCAGACACAAAGTTGAGTTCTTAAGCAAACAATTGTAAAATTATAGAATTATGTATAACTGATGACAGTAGTGACCTAGAAATGGAAAGCTCATTCCACTTGTTGAATGTAATCTCCCAGAGGCAGGGCTGGAGGATTTGACCAACCAGTGAGCTCAAATATAGCTACTTTCATGAAATACTTGTCTGGAGAAAGGGTGACAAGATGGACAGAGATGGATGTGAAGTGTAGACCCCATGCCTATGAAGTAGCATTTGACAGTTTATGCAAAATGACCTATAGGAGAGGGGACAAGGGAACCAGGTGAAGGAGGAATACAAAATATCTGCACTGCATATGGATAGGCTAATGACTGGCCATCTATCTATCACCTTACTTGGATTGATTTCTGACTAGTTCTTCTAGCTGTCATTTCACATTATTTTCAACCCTTGATAATGATGCCTTTCTTTGAACAGGTGACCGACCCTGCATGATTAACAAAGAAGGAACATAATTAACAAAATTCTCTGCTTGTGTTTCAGTTACATCCAGTTAAAATGTCATCTGGTGATTTAAACATTCTAGAGTAAATATTTAAGTTAAGCGACATGATTTTTTTTTTCTGTATAGCAAAGTTTCAACACTTTAACACTCCATATTTATAAAAGCAAATCTCAAAGTTTGACGGACATTTGTCTTTTCTCTGTAGTTGCAGACATAGTCCAGACAGAATTTGTAATATGACTTCCTGTTGTTTACCAATTGTGCAGCTCAAATAGAAGCCTGGTTACTTGTATGTAATAAGAGAGAACAGAAATCGAATTAGTTCTCTTGTTTTGCTATTATTAAGAGAGGCTTTGCCAGGTCATCTTATGGATGACTCTATTGAGTGGTATCCTAAGCACCAAGTACTATGGGACTACAAAATAGGGCAGGTTGATGGAACCAGTATTGTGAAGACTTTTTTGTAAAAGTATCTTCAGGACAAAGAGATTCATATAAAGGTAAGCTTTAAACATCAAAACCTTGTAAACAGAACACTTAGTTTCTTGCATTTTGTCCTTTTCTCACTTTGCCACATGATCAGACATTTCCAAACACACTCCACAAATGTGTCCTCCAGGCTTCAGATGATTTAACATGGGCTTATTTTTTCAGCACGTTCTACTTGTCTGAATACATTCTTAAAGGTGTGTTCAAAAAATGGTATGTTTAAGACATAGTCTTGACATTCATTTAGCTTTATATTCCATTGGAATAAAATTATTTTCATAAGCTTAGCATGTATTTTGACAGTGGTTATAAAAATTAAATGTAACCATTATGAAATCACCAACATATATTAATTGTTCTGAAATGGAGCATTATTCTGTAACTATCCTACTTTTCTACTAAAATTGTTGTTGAGTAGGACAATCATTTCACATATTTCATCCAAGCTCACAATGTAGAAATTACTTACTATTCATGTATATTAGTGACCATGTAAATTCAGCATCCATAGAGACAACTGATTTCTCTTCCTGATTAATAAAGAGTGGTAACAACAGAGGGAGAGTCAGACAAAACTTAGAAGCTTTAACACATCTGAGAGGACTTAGGTAGTAAAGTAAAGCCAGGCACCCTTCGTATCTGAACATCAAACCCAAAGATTTCAAAGAGGAAGCATCTGGAGGTTGGTACAGATCCTGTATCCTCAGATCTTTAATGGAACTGTAGAAACTTCCCCTCCTGAAATGCAGGTGCTTACTCAGAGAAGGAGGTAGTGTTCTCTCAGGGCCTAGCATAGATGCCAGTCTTTGAGGGAATCACAGAAGGGTTATTGCCATGAAATACCCTGAATGCCCACCTCTGGTAAAAGCAGACAGGAAGCAATTGTGTTTTTCTATTTCTGTTCTTATCTCCAGCACACAATTAGGAAACATAATCATCGAACATACCTCTGAGACTACAACTCTCATTAGAGTTCCTAAGTAATTCTCATTATATGAGTTTATAACTTTCAGAATAGCATTGTTTCCAGTCTCCAGAGGATTCTGGTAAGCCTGCCAAGAAGCAGGACCACTGGATGAGCTTCTGGCATCCAGTCTGCAAGTCAGCTTGATTTCTATTGAATTTAGTTGCCCTGGGCTGAAGCATAGATGGAGAAAAAAAGGCTCTAAAACTAATTTGATTGCAAGTTGCACTCCAAGGTGGGAGATGCTGTGAAAGCTGATTAGCGAGCCATACGAAAGATTTGGAATGATATTTTCTAGTTCCATCCATTGCCTAAAAAATTCACGATGTCCTTGTTTTTAATAGCTGAATAGTATCCCATTGAGTAAATGAATCACATTTTCTGTATCCATTCTTTGGTTGAGGGACATCTGGGTTATTTGCAGTTTCTGGTTATTATGAATAAAACTGCTATAAATGTAGTGGAGAATGTGTTTTTGTGAGATGGTAGAGCATCTTTTGGGTACATGCCCAGGAGGTATAGCTGGGTGTTCAGGTAAAACTATTTCCAATTTTCTGAGAAACTGCCAGATTGGTTTTCCAGAGTCACTGTACAAGTTTGCAATCCCACCAGCAATGGAGGAATGTTCCTCTTTCTCCACATCCTCGCCAGCATCTACTATCACCTGAGTTTTTGATTTTAGCCATTCTGATTGGTATAAGGTAGAATCTCAGGATTGTTTTGATTTGCATTTCCCTGATGACTAAGGATGCTGAACATTTCTTTAGGTACTTCTTGGCCATTCGAGTTTCCTCAGTTGAGAATTCTTTGTTTAGCTCCGTACCCCATTTTTTAATAGGGTTATTTGGTTGTCTAGAGTCTAATTTCTTGAGTTCTTTGTATAATATTGGATATTAGTATTCTCTTGGATGTGAGATTGGTAAAGATCTGTTCCCAATCTGTTGTTTGCAGTTTTGTCCTATTGACAGTGTCCTTTGCCTTACAGAAACTTTGTAATTTTATGAAGTCCCATTTCTCAATTCTTGATCTTAGAGCATAGGCCATTGTGTTTCTGTTCAGGAACTTTTCTCCTATACCTAGGTATTCGAGGGTTTTTCCCCACCTTCTCTTCTATTAGTTTCAGTGTGTCTGGTTTTATGTGAAGGTCCTTTATCCACTTGGATTTGAGCTTTGTACAAGGAGATAAGAATGGATCGATTTGCATTCTTCTACATGTTGTCCTCCAGTTGAACCAGCACTATTTGTTGAAAATGTTGTCCTTGTTCCACTGGATGGTTGTCAAAGATCAAATGACCATAGGTTTGTGGGTTCATTTCTGGGTCTTCAACTCTATTCCACTGATCTTCCTGTCTGTCTCTGTACCAATACCAGGCAGTTTTTTTTATCCTATTGCTCTGTAGTACAGCTTGAGATCAGGGATGGTGATTCCTCCAGAAGTTCTTTTATTATTGAGAATAGTTTTCGCTATCCTGGGTTTTTTGTTATTCCAAATGAATTTGAGAATTTCTCTTTCTAACTCTGTGAAGAATTGAGTTGGGATTTTAATAGGGATTGCATTGAATCTGTAGATTGCTTCTGGCAAGATGGCCATTTTTACTATATTAATCCTGCTGATCCATGAGCATGGGAGATCTTTCCATTTCCTGAGATTTCTTTGATTTCTTTCTTCAGAGACTTCAAGTTCTTGTCATACAGATCTTTCACTTGCTTGGTTAGATTTTATACCGAGGTATTTTATATTATTTGTGACTATTGTGAAGGGTGTCATTTCCCTAATTTCTTTTTCAGCCTGTTATCTTTCACATAGAGGAAGGCTACTGATTTGTTTGAGTTGATTTTATAACCTGCCACTTTGCTGAAGTTGTTTATCAGGTTTAGGAGTTCTCTGGTGGAAGTTTTTGGGTACTTAAGTATACTATCATATCATCTGCAAATAGTGATATTTTGACTTCTTCCTTTCCTATTTGTATTCCTTTGACTTCTTTTTGTTGTCTAATTGCTCTGGCTAAGACTTCCAGTACTTTATTGAATAGGTAGGGAGAGAGTGGGCAGCCTTGTCTAGTCCTTGACCTTAGTGGGATTGCTTCAAGTTTCTCTCCATTTGGTTTGATGTTGGCTACTGGTTTGTTGTATATTGCTTTTATTATGTTTAGGTATGGGCCTTGAATTCCTGATCTTTCCAAGACTTTTACCATGAAGGGATGTTGAATTTTGTCAAATGCTTTCTCAGCATCTAGTGAGATGATCATGTGGTTTTTTTTCTTTGAGTTTGTTTATGTAGTGGATTACATTGATGGATTTCCGAATATTGAACCATCCCTGCATTCCTGGGATAAAGCCCACTTGATCATGATGGATGATTGTTTTGATGTGTACTTGGATTTGATTTGCTAGAATTTTATTAAGTATTTTTGCATATTCATAAGGGAGATTGGTCTGAAGATCTCTTTCTTTGTTGGGTCTTTGTGAGGTTTAGATATGAGCGTGATTTTAGCTTCATAGAACAAATTGGGTAATGTTCTTCTGTTTCTATTTTCTGGACTAGCTTGAAGAGAATTGGTATTAGGTCTTCCTTGAAGGTCTGATAGAATTCTGCACTAAAACCATCTGGTCCTGGGCTTTTTTTGGTGGGTAGACTTTTAGTGACTGCTGCTATTTCTTTAGGGGTTATGGGAGTGTTTAGATGGTTTATTTGCTCCTGATTAAACTTTGGTACCTGGTATTTTGTAGTAGAAGAAATTATTTAAACCACCAAGTTTGTCACGGTAAATCTCTTACCTGAATGAGACCAGTAAAGGAAAACACAACTCAATAACTATGGTACAAATAGCACGCCTAAATTGGGCAGATTTAACACTACACTACTCTAATCTCCGGCTATGAGATCCCTTATTACTTGCGGTTTATCCATGCTTGTCCTTCTGGCTCCGGCTCCTCTGTCATCAGCTTCCTTCTACTGCTGGCTTCCTTCTGCTTTGACTTCCTCCTGCTTCTCTCTTTATATCAAATTCCTCTCACTCTCTCCTCCCCTAAGCCTTTTTACTCCGCCTCCCCTTCTACTGCCCAATCACTGGCTCTAGCCTTTATTTTACAAGTTTTAATTGGACAGAAGGTTCACAAGACTCACCTGTGTACAGATTCAATCATCCTCTGCAGCTCCTCCCAGGAAAGTGAAACTAGGATCAAAATACAAGGATGGAGCTATCCACTGGGAACTAGGATCAAAATACAAGGTTGAGGCTATCCACAACAGTATCTGTCTAGAAAATTGTCCATTTCATCCAGATTTTCCAGTTTTGTTGAGTATAGGCCTTTGTAGTAGGATCTGATGATTTTTTGAATTTCCTCAGTTTCTGTTGTTTTGTCTCCCTTTTCAGATCTGATTTTATTAATTTGGATACTGTCTCTGTGCCCTCTGTTTAACCTGGCTAAGGGTTTATCTATCTTGTTGATTTTCTCAAAGAACCAACTCCTGGTTTTGTCGATATTTTGTATAGTTCTTTCTGTTTCTACTTGGTTGATTTCAGCCCTGAGTTTGATTATTTCCTGACTCTACTCCTCCTGGGTGTATTTGCTTCTTTTGTTCTAGAGTTTCAGGTGTACTGTCAAGTTGTTAATTGTGTTCTCCCCAATTTCTTTTTGTAGGCATTTAGAGCTATGAGTTTTTCTTCTTAGCACTGCTTTCATGGAGTCCCACAGGTTTTGATATGATGTTTCCTCATTTCATTAAATTCTAAAACATCTTTAATTTCTTTCTTTATTTCTTCCTTGACTAAGTCATCATTGAGTAGAGCATTGTTCAGTTTCCCACATGCATGTGGGTTTTCCCTTGGTTCTGTCCTTATTTAAAGACCAGCCTTAGTCTGTGGTGATCTGATAGGATGCAAGGGATTATTTCAATCTTTTTGTATCTGTTAAGGCCTCTTTTGTGACCAATTATATGGTCTATTTTGGAGAAGGTACCATGAGGTGCTGAGAAAAAGTTATATTCTTTTGCTTTAGAATGAAATGTTCTATAGATATCTGTTAAATCCATTGGGTTCATAACTTCTGTTAATTTCAATGTATCTTTGTTTAGTTTTGTTTCCATGATCTGTCCATTGCAGAGAGCGGGGTGTTAAAATCCCCCACTATTATTGTGTGAGGTGCAATGTGTGCTTTGAGCTTTAGTAAAGTTTCTTTATCTATGTGGGTGCCCTTGCATTTGGAGCATAGACATTCAGAACTGAGAGTTCTTGGTAGATTTTTTCCTTTGATGAGTATGAAGTGTCCTTCCTTATCTTTTTTGATTACTTTTGGTTGAAAGTCGATTTTATTTGATATTAGAATGGCTACTCCAGCTTGTTTCTTGGGACCATTTGCTTGGAAAATTGTTTTCCACCTTTTACTCTGAGGTAGTGTCTGTCTTTGTCACTGAGTGCGTTTCCTATATACAGCAAGATTCTGGGTCCTGTTTATGTATCCAGTCTGATAGTCTACATCTTTTTATTGGAGAATTGAGTCCACTGATGTTAAGAGATATTAAAGAAAAATGATTGTTGCTTCCTATTATTTTTGTTATTAGAGGTGGAATTATGTTTGTGTAGCTATCTTCTTTTGCGGTTGTTGGAAGATTACTTCCTTGCTTTTTCTAGGTTGTAGTTTCCTTCCTTTGTTTTGGCATTTTCCATCAATTATCCTTTGAAGTGCTGGCTTTGTGGGAAGATATTGTGCAAATTTGATTTTGTCATGGAATATCTTGGTTTCTCCATCTATAGTGATTTAGAGTTTTGCTGGGTATAGTAGTCGGGCTGGCATTTGTGTTCCCTTAGGGTCTGTATGATATCCATCCAGGATCTTCTGGCTTTTATAGTCTCTAACAAGAAGTCTGGTGTGATTCTTATAGGTCTGCCTTATATGTTACTTGACATTTTACCCTTACTGCTTTTAGTATTTTTTCTTTGTTTTGTGCATTTGATGTTTTGATTATTATATGATGGAAGGTATCTCTTTTCTGGTCTAGTCTGTTTTGTGTTCTGTAGGCTTCTTGATGTTTATGGGATCTTCGTTCTTTAGGTTGGAGAAATTTTCCTCTATAATTTTGTTGAAGATATTTACTGGCCCTTTAAATTGGAATCTTCACTCTCATTGATACCTATTATCCTTAGGTTTGGTCTTCTCATTGTCTTGGATTTCCTGGATGTTCTGGTGAGGAGCTTTTTGCATTTTGCATTTTCTTTGACAGTTATGTCAATGTTTTCCATGGATCTTCTGCACATGAGATTCTCTCTTCTATCTCTTGTATTCTGTTAGTGATGCTTGTGTCTATGACTCCTGATCTCTTTCCATGTTTTCTATCTCCAGGGTAGTCTCCCTTTGAGATTTCTTTATTGTTTCTATTTCCATTTTAGATCCTGGATGTTTTGTTCAATTCCTTCACCTGTTTGTTGTGTTTTCTGAAATTCTTTAAGGATTTTTGTGTTTCCTCTTTAAGGGCTTCTACCTGTTTACCTGTGTTTTCTTGCAATTCTTTAAGGGTTTTTGGTGTTTCCTCTTTAAGGGTTTCTACCTGTTTACCTGTGTTCTCCTGTATTTCTTTAAGGAGTTACTTATGTCCTTCTTAAATCCTTTATCATCATCATGAGAAGTGATTTTAATTCTGAACCTATTTTTCCTGTGTAATAGGGTATCCAGGGCTTCTATGGTGGGAGAACTGGGTTCTGATGATGCCAAGTAACTTTGGTTTCTGTTGCTTGTGTTCTGCACTTGCCTTTCACAATCTGGTTGACTCTAGTGTTACCTGTGCTCACTGTGTCTGACTGGAGTCTGTCTTTCCAGTTATCTTGCTTGTGTCAGAACTCTTAAGAGTCCAGATGTCTCTGTGTTCCTGTGATCCTAAGCTCCTGGGTGGAAGAACTCCTGGGACTCAGGCCGCCTCAGGGATCCTAAAATCCTGCTCTCTGAGTGCAGCAGCTCCTCTAGGATGGCTCAGGATAAGGTGTCTCCACAGGAGCAGACCAGCTCGGTGTCTGCCCAGCCAAAAGGACCAGGCTCGGGGCTAAAAGCATTTTTATTTTTTTATTAATTATTTATTTCATGTGTATTAGTTCACTGTAGCTGTCTTCAGACAACCAGAAGAGGACACCAGATCCTATCAGATGATAATTAGCCACCTTGTAGTTGCTGGGAATTGAACCTAGGACCTCTGGAGGAGCAGTCAATGCTCTTAACCACTGAGCCATCTCTCCAGTCCCCAGCATTTTTTTTTTTGTTGTTTTGTTGTTTCTTTCTGATATTGGACTACTGGAGAAATAATAATTGTAGCTGAAGCCACACTGAAGTTTATAAAGTAGTGAGTTTATTACATTGTGATCCCAATCTTCTGGAGTTCAAGTATAAACCTGAGGAGATTCTCACATTTCTCTCATCATTGCAGGTCATGGGCACCTCTGTGTGAGTCGGCATCCATGATGAGGAAAAAATACTGTTTTTAGGAAACCCAACCTTTCTTACATGAAAAGCCTTAGAAACAGAGGCTGCTCCATAAACATTTTATCTTCTTTTTGTATCCAAGAGAGCAGCAACTAATGTAAATAAAACTCCCATTGATAACCATAAGAAATCTTCACCATATAACACCAGTCATAAAGAATCATGCTAGTCAAGGAGACTGAGAGTTTAAGTCAGGTCAAGTTTAAACATAAAATTTCATGATGGCAAAACAAATTGAAATTCAGAAAACACATCACCCTAATCACTTTTACTGCAAAGCAATATGGGACAGCCTCTGTTTCAACAAGCTGTCACTGTGGAAACATAAACACATGGAAAATATAAACACAGGAAACAAAGTTTAACCGAAACAAATATGTTTATAAATGTTTGCATTATTTTTAACCATAGAAATAAAGAAAAATTGCCTCTAGGTTGTAGTAACCTGAAAATTTGTATGAACAGAGTCTAATAGAAAACATTTCTTTATGATTAACACACATTTGAAGATAGAAACCTGAAAAATTAGAGGATAATAATTAAGGTTTACATTTGAAAATACAACAAAAAACCTCCTAAACTTTAAAATTCTTGAAAAAAAAACATAACACCAGTAACTATCTCTGTCACTCAAATGTTCTGTTCAAAGCTTTTATCTTGTGTTGACTTTCCGGGGAGATGTAAACAAATACCCATTTGCCATATACGGCACAGATGATATACCAACAAAACAGACCCACCGAGTCTAGCTTAATGAACCAGTAAATTTTGGAGGGGTCCTTACAGGAGTGTGGATGATTAAAAGGCAGCTTCATGTCTGAAGTGCCTATCTCAGTATGGGTGAGGACTCAATGAAGCTGCCACATGACTTGCAGGCTGCTGAGTGACTGGCAAATCTCTTTCTATAGTAGTTGTTAATGTTTGTGTAATTATGAAGAGAGGCTTTATGCATCGCCTAAGTTTTATGACCATCTTGAGACTTGTGAGTTTTGTTTTCTTCCAGAACTTCATAAATATAATTTACTTTCTATGTCTTAAGGTCACTCTTCCAGGAGAAAATATTTCAATTTGAAGGAAGTAGCTACTCAACTCTTTACTACGTTTTAAAGACTAAAAATGTTTAAATGTTTTTACTGTTTTAAAGACTAATAATAAGTATAGGAATGGGCAAAACCAACTGTTCAGTCAGTATTAATTGAAATAACAATTTATATTATGGATTAGCATTATTTGCTTTGTAGTGGGCATTCAAAGCTCATATGCTTAAAGAACGTCTAGAATTTTAGAGCAATAGACATAAACCTAACTAAAACAGGACGTAGATCATGTCTCCACATCAAAATCATCAAGAGATTTGTAAAGGAACCTTTCCCTATTGTGGGAGAAGCAACTAAGATGTGGAAGGATCATCTTCAGGGTCACACTTCATGGTAGTGTTCTGGGTAGAGAGTACTGATGCAGTTCTGAACTGTGTCCTGAGTGATTTCGCTTTCAAATAGCAGGTGTTTATTTCGAATGCATAGATCCTGGGAAAAAAGGAGACAGTGTTTGTGATAGGGTTTATTTTTCTTGGCTGCCCGGGTTACTTTAACTGGGACACAGGACAAAGATAAGTCCTCCTCTTCACATCATGTAGCTGTGGCTGGTCATAACTACCAATATGAGGCTATGTCATCCTTCCCTTTGACATTTACTGTGGGGTATGTTTTCCCAACAGAGATATAGAAAGAATAACTTAGAGCAACTCCTGAGGCTGTGTAGATATGAAATTAGAACCCTGAGTTATACCAAATCAATCAGAAGCATAGGTCATACCCGGAGCATATTATTGCCAACTGAAGTGGGGTAGGCTTGTGAGAAAGAGCCATTATTACCTGATGAGATACGACGCTATCTAGTTTCAGACAGTTGTTAGAGTTCAGTTGGAGGACATGCAGGTGATTATCACTGGGAGAGCAGATTATTTGCGTTGTATGGAAAGTCCTCGCAATTCAGTATCAATGTTGAAAAGCGCGAGCGCTAAGAATGGAAAAAATAATCCAATCTTTGATAGAAACTAAATATCCAAATGAAAAACACACAATAAGAAAATACTTCTAATATTTGCTTTTGTGGTAGACAGTAAAAAAAGACTGGGACATGAGAGTACATCATACTTCACATCAGACTAAAAAAATGATCTTAAGGACTGGAGGTATGAATCTGTTAGGTGCTTGCTATACAAGCATGAACACTTGACTTCAGATCCTCAGGCACACATCAAAATCAGGCATGGAAGGACAACCTAACCCAAGTGCTGCAGAGGCAGAGAAAAGTGGATCCTAGGGGCTTGCTGGCTAGCCATCCTAGCCAAAGCAGCAAGCATCAAATTCAGTAAAGAGATCCTGCATCAAAAACATAAAGGGGGAGATCAGTAAAGGAAAATATTCAAAGCTGACCTCTGACCTCCACACACACTCACACCCACCCACCCACCACACACACACAAACACACACACACACATGCATGCATGCATGGACACAGACACTCACACATGCACATGAATAAATATGTATCACAGCACACATAAACGCTAGCACACAAAATGCACACACATGTAAATCTGACACATGGAATATATATGTGTAGCAGGTGCAAGTACTAGCAGAAAAAAGAATACATGTACACTAAATGATTTCAGAATAACTCATTGAGAAACACTGATAATATTTGGAATTGAATACTATTTTCTAAGTTTTTAACTAAGTTGCAGAGCACAGGTACAAAATTTATTTGCAAAGGCTTCTCATAAGGGCAAGATGACCTTAGAGGCAATGAATGCATCTGAGTGTAGAAGCTGATGGAGAGATGCTGGAAACAATGCATGGAAATGGTCTGCACAACAGAAATAAATCACAGTTATCATGGTATGTTTAAGGAATATACACTATCCAAGTAGTTAACCTGATTTTCACATTCGTTTATTCAAGGAGACAATGTTCACATTTATCTTTTACTGCTACCAATGAACCAGCAGACTCCCAGTCTATAAATGAAGCTGCAGTGACTTATGTATAGTCTTTAAAGAGATATGCCCTCTTCTTTCCTGTATTCTGGTGTTAAATCGTTCCTTCACTCAGCAAACAAGTAACATCCTAAACAAAGTGTCAATAACTGAATATAAAAGTTCCTGGTCTCACAAAGTACAACTAGATGTCTTGTGTTTCCTGGACTAGTAAAGTTCAATTGCAGAAGAATGAACCAGTGTGTGATCGGCTTTCAGGATCACTATATCTGGGTATAGCTTGTTTTGCTTCTAAATCTAGTGCAATCTATGAAATTACCTAATTACCTTAAAGGTATAATGGCATGTAATTTTTTGGGCATTGAAAATGAATTAAAACACTCTATAATTCTATAATAAATCCAGTTGGAAATTAGATACATCTGATAAAGCTTTGTGTCTATGACAAAACTTATCTATACTTTTTCCCTACAATTACAGACGGAAGATGTGTTCTTATCATCAGATACAGAAAAAAAAAAAAAAAAGACACTGTGAATGTTTCTGTATTTGACTAATTGGAGACTAACATTAGAGGAAACTTCTGAGACTGGTGGCTCAAACATCATACTAACTGGGAATGAATTCTTTTGCGCAGTGCCCTCCTGGGAGCACCCTTGACCCCTGTGTTCTTCAGCCAGTAGATTAGGGGGTTCAACATGGATTTAAAAAATTGTAAAACAGGGAAAGGCTCTTTTGTTGCTCTTCAGGGTGCTGGAACTTGGGGCCGTGTACATGATGATGGTGCTGACACAGAAGAGCCCCACCACACAGTAGTGGGAAGAACAGACAGAGAAGGCCTTTCTGAGACCCTCCTATGACTTCATTCTGAGAACAGACACCAGGATGCATCTGTTGGAGACTAGAACCAAGTGTAGGGGCCCCAATAAGATGAACACCAGAAGCAGTGTAAATAATGACTTCGCTGAGTCCAACTTGAGGACAGATAGGGTTTCACAGAAGAATTGATTAATTTCATTTGTTACCCAGAAGGGCAGACTCAGGATGAGGCTCATATGAACTATGCCAAGGAGGGAGCCACACGCTCAGATGTGATAGCCACAGTAGCACAGTCTCTCCAGCCCATGATGGAAGAATATCAGAGTGGGTGATAGATGGCCATATACTGGTCATAGGACATCACCACTAGGAGGAAACCTTCTGTGTGTACAAAAATGAGAGAGAGAGAGAGAGAGAGAGAGAGAGAGAGAGAGAGAGAGAGAGGTCTGTGTCATGCATCTGACAAAGGAAATAGGCTTGGGTGGATCTAGGAGGTTAACCAGCATCTGAGGCACTGTGTTGTAGGCTTAGGTAATGTCAATAATGGCCAGATGAGAGAGGAAGAAGTACATGGGGTTGTGGAGTCTGAAACCTCAACAGATTATTCCAAGGATGACCCCTTTCCTCAGCAAGCTGAAGGCCTAGAAGAGAGAGAAATATTCGGGGCTGGAGCAATGGCTCAGCGGTTAAGAGCACTGACTGCACTTTCAGGGGTCCTGAGTTCAATTCCAAGCAACCACATGGTGGCTCACAACCATTTGTAATGGGATCTGATGCCTTTTCTGTGTATCTGAAGACAGCTGCAGTGATATATACATAAAATAAATAAATAAATCTTAAAAAAAGAAATATGCAAAAAGAGCTCAGTGAATCTTTGGGCCAAGGCAGAATCCTAGCAGGACAAATTCTATGTCCATTATCTGATGCTCCTCCATTTCCCTATGAAATAGAGATGCAGAGAACTGTGACACAACTATTTCTAAGAGAGATGTCAATTTTTTTGACATTGTGACATCCACAGTTCGACTCTGTCATTCATGAATGTATTAGAGACAACTATTGTTTGTTTGTCTTAGACATGGAATGCTGTTAGTATCTGCCCCTAGGAACTTAATTAATGAAAAGTAAAAAAAAACAAAAAAACCCCAAATATTTATAAAAATTGTATAAGTAAAAAACAAGTAAAATATCTAGTCAGACATTCAATTTTAGGAGAGAACTGTGTCATCAGTAATTATTTACTTAGAACTATTGAGGCTGAGACAGACAAATAAAACAACAGGGAAGCCCTGATCATTTTTGGACTTTATAGGTACAAATCTGAATTTCAAAAGAAAAGCTCTCAAATAGAATAGCAACAGAAAAAAATAAATATGAATATGGTAGAGATTTTGATTGCTACTGTGAATATTTATATCCTAACAAGAGATTGAGTTCATAATCTTCTCAGAGGAAATTATAAAATAACATTTTTTATTACTAATATTGTTTTTGATAGACAAGAATAATTATGAGTATTTGCTTATGGAACACAATTTAATGTTTAGATACTTGAATATAACCTCGAGTATTGTGAGGTAGTGAGAAGGAAGGGTTTTATAGAAACAATATCTAATGATAATGACTTATATTATTGGAGGATCCACTTAAATCCTACATAAATCCAACGTAACTCAAACATTAGGCCAATGCAGATGATAAAAATGTGTTGTAATCAAGCTGCTACTGATTGATCAGGGCTGCAGAACAGACTCAGAACTGAACTATGACCCTCAAGGGATATTGTGTAGCATATTTAAAGGATGAGACAATAAAGAGAGGGGAGTGTGGAACTGAGTGGGCTGTAGCATTGTCCACTCATATTTTGACATAAGGGGTTGAACAAGGAACTTTTCCATCAGCCAGTATAGGAGTTTCCTGAGCCTGGGAACATGGACTTAGTTTGACCCTGCCGGCAAGGTGAAATAGTTGTCCTTGGTATGTCTGGACACAGACAACTGTTTCTTTACAACAGAAGTGGTTCAGTTATTGGGAAAACCTCAGCTCCTCTAGGGCCTGGGACCTTGAATTTACTTTCTTCCCATGATTAAATTGAGTCTGCAAATGAAATGGTAGTCCTTAGAGTAAGTTTCTTTTGCTGGTTTCTAACAACATTATGTGTGTGTGTGGTGTGTGTGTGTGTGTGTATACATATATACATATATATTGTGTTTATTATTATCTTGAAAAATAGAAACAAACTAACATTTGTTAATTTGGCAACTGGTTCACCAAGTTATTGACAGAATCACTAATTTACCACATCTTTCTATTGGAATCCATTTTGTGTTTCATCAGCTGTATTTACAAGCCCAACAATGTGTAAGTTTTCTAGAATTTGGAAGCTGGAAAGGCAGGTGTGCAAATATTCACAGAAAAAATTTCCTGTGCACCATCTGATCAGATCATCCCATCTATATTTCTTTTTAATAAAAAAGCCTAAAGTAAAAATAAGATAGAGCCTCTTTTTATTGTTAATCAATCATTTATATTCATAATACATATCATATCTGAAATTCATAACACATTAATTTGCCACTCAAACAGCAGCTGGCCTCATCACCAAGAATATTCATAATCTTTATGAGTGGTGCAGTATGGTGGTGCATAATTTTAATCCTAGCATTTGGGAATCAGAGGAGGGCAGTCTCTGAATTGGAGGCCAGCCTGATCTACCGAGTGAGTTCCATAAAGGGGGAAAATGCTCATATCCTTTACAAGTAGGCAGTGGAAAATATTCATAAATTGACAATTCACTTTATCTGTCACTTGACAAATACCATCATTGTCAAGTTAGTGATAAACTAGTCTCTTCCTTGGTTGTATTCTAAGTTGGGAAACTTGGCTTTTTGATCATAATTTCCCCAAGAAGCTTTGTTGACATTCAATATGGTTTGGAGTGAAAATGTGTATTAGAACTGTTATATGTTCAAAGTAACTTAAAGTTTAGTTACCTTCCCACAAACAGTGTGAGGTATAATGCTGAGTTGGTTCCATTTCCTAGTTTAACTGTCATCATTACACAGGGTGATATTAAAAAATGTTCCCTGAAGAAGTTAGCATTGCATTCTGAGACACACTTGCAAAATCCACACACATTGGATGAGAATAGCAACCCAGAGGTGGAAATAAGACAACATATGAAAGGAAAGATGGGACTGGAGAGTTTAGGGACTTCTCAAAGGCCACTCTTGTTTGATGCAGTCTCCTAGTAGCAGAACAGTAAGATTTGGTCAAATCAGTAAGCCCAAATATGGTCAGCTTTATGAGATATATACAAGGAGAAAGAGTTTAAATAAAAAGGAGGAGAAAAAAGAGGCGGAGGAGGAGGAGAAGGAAGAGGAGGAAGAGGAGGAGGAGAAGGAGGAAAAGGAGGAGGAAAGTAGAAAAAGGAGGAAAGGAGGAGGAGGAAATGGAGGAAGAGGAGGAGGAGGAGGGAAGGAAGAAGAGGAGGAGGAGGAAAAGGAAGAAGAGGAGGAAAGGAGAAGAGGAGGGCAAGAAGGAGGAGGGAGAGGGAAAAGGAAGAGGAGGAGGAGGAGAGAGAGGAAGGAAGGAAGAAGAGGAGGAGGATGAAAGGAGGAAGGAAGGAGGAGGGAAGGAAGAAGAGGAGGAGGAGGGGAAGGAAGAAGAGGAGGAGGAGAAGGAGGAAGAGGAGGAGGGTGAGGAAAGGAGGAAGAGAAGGAGGAGGGAAGGAAGAGAGGAGGACATGGATATGGAGAGTGAACATCAAGCCTGAAGGCAGCACTCATCAGTGTAAGCAAAATGATGTTTAGCGAGAGGAGCAAAGGAACCAGGAAACACAAGGATCCTAGCTACTTGGTGAATAGTCTGTAAGCTGTAGAGATGAGTATGGTGATTTGTTACCAATAATCTTACCAATTATGAATCTCTGATTCTCTGATTAGGTCTTCTTGGTATAATTTCATGTTTTTCAACCATCAGGTAATAACTCCTTTTCTTGAACTGATATCTCTTCAGGAAAGCAAACTATTATTAAAAGAATTCTGTGGTTGTTACAATTATGTTTTGAATTTTAAATAAGCTGTATTTATATACTATAGCTTATGTCCTTTGGCATAGCATGATGTTGCCTCCAGAGAACACATCTAAAGCTGGGTCTAAAGTGTATTGACCATATCCTGACCAATGAAAATTCCTTTAAGCAAGTTTTGGGTCAAAATATGTTTTTGTTTCAAACAACAACAGACATCTCTATTTTATTTGAGGAAAGAAATGACCAGATATGAAAATAACCTAAATAATATCTTTTTTTCTCTCTCTCTCTTTTTTAATGTATGGTAGGTTGGTTTCATGTGAGGCTAGAATAATCTTTTTGTGTGGTTGTCAAAGTGTCTTATTTTTAAAAACAATTTATTTATTTTTATTTTATGTGAATTGATGTTTTGCCAGAATATATGTCTATGTGAGGGTCTTACATCTTGGAGTTACAGTTGTGAGCTGCCAGGTGGGTGCTGAGAATTGAAGCCAGGTCCTCTGGAAGAGTAGTCAGTACTTTTAACTGCTGAGTCATCTCTCTAGCCACAAGTGCCTCGCCTTTTTATTTAATAAAATTTATTAAGCTTATTTAATTAATTAGTGTGCAAATAGGGCCATGTGTGTGTGCCACTGCATTACATGTAGCCGTCAAAGAACAACTTGCAGATGTTCTCTCACTCACATTGTGGGTCTCCGGGATCAAACTCAGATGGTCAGATTGATGGCAGGCTCCTTTACCAGCTGAGCTATCGGAACACTAACTGTTTTTTTAAACACATAAAATTCTGGACTGCCAACTTTGGGATTGTAAAAGTCCCAAAAGATGCATGAGCGTCTTTTTCAGCCCAGCCGCTTTGATAAAGTAGTCTTGTGGTGCTGTTTGCTTCAGATTCCTGACAAGTTTCACATCTAGCAAGTACGTGTAAGACTCGCTTCTAGCAGGATTTGAGTCCTAGAATTTTGAAATACTTCCTTCCTGTGATCTGTATTAAAGTAAGATCATGCAAATCTGATAAGAAGAGTGGAAGGCTTCACAGAGTGTATGGCATGTCACAGAGTGTTTGACACTTGACAGTGTTTGGCACTTGGATGGAGTGCACACTTCTCTTTTTATCTTTTTCTTTTGATAGCTGTGTGAAAACAGAAGAAAACCAAACATTCATTTTCCTATAATCTGCAGGGATTATTAGCAGTCAGGCATGGATTGGGGAGTTCAGAGGTTCCTGCTCTTCAAAGCTGTTGATAGATTCAGAGATATGGAGCAGCATTGCCTTCAGCTGTGCATCTGCTGGTGAGCTTACCAAATTCCTATAGTTAGTTACACTCCAGTGCTCACAAAATGATCCTGCCTAAATTAAATTGGCCACAGAACAAACTCAAAGTCAGAAATCTGGGATAGGGAGGAGGAAGGAAGTTCAACAGAAGTGAGATGGGTATAGTATCACTCATGGCTGCTTCTCCCTTGAGGTAGTCAGGCCAGTTGCAGCACCAGGCTGGAGTGGAGGGAGGGAAGCTTAGCCAGGCATAGATGCAAGCAGGATCATGGTTAGTAGTGAGTGTGAAGCAAAGAACACACACCCTGGGCTTCAGAGAACTGGCTCAGTTTATAGGGGCTAACAAAGGCAACCTTCAGGGGTGAGTGTAGTTCATTGGCAAAGGCCATGGTGCTGTGGGTGCCTCATTTCCATGAGAAGGATTTGCAGGTGTTGATGGACATGATTTTATAAAGGGAAAGGATGTTTAACCTGGCTACCAGATGCTCTAGTGATGTAAAGGTGGGAGGCACAGAGCTATGTGCTCAGGGGGATGCAGGCTCAGAGTGGGGGGCGGTGATCCTACTCTTGCAGATCTCATGATGAGATTTATGGGTTATGGACACGCCTGGACCCCACTCTTTCTCCAGGTATGCTCCTCTTGGTCCCATGGCTCCCAGGGCCAACAGGATAGGAGAGAATAGGTGGAGATAACAATCAGAATGCATTAGATACATATATAATGTTGTCAAAAGCAATCTTAACTAATAAGATAATTAAACCTCTATGTTTAATGAACCATCAGCCTCTTCCCTACAGTATTAGGCCTGGGTAAAGCAGAATTCATACAACAGTTTCACATTATTAGTCAATTGTTCAGCTCAAATAATCCTTCTTATTTGTAAGTAATAAGGGAGAATAAAAATTAACTAGATTTCTTGCTTGCAGAGTTGTAAACATAGGCATTGACAAGTTATTCTAAGGCGTGAGAATTGATGCAGCAAATGTTTTTTTTAGAGGCAGAGATTATCCTGGATGAGCAAGAAATAGAAAACCACTATCGCTAGTTACAGTCCATTCCATAATTTCTTGGAGGCTGGTAATAATTGATTATCTGTTAAGTGCCTTCTATGTACCAGATACTGTAAGAGTATAAGAGAAGAGGAGAGAGAAAGAAAAAAAGGAACTTTAGATACAAACATTAGATATAAAATTCTTTTCAGAAGAATTTTAGGTGTTGTTGGCTATCTCAGCCTTCTCCCTCTTTGTTGTGATACCTTAGACACAGTGTCTTCCCATTTTCTTTCATCCCTACCCCCAAAGACTCATTCTCAGTATACAAAAGATCTATTTATTTACTGAGCACATTCTAGGTGTCTGAGTATGTCTATAAAACTATGCTCAATGGGAGATTAGTATAAAACATACATACAATTAGTCATCATTTGGCTTTATATTCCATTGCAGCAAATGTATAAACACAGCATGTGTTTTGACAATGTTGACAAGAATTAGATGAACTTTTAACAGACATGTATTAATTACATGGGAGCAGAGCATCATCCCATATCTACTATAATTTTTATTAAGTAATAAAATTATTTTACATATTTCATTTATACCTGTAAAGTGGAAATTCCTCACTACTTATATAGAATGTGAATGATGAGTATGTGTGTGCACACATTGTACTAACACACACACACACACACACACACACACACACACACACACACACACACACCTCCTATAACAAATTTGCTTCTTTTCTAGATAAAGAGTGGCAGTGAAGTGACTGTTGAGTAAAGGCTAGTTGCCACATCTCATCTAGGAGGAATTAAAGGTACAGTAACTTCAGTGTAGGACCCAAGGATTTTGGAAGAGGAATCAGAGAGAAGCTGACACAAGTCCTGTCTCCTCAGAGCTTCTATATGGCCACAGTATCCTCAATGCTGTGCCTTTCTTAAATATTGCAGAATCCACAGGAAAGGAGGTTTTATTCTCTGGGGGCTTAGCCTAGTGGCAGCTCTTGAGGGGTCACAGGATCATGAGACTCATGCATACCCACCTTTGCTGGGAAGCAGAGACAAACAGTTGTGTTTTTCAGTCTCTATTCTCACCCTCAGCAGGACTCACATTAGGAAACATACACAGCCATCCAGCACACCCCAGAGACGCCAGTTCTCATTACAGTTCTCAGATACTTGGCATTATCTGTCCTCAAGGTTCCCAGAATGGCACCGTTCTCAATTTCCATATGGTTCTGGTAAACCTGTCAGAACCAGTCTCTGAGTTCCTAGAATTCACAGTGCAGTTTAGTTTCTCCTTGGTGGAGCCTGGGTTCCTTGGGGGTGTAGCAAAAGAGGGAAAATAAGATCCAAATTACTTCCAAGGTGGGGAGGTGCTATGGGAGCTTGTAAGGAAGGCATGGGTAGAACTGGGGAGTCCAAGAAGGGGCCTTTGGGGACGTTACTTTGGGGACTTTCTTCTAGGGCACAGACCTCCCAGAGAGGTAATTGCTGTGAAGTGAAGAGATTATGAGTTCAGGCCCTCAAGGAAGAAGGCCTTTTCTTTTGACATGAAAAAGTATGATTTATCTATGGAAGGCTCTTAAGATATTGTGTAAGATATTGTCATATCATTCATAGTCTACTGTTTTTACTGGATATAGAGATGTCAGAGTGTTATGTCAACCAATCATGGACTATGCAAACTAGTTTCTTATGGCATGTTCTCATAAGAAAATTTGTCATAATTGTCCAGTTTTCAGTGCATTACAGTCCATGTTCCAATTCCCCTCACTCCTATGACTGCAAGTATATACAACAATGACAAATAATAGCTCCAGTTAAAGGAAAATCTTGGTGCTTTACTGTTTATTCATAAATAATGCAACTCCTTTTTTAATGTTATGTTTCAGGACATCTGCTAACAGTAGAAACCAAGCAATTCACATTTAAGAGGGAGCATTTAACAAAATAGCACATTTGTGAAGGCAGTTATTTTAGGACATGGTTCCATAGCCAACACTGTTTGGTCACTGTAAAGTTATCTTAAGGTATAAGAGTAAAGCATTTGATGATGTTAAGAAACTAAATATGGATGCATGTGTCATGAGATTTAAATCAGGAAAAGGAATCATTTAAAAAGTAAGTTTCTTACACCATAGCAAGTGGCACTCCTTGTCACAGACATAACAGGCAGGTACTACCTGAGCTTCCTTTAGCTTTAATTCCTCCCACACAAGTTGTAGCATCTAGGTTTTACTCAACTGTCACTTCACTACCACCAAAACTGTGGGTTTTGACATCTCTCAGGTAAATCAGTCGTATTTTAAAACTCTGAAGCCAAATTTTAGTGTTATTTAAGTTAGAATATATTTTTCTCTGTCTCTCTCTTACACATGCACACACACACACACGAACACACGCACACACACACACACACACACACACACACACACGTCTTTTCTTTTTGAAAAGCTAAAGATTGAAACTAGGGTTTCATACATGCTAAGCAAGCACAATTTCATTGAAAACACACACACACACACAGACTTTGTTTTGTCACACACACACATATTTGGAAGATTATAAAATTGAATAATTTTCATTCCTCATTCCACAAGGTTTATTATGGCATTATGGACCAAGAAACAACAGACGCTTGGAATCATTTTCACCAAAGGTTCATGTTCAACAATAGAAGCAGCCAGTGACCCCACTTTCCATAACCAAATAGATTCTGATATGTACTGATGTGAGCTACTGTGCTCAAACTTACATCCTCTGTAGAGGCTTTGTTGTAGGGTGGGATGGATGAGTGAGTGGAGGGAGGGAAGGAGAGAGAGAGAAGATTTATTTGTCCTAGAATGAAGTTTCAGAAATAGCCACAAGCATTCAAGTTCCCCTGTTCCAGAAATCTTAAGTGTCTGAAAGACATGGCACAACAGTTTTGACTACAACCAAGTAGTAAAAGTGCAATAGAATTCTTCCTGTCAACCACAAGAATTTTATAGCTTTCACTAAAATTTTAGAGATGTGAGCCTTAAAGAGAAACATAACATGAAGTCATTCACTATCTTCCATCACAAAGGGCATTTTAAAGTCTTCTGGAAGGCTTATAGTTGAAACAGTTAGTATTTTGCAGAGATAGGACACTGCATCATGACTTGTAGAGTCTCTGAAAGGAACTCTTCTGAAACTCTGGCCTTAAATCTTGGCTTGAACTAATACACCACAATCTATTATTGTCCGCATTTGAAATTATAAATTTCTAGAATTTCTCCCACAACTACTGAGTCAACCATCTAATGCATGTAGTCAATGCAAAATAAAGATAATGCATATGCTCTAGATGGTTACAATCCTCTTGAGAGGGTAACTTTCTCTGTCACAGTTATAACATGATGCCATAAACTTGTCACAAAGCTCTCTGTGTCCCCAGCACTCTTTTCAAAGTATTCTTCACATCAGAATTCCTGAGACTATAGATCAAGGGGTTGAGCATAGGGTTAAAAAGGCTGTGAAACAGCAAGAGATATTTCTTCTGCTCCTTTGGGCTCCCATGTCTGGGTCCTACATACATGACAATGGCTGTACCATAAAACAATCCGACCACACAGAGGTGGGAGGAACAGGTGGAAAAGGCTTTTCTTTGACCCTCCTTTGATTGGATCCTTAGGATAGCACCAAGGATACATGCATAAGAGACTACAATTGAAGAGAACGGTCCCACAAGGACAGACACTGCCCCAGCCAGGACCATGGTCTCATTGAGGTGTGTGTCTGCACAGGCAAGTTTGAGGATAGCTGTAATTTCACAGAAAAAATGGTTCACTTTCTGAGACACACAGAAGGGTAAAGGTAAAAGTAACACCAGATGAATCAAGGACAGCAGAATACCAATAGTCCAGGATGTTACTGCCATGGTGTTGCAAACCTTCCAGCTCATGATGGTAGAGTATCGGAGTGGGTGGCAGATTGCAACATACCGGTCATAGGACATCGCCACTAGGAGAAGGCATTCTGTGATAGCAAATGTCAAAAAGAGAAAAGTCTGTGTCATGCAACCAGCATAGGAAATGGGCTTCCCTGGATCTAAAAGGTTCACTAGCATCTGTGGCACTGTGTTGCACGCATAGGCAATGTCAACAATGGCCAGGTGGGACAGGAAGAAGTACATGGGAGTGTGGAGTCTGGAGTTCAGGCAGATGAGCCCCAGGATGGTCCCATTCCCCAGCAGGGTGAAGACATAGAACAGCGAGAAGAGGACAAAGAGGAGCATCTGCGTCCTTGGACTGAGCGGAAATCCCAGGAGAATGAACTGTGTGATTAATGTCACATTGTTTCCCATATCCCTATGACAGAGGAAACCGAATTAATGACTGGCTTAAGAGTAGACTTAAGTATGAATTCATAGTAACTTACTTCATATCCTTTGTAGATTAGTAAACATACAGAATAGAATTTTTGGTTTAAATGGAGTTTTAAAGATTTATTTTGATACATGATACATATAGTTAAATTATTATTAGTGTGTATGTGTACATGATGTTTTTGTGTGGGTGCATTACACACAGATGAAGAACTCGGTGGAATTGGTTCTCTCCTCAGAGCCTTCTGTGATGCTAACTCACAGCCCTGAGCCATTTTGCTGCTTGACAATTGTAACATTTTTGATGGTCTAAAATTTCATAACACATATACCCATTTTAATGTTAATCAAAGTTTTGTTTAATTCTACAGATTACACCATATTTTTCAAATAAATCTACAAAATTTTGGATCATATTATTTAGTTATTTATTGCCTACTTATTTTTACTTAGAAAAAAATGATGGACCTAAATTTCAAAACTGTATTGCATTCAGTATTGAATAGAAAGCATTCAGTCATGTGGAACATTCCAAGGTTAAATATGCAAAATGGCATTATTCCCCATTATTCATTCCCACCAACATTTCCCACTCTACAATAAAAACCTCACCAAGTGCTTTCTAATTAAGTGTAAAAGGCTGAGATTCAGTGAAAACCCTTTTGTCATTTAGTTCTTCACAATTAACATTTTGATGAGCATTTTGGTGACTGACCAGGTATGCACTGTGCTGTTTTTCAGGTATGACAACAGAATTAGTAACCTCATCTTTTGGCTCTCAATATTGACTGATACCCTAAACACAGTTTTAGGTGCCATCTCTGCGGGGCTTGCAGTGGTTCACGTTTCTGTGGAAAATGCTGTAGAAAAGGTTGTCATTGCCTAATGGGACCACATCACCCCTTTAGCTTTTTAACTCCATAGTAAAAATGTGAATACAAAAACCTCCCCCACTCTGCTGCATACATTTTATCCTATTATTTTATGCGCATTTCACTTACCTGAATGTATAAGAATGAGTAATAATCCTCCAATTAAATAGCTATGATATTCTAAGATTGAACGATCTCATTCATCAAATTATCCAGTTTACCTTTGACCTTTCTTAATACTATCAGAGAGGTAAGTAGCTCAGGCAGGTGAAAATAAAATCATTTGCAGGTGTTTATTGATTTCCCACTATTTGTATAACTTTATTCTTAGTGTAGAGGTATAAATAATTATGCTATTACCTACATATTGCTCAGACTTTATTTGGCATCATAGTAAGTTTATACATAATAATCACACTTTTGTATACTCATATGACAAGCCCCTACAAATGTCACTTTAAACCCATTTAAAAATGTATAAACTTAATTTGTTCATAATACTTTTCAGGAATTCATTTAGACACACTGTCTACTTTTCATAAAAAATCACTCTATGGTAGCAAAAATAAACAACGAAGACACTGATTGCAGTTCTGTCTAACATTTTACTGTGTAATATACCAAAGACATTTGTATGTCTTATCAATTTATCTTATTACTGTAACTGCCAATGGGTAGAATTTGAGCATTAAGAAAGGAGAAGTGTAACTTTGTGACAATAAAAGCAAACAGATAATACAAATTACATCATAGTTCATCAGAACTTACCGAACTACCAACAATTGAGGAAGCCTGGGTGTCTCGAGAAGGCTGTTGTAGAAGGACCCACCCTAGTAAACCTTCATTCAGAGAATGTAAACATTTTTGTGACTCTGTGATGACACTGGAAGCCTTGCTTCTGTTTCAAACTGATAAAGAAGGTCTATGGCTCTTCAAGTTACCTTTTAGAAGAGAAAGCTGTATGAATTTATCACCTCCACAGGGCACCTTTTAATTGTCATGAGGGCCTTATGGAGTGTGTGAAAAAAAATTATAGTTCCTTTAGAGACAGGAAGAATCCACCCACTGTGATTCTAGCCCACAGAGGTTTGACTCTATTCCTGTACCCGAGGAAGGTGTATACATAAGACCTTCAGATACTATGGAGGAATATTAGTACTTTCATAAGTAATAGGACTTGCTTTTACAAAGTCATGCCTGGGACCATAGCTACATTAATATACAGATTGTTGTACCTTTGTGAATTTTCATTGTGTTTCACTCTTCTCATTTCCAAGATACATACTAGCAAATGAAAAGATTATTTCTGGTATTGACTGTGGATAAAATCTTGAATTAATCCCTTGAAAGGCAATAGGAAAATGAACTTGAATGACAAGATCTAAATTATTGGATATTATCCAGGAACCTGACCTTTTATCTCTAAGCACAGGTCTGGAGATGTGTAAGCATTATCTTAGGGATGTAGAGGCCCTGAAACTTGTTGATCCATGTGTTGTTGGAACCACGTTGGTCCCTAACTTAGCTATTACTGTGAACAGTACTGCAATAAACATTCATATGTGATTATGTCTGTGACATGTTAACTTGGAGTCTTTGCATAAATATTCAGGAGTAGTACAGTAGGGTCATATTGTATCTGTATTTATGGATTAAAATTAATAAGCATGATTTTATTAGTGTATATGCCTCCTATACTCTTACTTAGAAAACAATGAAATACATCCAGAAAGTCTTCAGGTCAGTATTTTAGTTCTTCTATTTCTTATATATTTCTTTTAAAAATAATATTTCTTAATCTTTTACAATTTCACACATGTATACAATTTATCTTATATATACACCTTCTACTATCCCATCAGCCCCCTCAGGTCACTTCATTACCTCTTTTCTCTCTCTCTCTCTCTCTCTTTCTCTCTCACTTTCATGTCTCTATTATTTACTTATTCATTTATTTACACACTTACTTCAGTTACTGTTGTCCATATGTGCATGGCGTGAGATCATGCCCTGGCACATGGGCAGAAAATGAGTCTCAGATTCTTAGCAGCTCTCAAGTGTTAAAGTCTCTTTAGTAAAGGTAGGGCCTTGGGATACCTTTACCTCTTCATGCTGACATTTTTCTTTGTTTTATGTATTTATCCATTTAATACAATTTTACATGTATACTTTGTATAGTAAACATATCCCTAAGCTGCCCTGTTCCTTCCCTTCCTCTCCACTTTTTACCTTCTCTCCTTCTCTCTGGCCTCCTTTATTCCAACTCATTTATCCCCTTTATTCACTTCTAATGTCATTTTATAGACACATTCATGATTTTAGATGACCAAAGAAAATCAAAGAACCACAAATAAGAGAAAACACATGACATTTGTCTTTCTGAAACTGGCCAAATTCACTTAATATGACTATCTCAAGTTGCATGTATTTCCTTACAATATTCTTTGTCTCTGCCACCTTCTTTTATCATCTGTGGTTTTGCCAGAGCCTCTTTAGTTTAGTTCAGTTTAGTGATCCTGTTGAATTATGGGAGCTATTGTTACTCTTCTGCTCTTTTATGATTTTTTGACTCTGTCCTAGCTTTATAAAATCAGCTGGGATTTTTAAAGCGGTGTAATCTTGTACAGGGAATCAGCTTTTGTCCTCACATGTGTAGAATCACATTTCAGCATTTCACAGGACACCTCTCCATTCTTCATCTCTTACATTTTTCTTGCCCCTCTTCTGAAGTTTTCCCTGAGCCTTGGGGCTAAGAAAGGTTGGTACAGATGAGTGTTGAGTATAGATGGGATGTCTTTGCTGTTAGATTTTTGAGAAGCTTCCTCACTGACTTCCACAGTATCTGGACTTGTTTCTATTTCTATCAGCAGAGTATAGGGGCTTCCTGTATCCATGTGTCTGCTATCATTTGTTGCCAATGATATTTTTAATGGCTGACATTGTAAGTGGAGTAGATTGAATCTTAATGATTTATCATTTAATGGTCTTTCCTTTCTTGTGATGAATAAAAGAAGTAAAGGATAATACTCTTGAATTTTTCCCTTTAAGTTGAAAGGAAGTCATCTGGTTCTTAGCAGTTATTATTTTAACCATGGTATTACCATGTAACCCTTTTCAGACTAAAGAATTTATCTTGTGTTTTGAGCTTGCTTGAATGTCTGTTTCTTATGAAAAAATGATCAACTTGTCATTTACTGTTAATATAGGTAAGGAGAGATTATACTTTTCCTTTATTTATTTAACATTCCACAGTACATTGATTGAGTTTTGTATGTTCAAACTACTGCACCCCTGCAATAAATCTCACTTGGTTATAGTATTTGAGCTGCCTGTTTTCAGATCTGGTGTCTGGTTTTGGTTGAGATTGTGCACTTGTAAACAGAATGATAAAATGACTGTAATTTGTATTTCCTGTAATGTCATTTTTATTAATGACACTGACCTCATAGAAGAACTTGGTAAATGTTCTCTTGCTTCTATTTTAAAATCTCTATGAAGAAGTAATATTAGTGCTTCTTTTAAAACTCTGCTGTGATAGATAATTTGGTAGCAAAACCTATTCAGATACATTAGCATAAGTTAGCTATGGAGGACCACGAGACTCAAGATGAGGTTGTTACTTTATCCAGGGTGTTCCTCAAACCCATCTCCACCCAACCTAAAAGAGGGGACTTCTGCCCTAGACCAAGCAGAGAGGGGCTACCCAGAACCCTCTCTGCTGGTGATCTGAATTCTTGCTTAGGCTGCAAGGCTAAGCACTGCAAGGGAATATAAATAAAAGTTAAAAATCTCTCTCTGGGTTCCCTGAGGGACAAGCCTGAGGGGTTGATGTCAAAAGTATCCCCTCTCCAGGAAAAATATATTGGGATGGGTATGGCCCTCATGCCTCACTGGACAACGACAGGAGGACTGGAGCCATTACAAGATCCCCTTCAATTATTGGAGGTCAGGCCTCTATCCCCTCCTTGGCAAGATAAAAATCGCCAAGGCCCTTCTATACTTAGAGAAGGGAGGAGATGTCAGGGCAGCCCTGCTTATACACTGAAGGCCTAAAATCAGCCATAGGCCTAAAATCAGCAATAGGCCTGACATACATGCATGTTAACACAAAGTCTTGGGTCTCTGTGGAAAAACACTGAAACAGAAGGCTATAAGCTATTGTAAACAGGCAGCTTCTGTGGAAATTTACCAGCCCGAGTAGTCATAGGTCTTACAAGTAGGCAGCCTCGGTGGACAGTACCAACTTAGATAAGGACAAGTGAATCATAGGCAGAGTCATAGTGACTTGTCCCTGAGCCTACACCCAGCTGATACCCTGTTCTGAAAGGTATCTGTACTTCCCCTGAACACCTATGCTCTGGTGCTATTCCCTTCCCCACATCCTGCCTTTTTGTGTTTATAACCTCTGTGTAAATAAGTAAATTATGATGTGATTTAAATAACTAAATAAATTAAAAAAATTAAAACAAACAAACAAACAAAAAACAAAACAAAACAAAAACCTCTGCTGTAGTTTTCCAAAACAGCAATGTAGTCCATAGCTATATCTGGTAAGATTTAAATTTACTAATTTATTTTTATATGATATAAATCTATTTAGATCATTTTTAATGAGTTGGTAGATTTAGTATTTACCCCCCCCAAAATTTTCTACAGTTGTTCACAGAATTCTCTCACAGTTCTTCATGTATTTGCTAAATTGGAAATGATGTTCTTTTACAATGGTAATTTTAGTGTTATTGGAGTATTTCCCCCTTGTGTTTGTGTTTGTATAAGCTTGCATGTGAGTGTGTATACTGGCTGGAGAGATGAGTATCAGGTGTCCTATTTATCACTCTCTGCTCTATTCCTTGAGATAGGGTCTTTTATTGAAACAGAAGCTTCACTGTCAGCCATCAAACTTCAGCAAACCTTCTGTTTTTGACCCATAGATCCCTGGGGTACAACCTGCACACCCTTGTACCACACACGTCTGTGGTGAGATTCAAACCTTGGTCCTTATGCCTGTGGAGCAAATGTTCTTTGCGACGGAGCCATCTCCCCAGCACTCCATCTCTATCTCGTCTGTAGTCCCACTGCTGGGCAATTAAGATAACATTTGGTATTTTGTCAATATTTTTTTGAAAAGAAAAGCAGTAACATTACTGATAATAATTCTATCACTTTTTTGATTTTGATATATATGTTGTAATATATATTATTTTATTCTTCCTGTTACCTCTGGTGTTTAATCAGATTTAATTAAAAATAAGTGATAGGAGACAAAATGTGAACAATTGATGCAAATATGAGTGAGAAATAGTGTCCCATCCTCTCCTACTCCATAAATGGAAGTGGCTTTTAACATTGGAATTTAATCTAGAAATTAGATTTGTAGAGTCCATTATGGATACATCATTTTCCCTATTATTTTGATCCATTTCCAGAGCTAGAACTTGAGCAATTACAATATTTTAAAACAAGAATTCTAGCCAGCCACAGTGGCACATGCCTTTAACTCCAGCACTTCGGAGACAGGCAGGTGTACTTCTGTAAATACAAGGCCAGCCTAATATACCTAGTGAGTTCTAGGCTACCCACAACCACATAGTGATACCCTATCTCAAAAATAAGCAAGTAAACAAACAATCAAACCATAATAATAATAAATAAGATCATACTTCTAGTGGGAAATTTCCCTGACTTTTGCTTTAGCTAACCATGTGTTTCAGGAAACATGGCCCTACCCAACTCACATTCTCTGTGCCCCTCACACAGATCTCTTCTTCTGCAGTGCTCTGTGGAAGGCTTCCTTCACCTGGGCATTCCTCAAGCTGTAGATGAGAGGATTCAGCACTGGGTTAAAGAGACTGTGGAACAGTGACAAAATTTTCTCCTGCTCCTCTCGCTGATCAGAATCAGGGACCATATAAACCAACATGGCTATACCAAAGAAGAGCCCCACCACACAGAGATGGGAGGAGCAGGTGGAAAAGGCCTTCCTGCGTCCCTCCTTTGACTGCATTTTCAGGATTGTCCAGAGGATGTGTGTGTAAGATACAAGCATTGAGCAAAGGGGCCCAACTAAGACAAAAACACATGCAGCAAGGATGACGATTTGGTTGATCAAGGTGTCAGCACATGCCAGCTTGAGAACAGCCAGGATTTCACAGAAGAGATGGTTTACCTCCCAGGGTCCACAGAAGGGCAGCCTTAGCAGGAGAATTGTGTGAGCCACAGAGAGGATAAATCCACATGACCAGGATGTGACAGCCAGGGCCGTACATACTTTCCAACTCATGATGACAGTGTAGTGTAAGGGGTGGCAAATGGCTACAAACCGGTCATAGGACATGGCTGCCAAAATCAAGCATTCTGAAGCAGCAAAGGCCAAATACAAGAATGTCTGTGTGATGCATGGAATAAATGATATGGTTTTGCTCTGGTTTAAAAGGTTGGACAACATCTTGGGGACATTGTTGGAAGCATAGGACATGTCGAGAATGGCCAGATGAGAAAGAAAGAAGTACATCGGGGTGTGCAGTCTGGGGTCCAGGCAGATGAGTGCTAAGATTATGCCATTTGCCAGCAGGCTGAAGATGTACAGCAGGGAGAAGAACCAGAAGAGCAACATTTCCACGCCTGCGCTCAGCTGGAGTCCCACAAGGATGAAGTCTGTGACCCATGTCTGGTTGGCTCCCATTCCTATAGGATGTGAGACTGAAAGCCTAAAGATGAACAGTAAATGAAAACTGGATTTATTCATTGTAAAGCAAATACAGAGACAGTTCAATGCTTCCTCTTGTTTCACATTTCCTGGCAGCCATCTGTGATTCTGAAACTTTATTATAAAAAGTAAATGCAAATAGTAAAAAGTTTATTCAGAGTTATGCAAAAAACTCTCATGTACCATCACTCAGATTCAGCATAGATTGATGTCTTTCTTGTTTATCTTATACTCTGTCTCTACACACTTAATATTTTGAGCCATTTGAATTTATAGTTATAGAAATTTTATAATTCTATAATTGTAACTATAGTAATCAAGAAAATTCAGTGCCTACATCTTTGTTTTCTCTAATATCTCCACCTGCACAGGACCTAATCTAAAATTTCACATTATATTTACTACAATCTCTTCTTAGTATCTTTGTAATTCAAATATCTCCTTGGCCTTTATGTGTTTTTCCAGACACTGACATTTTGAACAGTAAATAGAAGATTTTTAGTAAGATGTTCCTAGAGTTGAAAATATACTATATTTCCCCAGTTTTGATTCAGGAAATTCATTTTCTAAAAAGTGTCCACAGTGCATTATGTGTGGATGATGCAGGATGCTAATTTGTTCCCTTGTCGGGAAAAAGCTAGGTTGGATCATTTGATAAACACAGTCCTTTCCAGATATTTCCATTGAATAGGTATCATTTTTTAAAACATTTTTTTGGATATCTACTAGCATTTATATATACATATATTAACTTCAATGTATATAATAAGACATATATCTTTTAATTTTTTGTTTTAGCTATTATCGGTTATCTTGCTAACTCAACTATTGATAATAATGATGGAAAATATATGGCTCCTACTATGTCATAGATTTTATGTGTATTAGTTGGCCATTAAGTAGAAAAATGCCCTGTTGTCCATCTTTTTCTGTCCAGACTTACTAACTTTGTTAGCCAGCGGGTAATATTTCATTATTATATGTTTGATGCTTGGTTTTCTGAATTTGGAACCTCCAAGCTTATTCCTTTGTCTCTTTAACCTGCTTTGGTTTTGAACTCTTCTTTGCTCTGACAAGAACAGATATGTGGATGTGAGAATCAACTCTAGACCCTCTTCGGGAGCAAGAAATGCCTGTAACCACTGAATCAACTCCTTAGGCACCTTCATTGGACTCTTAATTCTTTTTTGTTTGGTGCTGAAGATGAACCCAGGGCTTTCTATATCTACAGATGTTCTCTACTGTGAAACTATAGTCTTAGTCCAATAATTTAAGTCTTATCATGAGTATGCATGTCTGGTGTCCATCTAGATAAGTACACAAAAGAATAAAAGGAATATACATTCTCGAGATTACTTTTGAAAACTGTATGTAAATAACTGGTTTCACTTATATAATAAAATGTTCTTAATAAATTAAAAATAGCATACTTATTTATTATGTTATTTTTAATGAAAACATGTTTGTAATTGTAGAACCATGTTAATCATTGGGTTCTCTTTCCCACCTGCCTTTCTTTTTTCATTTCCTCTTTTTTTTTTTAAATTTATTTAATTCAAATCTTAATTTTTATTTGTTCACACAGGGGTTATAAACACAAAAAGGCAGGATGAGGGAAAGGGGATGACACTGGAGTGTAGGCATTCAGGGGGAGTACAGATATCTTTCAGAACACCCACCTGCCTTTTAATCAATTCTCCAAAATTACATACTCTTGAATAACTTAGATTTAGATATTAATTTTGGCAAGCAAAAATGATCACTGTTGATAATTCTTGATTTTTCCAGTACATTTATATTATGAACTTTAAAATAATAACATCATTACTTTTATCATTAATAGATACATGACAAACCATTTTCTACATCCACGCATCTGCCTTCATCAGATATCGAACCAAATCTGTTATCCTTTAAAAAATTATTACTTATTTCATATACAATCTCATAACTAGACTGCGTGTAATTTAGTGTTCAGTAATTAAAAGTATTTTTATATGTGTGTGTGTGTTCATATACTTATATATACACACACAGTGGTGTTGTCTTATTTCATAAAATCCTATTGTAGTCATAGAATTTTAAGCTCTCAATCAACGCTGCCTATTTACCTATATATGAAAGTATCTATTTCAAGTCATGTAAACATATATTCAAGTTATCTAGGCATAATATGGATTACCAAAATAAAAAACCATCCAGAAGGGTGTTTAATCTATGGTCATTGTCTTATAATGACTATATTCTATATTGTCTCATTTTAATAGTAAATCCCAAGTAATTCTTTATACTTTTAGGAAATCCATCTAAAATCAACCTTGGGATCACTCTTATCTTGGTATGATACTAGATATTACATCTTAAAAATTTACCTGAAGCACCATTCTTTACAAAGATAAAATGCAGCCTGGTTTGTGAAGTGTAGTCATTGGTTACTAGGATGAAATTCTCACCTGTTCTACATTCAACTCACTCTCTAATCAAGGAAAGTGACATGTTGTATGCAATTTTGTGCTTCTTACTCTTTAAGATTCATGCAGTTACACATGAAAGAGCTACCTCAGTGCCATTTTTTACATTTTATGTCTAGATATCATTATACCTTGATTAGAAAGAATAGGAGATATATATTTTTATGCTATATCTAGTTTAGGGTTTTCTTTTCAATTCAGGTTTCTGGCTTTAGAAGAAATTCCACTTCAAGGATGGATAAGATTTGAAACAATTTGACTCAGCACTCACGTTAAACAGAAAGGGGAGTCTGTACCAATATGGAAACTACAAATTAACAATATTTTAACATTTAAAATACTGAATGTACATAATTTCATTTTTTATCAAATGTGGCTTTTATCAACTTTTTTGTAAAGCAGATAATGCGTTTCCAGTTACGAATTAAATATCTTATGACGTGTATACATGTGTCAAATAAATGTATTACACTGCATATGTCAATTAAGGGTCATATTTATGTATATTGATATCTGTTATAGATTGAGTGATAAATTCCAAAGCCTATATTCACATCCTATTTTAGTAAACTACCTTTGAAGATGTGATCTCTTGTACACATTAAAAATATGAACTTTAGAGAGGTTAAATAACATCTTGTATATGCTTTGAATTTATGCTCTGAGAAAGTTTCATAGGAAGAGTTTTGGAGCTTTTGGAGCTTTTGGAGGAAGTATTTTATAATTACATGAGCGGTAGACTTTCAGATATATATTTTATAGACTCATAAACGTTTTCAATCACTGAGCTCAGGAAAAAGATCAGTTGCATGAATTTCTTTGAGAAGCACAACCTCAATGATGCAGAGAGATGAAATAATAGATTCTTTAATTTCTATAATGTATTGGATATATTGGGGAGGAAAATAGAAAATGCATGAAAAACTATTTTGAGTAGAATTAAAGAATATTCCTATATTATGCTGAGTAGGGAAGAGTAACATCTGCATTAAAGATTTTTATATATAATTACTGACTTACTTTTAACTTGTCAGCATAAAAGAAAACAATACGATTGAAAATATTCAACAATATTGAAAATATTGCTATCTCATAGGAAGACTTGTTTTGATTTTTTAAAGCCTCTTTACAGTTTTGTGCCTGGATTAATACATCTTCAAATCGTAATTACCATCCTCAGATTACTATTAAAACATAAAAATGAAGTGAGTATAAAAATAATGCTAAATTGAAATATTGAAGGAAATTGTCATTATGGGAGTAGAGAAGAAAACACTAGAGTATTGATGCCTAAATTTTTATATTTGCATTAAATTGAATAAAACCACATCAGTAACAAAACAAAATTTTTTTATGCTTAATTTGAATAGTTTTTCCTCAAAACCAGTAGTTCTGTTGGTGAGTTGAGAACTGTCTCCAAAGACCATCAGAAAACACAGATATTTACATTATGATTCATAATAGGAGCAAGATTACAGTTATAAAGTAGCAACAAAAATAATGTTATGGTGTTCAGAACCACTGCCCTAGACAGTCTTGCCTCCAAGACTGTTTATTCAGTTTGGGGTTTGAATTCTCTTTCTTTAGAGCCAGCTGATTGCCCATTTTCTCTCTCTCTCTCTCTCTCTCTCTCTCTCTCTCTCTCTCTCTCTCTCTCTCTCTCTCGTGTGTGTGTGTGAGTGTGTGTCTGTCTGTCTGTCTGTCTGTCTGCCTGCCTCTCTGTTTCTTTGTCTCTGTCTCTCTTTCTCTTTGGCAGAAAATGGTTTTTAAAACCACTTCAAGTCTAGTAATTATCATAATAGTGTGATAAATTAAAATACTTAAAAATTAAGTAATTACACGACAAATTCATTAACAAACTTATTCAGAAAACAAGTTGAGCACAACTGGTACTCGATTCTTTGAAATAGGTTTCCTGAACATGAATATCTTCATTTAATCCATTAAAAATAAAGTTGTCATTACTTTGACTATGTCAGGTTCTGGCGGTGTTTCATTCTTAGGCCTCCTCTCTTTAAGACAGTTGTGATGCTCTGGCTGCTACTGTCACATCACAGTAGATGACAGAGGGAAAACGATGCCAGTGAGTACAGCGCAGCATGACAGTAAAGTGAACCATGTTTTTCTAACTCCTTGCAATGCATTCTGAGTCAGGGCCTCACCCAGGAGTGACAGCCTTTTGACATGGCTGTGGTGATTTCTTCTACCATACTGTTGTTTTTCAACTACGTATACCAAAGCCACTTTCCAGTTCAAATGAATCTCTTTAGTAAAAAGAGATGTTAGTACTGGATTTTCTCTAGGAAGATACTTTGAGTTAGAATGAACCCCATAGAGAAGAGTACCATACCTCTAAAACATGTAGAATTCTACTCCTCCTAACAGCCTTCATGAGATGAAATCAAATATAGGAAAATAAAGGGACTCACAGAAATGTCTCCAAAGAATCCCAGGAGCATAGTTTAATTTACAACCAGAGGACAAAATACTTCTGTGTCTCTAGTGAGAGTTCAAATTCCCAGAGAAACCATATGACATTATACCAATGTATCTTCTCCCTGAGGGGTGGTCAGGCCAGGATCTGTTTAAAAGACAAAAAATGATTGTACCTAATGATCTAGAAGAACAACTTCTAGGGCAGCCAGTTACTTTTCCACAATCCTTCGAGTCTCTAGAGGATATGAAACAGAAGCAAAACAAAACACAATATCCAATCTTTTGCAGTTATTACAGTTTTATGGCTTCTGTACCACTAGAATCTGTTTTTCCTGAGATGATAGAACTCTCCTAATGTCAAAGTGTATCTCTTTTTACAGTGGACCTGAAGGATTGTAGTCACCAGCCATGAAAATTAGTATTGAATCCCCATTATGCTTCAGACAATGTCCTGGAATCGTTCTGTGGCCTCTGTATCTTAATTTCATTTCTCTTGATTTATAGCCATGAGACTCTACACTGACAACTATTTTCTCAGTGTGGTTTGAGAACTCTGAGAATGATGGAGTTACTTCAAGAGGATCAACAGGAGACAAACTGTTTCCATAGTGATTTTTTGACAGATGTTGTCCTTTTTCTCTGGCATTCTTTCGTGCGTACATGTTGAAAATTTCAAGTTATCTATATGTGCTATTAGACTACATGGGAGGCAGAAGATATGAAGTGGAGCTGTCTATCAAAGACAAACTTTAAAATTTATAAAACTATAAACTAATGCATTTTTTCTGTGTTTAATACAATAAAAATTTCATAAATGACAACATTTATATTAACCTATTATGGGAGTTTTTTTTAAAACTAAAAGAAGCTTTAAGCATCCTGTATTAAACCTGCAACATTTCATTCCAGCATATCGGATCCAAACAGATATTCAATATATGCATGTGTAAATAATGATGAATTAAAAGTAGATTTTCAATAAGCTGTGTTTTAATTTATATTATAAATATCCATTCCTATACCTACTTAAAATATCATTAGGTCCTCAGTAACTTTTAAAAGTATAAAGATATTCTGAGAGAGAAGCATTGGAAAAAAATTGCAATAAGTGATAAACCACCACTTCAGCAAGGATTAGTGTTACAACCACTTCAGCAAGGATTAGTGTTACAACATATGATCTTCAGATATTATTAGCACCAAAGCTGAGGTTATGACCTAGTTGGTAGAATGGTTGCCTATCATGAATAAAGTTCTGGGTTGAATCCCCAGCACCACATAAAACCTGAAGTGGTGGCAGAGGTTTGTAATCACAGTTCTCAGAAGGTAGAAGGAAGAGCATCAGAGGTCAAACTCATCTATGGCTACATAGAGAGCTTGAAGCCAAACTGGCATACAAAAAAAAAATCCCATCTCAACAAAACAAAACACCCCAGTGGATCCATTTTCCATTGCTGCTATAAGAAATCACAAAACCACATCTGTTATCTCACAGTCTTATTGGTCCCAAGCCCTGATATTAGCCTGATGACCAACTCAGGATCTTATGTCTACCTATTCACTTAGGTTTCAGGTACAGCTCCAAATTTAATGGTTGTTGGAAAAACTATAAGCCTTCTGATCATAGGGTTGTAGTCTATCGGAGATTGCTCTGAGCTCCTTGTAGTCACTCTTTACTTACACAATTATTTCACTTGTGTTAATTACTTTTATGTTGCTGTGACAAAATACCCAACAGAGGCAACTTAAGAGATAAAAGATTTATTTTGTCCCATGATTTGAGAAGATAGAGTCTATCATGGCAGGGGAGGCATAGCTGAGTTCATGAGCATATGACAGAGGAAGCAGAAAGAATTTGGCTAGACACAAGAGTGTTGGTCACTTCCAAACTCCCCACATCCCTCAGTGACCTAACTCTGTCAGACAGGCCACCTTCTAAAGGTTCCACAGATGTCATAATAGTGATATAAACTGGAGACCCACTGTCTGCAGGGTACCTTCAAGACTCAAGTACTGTGATTCTCCATATTCAAACCAAGAAATGGTTTGCTGAGGTTTTCACATGCTGCAGGTCTCTCTGACTTCTTCCTCTGCCACTCAATAAAGAAACCATCCAGCAGTTACAAGGCTCAGCTGCTTATCACTAGTCTCCAGATTAGCACTTTAGACACCGCTATGCTCAAGCTGTCTATGCTATTGATGGTTCAGGTACTATATGTGTTGATGTTATGAAAGCAGCAATGACTTCAATAATGACTTCAAATTTAAATTCAGAAGACAACTGTTTAAATTTCTTTGTTTTACTCTGTGATGTGATTTTTGGAATGTAGGAAAATTTCTTTGGATTCCAGATTTATATAATTCTAACTGAATGAACATTTATTGGACATTCTATTTAGTGCTCTCTTTAGAGAATTAAGAGCATTTATATTTAGAGGCATGCTTACAGAACACATAAAGTAGTAGTGTCAGCATGACATGCTCCGAAGATGAAAAATTAGTGTGGATCAAGGGCAGATATGAGGAAACCATTAATCTATCCTATAAGGTCATGATACATTTTCATATTTTTGCAACAATCTTTCTATTTAATTTCATGCTCCCTTGTCTTTACCTTTTTACCCTATGATAAACAATTTAGCATGAAAATTATCTGATAACTAAATCAAGTTCTACAGACTAGACATTTCCTGTGAGTATTATGTTCTTGGAAAATTCTGCTAGAACTCACAATGAATTTAATTCTTTCAATATTATTACATGACTTACAGATACAATGTGACTAAATATCACCAACAGTACCAGTATTATACCATGTTACAGTATGACTGGAGCACAATCAGTCTCATTAGATAGTGTAGTAGGAACAGAGAAACATCAGCCTTGACTTTCTAGTAAATATTACTGGGCATATGTCAGGTTGCTTTTAAATATGGAAACTATTGAAGTCTGGAAGGGCATTTTGTTTTGTTTTGCTTTGCTTTTGTTTTCCTGCATTGGTTGGGAGAAAATCCAGTCACTCTGTCTCAGTATAAAGGAATGATAACTAGCTTCCATTGTATCCAGAGACCATATGTATTCTGTGGTCGGATTATCGTGTAATTCAGAATGGTTTCCCAAGTATGTTGTAAGGTCTGTCTTATTCTTAAGATGCAGGTATCACAGTTCATGAATTATAATTACTAGGGCCCGGAGAACTTCAACCAACTGTAAAGCACTCTACAATCATTTCCCTTTTGCTTATGCAAGTAGGATGAACAAACTGCCTGAGGTAACTTTGGCTTCCATATGTGTCAAGGCAGCCAAGAAGTCTTGTTGAGTTAGGACACAAACCTTGTGTCGCTCTCTAAATCCCCATCAAAGTATAAAATTATTTCTTGAGTTGCATGACACAGTTCACTCAAATGTCATCATATTTTCAAGCCAAGCCCCACTCTCTCCCTCTAAGGAGATAATTAGTACGATTTGCTAATTTTAATTGCCACTGTTTTCTTTGAGTTTCACTCTTTATTAAAAGTCAGTTTCACTTGTCTCATGATAGTTCAATAGGTACTTGTTTTTCCCTGCACCCTTTTTATTTGTCTTGAGGGACAAATTATTCCTTTTGTCATTGTAAACTAATGGCCTGGGTACAATTAGGGTGTAGGTTAGTTGCCAGAAAAAACTGTTTCTTTGTGTTAGATTTTGATAAGTGGCATTCTGCCAAGACACAACTGGCAATAAGACTCCCTGCAACCTGGTCCCATGAGAAGAACATTTCTAGGGAGTTCACAGCCACCAGATGATAACTGCTTTTTAACGTATTGTTTGAGTCTACATGGATAATATGTGTCTGCACTGTATATGATGGTGTGTTATAACACAGCTGAAATATTTCTGTCTATTTGTAATCAATGACCTTCTGGGCATTGATCATTTACATTGAGCTTAGATGTAGAAAGTGATGACTCAGTGGGAAACTCTGTCAAATTCCATGAAATTGCTCCCTAAATAACTGTCTTCATAATGCATGTCCCCCCAAAAGAAGAATTGCAGTTGCAGGTCCATTAGTACTCTCCTATTCAGTCATCAGTGTCTGCCCTGCCTTATCATTATATCATTTCTCTCAGCAGAATGTATTATGTATTAGCTTATTTTAACTTATTTTTATTATAATATCAACATAAATTCAATTTCCCACATTTGAGAGGCATGCTAGGTTCAGTCACTGTGCTGTCCAAGTCCTGGAAGCAATGCCATTTGAGTGTTTTTTCCCTTTAATAGGATAGGATGCGACAGCTGCTCTAGTTCACAGTTACAGGGGAACAGATGGGATTTTTGAAGTTTGCTGGAATGCAGCAGGAGACAAAGTTGGAGCCAGTGCTTTGGATGGTTCAGTTTTTGTCTTAGACCTTCGGAAATAGCATTACTAGTTAGAAGCTATGGACTGACTATGAATGTGTACATAGCCACAAGACTATCCCTGACCCACATACTGCTATAGTCCTACTTGAGTCATGGCCAGTCCACTACAGCCAACTCTAAGAGAAGTATATACATGCAGTATATATGAAAACAGCTGTACCCCGAAGATGACAGTCTTATCTCAGCTTGTGAATTCTGCTCACCAAGTGCTGGGATCTAATCTGCTGTGCCCCTAAGTAGCGTTTAGACGTTTGGATATGAAAACCAGAAGAGAAGGAATATACATTATAAGAGCAAATCGCACAGGTCCCAGTTTTGAATATTAATGGCAGCCTTGTTTCTCCCCTTTGAATCAGCAGACACCATGGATTATATTCTTTTTCCCCTTCAGTAATGTGCAGTTTGTATGTACAGAGAACATGGACTTAACAAAAGCTTGCAGCAATAGTTGGTTCTTGCTTCCAAGTTTGTTTTGGTTTAGCTTATGAATGCATGAAGTAAGGGAGTGAATCATTTTTTCTGCTTTTATTTTTTTCCCTCACCTTTTTAACAACAAAAAAAATTCTTAAAAAATATTTTGCTGCATTCTTTGGGAGAGGTAGATGTCTGGTCCATTTGATGGCTCTCAGAGCATGTACTGATGCTCCCAGAGCATAGTTTGGTGCATATTGTGGAGGGAGTTGGAATAATAGGAAACTCCATGACTTCCAGCGTGCCACTCTCTGAGACACATCAGCAAAGGGTGTTATGTTATTTTTGTTTTGGGTTTTTTGTTTTAGTTCTTTGTGTGTGTGTGTGTGTATGTGTGTGTGTGTGTGTGTGTGTGTGTGTGTGTGTGTGTGTGTGTGAGAGAGAGAGAGAGAGAGAGAGAGAGAGAGAGAGAGAGAGAGAGAGAGAGAGATAGCTTAAATAAAACAGTTTCTTTTGGGGGATGTGTTTCTGCCAACAAAAGACTAGAAGGGCACAACCTTTTTTTTTTTTTTTTTTTAAATACCATAAAGAAGAGACTTTTTAGAAATCTTCTGATGTTTTGTAGCCATACTAAATTATGGTTAAAATGTGCACGATTGTGAGAAGGAGCAACATAGTTTGGGGCTTTTATTTTATTTTATTTCTTTTATTTTTTATTTTACCATTTGTATGTTTTGCTTTGTTTCTTAAGAGATTAAAATATTTCTGGATAAGGAAAGAAATAGAATAGGATACATAAGTCCGTAGTCACTGGGCTCTCCTTTCAACTATGGGGCAACACAGTGTGTCATCCTCCTCCAACCCAGTTTTGCCAGCAGGGGGAAAACCACACTGCAGACTGTGGGAAGTCTGATGCAAACGTGAGAGGCAGTTCTCTAGAGGGATCATCCTTGCTCCAGTCTCAGCTGCAAGGCTACCCAGGAAAACCGTCACAGGTAAGAGGTCAGTTGACATAATGAGAGGAAGACACTGTACAATGAGACTGCCATGCATAGTTGGAGGGAAATGCAACCTGGTGCTGCTAGATGTACTCCAAGGCGTTTCCCCACAAAGACCTTCACTGTGGTGTATCTGGGATCTTGACAGACACGACAGAAAAAAGTCAAGCCGTGTTACTATGAAGCAAAAGTTGGGTTTATTACATAAAGATGAGAGACGGAGGTAGTGCACAATTAGACTCAGTGTAAATATTAGGAGGCAATTGCTTATACATTATCTATTATATATATTACAATAATAGTGGCATATTTGATTTTATGATGGGAAATTATACAGTTCAGTGGCTATAATGCACATTTGAGTTTAAAGATTAGGCAACGTTTAAAATAGAGTGAGGTTTAAGTATTCATTTCTCTCACTTTAAAGAAGTTTCCTTTAAGCTGATGGAGATTGCAACCCCATAGGAAGAACAATAGTATCAATTAATCAGACCCCTCAGAGCTTCCAGGGACTAAACCACTAACCAAAGAGTATACATGGGTCAGTCCATGGTTCCCACTCCATATGTAGCAGAGGACTCTGCCTCATCAGTGGGAGGGGAAGCTCTTGGTCCTGTAAAAGATTGATGCTTCAGAGAAGGGGGATCCTAGAGGGATGAGGAAGGAGTGGGTAGGTGGGTGGGGATCATCCTCTTAGAGGCAAAGGAGTGACGGATGGAGTGGGGTGTTCATGGGTGGGGGAGACCAGGATGGGGGATAACATTTGAAATATAAACAATTCAAATGATTAATTAAAAAAAATAAAGAAGTTTCCTGTATAAGTGAAATTATAAGATGATTCATGAGAAACATGATATAGGTTTGAGGATGGAAGAAGAAGGACAATAATGTTAAATTCAAAGGTCATATGAGTTTTGGCTTAAAGCCAATTCTATTTTCTGAGTTAACACTCTGAGATCTCTCTGAGAAAACAGTGTGTTGTCTCTTTCAGCGGTCTTCCTAGTGGTTAGCTGGTTTGTTTTACAGCATGTTTTCAATTGTTTTATGACTTCACCTGTAAGAAATACAAACCAGATTCCACGTTTCTCTTCCCACAGTCCATGAAATTTCTTGCTTGAGTTCAGGATACTCACCTAACACATTTCTCAAGTTTTTTTTTTCTTTTTTAAAATGGGGAACTCGAGTGAAGACTCTCCATGGTCCTTCCATGATGAGCGTGATGATAAAAATGGACAAACTGGCTCTTCATGCCTGCTGTGTTCGGTGATAAATGGTTTCCTCTGAAACCATTACTCCGAGCATGGTATGTGACACGTATCATTGATATTTGCTGTCATTCACTATTCTTGAACTAGAAGCTATGAAGCTAATTTTCTTGGTCTGAAGAAATGTAATGTTTTTTTGGCAGTCCTTCAGTTCTTTAATTATGGTGGTGTTCGTGTTCAGTCATTAAACATCTTTATAGTGACTGATTTGTAGTTTCATCTATTAGGGTATGCTGCATACTTTGCTATTTCAAGCATCTCTCTCTGTATTTCTCTCTCTCTCTTTTTATATCTCATTCTTTCTACTTTTTGTGGTAGAAAACACTTTGGTGGTCACATATCAGATATCCTGCTTACCATAATTTTGCATTATAATTCATAAGCATAGCATAATTACAGTTATGAAGTAACAACAAAGTAATTTTATGGTTGACAGTTACCACAACATGAGGAACTGTATTAAAGGATCACCGCATTAGGAAAGTTGAGAACCACTGTGTTAGATGAAACTTTGGGTATTGATCTTTCTGCTTTGTTATTGATCTTTATTTGGGAACTTGTACATTTATTTAGTCACTCCACTCTCAGGGTCACAAGACCCTACCTCCTCCCTGCTCTCTCTCCATTAAAATCCCTGAGAACCACTATCTGTTTTATTCTCAAAACTAGAACGAGCCTAGAAAGAACCAACCCCACAGCCAGAGACCTCCTTCTTATAACCATTATATGGGAAGGCATGACTTCTGAATCCAGACTAACCTGCCAGGGTCTCCAGGAGGAGAATCACGATAGATGGATTATGACAACCTCAGATATAGGAACCACACCATACCAGATTACATCTGTGGATCAGGCATTTGTAGAAGCAGTAAAAACAGAAGGAATCTGCTTCAAATGTGGAGAGACAGGACAATGGAGGAATGAATGCCCACAAAACTCCCTCACTATAACAGATCCTAATGCCCTAAGAAAATTTGTCCCCACTACAGAAGAGGTTTCCACTGGAAGAGATACTGTACTCCTGTATATAATAAGGATGGTAAGCCACTGGAGCTTTTAAACTTCAGAAAGGGCAGCCCTAAGCTCACAAGGTAAGAGTTACAACTTCTATAGAAGTCTCATGGGTATCCAGCATCTCAGAAGGCTTCTACCCAAAATTAACCATCAAAATAGATAATAAACCATTCAAGTGCCTTATTGATACTGGAGCAGATAAGACTGGCAACTGATCCCTAGGTCCAGATCCTAGGCATAGGGGATACCTCTCACGCATTCCCCACCAAACAGGCCAACAGGTGGGAAGACCCAGAGGAGTTACTGGCCTCATATGCCCCCTGGTAGCTCAAGTAACCGCCAACCTTCTAGGGAGAGATGTCTTACAAGCCTTAGAGATAGTGCTTACCACACAACCAGAAAGAGACCACATCAAGATAGAGGACATTACCAGGCTCCCTCTCATGGCACACTGACTCACAGTGAACTATAATCTCCTCTCCCACCACTGTAGTCTTAGCCTCAAAGGATGTTGCTCTTCAGGGTGCATAGCCTCAGGTGAGTCTGTTGTCATTCTGGATGAGAAGATGAGGAAGGGATCTTTACCAGCTTACTTTCTTGACACATCCAATTAGTATACATTACTACCTGTGAGATGATTGACATATGGCTTCTAACAGTATTCTGGGGCATGAATGGTCATTTTGGGCTCTATTGAAGGTCTGAATCAGTGTTTGGGAATTTTTGATCCCAGGTTTCTCCTCCAAGTGGTTTATTTCTTTAGTTTGTTCTTCCAAACTAGCCAGCCTACAGCCTGGCCTGAATCCCCAATTAATGTACTGATCTCTTCCTACTTCTCTTCTTGAATCACTTCCACTATTTTATGTCACTGCTTGGCTTGAAATTCTTCATTATGTGCAGCAAATGAAGTCATTTATTTAGGGGGGGGGACTATGAAACATATAATGGTCTGCTTCTATCATGAAACATTTTGGAGTCAGGCTCAGTAAGCAGAGGATTGAAAGAGTTAAAAATATACATAAAGACCAATATGATTAAAATAAAGAATTTGCACAGGGGCTATTTTTAACTGAGCTGTACTCCTAGTCCTTATATTTCTCTTTAAAATGCATATTTTGAGCAGAAGAGATAGTAGTTAGAAATGTCTTGCTTATCATTAAAATTAGAGATTAAAGCTGCAAGCATTAAAAAAATGTCTTGCTCTTTTGAGAAGATAGCAAATGATATTTCAAGTTGAATGAACTAAGTAAAATTTATCATGGAAGACTTTGCTTCTAAAAATGGTAAATACTGAAAAGAAATTTGTGTGCAAATACAAAGTCTAGAGATTGCCACACTGATTTGAACATAGGCCAAGAAGCCCTAAGAAAGGAGACTACCAAAATATAACTGTTGTGGTATAAATGTGAATGCCCTCAGGAGATCACATATTTTGACCAGTCAGTGGTTGGTACTATTGGAGAAGACTGAGTAATAGCTAGGAGGTGAAGCCTTGCTGCACAAAAAGTGTGATTGACATGGGTGCTGAGGTTTTATAACGTAGTCACACTTTCTGTTCACATTCTGCTTCAAGTGTGGATGCAATGTGACTAACCAGACTCTTGTCCCTTGCCTTTCTTCTCTTCTGTGATGGAAATGATTTCTCTCGTGTAGGTCAAAATATTCCCTTTTTTCCTTACATTGGTTTTCTTGAGCATTTAATTACTGCAACCAAAAATAACCAAAAACCTCAAAAACTCTTTTTTCATCTTTCTACTCTTCTCTGTCTCTTTTTTCTGTTTCTGTATCTGTCTCTCCTCTTCTTTTCTCTTCCTCCCTCTCCCTCCTTCCTCTCTTCATCCCTCTCTGCCATGCACATGTATGTGCATGCATGTGTGTGTATACAAACACACACACACACTTCAATATTTAAAAAAAAAACAGATGACTTAAATGCTCAGTAGCATTTAAAGAAAGATAACGATATGATGTCATAATAATCCTCACCTTTAGAATGCCCTGTCCAAAGCAGTTTCTACAGGCTCCTTACTGACTATAAGAATCCATTTTTCCACCCTGGGCTTTCCTCCTAGCTATTTTCACTCTAATGTTTTCATTCATGAATAATTATTATGATATAACTGATAAAAATCAATAATTAGATATCTTGTAATCAAGATTAAATGAAGGAAACTCTCCATATATATAATTATGACTAAGACTATTTAACCTAAAGATTTGAAGTGCTTCTAAAATCTCTAAAATTTAAAAGAAAACAGGTGAAAAATATAAATTCTACTAATTCCATTTTTTATCAAATAGCCTGTTTTACAGTACTTGCTGGGTTTTTGGAGTACTATTCTTCAATTCTTTAGTTTTATGTTCCTTTGAGTTTGAAGTATCATCTGAGGCTCACGTTCTGAGCACTTGTTTTCTCATAGGTTGTGCTGTTTTGAGGAGACTGGGGACTGTAGAAGGTGTCTGACTGCCATAAGTCGGTCACTAGGGTTTTGCTTAACCCTTAGTTCTGTCCTTTCTCTACTTCTAGGTCTGTCGTAATGTGAATATCTGTCTTTCACCACATAGTGCCATTACTGTGAACTGAGATGCACCCATCATGTCCTTCTTGTTTTGATAGACTGAGACCCTCTGAAACTATAAACCAAAATAGAACAGGATACAGGTTAAAGGTAATTGTTGCAAAAACTGAAGGCCTGAATATGATTCCCGGAACCCACATAGAAGAAGGAGAGAACTTACTCCTGAAAGTTATCCTCTGACCTCCACATATATGCTGTGGATTTAAACATATGCACACATACATATACATACATACATATATACATAATACATACATGAGATAAAAATAAAAGAATAACCTTTCCTCTCCTAAGTTGTTTCAGTTAGGTATTTTGGTTACCATAAGATGAAATAACTGTCATAAATTTTAAGCTTTTATGCCCTGTGTTCAGGTTCAAATCTCTAACTGACAACATGATGCTCTTCCTATGAGTTTCAAAATATATCAAAGAAATCAAAAGTATTATGGTCTATTGGCTCCTACGTGATAGTGACATTGTGTTTTAGACACTGTTAAAGGATGAAAGGCCTCACCCAAGATTATTCCACACAATCTTGCTTTAAATTGCTCCTAACAACCCAATCAATAGTGAGGGCCACTAATGGTGAATCCTATGGAACTGAAAGCTGTTTATCTATATGGCAGCAAGGGTCTGCAAGTACCTGGGAAACTGTTTTTGTAAAGAAAGTTCACTGAAATATAACCATGTGTTACAGTTAGTTTTGTTAGAATTGAGTCATTCTGATGGAAAAACTGACCATGAAGTTGTTATTTCCTTCTTTTCAAAGAAAAATTCATTAATAATTCATCTAGGGGATGTAAGCCATTCATTTATTAGCCCAATCTGACTTTAGAAAGCTTCATTAAAACTTTGCCAGTTTTGACTCTTTAACAATGATTATTGGATGTCCCCAAATTAAAGTGGTTATTTCTTATCATTTTAGTTATTTCAGTGATATCCCATGGTAACCTTAACTTCTAATTTCTTGTTGATTTATGGTAAGAAATAGAACTTTGCATGTTTATCAGGTACATGTAAGTCCTTTTTTCCCCTTATGAGTGGCTGTTCAGCTGCTTTGCAATTTGTATATAAATGTGCTATCTTTATAATTTTTCTTCTTTTTTAAAAAGAAGTTCATGTCATGTGCTGTTCACACTTCAATTTGGTCTCATAGATATTTTTGTTACTATTCAACTGGCTCCACTCTGATAAAAACTGTGGGTAGACTGAAGCCTATGGAAATAGATCCAGCGACCCACAGCCAAACATTAGGCAGAGCTTGGAGTCTTGTGGAAAAGTTGGGGAAAGGATAAAAGACAAAACAAGGGTAGGGAAGTCACAGGAAGACAAAACAGAGTCAACTAACCTAGGGAGCTCCCAGAGACTGAACCACCAACCAAAGAGAAAGCATAGGATGGAACTAGGCTCCTCCCCACATATGTAGCAGAAATGCAGATTGGTCTACATGTGGTTACCCTAGCAACTGGAGTAGGGGCTAGTCCTGAATCTGTTGACTGCCTGTGGATCCTGTTATCCTAACTGGGCTGACTTGTCTGGCCTCAGTAGAAAAGGGTGTGCCTAGTCCTGCAGTGACTTGATGTGCCAGGGTGCCATGATATTCTGGGGGACTTTCCTCTTCTCAGAAAAGGAGAGAGGAGCTGAAGAGCGGTTGTGTGAAAGGGGGACTATGAGGAGAGGAGCTGAGATTGGGGGGTAAAATGAACAAATAAATAGTGCAAAAAAAAGGAATTGTGGGTAAGAATGTGGAAACTCTCCCAATGTCACAATATTAATCCCTGAGTATTTAAGACTTATCACGCGAATCCCATGATTTCTGGCTCCTAAGTCTAAGGACAGTTATCTGGGACTTCACAAGCCAGAGTCTTAGGTCTCTATGTAGACATATAGTCTATAATATTCTGTTTTAAAGGAGTATTTATAATAGAAAAGGCAAAGGAATGCCAGCTACTATATTTGACAGGAAGAAAAATTGTCCATCCAAGTCATTCTTTAATGTCTCTACACTTTGGTCTCTCCTTCCACAGTGACCTCCTGAGGGCGCCCTTGACCTCAGCATTCCTCAGGCTGTAGATCAGAGGGTTCAGCATGGGTTGAAAAGGCTGTAAAACAGGGAAAGGATCTTCTGCTGCATTTCAGGGTGTTGGGATTTGGGGGCCATGTACATGACAATGGCACTGCCAAAGAAGAGCCCTACTACACAGAGGTGGGAGGAACAGGTAGAGAAAGCCTTTTTGCGACCTTCCCCTGACTGGATTCTCAGGATGGCCACCAGGATGCGTGTGTAGGAGACCAGCACCAAACACAGTGGTCCCACTAAGATGAATACACACGCTGCAAAAATGACGACTTGATTGAGCATTGTGTCAGCACAGGCCAACTTGAGGACAGACAGGATTTCACAGAAGAAGTGATTGATTTCATTAGGCCCACAGAAGGGCAGCCTCAGGATGAGGACTAATGGACCAGAGCCAAGAGAAAGCTAAATATCCAGGAAACAGCAGCCAGGATGCTACACACTCTCCAGCTCATGATGACAGTGTAGTGTAGAGGGTGACAGATGGCCACAAATCTATCATAGGACATCACCACTAAAATCAGGCACTCTATGTGAGCAAAAGCCAGATACAAGAACGTTTGCATTATGCATGGAATGAAGGAGATGGTTCTTCTTTGAGTCACAAGATTTGCCAGCATCTTGGGGACATTGTTGGAAGCATAAGACATGTCAACAATGGCCAGATGAGAGAGGAAGAAGTACATAGGTGTGTGTAGTCTGTGGTCCAGGCATATTATTCCAAGGATGACTCCATTCCCAAGAAGGGTAAAGGAATAAAACAGAGAGAAAAGCCCAAAGAGGAAACACTCCACAGCTAGATTAGCTTGGAATCCCAGTAGAGTGACCTCTGTGATCCACGTCTGGTTAGCTCTCATTCTCCTGTACAAAGATCTTGTTCAGACTGAAAGGTCAGAGCTGCGGAATAATTAAAGATACAAACTATTCAATGATTATCATAGAGAAAACATTTTGAAGTGCATAACCTAGGATGGAGCCTTGGGTTTTGTTTTCAGCTATGCTACTTTACTACAGTTATAAAAAATGAAGAAAATGTCTGGCTGTGTCTTACAACATTAATAGAAAAGGCTGTTGAGATAGTTCAATGGGTAAAAGAGCTTGCAGCCAAGGCTGACAACCTAAGTTCAGTCTCTAGACCCATATGGTAGAAAGAGAAAACCAAGTGTACAAGTTTTCCTTTGACTTCTGCATGTACTTTGGAAACATATCTACATGCATGTGTGCATGTGCACATGCATGCACACATGTGTGCACACACATATGCACTACAATAAACAAATAAATATGTAAATAAATGTTTAAAAAAGCTAAGTATGTACATGTCCATATCAGCATATAAAATTAATGCTATCACAGTACAATGTGTTTCAGTGTACCCATGTAAGAGGAGTTCCATTCAAATATGCACTTATGCATTGTTTTAGGATATTCATATTTTCTGGTTCCATTTCAATATGAATATCTTGACCACTCATATGATTTGAAGAGAGTCAGTCTTGACAAAATGGAGTAGCTATTTTTACTTCATTTCCTGGGCTTGCCTGTCTTTATGTACAATTCTGATGTTTTGGGTTCTGTATGCTTCTTCACCAATACCCAATACACAATTTAGTCATGATTTAAAGGATACTTTAAGCATATCCAATAGATATACACATATGTCTTAAATATAGCTATGTACCATGCAGTGAAGTCCATATAGGTAGTTGTCCCATAAGACCATCTGTCATAATGAGGTCATTGCATCCTAGCCAATGATGGACACAGTTAGTGATGCTTACATAATGACAGAATTGTCTAATGTGTACTCTTTAGACAAAACCGTCATTCAATGACACATGACTGTATATCTTAACAACTGTTTTTCTAAATCTTTTTAGATAAAGTACTGAAAACGGAAAACATTTTACATTAACAGTAAAATGATAACTTTATTTCAATTACATTTTGATTGGTTCTTTTGCTTAATATAACCACATAGGACAAAGCCTAAATTATGTTCTGGTATGTCACAAATTTTGACCATAGTGTTTTTGCAGTTTGGCAAATCAGATGGCCACCAAATTCTTTCACAGGACCTTCCTTCTCACCCATTAACGTGCCAATATCTTTTGCTTTATCATATACATCCTGAGAAACTTACAAGGATGCTAGCAGTTGAAACTGATGCTTTGTTCATTCTAGAGAGCTTTTTCTTAAGGGGCTATGGGTCTGTCCAGACAGAATACAAAGGTGGGTTATGAAAGAGCTGGGAGAAAACATTACTTTAAAAGTCTATTAGACATGTAATGTTACATTACATTTATCCATATCACCACCCCCCATAGAAACAACCTTAGTCCTATATTTTAAAATCATGCTTAACATCTTTAACCAACAAAGCCATTTTTTATTTGAAGTATTTGCATCCTCAAATCTATATATTGTAAGTTGAGTTATATTAATAATTTTTTACTTAATTAAAGGAACATTTTATTTAAAATTATATTGCATATTCTTATTTAAACAAGAATAATTATTTTCTTACATTTTGGCATTTTTGTTCCTAACTTTCTTCTTTTTAATATTCTTCAGGTGAATTTACTTACACTTTTAAGTTTTTCATATCTTCATGATTATTTTCTTAGCATACATTGAAAAGAAATTCTACAAGTATTAACCTGTAGATCTTTCAAACATTCCCCACGGATGGATTTTCTGTGGAAGACTGAAGCAATTTCAGTTCCTGCTGACAGTGTGCACCATGCCTCTTTTCCACATGGTATTATAACAATATCTTTGATAATTTATGGCTAGAGATCTAGCTCAATAGTAGTGTGTTTACTTCACAGGCACATGCCCCAGGTCCAGTACACAACACTGGGACATCAAAACAGAAAAATCAATAATGCTGGCTAATTTAACTGTCGGACCGTGGAAGGATGTCTTGATTCTTGGCTGGGCATGGGCCTTTGAACCCATTGGAGAAATAGCAGGTGTTCAGCCACCTTCCAGAATCCAGGCTTCTACACATGGTCTACATCTCCATTAACCTGCATCTTGTAGACATGTTTGGCTACCCAGGGAGGTTTATGTCACCATCCACACCTACAGGTGAGAGTGTGACTACAGGCTTCAGCCTCTAGAGATTTCCATATTCATGAGTTACCTAAAGACCAGGGGGTGTAGCTAAATTAAGTTATTCCTTCTTAGTCCCTCCTCTCCCGTCCCTATTTAAGCCAGCTCCCCTCTGGCTTGAACTGGGGGGCGCACATCCAGAACCATACTACCACAATAAAACTCTTGGAATTTACGGACTTTCTTTATCATTGGGGTCTGTTGTCGCCAAAGTTTCCAGCCTTTGAAACTCCGGACTTTCTCAAGTTATTGGGACCGCTGGCATGGAAAGCCCCCCCCTCCCCCACGGGGGTCGCTGCCGCGGGAAATGAATACTTTTGTTTATATCATCAAATTCTTATTAAATGTCTTTGAGTACAAGATCTGCTTCCATTTTTTACTGGCTCTTGAAGGATAATTGAAGATGGAAAGATGTGTTCTGAATAGGATGCACACCATTTCCAACATCTCTATTGAGGACAGTAGAGAACTGAAGGCAAACTCCTTGGACAGGAAGTACTTGTTGGGTTCAGGGAAGAAAAAAATTTCAGTGTACCTGTCCCAGTATGGGCAAGAAATTGTACATATTAATTGTAGCATGCGCTTATTTCTTTTAAATAGAATTGACTTAAAACTTTTGTCATTTGGTAGAAGATTAAATATGTTTGACTAAAAATATCATGCATAAAAAGAATTAAAACTCAGAAAATGTCAAGGATTTTAGTGTGATTATCCTTTATTAAATAGCTAATATCCACTTATAAATGAGTACATAGCATGTTTGTCTTTTTGAGTCTGAGTTGCTTTGTTCAGAATGATTTCACTTTGTTTGTTTGTTTCATCCATTTGCCTGCAAATTTCATGACATCTTTTTTTCCCCTAAGACTTGAGTAATATTTCATTATGTAAATGTGGGACAAGTGAACGGTTTACTGGGAGGAATGGAGGGGAGTCTGCAATCCAGATGTATTGTATAAGAGAAAACAAAAACAGTAAAAACCAAAACAAATCAACTCAGAAAATGTACTATTTTTGCTTAAGCATATGTGTGGTTTTGCATGAGTTTATGTGCACCTCGTTTATGCAGGTACCCATGGAAGTTAGACAATGTTGCATTCCCTGAAACTGGAGTTATAAGTAATTGTATGTCACCTAATGTGAGTTCTTGGAATTGAACCTGGGTCCTTTGCAAGAAAAATATATATTATTAACCACGGAGCAATCTCTCTCATCCAATTGTAGATTTTTTAATGTAAAGAAATGTGTAATTATCTACATGTAGTCAGCACATGTGTACATGTGATGTAACTTACAGTATAAAATACCAGGATATTTATATCCATACTTTGACCTTATTTAAATATGTGAACAAGATTGTCAGTAAAATATGTATCTCTTTACATTAATTTTTCTCTACAGAGTAAGATTGTTCAGGGAATTATCTTTTAAATAATTTTTCCCTTTACTCTTAATAACATGTAATATTGAGCTTAAAAATTGAGCATTTCTATTTTGGAAAAATCTAGAACATAATATGCAATTAAAATTTCAGATTATTTCTGCTAATTGTACTAGTAATTTTCACTATGTTTTAATTACAATTTCCCATTTGAGTTCTACTGAAAGCTTCAAGGAGAGAAAAAAAGTCTGCATGATGAAAAATGTAGCTTATATCTAAAAAATGAATAGGAAACACCAATTATATTTATTTTTATAAAGGAGAAGAAAACCTTTTCTGAGTTATACTGGTAGACACAATGGTCAATATATTCTATTGGCTTATAGTAGAAATGGATCTTAAATAAGGTTGGACACTATTTTGATTCTCTGTGATTGTTAATGAAGGCAACAGCTCAGAACAGTCCAGAATTGGCACAGATCTTTGTCAAGCAGAGACATACATTTCAGCATCTTTTAAGTTTCCTGTTGAGATGTAACTTCTGATGATTTCAAGTTAGAAATGAAAATAACAGAAACAGGAATAAAAAGAGTATGTGAAATATAAAATCTGGAGCAACAGAGAACATCACTCTCATGATTTTAGGAGTCTAAGCTCTTTAGAAAAGTTTAATCTTGAACTCCAGGTCAGCCTGGGAAGCCTTCTTTTTTGTCTAGACACTGCTTTAGACCTGGGCACATGTTTTGCCTTTGTGACTTCCTTCTGCTTATGTTTCTGAAATTGACCAATGTATCTGTTAATGGTCACTTTTGATCTCAGTTCTGTGACCTTGCTTGTGAAAGAGACATTAGCTCTCTGTGAACTCGAGTGTATCTATGCTGGCTGACACATCTTTGATCACATTCTTTTTATAAGTTGATGGTCATCTTGAGTTAACTCCCAAGGTCTTGTGGTATGTTTCACCGGAACTCCAATATATAGAAGCAGAACTGGACTAGTAAAATAACCTGCAGTCACTCACGTATAGTGAGGTTGATTTTCTTTCAACAGATTAATGTATTTTTGGCTTAATAGAGATTTATTTATGGCTGAACTCATATAAGCAGAACACAGGGAGCAGATATTGACATTTAACTTCTACTTGGAAGATGTATAATGTAGGAATTTATTTAACTTACTGCACAGCATAAATTTAATGATGGAACAGAGGCTGAAAATGTTTTAGATCAGCAGTTCCCAACGTATGGGTCATGACCCTGTTAGGGGTCAAGTGACTGTTTTACAGGGTCACATATCAAATATTCTGCATATCAGATATTTACATTGTGATCCATAACAGTAGAAAAATTACAGCTTATTGAGTAGCAACAAAATAATTTTATGGTTGGGGATCACCACAATATGAGGGGCTGTATTAAAATGTCACGACATTAAGGAAGTCAAGATCCATTGCTTTAGATACAGAGCAGTAATATCTTGCTGACTCAAGTTGAAAGAGTCCAACAAGACTTTCCTGAGCCTTCCAGAGGCACAGCCATTTTATGTTATAGAAGTTCATTATCTGGGATATGGCTGGGTCCCTGCTACATCAAGCACAGCCATTCAGATTGTTCATGAGCCAAAGTGCAAGCAATCTAATAACATTGCTTGATTCATGTGAATTCACCATTAGATTAATCTGCCTTCATTAGAAGATTTTTATTGAGCTATGTTCATTGTACATAGTATGTGATGAGCTTTCTAAGGAGATTTTCATGCAACTTATAAGAGAGTTTGAGCCAATTGTTCCTTCATACGCCCCCTTTTCTCCTCTCTTACAATTAGGCCTCATTGGTAGGCAGAATAAAAGGGCATAGTGGCACATGCCTTTAATCTTAACTCTTTTGAGGTAGATCACTGTGAGTTCAAGGCCAGCTGATCTGTAGAGTGAGTTCCAGGACACCCAGGGCTACATAATAAGACCTACTTCGGTGGGGAAAAGATACTTCAATTGGGGCCCTTTATTTTCCTAGACAGTTTAATTTCATGATGACATGTATACACAAGTGATTTTATATCTTAAAGTTTAGGATCTTATATGTATTTTTGACAGGCAAGAGTCAGACATAAATAGGAGTATAAAAGTTTCTTAGTGAAATAATTTTATCAGATATGAATCAATCTAAACCATACGTAATGCCAGTATCAATTGTACTTTTAAAGTTTTGTAGCAATGACAATGAAAAGACAAGTCTGCAGTGATAGCCACAACCACTGAGGACACATCCACATACTCACAACACATAAACAGTCACAAAACACACACTCATGACATACACATAACACCCACACAAACTAACACATAAATAACACACACACCAATAAACTCAACTGTGAAGCCAACAAAAATGGAGCAACACAGTGAATGGTGGACATTTCTTTACCTTCCCATCTATTGCTATGAACCTGTATCCTAGGTTTCAGAGACCAGAAAGCCAGATAAATTTCCCCTGAGTGATTAATAACTAGATCTCTGAAATGTTTTCTTTGAGTTTCCACTCCAGATAGATATAAAGAACATCTTCGGCAACACGCAGAGAAACTTCATGGAGTCATTCCTGTGTTCTTCCATGACATGGTAACTTTAGCAGTGATAGTAAAACCAGATCCTGACAGTAACTAAAGGCCATGTACTTAAGGATTTGTCAGACCTCCTTTCTCCCTGTGTTTCTGAGTGGAGTCTATTAGAAAATAGACTCTCTTGTTCTAAACCTCACTGTACTGTATTGAAATGTGGCAATAGAAAAGGAGATGGCCAAAAAGAAGAAATGCCATTAAACTGGTCCTCATTGTGGGGTTTATAAACATTAATTTTTCATTAATACTATTAACAAGACCACAGACTTGAATGAAGAAGCAAGCTGATTGGAAGTACAGTGCTATTGTTTGTTATTCAACAATTTCCACAAACATATTACTTTTCTTTTAGCTTATACGAAAATTTAATTAAATAATTAAATTTTATTTCAATTTATGTCCTTATATTTATGCTTTAACCACATGGTTAAAAAGACATTTGAAAAATAAAGTGAGTGACCAGATTTCAGTATTAAAAAAAAGTATAGATTTAAAACTATAAGGACAGTTTTGGCAGGAGAGTAAATATTTTGGGGAAATGGAGGAATATGTTTAGGATATTTAACATTGACTCAAATGGAGAAGTTTTGTCAGTCAAAGTCTCAGAACAAGAGTTCATTGAAGACAGAGTCTGGGTAATAGACATTTGTCAAACATTTCCATGTCTGGACAAATTCTGACATTGACTTCATGCTAATTATTAGCAGAGAGCATTTACAGATTTAGCCCTCTCCTCCCTGGACTTGAACCTATCAAGTCTTGCCTTTGTGAATACTAACTTAGTTGTTTCTCTGTGCCTCTTTATGCCTCAGTTTCCTTATCTGGAAGATGGGATAGACAATAAAGCTGACTTGATAAAATGAGTCTCTCTCTCTCTCTCTCTCTCTCTCTCTCTCTCTCTCTCTCTCTCTCATCTTCTCTTTCATGAGGGTCAATTGAGATAAATTACCACGACATTTAACTAAATACTTAAATGTGATTATTATTATTAGAGATTTGATAGCCATAGAGAGATATAGAGAGTGGCTTCTATATCCAAAACTACAAGCAACATGTTATGTCTCTAATATCTCCTCTGCTAAAATGAGAAATATAAAAGAATGTGTCCCTGACAGGCACTCAGTTCTCTAAGGGAAAAGACACCTATCTCCCTCACACTGTGATGTGTGTCCTATGGAGAAGATGATGTTTCAGGGATGCACAGGGGAAACAGTGAGCAAAGGTAGGAGAATCAGCTTTAGAAGCCCATAGACTCTGTAACTTTTTGGATTCCAGTGACTTATCTGATAGAAGATGCCCTTGTGCCATACAGCCATTGAGGTTTCATCAACCAGATCAATCATTTCTTAGTATTTTCTGGTACTGTTTCGTTGACACAGTCCTGATACATTCAAGAGCATCCATGGGATATTGGTGAAGACTTTGAGAAGGACAGAGGGACCATGGACACAAAGGAGTGGGCAATGAATCCTATACCACTACTCAAGATCCTTGTCATGCCCAGGCTGGGGCTGGACTTCACCATGACCTCAAGCCAAGTATTTAACTGACATCTCTCCCACTTCTCTTCTGCAACTAATTCTCAGGCAAAACCAAACCAAAGCAAACCAAAGCAAACCAAAGCAAACCAAAGTAAACCAAAACAAACCAAAACAAATCAAATCAAAACAAAACAAAACAAATGCACATTTACCTACCTTGACATAAGCTGCAATCTTTTCTTCAGTATAGTCATCTGCTTAGAAGAAACCTCAAATAGAAAAGGGAAAAAGTAAGGTAGACTTAGGTGGAATCTTCCCCTCTACAGGGACCTCATTAGGAGAAGCCAAGATTCAGACCTCTGACTAATGTGATGTACTCACTTCTGCAGGTGAAAACTTTGCTTATCACCCATTGAATTCAGACCCGTCCCTACAGACAAAAAATGATGATGCAAAGACTGGGGCCTTGTGGTGACACATTCTCTCTAGGGATAAGAAGATGCCCCTTGTGAACCAATGCCATCATTTCCCATGTCTTTTTGTTTGCTTTTCAGTGTTCCTCTGGGATGGGTTATATGTGGTTGCCTGGGATTACATGGGGATTAGTCAGAAGCGAGATTCTGGTTCAGCAGAAAACATCAAAGTATACCATAAGCTAATGTCTGTCAATATATATTTTATCAATATTAACATGGCTCGCCCCTCCAGTGCAACCTGTGATATGGATGTTTCACTATTAGGTGCTCCACGGACCCTGGCAAGATACCACCAAAGAATAAATTTGTCCCAGTAGAGGAAGTGAACAAAACAACAACCCCATGCTTCTTAAATCAAATCACATTTTAACTTGATACTCACCTGTACCTCCCTTTTCCTTTATTCTATCTGTGTGTCTGACATTCAGAACAGCACGAATTCATTCCAATCTTGAGTTAAAGTATGTGGATAAAAAGGAGTCTTGCCCTCTGTCTCAGTTACTGTTTTATTTCTGTGAAGACACACCACGACCAAGGCATCTCTTACAAAAAAAAAAAAAAAAAAAAAAAAAAAAAAAAAAAAAAAAGCATATAGTTAGGGGCTTGCTTACAGTGTCAAAGGGTTAATCCATTATCCTCATGACAGAAAACATGGCAGCATCCAAGCAGATGCTGTAGAAGTAGCTGAGAACCACATACTGATCTGTAGGTAGAGAGATACTCTGGATATGGAATAAACTTTTGAGCTCATAGCCCAGCCCTAGTGATGTACTTCGTTCAAGAAGGTCACACCCCTTAAATCCTTCTATTCCTTTTAAATAATGTCACTGCCTGGTGACTAAGCATTTAAACATATGAGATTACGAGCCATTTTTATTCAAACTACCTCACCCATTCATTAAGCAGTAAAGTCAAAAGATTACAAAATCTTTCCAGTTCTTACTCTGACACATCTACCCATAATTTAGTTCTTTTTCCCCCACACAATATTTTTATTTAGTTATTTGGAAATTTTGTACAATACAAACTGTGGTTGAAGAGCAACTTGTAATGAAAAGGATTTAAGAGGAAGCCAGTGGGCTAATTCTGATTGTATAATCAGTGTGTCTAATAAAGTGTATGTCAAGGCCTTCTTGTTGAAATCATCCTCTGCTTCTTTCAAGTGTCCTCCGTGAAAGCGTTTTCAGAAGACCAAGGTTCAATTCCTAGCACTTACATACTGACACAAATCAACTTCCTATAACAGTAGTTCCAGAGAATCTGAGGTATTTTTTTTTCTGACATTGATTGACAGGCACGGAGGGGATGCGAACTCAGGAGAGACTGACAGCCGCCTCTGATTCCAGAGCGCAGCGACTGCTGCAGTGCGCCACACTGGCCGGCTAAATCTGAGGCATTTTTATGACTCTTTAGTACAGATATATATTCAAGACACAAACAGACATTCAAATAAACACAGATACACACAAAATTAAAATCTCAATCATTTAGCACACTCATGAAGCCCTTTGAATTATCTCTGGCCTCTTACTAGACCAAAATGCAGTTAATATGATTCATGTATGATTCAAGGGTATGCTTGATTTTTTTTTTTTTTTAAAGATAGGGTGTCACTATGTAGTCCTGGTTTGTCTGACACAGTTTTATTTATTTATTTATTTATTACTTGTCATAGATTTCTTGTTACTATTTCCTGCAATAAAGTTAAAGAAAAAATGGACTTATTATACTCCATAAAGTACTGGAAGACAGTGTTTTATATCTTTTTTTTTTTATATCTTTTCTACATCATGTAAGTAGATTTAAGAAGATTTTAAGCCTTCTACAGAGGACTATATAATGACCACAGCTTACTGTAGACGCATGAGATGTTATAATATAGTCTTATTTTTGCAGGTGAAAACAGGCTTCAATGAATTACAATACCAGCCTACAAGGAAAGTTGTGCCTCCTCATGAAGTGGTGATAACCAATGGTTCTCTATTTGGAATTGGTCTATTCTGCAGGAGATATATTAAGCCTGGTACTAAAAACTTGGTCATAAAACCATGGCTTATAGAGGTCATACGTCTTAAAAGAGAACTTAGAACCATTCACTTAGCTATATTGACATCCATTTTCATATCTAATGTTGCTTTCACCCACAATCAGAAAAACTTCTCTGTATATTGTACTATGAAAACAGAGATTCTTTGCTGCTTGAGGTGCAGAGAAAACAAGACATGTCACCTTTGAAAGACACAGGGAATATTGCAGAAGAACGAGTGTAAAAGGTGTAAGAGTTGGAATATAGAGACAAACGAGGTGAAGTTCTGTCTCCTGAGTATGCTGTAGCCATTGTAGTCATGAACTCATAACAGCTGCAGTTTCCTGCACTGGGCCTGTGTAAGACTGGACCTATTAGCAGTCAGTTGCAGATGGAGGAGCTCAAAGGACATACTTCTCATGAAAACCTACTTACCCATGTTGAATTATTGGCCAATGAAACGATTATAGGTGAGAGTAGTCAGTATTCTGCATATATTTTCTCACTGATGAGCCTACCAGACTCCTATTAGATAACTCCATGCTCATGCAAATAGTTAAAGCATGCAACTGACGGAGGGTGATTGTTTCTCTTTGCCCACATTCCACCCTTAGCAGGAGAGTCTGTGCTCCTCACTCTTCATTATGTCTTTCCCAAGACTCAGCTCTCCGTTAGCATACTCATTCTACCTACCCACATTTAGGAAAAGACTTTTTAATGGCCTTTTAATATGTACACATTAGAGATTCTAGGAAGTTTTGCAGCAGCTACTTTTGCATTGCCGTGACTAAAATATCCTACAGAATGACAAAGGTTTCATTTAAGGTTCTTTGTGTCAGGAGAAGTGTAGTGAGCAGGACTTCATATCATGGAACTAGGAATCAGAGTGAACAGGGATCAACACCCATCAACCTCCAAAATGAATCCCCAGTGGCCCACATCCTCTAGATGCCCTTCCCTCCAACCTTCATCACCTTCCAGTCATGCTGTCTGTGGCCATATGAAAGGATCAACCAGTTGCTAGGGTTAGATCCTCATAATTATGTCTAGAAGTAGCACCCTCAGACACCTTCAGAAGTGTGCTTCTTTAGTGTTGTATGCATCTTTCAATCCAATCAGGTTGACAGTCAACATGACAGTATAGCAAAATACCTAAAGATTTTTCCAGATCTCTTTACTAGGAAATAGATATCACTCTAAAACAGACTTAAAAGTAAGTCAGATAAAAGGATATGCAATCCTGTAATATTTTTGGAAAATAATTTTACTTTGTGGTATGTAAAGCATATTTTCCACATTTGAAAATAAATTAGGCAATTCAGATAAATTGAAACACATCACTGATGTATTTGACTACTTGAATTCCAGAGTTCTCGTGAAATTCCAGAAATATCAGACCCACTGCATAAACTGATAGTTTTGTTTTTTAAAAAGAACAGTTTGATACTTCTCATACTATTTTGAAACAACTTAGTGTATAAATACAGCAGAAAAATAACATTTGCTCTAATTAAAATTTTTTCTTTTCTTTTTTTTAGGATTTGAAATGTTGAATTTATTTTGATAATTTTTACCAGTTCTTTAATTTATTCTGTATAATGTAAATGTATCATCTAATTCTTTTATTTTTTTAGATTAATCAAAGCTTATATATGTGGCAATGATCAGTAACAAGATACCTATACAATCAGAAGTGTAACCCAACACCCAACCTAGGTATACAAACTACCTTTGACTGCTACAGACACATGAACATCCATCTCCATCGCTCCTACATCTCTGCCTCTCTCTCATATTTCCTCTTCCTTTATTGTCTTCCTTTTCTAACTCCTCCTCTTCCTTTTCTTCTTCTTCTCCTAACTCCTCCCACCTTAGCTCCTCCTACAGTGGTCTATTCAGATTCTGTATCTCCATTGTTGGGATTTTTGCTAAGGTCACCAATAATGTGTCCTGGAAGCCTCCCCTTTTCCATGTCTTCTGATCTACTGGCTATGCATATTCCATTCATGTTCCTCTCCCTCTGGGCTACTTTCTCCAATCTGATTCAGCTTCATGGTTTTCTCTGTCTCTCCCCTCTTACACCATGATCACTTCTTTGCCACTCATGACTATTTTCCTTCCTCTAAGTGGGATTAAAGCATCCTCTAATGGGTCCTGATTGTTTTTGTAACTTCCTAGCATCTCTCAATTTCAGGAAAATTTTCTAATTCATAGTATATTATTAAATTCTGAATAAAATTTTAAAAAGATAGTCTTGATTAAAGCTTTCCTTCATTAAATTAGAGACTGCAGCCATCACAGTTCAAAACATTGTGTTTCACATTTTGCTATTACTTTTAGAAAGGGCCTCACATTGCAGTTGACGATTGCCCTCAAATTTGCAATAATCCTCCTTTTCTAGCCTCTAGATTACAAGTATGAGTCCCCTTACCCATCTGTCTCTGTGACTTGTCTTTTTTAAAGATTTAAAGCACAATGCCTGTGCTCTGAATTCAGAGTTTCAATGCCTGTGAAAACTATAAGAAGCCCATGATCATCTTGAGCTGAAATTACAGGCAACTGTTAGTTGCAGGGTTTGGGTGCTGAAAACTGAACTCTGGTCTTCCAAAAGCAGTGTGTGTTTTTAAGCACCAAGCACTTTTTAGCAGTAGAGTCATCTCCTCAGCTCATTGTGTCATGTCTTGAGACTGTTGATTCAGCCCCTACCACTGGAGGGATGGGAAAGTTTCCTCAATTAAAGATCCTATTTCTTTTCAAGATTAAATAAGACTTCTTTGGACTAACAGGTAAATGAACCATCTGTCTGCCCTCTGGCACCTACATTCTTACTGATCCTGTACTGATTTTCTAAAGGGGTAAGGTAGTAATCAGAGCAGTGTTTCTCTATGAGCCTGGAGAAAGGGGCTTTAAGGCATGGTAGAGCCATGCCAAGTATTTACTTTCATTTCTTTTGATGGTAAGTGATTTAGGGTGAGAGACTGTCCTGCCATTTTGCTTTAGGCAATGGAGTATAAGGAAAGCTATGACAGTGGCTTCTGGGAAACATGTTCATTTCTGAAAAAGGAGTCAGCGTGGGAGAAAGAATGTGCTTTTTGTTCTTTGTCACCTTTGATATATCATATCTACAAGAATTATTTCACTGCAAAAGTCCAAGTTTTATTAATTTTTTGAGAATTTCTCACAATGCATTTTGATAAAATGTTTCACTATTTCAACTGCCCCCAGATTCATCCCCCTTCCCTATCTGCCCAAATTTGTGTACTCTCTTCCTTTTCTTAACCCATCAAGTCCATTATGTACTGCTCATATATGTTTGGATGTGTGGCCTTTAGGTTGGGTGGTCAACCCACCACAAAGAAAACTGACTCTGTCTCCCAGCAGCTATTAACTGCAAATAGCTCCCTAGCTAGCTAGTTAGTGTCCATCTCCCCTCTCCATGGTAGTATTCTCTCTGGCTTGGGTCTTCCCAGATCTTGTACCTGCTGTCTCAACATCTGTGTAGTCATGTATACAACTCAGTGGATTTGCCAGAAAACACTGTGTCCTAATAGTCATCCATAACTCTGGCATTTATGATCCCTACCCACTCTTTCACCTGATTCCTGATCTATGGGAGAAGGGTTCTGATATAGATGTGGACTTAGGACTAAGTATCCTACACTCTCTTATTCTCTATACACCAATCATCGTGAGTCTTTGTGTTAATCACAAAAAGAAACTTTGATAAGGATTGAGTGATGTACTGTTCTATGGGTATAACAATAAGTCGATAGGAGTTGTAAAATACTATGCCCATTTAATAGAATAAGAATGATAGGCTTTCTCTTAGGTCTTATGCCTCATTGAGCCAAAGGTTCTTGGTTTTGATGGCACTGTCAGGTGTGATTTGTCTTGTGGAGCAGGCCTTAAATCCAATTTAAAAAATTGTCTTTTTTCCTCTCATAAAATTTTGCTATTATTACTTGCCACATCATTTCTATAGCTTGCAGGATTCATATCCTGATGAGATTGACGATCATTTTTCTCCTTCATTAGCATGCATAGCACCTTCTAGGACTATGCCGTACCAGTCAGTAAGGATGAAGCTTGCAGACGGGCAACAGCCTGATTTCTGTATTCTATGACGTAACTCTGTGATGTTCAGCAATAGTCTGTCAGCATCAAGTTTTGATGAGTGACCTATTGATTTCATATTAAGTAACGATGTTAAACTTTTTTATATATTGGTACATTTTCAGAAGATTTTTTTTCAGATTTATTACATGTACAATCATGTCATTTGTGGATAGCTACAGTTTTTCTTCTCTCAATCATGCTTGCTCACGGTTTTTTTTCTTTTGTCTTTAACCATCCTCATTGAGTGGCTGGAAAGGTCAAGAATAGTAGTTTCATAGGTTATGCGTGCTTGTATTGTGTTGGTATACCACTTATCGTAGTGCATACATTGTGTCTTTGTGGTATCATCAGGATATATTTTCTAGTCCACTGTTCGATTCTGAGTCTTATTTTTAATGCTGATATACTCCATGTGTAATGTACCACATTTTCTGTATCCATTCTTCTGTTGAAGGACATCTGGGTTCTTTCCAGCTTCTGGCTATTATAAATAAGGCCGCTATAAACATAGTGGAGCATGTGGCCCTGTTGCATGTTGAAATATCTTCTGGGTATATACCCAGGAGGGGTATAGCTGGGTCCTCAGGTAACACCATGTTCAATTTTCTGAGGTATCGCCAGACTGCTTTCCATAGTGGTTGTACCAGCTTGCAATCCCACCAACAATGGATGAGTGTTCCTCTTTCTCCACATCCTCGTCAACATTAGAACGAGTATCAAAAGATTCAACCAGAGCTCCCAGAATCTAAACCTCCAGCCTGAGAACAGACAGGGGCAAGCTGTCCTCTGAGAGGCTCTAACCAGCAGCTGACTCAGACAGATACAGACATCCAGAGCCAAACAGTGGAGGGAGCTTGAGGACTCTTATAGAAGAATAGGTGGAAGGATTGTGGGCCCTAAGGAGATAGGAACTGCACAGGAAGATCAACAGAGTAAACGAACCTGAACCCTTGGAGCTCTCAGAGACTGAATCACCAACCGTGGAGCATACCTAGTCTACACAGATCTAGCTCCATGGGCTGGACCTAGGCCTCCTGCACATATGTTGTAAATGTGCAGCTTGGTTTTCATGTAGGTCTCAAACATCTGGAGTGGGGGCTATCCCAAATCATGCAGCCTGTATATGGAGTATGGTCTTCTAAAAAAAAAAAAAAAAAAAAAAAGGAATAACAGTAGTTTCAATGTGCATCCTCATCAGTCTTAAAGGGGAAAATTTCTCCCTTACCTGACTTCGACTTGATTCTCTGGAAGAGGACTGATTACTATATTGACTTGTATCAAGTTTTATCCCTAATTATTGTTGAACTTTGTCACACTCTTACTTGTAACCACTAAAACATTTTTAAGCATTTTCTAATTTGTTGGTGTAGCAAATTATTTATATTTTTAAATGTAGAACATTTTTGCATTTTGTCATAGTATATACTTATTTCACATGGTAGACTTGGGTTACTATTTTCTTTAGTAAGCTTGTATTTGTGTGCAGTGAGTATGACATGGGCTGATTTCCTTTATATTCCTCTCATGTTTTGTTTCTATGGTTTAAATATCAACATTAGTTACTTGTCATTTTTCAAAGATGTACAAAGATAGTATATATTATGTTTTGATAAATTAAAGGACTTGAATGCCGGGCAGTGTGGTGGCACACCTTTAATCCCAGCACATTGGGAAGCAGAGGCAGGGATTTCTGAGTTCGAGGACAGCTGTCTACAGAGTGAGTTCCAGGACAGCCAGGGCTACACAGAGAAACCCTGTCTCGAAAAAACAAAAAAAAAAAAAAAAAACAAAAAAAAAAAAAAAAGATTAAAGGACTTGAGGAAATAAATGCCCCAGGAGCATGATATAGAAAAAGTTTTTTTTATGATGTTTGAGTTTCCCTGTTTAACCTTGACTGTGAACTCATTCTGTACACCAGATTGGCCTCAAATTCAGAGCTCCCCTGCCTCTGCCTCCTGAGTGCTGGTATTAAAGACTTGTATCACTACTGCCTAGCCTGACATGGAAGACTCTTAACCTCACAGTGATCTCTGTTTCCAGAGAACTCTTCTTAAGGCACCTTTCACCTCTGTGTTCCTCAAACTGTAGATTAGAGGGTTGAGCATCGGGTTAAAAGGCTGTAAAACAAAGACAGGATCTTCCTATGTTCTTGAGAATGGTTGGACCTGGGGGCCATGTACATGGCGATGGCACAGCCAAAAAAGAGTCCAACCACACATAGGTGGGAGGAACAGGTGGAGAAGGCCTTTCTGCGACCCTCCCCTGAGTGGATTCCCAGTATGGCCACCAGGATTCGAGTGTAGGAGATCAGTACCAAGCAAGGGGGCCCCAGTAAGACCATCACAGAGCCTGCAAAGAGGACAACTTGGTTGAGTCTTGTGTCTGCACAGGCTAATCTGAATACTGATATGATTTGACAGAAATAATGATTGACTTTTTGTGGCCCACAGAATGGGAGTCTTAGTATGAGCGTGATATGGACTGAGGCCAAGAGGAAGCTAAACACCCAGCAAGTGGTGGCCAGGATGGCACACACTCTCCAGCTCATGATCTGCGTGTATTTCAAAGGGTGACAGATAGCTACAAAGCGATCATACGACATCACCACCAGAATCATACACTCTGTCACAGCAAAAGCCAGATACAAAAATGTCTGAAGTATGCATGAAGCAAAGGAGATGCTTTTTTGGTGCATAACAATATTTGTCAGCATCTTAGGGACAGTGCTGGAGGCATAGGACATGTCAATTATGGCCAGATGTGAGAGGAAGAAATACATGGGAGTATGCAACCTAGCATCCAGGCAGATGAGCCCCAGGATAATCCCATTTCCTAACAAAGTGAGGCTGTAGAACAGCAAAAACAGCCCAAACAGGAGCATCTCTAGAGAGGGGTCAACCTGGAAGCCCAGTAGTATGACCTCAGTGATCCGTGTCTGGTTGATTCCCATGTTCTTGTGACAGAAGGATGTTATAATGTAGTCAGAGGGGAAATTCCAGAGCTGAAGGATAGAAAAGGAAGACAAAAGAAAGGGATTTTTCACTTTGGAGTTTGAATTATATCAAATGTGAAAATCAGTAATTCCTAATTCCAGTTTGATCTCTATTTTGTTGACTTGCAAATTTGGCTTCTAGGGGTATTTAAAAACTGTAGCTGTTGAGTATTATAAAATATTTAGCCTGTTTCATAGAAAAAATTAAGATATTTTTTTCTTTATAAATAGATTTTATAATAATAATTATTATTAATTATTTCATGGTAATTATAAGTAAGGATTGGCTCTAACTAAGGGAACAGAGGAGACACGTCTATTTCCTTTTCTACCTCCACTGGTCTCTGTTCACCAGAGAAACGAAAGCTTTGGGACCACTTGCCAATCTTTCTCGCAGTACTTATATTACTAAACACAGTGTTCTAAGAAGAAAAAGAATTTATGTTCAAGATAATCTCTTGATTTCTCTTGGCTTCCAATGCGTGGACATCACAGGCAAAATATAGTATACAAGCTCTAAGTTGAAGAGGAGTTTAGAGTAAGACAGCCCCTACAAACATCAAATGTGGATACGAAAGGGGGCGAGATCTCACACCTAGAGCTCAGCTTTGAGAGTCCAGATGAATTGTTGAGAACAAGGATCATGTGGTTACCTGAAGCCAGGTGCTTGTGTTGACCACAGAAGAGATGTGAAATACCTGTTGAGAAATGGTGAAGAAACAATGAATAGATTTCATAAAAAAAAAATCTATCTGTGAAAAGAATGTCTTTAAATTGCAAATAAAGTGTCTTCTGTTTAATAAATTCAGTAAATTAAAGGCCTTAACTTAAAAAAATAATATGAAAGAGAAGACTGCTATTTGGGACTATGAAGGTGGCCAGCAGGAGAAGGGCATAAGTGAGGGAAATGGGCACAGACAGAGCTACAGTATGCTGTATTGTATACGTAAATGAAACTGTCAGATATAAAAAAAGGCAAAAGTACGTGAAGTGTACTAAAGCAACCTGAGGATTCTTCACTAATTGAAAATGGTCTGACTTGTAGGCTAAAAATATACCCTTTAAAGTGAATAAGGTAAATAAACAAATAAGCTCTCAATAAATGTTCATTCTCTGCAGTTGTCTGTAACTGCTGTGTTTCTTCTGTGTGCTACACTTCCTTGTGTTGCATCTTCCGGGGCTCCTGTTACATCAGTGTTGCAGTCATTTAGCCAGTGACTCTAACTACATTTTCATATCTGTATTCTGATAGTACATGTATTTTGTGATGCATATCAGCTTAAATTTTAACTAATTATTTTAAGTGATAATTTTAGTGTTCTAATTTTAAGATTGAAGTTGATTATGTGTTTGTATATATAAAACTATATATATTAATATTAATGTTGATTTAATTCTTTGTTCTTGATTCATTATAATATTTTGTTTTACAAGGTTTTAAATTTTAATTGGAAGATATAATTTGAGTTGTTTACTAAACTTTTGTTAGTCTCTTAAAAATTTTTCCTGGATTAGCAGAATATTAAATGTCACTAATGAAACAACAATTGATAATAAAAAATACTCTGACTGATGAGGAGAGTTTAGCTGATAAAGCAGTAGTGTATGTGTTCTCAAAGGGCAGTCATTGTAACATGCATAATTACAAATACTTTCTTGAATGAATGAAAGCAAAGAGATGTAATATTGAACATAGATTTTTGGTAAACATTATAATATGAGCACTATAATATGTATTCAGTTGGCTATCCATGTGGAAAAACACTAAATTTGCCTCTACCACACACCACACAAACACAAATTTCTGGTCACATTAAGTGTAAATATAAGTTAAAAAAAAACCCACAAATGTCCCAATGATACATTATTAAGATGCTAAAATAGCAAACATTTATTTTACACAATTCAAATAGAAAATGAATTATCACTACAATGTTGCAAATGGTGACAGAATTCTTGTTTTTGCAGTTTGAAAATCCTAAGAAAAATATTTTAATTTAATTTGTCAATAAGTATTTTTCAAAGATTACTTTTATATAAATCTAAAAAGAATAAGAATTCATTTAAATTTTAAAGAATTTAAAGCCAAATATTTTAATATGTATTGGGGAGACTGATGCTGTCATAGAGCAAATTGCCATCAGATTTAAGAAATGCGGGTGCTGATTTGGTGATCTGAACTAACCTGCTAAAGCTCTGCCTCTGGTGAAGACATTCAGGTAGGTCAGTAAACCTGGGACACTGCAGGAAGTCTGTTTGGCTCAGATGTGTAGGCTAATCTGTTGCCAGAAGAAATAATAAGGATATTATTTATTAAATTGTGACAAGAGTTTCTTGGATATTTACTGATGCTACCCTTCTGGGCAATGTGATCTACTTTGTTCACACTTTGCTGTCAGGAAGAAATTTCTAAGATGGAGTAGAGAAAAATGTCTAAGTACAAGAAATGAGAGACACGCTGTAATAGAAATTATAAAACACCTCAGATTCACCCTCTTCATTTGTCAGTCGATGCAGCAAGAGGAGCTGGTTCTAAGGCACTTTCAGTTCAGAGCATGAACCAGGGATTGCTACCATGTCCAGCTATTCCCCTAAGTGTGACAAAGACATAAATCTCTCAAATCTGTGTTCTGTTTGGCCATAGGACCAGATCTCACTGTGTGTGGGACTGGGCATACCCCAAGAGCACCAACACTTTGTCTTTTCTAAATCTGAAAATCTGTCCAGTGCTTGCCTTGCCTTCTTGTGAATCTTCATTAGTCTTTAGACAATGATTCATACAAAAGAAGATATTCTCAATTCAGTATTTTCTTCACAATAGGCTTGAAAATGAGAAAACTCACAAAGATAGAGAGTTGCAGCCAAATTGCTATTCCTGAGAAAAAGGAGACCTAGATGTTCTCCCAGCCTGTGGACTGTGCTGGGATGCAGAAACACTGGCAGCTTCTCCACCCAAGAGCTTTACACTGGGCTCTCTAAACCAGCCCATCCTCAGAGACATACCTATGGGGTCCAGGCAGCGAAGCACAGAGCATTTTCCTGCCATTCTATGCCTTCCCCAACAGTGGTGCAACACTGTACCCTTTCCTGCTGGCTCAGAAGTTGTAAACCCCTACACACCCCTGCCATTGCTACTCCATCTTTGTGAAGGCTGAGATCTCCTGGGTGACAAATGTGTCCCCGATGGAGCTTGTTAAGCAGGGTTGTGTTCTCCCTTGGGAGAATGGAAACTTGGCTTGATGAAAAGTTTAATTGAGACATCAATTATCAAAAGTTTCCATTTCACATGTATTTATTTCTATTCAATGCATTTTATTTTTACTTGAAGGCTTGCTTTTTTATTTTCATTTTGTTTTGAAACCACTTCCAATTTTTTCCCATTTTAAAAACATTTTTTCTGCCTTCCTTTCCAGATGTATATATGCAGATTTAGGCTACAGTGTTTAATTTTTCTATTCTAAGCAATTTAATATTAGATCAAAATTACATGACAGCGGGCGGTAGTGGCACACGCCTTTAATCCCAGCACTTGGGAGGCAGAAGCAGGTGGATTTCTGAGTTCGAGGCCAGCCTGGTCTACAGAGTGAGTTCCAGGACAGCCAGGACTACACAGAGAAACCCTGTCTCTGAAAAAAAATTACATGACAAGAACATGTTAAAACCCACCAACAATGTCTGAGACCATTTGAAATTCACAAATGTTCACATTAGTTTACTCCTTAATAAATGATTGGGCTAAGGAGATGGCCCAGCAGGTAAAGCCACTTTCTGTCAAGCCTGATGACTTGAGATCAATATCCAGACCCAAATGGCAGAAGAACAAAACTGACTCCTTAAAGTTGTCCTTTGACCTCATGAATATGCTATGGACGACACACACACACACATAATAAAATAGTAAAAAGAAAACAATGTTAGGATGTGGCAAAATTTTCCTGCTCAATGTATTTGCAGCAGAACCCTGTCATTGAATAGAGAAGAGAGAGGTGGAGGTAGGATTTGGGAGGAGAGAAAAACGCAGAGAAGAAGAGGAGAGAGGAGAAGCGAGACAGCGGCAGATGTTACCCTCTTGTCTCTAGCAATCTCAGGTAGTTAGTCATATCAAGGTTAGATAATTGGAATAACAACTCTAATTTTGTGGGCATCTTGGAAATTGAGTATTTGCTGATATATAAATCTATTTGGTTAATCATAAGCTTTAGAGTTTTACTTTACTGGATTACTGGGAAGTGGGTCCGCCGACAGTCAGGTGATTAAGGCTGTGAAGGAACTAGCAGCCCTAGGGTGTAGTGTACTAGGGCTGGAAGCACAGCGCCTGGTCGCTATGGAGAGCAAGTTAGAGAGAGCAGTCTGGTGGAACCAGCTTGGGAGCTCTGGTCCTACTGGAGAGCTTGCTGAGATAAATGGGCTAAGAGCAGGAACATGGTGGCCAGGCCAAGAGCTAGCCAGATGCTCCTGTTTTCAAATACCTCTTGCTACACTACGACAATCTCTATAAAGGTGTATTTGAAGTTCAGTATGTGTCAATTATCTATCTGATTACCAACCATCATCTATAATCTATCTATCTATCTATCTATCTATCTATCTATCTATCTATTATCATCTATCTATCATCTACCTCTACCATCTATCTATCTCTATCTATCATATATCGATCATTCTATCTATCATCTATCTATCATCTATTATCTACTTATCTATCATTAGAAGAGGAAGACAGGTTATTAGAAAGTCACATGATTTTTAAGACTAAGTTACTGGAGACATGGAGAGCTAATGTTGTAGTTCTTGTCTTCAGAATCAGTCCAAAAGCTGGAGAAGAACCATGTCTCCAACATCATCAGGCAGAAAAATCACAACCTTTTCTGCCATACTGTTGCCTACTGGAAGGACTGGATGAGGTTCACCCATATTGTGGGTTTATTCAGTCTACTAATTCAATTATTAATCTAGTATGGACACATCTCAAATACTCCCTGAAAAACCATTTCTCTAGTATCATTTAGTCAAGTCAAACTGATACGTAAAATTACCCTTCACATTTGAAAATTCACTGATTGTAAATAGGCAAGTTTACTTCTATTGTTTCAGTTCTTTGCCATGGATCTCTATATCTACTATGTGTCATATCATAGAGTCTCCATAGCCGGGTTTTGTACAAAGTTTAAAATTAGAAAGTAGAACTCTTTTAATGTTTTGTTTAAAGTTATTTTGGCTCTTCTTTGTGGTTCCATGTCCATTTTAATTTAAATACATATAAACACAAATCTTCTCAGTTCTGGTTTTGTGTGTGTGTGTGTGTGTGTGTGTGTGTGTGTGTGTGTGTGTGTTTGCATAACAAAATTAAAAAGAAGCCAGAGGGCGTGAGTTTGAGAGAAAGAGAACCAATAGGGTTGCATAGGAGGGGTTGGTGGGAGGAAAGATGAAGTAGGATATGATGTAATTATATTTTAATAATAATAAAAAACCCTCAGCATGTCAGCTTCTGTGAAAACAAACAAGAGAGACTTTATGAGAATGCAACTTGCTCTTCAAGTAAAATCTCACAGCATTAACTTTTCAACTCATCACCTGGCGTCTTTTTTTATCAATTGATCATATTTGATTCCTTCAATGATATTTTATTTATGGTGTGTTCTTGAACTTTATTATTTTTCATACCATTATAAAAGAAGTGCTTTACTTTATATGTGGACTTTCTTCACTAGAAGTATTAAATATATAGTAATTTTGTTTTGTTCTTTTACCTTCCAACTCACTCATAGCTGTAATTGTGTCTGTATTTGTAAGACATTCACTAATAAAGATAGTATCAATTATCTCCTTTCTAACTTTAGTATTTTCTACTTTTATTATCATCTAATTACTTTAGTTACACACCTACAGTATAGTATTGGATCAAAGTGTAGGGATAACAAGTGCATATATTCCTATTTTAAACAATGTATTCATTTTTGGTTGTGAGCCTAGCCTTTAAGAGCTGAGCCAATTACATGAGGATCCAGTTATGCCACTCCTGGGCATATACCCAAAAAATGCTCCAGCGCATAACAAGGACAATGCTCCACTATGTTCACAGTACCTTATTTATATTAGCAGAAGCTGGAAAAACCCAGATGTCCTTCAACAGAGGAATGGATACAGAAAATGTGCTGCATATACACAATGGAGTACTACTCAGCTATTAAAAACAATGAATTCGAGAAATTCTTAAGTAAATGGATGGAACTAGAAAGTATCATCCTGAGTGAGGTAACCCAATCACAAAAGAACACACATGGTAGGCACTCACTAATAAGTGGATTTAGCTCCAAAGCTCAGAATACCCAAGATGCAACTCACAGACCACATTAAGCTCAAGAAGACAGAAGACCAAGATATGGGTGCTTTGGTCCTTCTAAGGAGTAACAAAATACTCACAGAAGCAAATACAGAGACAAAGTGTGGAGCAGAGACTGGAGGAGGGGCGTCTGGAGACTGCCCTTCCTGGGATCCATCATGTGCAGTCAACAAACACAGACACTGTTGTGGATGCCAGGAAGTACATGTTGACAAGAGCCTGATATACCTGTCTCCTGAGAGGCTCAGCCAGAATCTGACATATACAGAGGCAGATGTTGGCAGCTAACCATTGAACCAATCATGGGGTCTTCAAGGAAGAGGTAGAGAGAAGACTGAAGGAGATGAAGGGACTTGTGGCACCATAGGAAGAGCTAACAATACCAACCAACCAGAGCTCCCAGGGTCTAAACCGCCAGCCTGGGAACACACATGGAGGGACCCATGGCTCCAGCTGTATATGCAGTAGAGGATGGCCTTGTCAGGCATTGGTGGGAGAGAGTCCTTGGTCTCTTGAACGTGGGATGCCCTGGTGTGGGGGAATTCGAAGGTGGGGAGGGGGAAGTGGGTTGATGGGTGGAGCCACACCCTCATAGAAGCAGGAGGATAGGGGGTTCCTGGTGGGGGAGAAGTGGGGAAAGGGATAACATCTGAAATATAAATAAGTAGAATATCCTTTATAAATGTATTCATTTATTTTTGTAAAATATACTTTAATGTTTTAAATTAAAATAGACTCACATCACTTTCTCTCTCCCTTTCCTTCCTTCAACCCCTTCCAGCTAAACTACCTTGAGACAAACCTCCTTCCCCACTCTCAATTGATAGCTTCTTTTACTTTGATTGCTACTGATACACAGGGAGATGGAGAATTAGTCTCTCCCGGAGATGAACCCCGCCTTTGGGTTGTCCAGTGGAGAGTTTTAGTCCTTAATCCATGTTTCTTTTCTTTAATTGGAAAGCATTTTTGTTTATTAATATGATGCAAACTTCAGGCTGCCCACCACTGACCTTTGAAAGACAGATGAAGTTGTCTTCTGCTCTACTTTAGTTGAATGTTTTTATCAGTTGGATTTTGTCAAATGATTTTATTTGATATATTGAAATAATCACACATATCTTGTTCTTTTTAAATTTTAATGATTTTATTTTAATATGGACTACTACACTGGCATTTGCATTGAAGATTCTTGGGATACTTCTCATGTAATTACTTTCATTTTGATGTGAATATAATACTGACCTCATAAATAAGCTAAGAAATGTGTTAGACTTTTTTTTTTTTTTTTTTTTTTTGTATTTTCGGAGTCTAAATAAAGAATTTGACTTGTTCTTTCTTAATTACTTGAGACTTTTCATCATTGAAGTCACATAATTCTATAATTTTCTTTATGGAAAACAACATTTCAATTCAATCACTTTTGCTTGTTATGGAGTGTAAAAATCTGCCTATGTTGTTTTCATACTTTATATATTTATAAAAAGTTGTGCATTCCACTCAGGCCATCTACACTTTTTAATGCAGTATTTCATAATATTGCTGGTGGTCTTTCATTTACACTAGGGATGTACATGCTGCTCTTTATTTTCTGCTATTACTAATTTGAGTCTTTTCTTTCTTTTTTTTTATTACTATTCAGTCTTTCCTATATACAATACATTCCCTCTCTAAAGATCAAACAATTGAAGTGTACCTAATGGTATCTTTTATGAATAATGTGTATACCTTATTATCTCTTTCATGCTTCATTCATTAATTAGCTTAACAAACATTTTGTATGTATGTATGTATGGTTAATTTACTAGAAATATGTTTATATTTGCAAGATTTAGTGCTTTTTAAAAGTAAGCAGCAGTTGTTAGATCACTTGTGTGTGCTTACGCATGCAATGGATGTGGTTTAGAAGACATTGTGTCTAAATCAATTGTGTCTAAATTCAAATTCAGTCACTGATCTTCATATAATAACTCCAGTGAATAAGAAAAAATGGCAGCCAGATTAATATCCTGAATGGTGTGAGAAAAACTAAAAGGAAGAATCAAAAGAATATGGACTCTTTCTTTCCTGTTTCTGCAGCAGCCGCAAGCCATGAGCAGTAAAGTTTCACATGACACCCTGTACGAAGCAGTGCAGGAACCAGGCAAGCACTGAAGTTTCTGGAGACCGTGGAGTTGCAGATCAGCCTGAAGAACTATGACCCTCAGAAGGACAAAGGCTTCTCAGGCACCGTCAGGCTCCAACCTTGCCCCAAATTCTCTGTTCCATCCTGGGGGACCAGCAGCATTGTGATGAAGCTAAGGTCATCCCTACACAGACATCCAGGTGCTTAAACTTAGTAAGAACAAGAAGTTGATCAAAAAAGCTGGCCAAGAAGTATGATGCCTTATTGGCCTCTGAGGCTCTGATCAAGCAGATTCCATGTATTCTGGGCCCAGGCCTAAACAAGTCTGGCAAGTTCCCCTCCCTGCTGACACACAAGGAAAACATGGTGGCCAAAGTGGATGAGGTGGAATCTACACTCAAGTTCCAGATGAAGAGTGCTGTGTCTGGCTGTTGCTGTCGGCCACATGAAGATGGCCGATGATGAGCTGGTCTACAACATCCAACTGGCTGTCAATTTCTTGGTGTCCTTGTTCAAGAAAAACTTGCAAAACGTCTGGGCTTTGTACATTAAGAGCACCATGGATAAGCCCCAGAATCTGTATTAGGATGCTCTAATAAATCCCAGTGCTGCCATTCAAAAAAAAAAAAAAAAAGCAGAAAGAAGAAGAGGAAGAAGAGGAGAAGAAAGAATATTGTACACCGAATTCAGTGTTAACCTACAGCAGTATTATATCACAATGAAGGAGACTTCACCAAGTTTCCCCAAAAATTCAGGAACAAGCCAAATATGTTTACTTTCTCAGTATTATTCAGTATACTGCTTGAAGTCTTAGCTTAGAGAAGTAAGGCAAGTGAAGGAGAATGTAGAAGGACTTTCTTTGAGACTGCCAGCTTCTGAATAATGACAGGGAGACTTACTATATTTATTACTGTATTGCAGGCCTTATAATTTAAGCTTTTCCTAACTAACTTGTAACTTATTACCTGCCTGCTTCTTCATTCCTGTCTGAATGGCCAGTTCCTCCCACACTGCACCCCAACCTCCCAAACCCCCACTCACACACATGCATACTTGCCTAATTTCTCCCAGAGTTCCTACCTCTTCCAGAAGTCCTGCCTTCTACTCCTGCCTTTGCTATAGACCACCAGCTTTTTAATAAACCAATCAAAAGGTAAGAGAGGGAGGGTTTACAAAACACTGAGACAGGTGATGCTTAACCATGCCAAAATCTGGCCGGTAATCAGATCTCTGCCCAGTTCAGAAACCAGCATTGTATACTACAGAGATAATCATACACAGTGAATAAAAACATCATTACAACAGGAGAATACTGGCATAAATAAAAAAGGAGTAAGTTGATGTATCCATATTGTAGATGTTTAGTTCTGCACATGAAATTTTAAAGCATTACACAAAAATACTCTTGGAACTGATAAAATCATTCAACAGGATACAAAATTAGCATACAAAAATATATAGCTGTACTATATACCAATAACAAACATTCTGAGAAGGAAATGAAGGTCTTCCTATTTATAACAGGGATCTAAGGATTTAATACAATCCACATTATAGTTCTGATAGCATTCTTCAAAGAAATGCAAAAAATAAAATTCCCATAGAAGCATGGGAATCCACAGAAAGCCAAAGAAATCTTCATCAAAAAGAACAATGCATAGAATATCAACATACTCAATTTCATTATCCTACAGAGCTATGTTAACAAAAGCAGCACTAAAAACAAAAAGACTGAGCTGTGAAGAAAATAAAGAGGCAGCACATAAATCCCTAGTGGAAATGAAAGATTATCACCATATAGAACAATGAAATAGAGGGCCCAGATATAAACGTAACTACAACCATATCTGATTTTGACAAAATTGATAAGAGAAATACAAACACATACATTGGAGAAAGACAGCTCTCTCAGTGGTTCTGGGAAAATCAGCCTGTAGGTATTCCTTATGTCCTACACCATAAAAATAGCTCTATGTAGATTGAAAGACTACTAGATTGAAGGTAAGGCATAAAACTGATACTGTTAGGGAAAATATGGAAAGTGTATCTAATACATAGATGTAGGCAAGTACTTTCTGAACAGAATTCAAATCACTCTGCAAACATCAACTGACAAATGTGATTGTGTGAAACTAAGTGGTTTCTGCACTACAGGGAAATAGGTAGTTAAGTACAGACAAACACAGATAGTAAGAAAAATCTTTGCTCACCAAATATCTGACAGAAAATGAATAACTAGAATATACAAAGCTTCAAGAACATAGTAAGAAATCAAACAACCCAGTCAATGGACGTGCTAATAAAACAAGCAGATAAGAATTTATCAAATTCATTGTTTTTAATAGCTGAGTAATATTCCATTGTTATAAATGTACCACATTTTTTGTATCCATTCCTCTGTTGAAGGGCATCTGGGTTCTTTCCAGTTTCTGGCTATTATAAATAAAGCTGCTATGAACATAGTGGAGGATATGTCCTTGTTATGTGTTAGAGCATCTTCTGGATATATACCCAGGAGTGGTATAGCTGGGTCCTCAGTTAGTGATATGTCCAATTTTCTGAGGAACCGCCCGACTGTTTTCCATAGTGGTTGCACCATCTTGCAATCCCACCAACAATGGAGGAGTGTTCCTCTTTCTCCACATCCTCGCCAGCATCTGCTATCACCTGAGTTTTTGATTTTAGCCATTCTGACTGGTGTGAGGTGGAATCTCAGGGTTGCTTTGATTTGCATTTCCCTGATGACCAAGGATGCTGAACATTTCTTTAGGTGCTTCTCGGCCATTCGCATTTCCTCAGTTGAGAATTCTTTGTTTAGCTCCGTACCCCATTTTTAAATAGGGTTATTTGGTTGTCTAGAGTCTAATTTCTTGAGTTCTTTGTATATATTGGATATTAGTCCTCTATTGGATATGAGATTTGATAAATTCTTATATAAATGGATGGAACTAGAAAATATCATCCTGAGTGAAGTAACCCAATCACAAAAGAACATACATGGTATTCACTCACTGATTATTGGATTTTAGCCCAGAAGCCTGAAATACCCAAGATTCAACTCACAGACCACATAAATCTCATGAAGAATGATGACCAAGTAGGGGGGGGCTTCAGTCCTTCTTAGAAGGAGTAACAAAATACTCAAGGGAGCCAATATGGAGACACAGTGCAGGACAGAAACTGAAGGAGGGACCATCTACAGACCATTCCACCTGGATATCCATCCTATGTGCAGTCAGCAAAGGTAGAGGTTGATGTGGATGTCAGGATGTACATGCTGACATGAGCCTGATATAGCTGTCTCCTTAGAAGTCTGCAAGAGTCTGACATACTCAGAGGCAGATGCTCACAGCTAACCATTAAACTGATCATGGGGTTCCCAATGGAGAAGATAGAGTGAAGGCTGAAGGAGTTGAGAGGATTCGAGACACCATGAGGAAAGCAACAATCCCAACCAACCAGAGTCCCCAGGGTCTAAACCACCAGCCTGGGAGCGCTTAGGGAGGGACCCATGGCTCCAGCTATATATGCAAGGGAGCTATATATAAGTGGGAGAAGAGATCCTTGGTCCCATGAAGGCTGGACGTCCGTCGTTGCGGGGGATATTCGAGGGTGGGGAGGTGAGGTACGGGGAGGAGATGGGTGGGGGTACACCAACGTAGAGGCAGGAGGAGGGGGGAAGGGATAGTGAGTTCCTGGGAGGGAGGGGGGAAATGGGGTAAGGAGAGAACATCTGAAGTGTAAATAAAATTTCCAATAAAAAAATATAAGCAGAGAATTCTCAAAAGACAAAGTACACACAACTGACACTGATGAAAAAGTATTCAGCCCTTCTATTCATCAAAGAAATGAGACTTAAAATTATAATGAGACCCATTTCTACATAAAAGAAAGACAAATAAATTAAATGATGGAGAAGAGATAAGCAAAATGAAACTCTTATACCACTTAAACATTAATTAGCTTAACCATTTAAGAATGGTCTAGTATAAAGAGTCACTGAGTCTTCATACTAATAAATGTCCTTAAATGTCATAAATGTTATTAAATGTCAAGTACTCTAGGACAGGTCTCATGTTCACGACTCTTTGACTAATGTATAATGGACTACACAATGTTTCTGTGTGCTTGCTTAGTTACAGATTCATATTTGGTTTTATGCATGTTTGGTTGTTTTTAATTTGTCTTTTTGTTTATTATTTTTGGGTGTGGTTTTATTTATTTAATATTTTGTGGTTTTGTTGTTGTATTGGGGTCTTGTTTGTTGAGCAATAAGAAAGTGTGATGGATAGGAAGAAGGGGAGGACCTGAAAGGACTTGAAGGAGTGGAAGATTATGATAAAATATATTTAAATTTAAAATTGTTTTAGATAATAAAAATATAGTCAATCATAATAATAGGACTAAAATCAATCTACTATATGACCCAGATACACATTTATGGGTATTTACCCAAAAGACTCTAAGTAAGCATGTCTCAACGATCTTTGCAAACAGTGTTTATTGCAACACTATCCACAAAAAAATGGGTTATGGAGTTATGGAAGATGTAGTGTGTATGAACAATGAAATTTAATTCAGTTATAAAGAAGAATGTAATTATGTCATTCTTAGAAACTAGATAGAACTGAAATCAGATTAAATAAAGTAAGTCAGATTTGGAAAGAGGAATATCATACTTTCTGTTATTTTTGTCTCTGAATGATATATATATATATATATGTATACAAATACATATATAAATATGTATATGTAAAATGTACACATATATAATATATACGTATTCTACATACAATGTAGAATATATAAAATACATAATACATAATATAACAATATACATACAAAAACATTGTGTTTATTACATGATGTTATAGTTGAAATGAAATTGGGAGAGAAAGAGAGACTGGCTAATGGACTGTGGCAGAGAAATAAAAGGATATTTTAGAAGACTATGGGGGAACATAGGCATAGTATAATATATGGTTGCATAAAAATGACTATATCAAACCCAGTACTGTGCACAGCATGTCTCTGGCCATTGCAGAACAAAGACCCACAGTACTTAGAATCATCCTTTTCCACCCACTGTAGGTAATTATAAAACTGAAGGAAATCAGAAATCACTGTTCAGTTATGGGAAATGGATGGAAAAGTGCTATGCCCTTCTAGAAGAAAAAATATGAGATAGATCTCACATTGGAGTAGGTTTTCTCCCAAGAGGTATTTTATTCACGCAACAGTCAAAAAGATGTCAAGGGCAAGTCATTAGTTTCCTGAGAAAAATCATCAGCAGATGCAATTTAGAACCAGGGAGGAAGTTTGGATTCTAGAATTGGGAAAAGAAGATGAACATGTACAAGAGAGGCCTCCAAGGTTTGCACCAGTCCTTCCCAGTAGTCTGTATATGTTTTAAAGATGCAATGACTCCTGAAGAGAGCTACCCTCAGCCTTGTATTTTGATCCTAGTTCCACCCTCCTGGGAAGGGCTGCAGAGAAGGATTGAATCAATGTTGTGGCTAGCCTCAGCCTTGTATTTTGATCCTGGTTCCACCCTTCTGGGAGGGGCTGTAGAGGATGATTAAATCTGTACACAGGTGACGTCTTGTAAACCTTCTGTCCCATTAAAACCTGTAAAATAAAGGCTAGAGCTAGAGATTGGGCAGTAGAAGGGGAGGCAGAGAAAAAGGCTTAGGGGAGGAGAGAGTGAGAGGAATTCAATATAAAAGGAGGCAGAAGCAGAGGAAAAAGAGGAGAAGCAGGAGGAAGAGGCAGAAGGAAGCCGGTGGTGGAAGTAAGCCGATGACGGAGGAGCCAGACCCGGAGGTGGAAGGACAACCACGAGGCCTGGATGAACCTCAAGTTATAAGGGATCTCATAGCCGGGTTTAGAGCAGTGTAGTGGTAAACCTGCCCAATCTAGGCGTGCTATTTATACCATAATTATTGAGCTGTGTTTTTCTTTACTGGTCTCATTCGGGTAGGAGATCTTACAGCGGCAAATTTGGGATTAAATAACTTCTCCTACAAGAGCCAACAACAGTGTTTGTGATTCTCATCTCGTGGTTCTCAGTAAGGCTGAGGTGTGAATTAGAACTTCAATGTGTTGAAAGAATTGGAATTACAATCTTTTCCATGATGAATGGAGGAATTTAGTAAGAGCACACTCCACAAATGAAAGTCATGTGCTACATACACTAGCAATCTGCTTCAATTATAATCGCTTTCATATATGAAAGCAAAGTCTATCTGAAGAGAAATATTAAAATAGAAAATCCCTACAATAAAACATTCAAAACGTGTGAAGTTGTGAAATACTTTTGCCCATAATCAATAATGAGTTAGAATAAGAATAAATATAACAAGACAATAAGATTCCAAACAAAAACTTCAATACAACTGTGAGTTATATGGTAAGTAAAATAGATAGAAATATAGAAGAGTTGAAAAATAGTGTAATATTGTCGCATCCGCCTTGGCCAGCAATTAAGACACAACACGATCGGATCCTTCTCAGTCAGCTTTATTCCAGGAACGACTCTTACTTATGGACTGGGACTGGACCGGGACGGGATGGGGACAGGGCTTATGGCTGGGGACTCTCAGCAGCAGAAATGAGCTGCTTATATATCTTCCCAAGGCGGGCTGGGTGATGTGTTCTCTCAGGATAGGTTAAGCTGCCAATACCTCATTAGCATAAGCACGCTTCGGAGGGGCACGAGGCCAACGCATGCACAAAGGACTTGTTTACCAGTTTAACTGAGCTGGCCATGCTGGAAGCCAGCTGCTTACATTGTCAGGTGCTAGTCATATGACTTTGCAACTGTAAACACGGCTGCCTACATAATATATTGATAAAGCCTCAGCAATCATAATTAATTAAATGGTTCGGTAAGGCATCACACAGGAAATTTGAATTTAGTAAGCATTGATTGATTTAATAGCACCTTCAATAATGTTCATTTGCTTAAATTTTTAACCTGATATTTCATCTTAAGAAGGTATTTTTGCTTGACATGGTTTTAACTGGCATATCATAGCATTATGACACTTGTGTAAACAAGGAAATGAAAGAATAAGTAATCAGGAAACTGGAAAAGATGCTTCACAAGTTTCACTTACTCTGTAGCTAGAAGGTGTAACCCTAAATCTAGCTATGGAATGAAGCTACGTTACTATTACTCTCATTCACAAATAAGCCCCATGCTACAAAGTCCAATTTGGAATGATTTAATCTAATACGTAGGTAAGAAGAATAAATTCTTTTTTGTTTTGTTTTGTTTTTGTTTTTCAAGACAGGTTTTCTCTGTGTAGCCCAGGAACTCACTCTATAGACCAGGCTGGCCTTGAACTCAGAAATCCACCTGCCTCTGCCTCCCAAGTGCTGGGATTAAAGGCGTGCACCACCACTGCCCAGCCAGAAGAGTAAATTCTATACTCTATTGTTCATAGGTAAGAATAACCCAGAGGACCTTACCACCTGTCACCTGGCATTTCTATTGCTTTTTTATTGGTAGATCTCTTTTGGCCCCTGGACATGACTCTGAGACTAGGTGATGGCCTTGATGGCAATGTAGATATTACCTCCAGTATCAGATAATTAATACCCAATAAAGAGAAGCATACCTTTGGTCAATGGAAAAGAACAACCAGCAATTACATTACTTGTTCTAACTGTGTCCAGATGGACTGTCCTGCATGGAATATTTGACAAGATCTCTCGGAAGACAATTATATGCAAGAAGTAGTTTATTATTTTTCACACTAAGTGGAATTACTTTTAGTGAGTCTTCCTCGAATTTTTTCTCTCCATTTTCCTGTCCTGCTTTTTCCCCATTTCCAATAAAAATTGTGTTGTATAAGCTTTTACATCTGATATTATTTGGCTTAGAGAAGGAGATCCAGGTTAATAGAGCCACTGAACTGGTTGAGAAAATTTATTCACAAGACTCCTAGAGCTCTGCCTAATGTTTGGATGTGGTTTCTCTCCATTGGTTTCTATCAACTGCTGAAGCCACTTGGAAAGAATGGCAAGTCTATTCTTCTATTTCAGTAAATAAGGGAGGGGAAGACAGATTTTTTAAAAATGTGGTAGTCAGATACACATATGTGTTGGGTTTATCATGTTTTGTTTATTTATTTATTATTCATTCATTCCATTATATATATATATATATATATATATATATATATATATATATTATTTATTTGTTCACTTTACATCCCATTCCTTCTTTCCTTCCAGTACCACCTTCACAACTCCCCCCATTACTCTCAGAGAAGGGGAAGCCCCCTGGGGCTACCAACCTGCTTGCCACATCAAGTCTCATCAGGGCACTTCCTCTCCCACTGAGGCCAGACAAGGCCGCCCAACTAAGGGAAGGGAATCCAAAGGCAGCCAACAGAGTCAGAGACAGCCCCCAACTCCAATTTTTAGGGGACTCACCTGAAGACCAAGTTGTACATCTGATACAAATGAGTAGGAGGTCCTAGGTTCAGGCCATGCATGCTCTTTGGTTGGTGGTTCACTCTCTATGAGCCTCCATGAGAGCCCAGTTAGTTGACTTTAGGTCTTCTTTTGCTTTTTGTTTTTTTCCACCTTTTAAGACAGAGTTTCTCTAAGTAGCCCCTGGCTGTTCGGGAACTCACTCTGTAGACCAGGGACTGGCTAGCTTTGAACTCAGAGACCCACCTGCCTCTGCTTCCCGAGTGCTGGGACTAAAAACATGCACTACCAAGGCATGACTTTAGGTCTTCTTGTGGTGTCCTTGACACCTCTGACTTTTTCCATCCTTGCCTGAACTCATTTGTTCACTATAGTCCTAGAGCTCTGCCTAATGTTTGGATGTGATTTCTCTCCATCTGTTTCCATCAACTGCTGAAGCTTCTCAGAGGACAGTTATTCTAGGCTCCTGTCTGAAAGCACAGCAGAGTATCATTAATAGTGTCGGCAGTTGTTTTTCTCCCATGGGAAACATCTCAAGTTGAACCAGGCATTGGTTGGCCCTTCCCTCAATCTCTATTGCATCTTTATCCCAACACATCTTGTGGGCAGAACAAGTTTTGGGTGGAAGGTTTTGTGGGTAGGTTTGTGTCCCTCCACCCCCACCCCAATGGAAATCTCTTATGGCTATAGGAGGTGGTGGCCATTTCAGTTTCCTTATCCCTATTAGGATTGTCAGCTAGGGCCACTTCTATAGACTCCCAGGAGTCTCCCCTGTCCCAGGTTTCTAGCACATCTTCCCCGAGATGTGCCCCTTCCCTTACTGATCTCTGGTCTCTCTTCTAGCCCTTTGCTACCCACCACCCCAAGTCTCAACACTTGACCCCTGTCCTGTTATCCTCTCTCCTACCTGTTCACTTCCTCCATCAATTTTTGATATTTATTTTATTACCCCATCTGAGTGAGATTCAAATATCCTCCCTAAAGCCTTCCTTGTTTCTTAGCTTCTTTGGATCTGTGGATTGTAGCATCTCATGATGTTTTTAAATGACAGAAGATTGCTGCAAATAATGACCATGGACTTGAAAGCACAGGAAGTCTTTTCCTCCATTACTTAGTTTTACTTCTGTTAAGGGATGATAGACAAGGAAGCCATTTCACAACAAAGCCAGCCAGGACACATGTGGGCATGGCAACTCTTTGGTTAGGTTGGAGTGCTTGGGAAAGCTTTCCTAGGTCCTCACTACTGCTGTGTTTTCTGAAAAGAAATCAGAATATTCCACAGACCCCCAGGTTGCAGTGGCCAAGACATGCTAGAAAATTAAGGCAGAGTCTTCAAAAAAAATTGCCATGGTTGCAGTTGGAAGAGCTTTGTACCTGAGGCCAGAGCTTCATAGCATCACTTAGGGGTGTGGTGGGGCAGACACAACACAGGTACAGTTGATATTGACAAAGTAAATCAAAAGACATACTTTCATAACTGCATGCTCCAGGATAGAAGACTAGACAGGTCCTATAACAGGCTCAGAGATAACAAAGTTAGCATAAAATTCTCAACCCTTATCTAAATCAAATATATCTTCTAGGAAATCAGTACTGAAACCAGAATAAAGTTAGCTTTAAAAGAGATTATAGCTAAGAGCTTATCTCAGTGGTAGAGTGTTTGCCCTACACATGCAAGGCCCAGGTTTATTCTACAAGCTTATTATAACAAAGAAGGATAAGATACTGTTAACCTAAATGTTAAAAACAACAAAAACTGTCTTAGGATTTCTATTCCTGCAACAAAGTACATGAAAGCACCATGTGACCAAATAGCAAGTTGAGGAGGAAAGTGTTTATTCTGCTTATACTTCAATAGCACTACTCATCATTGAAGGAAGGGCTGAACCTGGAGACAGAAGCTGATGCACAAAACATGGAGGGGTGCTGCTTACTGGCTTGCTCAGTCTAATTTCTTAAAGAACACAGGACCACCAGCCATGGGATGGCACCACCCACAATGGGTTTAGCTCTCCCCATCAATCACTAATTTAAAAAAATACCCTACAGCTGGATCTTATGAAGGCATTTTCTTAACTGAGAGTCCCTCATCTCATGTGACTTTAATTCATGTTAAGTTGACATGATGTAAATCTAGCCAGCACAGGCACTCACTCATACATTTAATAACTTATAGTTCACTTTCCTCATCACCCCAGATTTTTGTAGTTGTTCATCAATCACAATGTAACAAATACATGCCTTATTCTTGTTTGTTCTACTTGGAAGAAAGTTAGATATGCTTATGAGGCAGTGATACATCTATGAGCATTAATAAAAAATAGCACCCTCACTAGACTGCAAAACCAGCTCGGCAGAAGCAGCATTCAGCTCATTATTGCATTATCAATTCCTGCTCAGTGTGTCAGTGTGAAGCAATTTCAGATCATAAGTAAATGACAGTAATTCTATCAGAGGCAGACAGTCAGGCATTCATAGCAAAGAAGAGCCAAGTATGGACACCCACTACCCAGTGCTTCCTTGCGTAGTGCTTCCTTGGAGATATATACATACACACACACACACACACACATATATATATATATATCACAAAATGCCATCTGAAAGATGTATATAACAATATTTACAGAACAATGATTATCGGAGCTTACATTGTAGACAGATTCAGTATCTCCCCCAAACAGAATCAGTATGTTGTGAGTGTTTATACAATGCAATGGAGATAAACAATTAAAGCCTCCACTCTCACACTCTCACCTGGAAAACTCTGACAAACAAAAGAATGGTTGGAAGAAGGTAGATTAAAACAAGTGAACACTTTGAGGGACTATAGTCCATTTGTATCAAGTCCAAGAAAGGACAACATTAATACAGACTCCTAGAAGTCAAGGTCACACTTGCTTACGTTGTGAGAGAAGGCAAGACCCACTCACTGGGAGAGGGTGTCATGAGATGTCTTATTCCCCATCTTGAGAAGTGCTCCCATGAGTTATTGGCCTTGGATTTTTCAGAGATGAACTGATGCTTTGTGCATCTTCAATAAAATTAAATAGAATAGACTCCATCCCTCTGTTGTTTGTCTATTGTTAAATCGGCCACTGAACAGCACCTGATTCACCTCCTTGTCTCCCACTTCACTCCCATCCCATCCTAGTTTCCTTTGTTCATCTCTAGACAGACTCTAGGAAGCATTCCTTGCCAGGACTGACCCAGCATTTTGTGCTACTATTACACCTTGCATATCTTTCAAGCTGTTTGCTGTTGTAGCTCACAGGATTGGTAGCTTGGGGACCACTGATGATTGCTTTTAACCACATTAAATGCCTGTGTGCTGCCATGCCCCTGTATGTTTGGGTTGCTTGTGCTCCACCAATCTGCAAAGTAAAAGATGATAAAACACAGGGGGTTCTTGGAAGGTGTGAGAAGGCTTTTGGGAAAAAAATGGAAAAAATGACCAAGTTTACGTGTCCTGGTCAATATTGAATGAAATTAATTTTAAGATCTTTAACATTCTCAAGAGGTGTCCTCCTTTACGAGCATTCTCTTCAAAGCACTTTTGACCTCTTTGTTCCTCAGACTATAGATCAGAGGGTTGAGCATAGGATTGAAAAGGCTATGGAATAGCAAGAGATATTTCTTCTGCTCATTGGACTTCCCATGTTGAGGCCCAATGTACATGACAATGGCTGTACCATAAAAGAGTCCAACGACACATAGATGAGAGGAGCAAGTGGAGAAGGCTTTCTGACGTCCCTGCTGTGACTTGATCTTCAGGATAGCACATAGAATATGAGCATAAGAGACTACAATGGAAGAAAATGGTCCCACAAGCACAGATACAGCTCCAGCCAAAACCATGACCTCATTGACGCGGGTGTCTGAACAAGCAAGTTTGAGAACAGCTATAATTTCACAGAAAAAGTGATTCACTTTTTGTGAGCCACAGAAGGGTAATGGTAACAGTAATACTAGATGAACCAGGGCCAAGAGTACTCCTAAAATCCAGGAAGTCAGCACCAAGATAACACAAATTCTCCAGCTCATAATGGCAGTGTATCGGAGCGGGTGGCAGATGGCCACATACCGATCATAGGACATTACCACCAGTAGGAGACATTCTGTGTGTGCAAATGTCAAAAAAAGAAAGGTCTGTGTCATGCAGCCAGCAAAAGAGATTGGCTTGGCTGGATTCATAAGGTTTACCAGCATCTGGGGCACTGTGTTGCAGGCATAGGCAATATCAACGATGGCCAGGTGAGATAGAAAGAAGTACATGGAGTGTGGAATCTGGAGTCCAGGCAGATAAGCAGCAGGATGGTCCCATTCCCCAACAGGGTGAAGACATAAAACAGTGTGAAGAGGACAAAGAGGAGCATCTGCATCTTTGGGCTGAGTGGAAATCCCAGGAGAATGAACTGTGTAATCAAAGTCTGGTTTCCCCCCATTTCCCTGTGAAAGAGAGTTTGAACCTGCTATGAGTGTTCAAGGTAGGTATTTGAATCATACATTTGCTTTTAAGAAAACCCTCCATGATAGTCTTGTCTTGTTAGTCACTAAATTAAAAGCTCTTGTGTGTTTCAAATGAATCAGAAGGAAATGTGTATTCTATACGCTAAATGCCAATATCATATTACATTATTCAGCAAATACTGCTTTCATGCCCAAACCAATTTTTATCAAAACATGGTAATAAGTTCCCATTGGTGGTGGCTGTAGAGTTCAGTTGAGGCAGACAGGTATGTACATGTGCCGTGTGCGGTCATTTTCATGTGGAATGAGGGTGGGGACTGTGTCAATGATCCTTCTATCAAAATTTCTTACAAATGAAAAGTATGTTATAATTTTAATATAAATATAAATTTAATACTGTCATGGATTTCAGTACTAATAAAACACAATAAACTTGAATGGCATAGAGAAATTGAAAGTTTGTTCTAACTCTAGCTGGGATTAGGTTAGGGACCACTCTCATTTTTACTTTTGTGTCCACAGATGGTCATAAGGTTAGAATACAGTTATCTTTGTTTCTTTTACACTCTGTGCTTCATTTTATACACATATACTTCCCCGTGGACACTCAGAAAATTCTGTCATGTGCACTACATCCTGCTTAAGAACCTGGTTGGAACATACTCTAAGTGAATACATATAAATGTATATATCCTCTAGAATCCTAATATTGTTCAGTGTATGTGTCATATTCTCTTTTAGTCTGTGCTATTCTTCTCAGTATCATTAGCATTGCCATGTGAATAATTTAATGATATTTTTAAGCTTTTAGTCGAACGTGTTGACTCACTCAAAGATTCAAGCTTAGGCTCTCACTGTAGATTTGTATTTAAATAATCTTCTGCACAGAGTTTAGGGACAATGTAAATTATTTTATTAACCCAGTGATATTTTATTTTGTAATTGTTTAGATGCTTAAATCCTTTTTGACAGAGAGACGGCTTTGAACTGCAACTTTTATACCGCTGCTGCAGCTTTCTTGTTTGACTCTATACTATTCTTTAGTCTAGAATTCATGTGAATTTCACATTTAAAATAAAAATCCCAGAAAAAATATGACTTAATTTCTCTCAACATGTTTCACAGTTTTTGATATATGAATGGTTTTATAAGCAAGAGTGGATAAATTCTTGTTTTCTTTAAGTCAAATACAGGAAATTATTTGCAGACAATATCATCTTAGTCCAAGAAACAGATTTGTGATTACTGGAATTATCTCCCACAAAGGTGATTGTTTTACTAGAATTAAATTTTATTTAAGTTGGTTGATTGCATAAGGGATCAATTGCCAACTTATTCAAGACAGATTCCTGCATGATTGGAGAAGTTGAAGTAAGATGCTAATTCAAGTAAAGGATTCAGCTAATGCGGTGTATGGAACACTGGTCATTTATTCCAATACAGTATTTCTTTACTGTTTGGAATCAATGAAGATAAAATATTACTTTCATGTTCAAATCAATTTTACCCAAAGTTTAAAATATGTTAGTAACCTATTTTCATGGTAAGATATTTCAAAATTTTCTTATGAGGAATACAGAGTCAAAAAGAATAAACAATGAACAGTATTTATGTTGCTCCTATCTCCAGGTGGCCAAAGCACAAATAGGAATCTTGCCAGCACAGATAACCTTCTTGTTGGAAGATACACACACACAATAATTCTACTCCTTTCAAAAAAAGTAATCTTACATTAAAAGATAAAGCCTTTCAAGGTGCTTTTGTTCTGTGTCATTAGCCCATTTCTCAATAATTGCATGAGGTAATGGAAACTTTATTAGCATATCTCTCAAAGAGCTAAACTTTCTAACTGTTTTAATAAAAAAAAAAATGCAACAGCATCAAAGATTATCCACATTAGGTCTATCTAAAGAGTTGATAGCCTTCAGATTGTCTTAGTCACTAAGTTTATAAACACAGGAATTTAGAAAGAATAGACAGCAATAGTGGCATTTTCAGTTGTAATCTTTCTTTTTATCTGAAATTTCATAATAGATACAATTTAGATTATATAAGAAACTTTCCTCAAACTTACAGAAAAGCATGTGAAGACACGTTGGATACAGAGTGAGAGAAGCAAGTAGCTGTTAGTGTGGAAATTCTTCTGAGCAGATACTTAGAGATGGACTGTCTCTCAAGTAAGCTGACTTTATTTTCCTGTTAGTTCAGTCACCTAATATAGTCTGATAACTTGAAAAGGGGAGGAGAACATACTCACCACACACACTGCTCCCTGGCCCTTTCAGAAAAAAAGGGGCTGTCACTGTGCTTAACTCTGGTTTTCCCTGGAGAAAAGCTCCTGACAAGATGTGAAGATACTGATGCTGTACTCAATCACTGTGGTCCATAAGCACAGATCCAAGAATCAGTACAATGATTTCTAGGTCAGAGTGCATTCAGTGCAATGCAATAACTTGACTTATTATAATTTGAAGATCTTTAAAACATCCCTACCTACTAACATCCAAATAGATTAAATAGTATTTAATGGGAAGTTAGACTCATTTCTATACAGACTAACCATTGTTCCTTTAAACAGAGGGATGTGTGTGTGTGTGTGTGTGTGTGTGTGTGTGTGTGTGTGTGTGTGTATCTCAAGGCTCCACAAGGAATATAATTCATAAAATAAGTTCAGATAATAAGATCAACAGCAGCTGTGGGAAGCATGTTTAGGAGTCAAGAAAGTATATAAGATATCCCAAAGGGACTTATTAAATATTATTCTGTAAAATTTGACTGGGCACAAACAGAGAAGTTATATTTTCACCAGGAAACACTTTTTTTTTCTTTTTCAATGTCTAGTGGTTTTGATTTCACAGAGGAAGAAATAACCCTCCAAAGCTACCAATATTACTTTTTTTCTCTTCTTCCCGAACTACAGATGAGCTAACCATGTTTTATATCTTCATGGACTATAATGGAGACAACTAATAATGTCTTCTTTTGTGGTTTAAATACTTCTTTGATTCATTTATCCATTTTTTTCTCATAGTCAAAAAAGAGGAGATGAAACACTTACTTTCCTATATTAGTTATTTTACTATATATGCCAACCCACTAAGGAAGTAATAATCTAATTATATTTAATAGGGAAAAAGTACTCATGGTCACTTTAGAATGCCATCAAAGATTTTCACTAGAAGACTGGCTGGTGACTACAGTCCATGCTATACCCTTGCTTAGGTGGATGTCTCTGGGTGTCTGATATCTGAAAAGGATCCATCAGTCTTACCCACACATTGTTTATTTTCCAATTCACTAACATACAAGCTGATAAATGACAAATGTTCTCCATAATAGTACCAGACTGATTTACTGCACTTATAGCTTTGTGTTTAGGTCCTTTACTGAAATGTGTTTGATCAATTCCTTTTTTTCTATTTTCTTTTTCCATGTTTGTTATCAATGTTCTGCTAGCTTCATACAATGAATTTGGTCATTTTCTTCTTTTCTAGTCTCAAAGCCTGTGGTATAACATAACAATAAGTTGTTACTTGAAGATTGATAAAATGTAGAACTTGGTATTTCTTAGAAAATTCTTGTGATAAAGCTATTTTCCTGAATATTTATTGTTAAATTTTCTATTTTACATAAAGAAGTTAAAGCTATCTTTTTAGAAACACACTTTACCTAAAGAATTCTATTTTTTCTATCTTTATTTTTTATACTCTCCAGATTTTGTCTGCAACCCTTCTCCCCCCACTCCCGCCTTTCCCCAGCCCCCCATCTACCCTCCAGCTGTTCCACATCCCATACCTCCAAACAACCCCCACCTTGTCTCCATGAGATTGTTCCCATCCCCACCCCAACTGGCCTCTAAACTCCCTGGGCCTGCAGTCTCTTGAGGATTAGGTGCATCATCTCTGATTGAATACAGACACGGCAGTCATCTGCTGAATATGTGTTGGGGGCCTCATATCAGTTGGTATATGCTGTCTTTTTGGTGGTCTAGTGTTTGAGAGATCTCGGGGTCCAGATTAATTGAGACTGCTGGTCCTCCTACAGGGTCACCCTCCTCCTCAGCTTCTTTCAGCCTTTCTCTAATTCAACCACAGGGGTCAGCAGCTTCTGTCCATTGGTTGGGTGCAAATATCTGCATCTGACTCTTTCAGCTGCTTGTTGGGTCTTCCGAAGGGCAGTCATGATAGATCCGTTTTTGTGAGCGCTCCATAGCCTCAGTAATAGTGTCAGGCCTTGGGACCTCCCCTTGAGCTGGATCCCACATTGAGCCTGTCACTAGACCTTCTTTTCCTCAGGCTCCTCTTAATTTCCATCCCTGTAGTTCTTTCAGACGGGAACAATTATGGGTCAGAGTTTTGACTATGGGATGGCAACCCCATCCCTCATTTGATGCCCTGTCTTCCTGTTGGAGGTGGGCTGTATAAGTTACCTCTCCCTACTGTCAGACATTTCACCTAAGGTCCGTCCCTTTGAGTCCTGAGAGCCTCTCACATCCTGGGTCTCTGGTGCATTCTGGAGGGTTCCCCCTACCTCCTTCTTTCTGCTGTTTCATTCTTTCTGCTGGCCCTCAGGGCTTCAGTCCCTTTCTATTTTAATAATTTTAAACTTTTAAAATGAAATTTACTCTTATATAAATAATGTTCCATGGTCATTGTAAACTCTGAGTTGACTATTTTAAAGGAGATTCATTCAGTGTAGCTTCTTCAGTGAGAAGAAAAACAAATAGAGAAGTCCTTTCACACCTCAAGTCTATCTTTGAGGTACTTGTATGAAGCTTAGAATTAGAGGGCAAGAGATGTGCTTGTCCTGGACATGGTCTGACACGTTTCTAGAAGTATTAAGGTCACTCAGTAGGAAGAAATTCATATCTGATACTGTACGCTAGTATAGAGATTATAAGCCCTAAAGGAAATCCTACTACTGCTACTTTCCTAAATCAATATAATTTCTGATTGCATTCTAAATACTTATTCTTACACCTACAGGTAAGTATAGTTCTAATCATGAATCATAGAAACTTCTTTTTGTAGCAGACATCATTATAGAAATCCATAAGAGATCAAAATGCAGATAATGTGGTAACCAGACCACATTATCTATCAAATCTGACTGATTCAAATTGGCTTCTCTTGGCTTTTGACTGATTGCTGTGCTTGCAAAAAATGCCTCTGAATTCCATGAACTGAACTGCTACACTGACTGCACAAACAGGACAGAACTGAATGGAACTGTTCAACCGAACTCAACTGCATTCAACTCAACCAAACTCCACCTACCTCTCTCCTGGCACTGCTCCTAAGTAGCCTCTCTTTCCTGTGTGTTCTCTTGAGAGTTGAGCATATACTATCTCTGACTCATTTTGTCAAATCTTTCTCTAGTACATCACTTTGACTGCCCCTCAATTAGATGTCATTGTCTAGGATAAAGGTATGTACTAAGATGTGTCTGTATTCCAGCCAGAGGGATTAAAGATGTGTTATACCAGTCACACAGATCTAGAAGGTCTTTGGATGTGATCCTTTGCCAAAGTAGCCATGTTGCTGAATTAAAATTTCTCTACAGTGAGCTCTAAACACACACACAAACATACAAGGAACACTAAATAGAGCCAGTCGCTCATGTGTGTATGGGTGTATATGTGGAGTGTTAGTGTGCCAATGAACTTGCTCATAGGTAGGCATGAGGAAGCCAGAGATTGTCTTTGGATGTCTTCATTAATTACTTTACCTTATTTTTGAGACTTTAATGGACCTGGATCTTACTGTCTACCAGCCAACTGAGATCCACCTGTCCCCATCATCTCACCATTAGGTTGTTGTAGACTCAAGCCATCATGCCTAAATAATAGTAAGTGTTTTACTAGAAGGCACTCCCTTTGCCAAACAGATGTCAGGAAAAAAATATTCAAAATGATGAGGAAAGGGCTACTCTATAATTTTATACTCTGCTTGATTATCACTCAAGATTGGAAAATTAAGATATTTAGATACAAAATGTAGTAAAATTTGTCTACCTTATGTTTTTGGTGAAAACATTAAGTGCCTATAGCTGGACAAAAAAGACCTACTTTAAAACATTTACATTTCATTAAACTTGATTTCTACATATAGACAACTTTCAAAAATTTAATTACAATGAAGTAAAATATTTTTAAATAGACCATAAGAACCCAGAACTCCAGTGAAAATATATTTTCAAAAAAATAAGAGCCCAAGATGATACAATTCAGAATTCTGGTAATTCTTTTAAGGACAATGCCAGAACTCTTAAATTTTCCATAAAATAAGAAAGAAAGAACTTCCAGATTAATTTGGAAAACCCCAAATATTACCGACACTGAAACAAACAAACAAACAAAAAAATTCACGAAAACGGGAAATTAACACCAATCTCTCCGATGAACATAAAAAACAAAAATTCTCAATAGAATTTGGGAATGAGAACCCAAAATTTAAAAGGCAATTTAAAAAAATTAATCACTATGTAAGTGTTAACATAATTTGAATGTGTATGGGTACATGTATTTAGAGGCGGGAGGTAACAGGTAAATGTGCTTGTCTTTCTCGTTACCCCCATTATAAGTTCAGCAAGGCTCTTGAAGCTAGGGCTTTTTCATTCAATGCTCTAATTAACCAGCTTTTTCCTTGGACCTGTTTCTGCCTTTAAAGCACTATAATTACAACCAAGTACCTATCCCGGCTTTCACATGGGTTCTATGGATGAACCTCCATTATCACTTCAGTGCTAAGAATCTTACCAGCTAAGACCTCTTACAACCCTTTTATTTTTTTTTTTTTTTTTTTTTAAAATCACTTTTTTCCAGTGACAGTCCAGAAATTATCACATTGTGGAACTTTTTCCTAGAGCAAATTAGTTTTTTTTCAGTAACTTTATTTTATTTCTCAAATTGTAATAATCCTTTATATCCCTCTTGGTAATTTCTTACCCATTTAAAATAACAGCTATACATAAAAAAATCTTTTCTGTTTTTCCAAAAAAATAAATTTTGAAGCTATATGAGATAACATTTCCCGATGGACAATGTAATTGCCGTGAGATGGGACTCTGTTTCCAGTTTACATTGGTACTGTATTTCTGGTAATCAGAACGGGTTAAAAGGTATTGTGCAGAACCAGTACCTCTCTGCCATTTCTCCTGGAGATAATTTTGAATTATATCCCTTGAGTGAATTGAGTGCCCAGCTCTGGGCAGCAAACAGGTGCTGCCTACAGTTTTAAAAATCGCCTCTGCCTTGTTATGAACACCTTGGCCTCATGACCCACCTTGTGGTCCTCATAAGGCCTGCGGCAGAAACAAGACTTTATGAGAGACTGTTAAACGGAATCCCCCCTGCTCTTCTCCTCCCAATTTTAAGAAATCCCACTTAGTTTTTTCATTACACAGGAGTAACTTTAAGTCGTTAGTTCTCAAGAACATCAATCTTTCCACTTTAAAGCCAGCTAAAAATCACCCCACGGTGTCTGCACCTCTCACAGGCTTCATGTGTGTTTTTTCTTCAAACCCCACAGAGAGGTTTATGCTTCCTAGAAGCATTGAATGTTTTTAATTTCCTCCTTTTTTGAATATCCATTGCTGCTTTGTGTTGAAAACAAAAATTTTGAGCTGTATCACTGGAGACAGAAAAATATTTTACAATGGAAAACACATGCATTAAAAAATATAGTTGTTGTATGGGAATTAAAGAAATGAACTAGAAAAATGGCATATCAGACAACATTTTTATGCTAATTTTCTTTGATGAGTCTGACAGTCCTCAGAAGAACAAGGCAGGTTTTTAAATATTTCTCAGAGTTACCATTTAGATTTTGGGATCATACAAATTTGTTTCAAACAATTTAAATTTTTCCACATTAAAAATTAAGTGAGAAGTTGTAGATCATAAAATTTCTTAAGATTGGAGAGACTTAGAGAGAATTTTTAAATGGTTTTTCCCCAAAAAAATTCTTCAATTTGCACAACTATTTACAAGAGCTCTTGCTAAAATAAATCATAAGGGCCCAAAAAGCTTTCATATTGATTTTAATTCTGCATCTCAAAAAACCTACCTATTGATCATTTTTCCCTTTGGGAAAGTCATAAAAAAGCTACTTTTACCTCTTATCCAAGTCATTGGATGAAGGGAAATTGTTTTTCTATTTCTTTTTTTTTTTATTAATCCTTGAGAAGTTCATTGCAATGAAATTTTTAAACATATCTAACCCACTCCCAGCGTCTCCCAATTGACCTCTTCTTCCCATCTCCTAAGTTTTTATCGTTTTGGTGGGTTTGGGCAGTGTACTTGTATTAATTCTAATTCTGGTCCCCAAATCTATTACAATCTGGCATGGGCTAGTCCATATTGAAGAAACCCTTATCAGTGTGGTATAAAAATAACCCCCAAATTTTCTTTGATTGGTTAAAAAAGCTGAATACCATGACTAGGCAAGGATAGGAAGGCTGGAATTCCAACCAGCCATGGATATATGAAGAGCCAGGTAAAAGTGAGCATATCTCCACAGGTGTTTTCACAGGCACCATCGAGAACTTTTAGGTGCAGGCAAAAGATGCAATAACAAAACTACACACTACATTTAATTCTCTTTTTTATTCTAATGCTAGTTCAAAAATATTTATGGACTACATGTTTGAAATACTAATGAAATTAAATAACACAATGGTATCATTTCTAAGCCATTAATTTAAAATAATTAATAAGAATAATCTCAGAATTAAAGTATATGAAATATATACTATAGAATTATAGTAGGATTATTCTTATAAATTTATTTTTGACAGGGGCATGAAAATTTTTTTACACCAAACCTGTGGCTATCTTTTGGTAAAGATCTTTCTTTAAATCAAAGAAAAATAAAACCAAATATCACATAAGCTTGAAATAGCTGAAGATTTTGAGATACAGTCATTAAATTTAAAAAAAACCCGTATTAAATTTTTGAGTCATTAAAATAAATTTAGGGTTAAAATTTGCCAACTATGTTAGTTATGAAATTATCAAACACAGTTTCTTACAATGTGATCATCTTTTATTTAAACTTACTTTCCAAAACCAAATTTTTAAAAAACCCGATTGACATGTATAATATCAAATTTTTTATGGGAATAAAAGCATATGAGCTGGAGAGATGCCAATGGTTACAGCAAAGAAAGGGTCTTCCAGAATGTCCTGAGTTCAATTCGCGGCAAACCCCAGGTGGCTCACAACCATCGTAAGGCAAACCGATGCCCTTAACTGGGTGTCGAAGACACTTACATTGTACCAATATACATAAAAGAAATAAACTTAAAAAAACGTAAAACGCAAAAAGCATATAAATAACTAAGAAAACATTATCATCTATACCGACCTGTGATACACCCAAACTTGCAGAAACTAAGCCATTGTTAAAAGCGATGACAAAAGCTGAAGCATAATAAGTGTTTATGTTTTTGGGCTGTTGTTAATTATTGTAAAGCAATTCTGACCCAGAATGCTAATTGCCTAGAGTGAATTCTCACTTTTACTATACTGACCTACCAAAAGGTAGGAAACAAAGAAATTTTCCCTAACAGATAGTTGAGCAAATCTTGTTCTTTAATTTAAATAAGAATTAAAAAAAATGGGAAGCCATTAAGGAAAAATTGAGATAATGGGGGTTTTTAGTTACCTGGTTGGGGGGTTTCAGTAAGGGAGAGGAAAAGGGGAAATGGGGAGAAGAGGGAAACCACCATGAGAGGAGACGGACCATAGGGACATGGCCAGGGGAAACAGTAAGTATTTGGGGAAAGCTGTAAGAGTCTGAAAATCACTGAATGAAACAGCAACTCAGATAGTATGCAAAGACAAAGAGTTTTATTCTGCAGAAACATCCAGCATTGGGGGGGGGTGTTTCAACCCTTCTTCTAAATGGTGGACCCCAGACAAAGGGATCAGGCCCTTTTTATAGGGGAAATGGGAAAACTCTCTAGAAGATTAGGTAATCTAAATTTCATTGGTGGGTGCTGGGAGGTCACAGCTGGGGAGTGGTTTTTCTTTTCCCATGTAATGAACAGTCCCGCCACAGGATAAGATGGACTGCCCGCACATCTGGCCCATCCTGAGATAAGATATTTTCCCTTTTTTCTGGTTATCCCCAGGCTGTTCTTTGGAGGGAGTTTTATGACCTTGCTTTTTGATTTTGTGGTCTGTTCCTGGAGCTGGTATCTTATGGCCTAGTTTCTGGGACTTGTGGTTTGTTCCTGGATTGCCTTTTTTTATTTTTTTATTTTTATTTTTTTCTTCAAAATCAGGACTGGTCTTTAAACGGAGACAAATTGGTTTCATGTTGTCCCTTTCAATACCACTGGGGAAGTAGCCAGGCCAGTGGTTAGCAAAGTAGAGAGCAAGCTATTCTCAGAGTCTGTGATACTGGTCTTCTTCCTTGTTTTCTTTTCCTTTACAAAGACTGCTTTCCCAGAAGCTTCCCTCCGTTTGGTACTTGGGCAGAGCTCTCTGGCCAGCGCTCTGGGTTCAGTGCACTAAGAAAGAGTAAGAATCTGATACAGGGTAGGCTTAGATGCTTGCTCTGTTGTACTTGAACTAATTTAATCTTACCCTGTCTAGCTTACTAGTGAATGAGACACAAACTATGGTTATTTTAATATGTTTTGACAATTACTGGGGTAACTCCTAATCTACTGAACTTAGACTGGCTAAAGGATGCACTGTTTCCAGTATTAATGCTTTGGCCACAATAATGTGAATTTTACATACTCTATTCTATCCCAGGCTGTTGAGCCTAACACATGTGGAAAGATATTCTGTGCTGTTTGGTGAAGAGAGTTATGGAAAACAGTTCAGTTAGCAAAAGTCACAGTCCAGGCATAACTCTCAATTCTGTGCATTACTGGCTGTGCAACATAGGACAGGTTACTAAATCATTTTTAAGTGATGTCTTATCTGTTAAGCTGAGGAAAACTACCTTTTTTTTTTTTCATATGCCATTGCAGAAAACAGGGTGGTATTTGGGAAGCACTGGGGAGAATTTTAAGTGTAAATTCATGTATCTTTCCTTGACTTTCTCTCAGTCCTTTGAAAGCTGTGACAAATGTAGAAATTTGTAGAAGAGAAAGTGGAAGGAAAAATTGCCCTCTGCTTCTTTATTTCATCAGAAAACAATAATAAGGGTCAAGCACAATGAAAAGAATTAGGGTATGGTGAATAGAATGATCTGTGGATAACAGATAAATGTAGAATCAAAGAGTTATACTTGATTGTCACCAATGCTAGAAGGATAGAGGAGGAACACTCATAGAAACCGACTGTGTTAAAGAAATCACTTTATCACACTGTGCTGGTTGCTTAGTTCCTAATCTTCTCTTAAAATAAACCCAAAGGCTCTTTCATATTCTGACTACATAGGCCCAGAAAAGCATGCTTCCATCATCTGGGGTACATGTACATGGAACTTCAGTGAGATTCCTAAAAGACCTGTTGTCATACTTACTGTATCTTTGACCTAGTGATCTACAGTGATGCTTTTTTCCTTGATGCTTTTTCACCCTTATACAGTTTTTATGCATTGAAATAGTGGTGAACTCCACCCTTATCACTTTGTAATGGAAATTTCTTAAAAGCCTTTCATGTTTAAGTACAACTTCTCTGTAAACCTGTTTCGGTTAATGGTATAGAATAAGAGGAAATTAAACAAGCCCCTTGACTGTTCTTTGCCTTTCATTTAAAGGAAAAATAAAGCCCATTCAATTAAACTTTTTCCGTGGGATTAAATTTATCTGCTCATTTGGGTGATTTTCACAGTAAAGTCATGGACCAGGTACTCCCTCCAGTTCTAGCCCTTGCTACATTCTCAGTAGGGGTTGTTTAATCAAGAAGAGTTTCTATGCTGCATTGTTAGGGATATACACTGGAGTAGCATATGTATAGGCTCCTTAGCATACATTTATGTCAATAAGGAAGATAGAAACGACTTTAAAAGGAAGCCACAGAGAACTATACCTTAAATAATGAGTAATCAAATCTTACGATGGTTCTGGACGAGACAGGAGGAAATTCCTGGCTCCTGTGCTTTGCTGCCTCCTGATTCTTTGTGACCTGAACATCTGTGCCTTTCTGGCTGTGCCTTGGAATTTGGTTAGTTGGTACTTAGGGGAAAATCTCTAATCAATATATATTCATGACCTCTGGAACCTATGTGACTATAAAGCATTTTTATTTCTATTCCCACAATCTCATAGAAAATATACTATATATCTCCACAGTCTCTCTTGGGTCTTCATCTTGATCTCTGTTTCCACAACACTCTCTTCACAGCACCCTTGACCTCAGCGTTCCTCAGGCTGTAGATCAGGGGATTCAACATAGGTTGAAAAGGCTGTAAAACAGGGAAAGGATCTTCTGCTGTGTTTCAGGGTGCTGGGACTTGGGGCCATGTACATGACTATGGCGCTGCCAAAGAAGAGTCCGACCACACAGAGGTGGGAGGAACAAGTGGAGAAGGCCTTTCTGCGCCCTCCCCTGACTGGATCTTCAGGATGGCGATCAGGATACATGTGTAGGAGACCAGCACAAAGCACAGTGGTCCCACTAATATGAACACAGAAGCTGCAAAGATGACAATTTGGTTGAGCGTTGTGTCAGCGCAGACCAACTTGAGGACAGACATATTTCACAGAAGAAGTGGTTGATTTCATGGCGTCCACAAAACGGCAGCCTCAAGATAAGAACAACGTGGATCAGGGCTAGGAGGGAGCCACATGCCCAAGAAGCAACAGCCATAGTTGTGCACACTTTCCAGCCCATGATGATCAGAGTATTGTAAGGGTTGGCAGATGGCCACATACCGATCATAGGACATCATCACCAGAATGAGACACTCAGTGTGAGCAAAAGCCATGTATAAAAATGTCTGCATTATACATGGGGCAAAAGAAATAGATTTCTCTTAGCAAGAAGGTTCGCCAACATCTTGGGGACGTTGTTGGTAGCGTATGAAATATCGACGATGGCCAGGTGGGAGAGAAGGAAGTACATGGGGGTGTGGAGTCTGCAGTCAAGCCAGATGAGTCCCAAAATGACTCCGTTTCCCAATAGAGTGAATGTATAGAGCAGAGAGAAGAGGACACAGAGGAGCATCTCCATCCGCGGGCTGAGTAGGAATCCCTGCAGGATGAATTCTGGGACCCATGTCTGGTTCTCTGTCATACCCTCGTGACAGGGCCTGTGGAGGTCACTGCTGTGAACAATGAAATGTGTGCTAAGGAGCAAAGACAAATATGGGTTAGTTTGCTTCAGAAATAGAGGGTTGGTTCCTTATGCACACTGTGTGCCTTCCAGTTAGCAATCACTTTCAGAATCATTATGTCAAATCATTTAATACATTGTAACAAAAAATGAAAATCCATTACAGGTAACATAGATATTATCACAAGCTGTTATGTGATATTCCCATTTCTACATTTATTTTCAAACACAAGAGCATGGTGACAGCCAGAGATTTTATTTTTCAGAATATCTAGCTATTTCAATTCTGGGAAGAGATTGCTGCCATATGTCCCTGTTTTGCTTTCTATTCAGTTTTCACATATTGTTTCTTCATTTCTCAACCAAGTCTTTCCCGTTTTATGAGTTATACAGAGTATATTGCACATGGCAGGAACTCAACCAATAACTAAATAATTAGAGTTAGTATGCTAGTGAATTAAGTAAGAAGTGATTACAAATGCAACTTCAAGGGGAGTCTGTTTTAATCTGTGTTTACTAGTCTTAATGTTTCAGCAAATAAAACTTATATAATGTTTTTGGTTATTGATGTTACCCACATAACTCTAGCTCTTCACTTTGAAGGCATAAGGAAAGAATGACATCGTTAACATGGTCAGAGGTAATAGAAGCAGTTCTTGAGATACTGCCAAGGTAAAAGGTTGTTTAACCAAAGATTAAACACCAAATCTTCTTACTACTATATCATCCCTTTTCAAGGTTGCTTTTTCTGGATGCTGGTCCCAGAATCATTGCCCACACAACTCAGTGTATAGAGATGAATGTATGGACAGATAACATGAATGTAATTTATACTGCATTGAGAATAAAATTGTACAGCCTCAATATAAAGACTTTGACTTGTCTTTTTGTAGCTTGTTTTGTCCTGTTTGGCTGATGTCTCTTGAAGGCCTGCTCTTTTCTGAAGAGGAAATGGAGGTGTAGACCCAGAGGAGAGGGAGGTGGAGGGAAACCTGGAAGAAGTAGAGGGAGGGAAAACTGTGGCCTGGACGTATTGTATGTGAAGAGAAGGTATTTTCAGTAATAATTAAAAAATCAAAAGGATAAAATGAAAAGGATATACTGCATATTAATCAGGGTTTTCAATCTTTTTTTCTCTCTGGTTCCATCCTACCACAAATATGGTTATAGGAGCTACAGGAATGGAAAGATCAAAAGTTCCATACAAACATAGAAATACCAAATTATCAAGGGGTCACTCCTAATGTGAAGCTTATGACTCAGTGTCTGAAAATGCCAGCTCCATCTCAAGCACAGAACACTCATTGCTCAGAGTTGACCCCTGTTTCCCACTCAGTGTCATGATTTCTACAGCCTTTCTTCCCTTCAGACCCAGTTTCCCTAAGTGGCTACACTTTGCAAAAGATCCTTTACTCACTGTGGTACAAGAGCTGTCCTTGCTTCAGAAAGGTGATCACATTTAGAAGAAACTGCACTGAGTGGCTTGGTTTTCATGTGAGTCCCAAACACCTGGAGTGGGGGCTATGCCAAAAACTGTTGCCTGTATGTGGGATATGTTCTTCTAGCTGGGCTGCCTTGTCTGGCCTTAGTGGGAGAGGAAGTGCCTAGCCTCACAGAGACTTGATGTGCCAGGGTTGGGAGATATCTAGGGGTGTCCCCACTTGCTCAGAGGAGAAGGAGGGATGGGGAAAACACTGTGGGAGTGGGTTAATCAGGAGTGGTGCAGTGAGCAGATGTAAAGTATAAAAAATGAGTAAAAAGTAAATTAAAAAAAAGAAGAGAAGGAGAGGAGGAGGAAGAGGAGGAGGAGGAGGGGATGGGGAAGGGGAAGGAGAAGGAGAAAGAGGATTAGAAGAAGAAGAAGAAGAAGAAGAAGAAGAAGAAGAAGAAGAAGAAGAAGAAGAAGAAGAAGAAGAAGAAGAGAAGAAGAAGAAGAAGAAGAAGCAGAAGCTGCACTGAGATCAGAGGAGCTTTTGAAGGTTAGACCTGAAAGTCTTACTTTTTCTAGTGGCTTTGCAGAAAGACTACACATATACGAATTCTCACTATTCTCTTGATGAGGACTAATGCAGGGTCTGGGGCCTGCATGGTGGTGGGAACATCGGCAGGATAGGTTTTATGATGAGCTTATCTTCCTCAAGCTCTCCCTATTATCTCCACAGGTCCCTGAGGGGACAATGATACACAAAGCTCATATTTAATGTCTGCCAGGAGAACACAGTGCTGTTTATCATTCTGTCTCCACTTCTATGGGCTTTGGGGATGATGTTTAGAGAAAAGAGCTGGCAGGTGATGATGTAATGCCCAGCTGTATCAGTACACAGTAACTGCTTCCAGTAAGAAGAACATACATGCTATTGGGACCATGATACAGATTACACTCCCAAAGTTTCTGTATGTCAATGGGTTCATGAATCCTCATCTTGCCTTATAATGGATCAATAGAGCTTTCAAAAGGCAGAATATGCATCATCCTTATGCTTACTCCTGAGATAATGCCTCTATGGATTTTTGTAATAAGGAAAAAAATGTATACTGACCTACTCACACAGTGAAATATATATCCTCAGGCCATTCAATATAGTACTTGAATAGGGTACAAGATGTAGTAAAAAAAGGAAAGACAGAAGCTGAAGTTAAGCTGCCTTTGAGATACTATGGCTTAATCCCCTGACATTCAGAGGAAGGAACGTATTTTATCCTTCAGCGTTCTGTTAAAGACCATGATGTACAAATGAAATTGGTAAGCAATAAGACTCAGATTACAAGGGGTCTTGCATTCAATTCATGCAAGGCCCTGAGGGGACAATGATGCACAAAGCTCATATTTAATGTCTTGCCAGGAGAACACAGTGCATGTTTATCATTCTGTCTACCACTTCTATGGGCAAAGAAGTATAAATGGAGGAGTTCTTTAATGTTGTTCTGATTCTCTTTTTATGTGTACATGGAAAAGAGTGAATGAAGATAGAGATAGGAAGTATAGAGAGAGAGGTTTAGATAAAGTCTTGTAAGAAAAAACTGAAACCAACTAATCAGAATATAGTTCATTCATTTAATAGAAGAGATTCATGGTGCTAATCTGTGAGCCACGTGTTCTGTTAACAACAAAGAAGGAGAAACTAATTTCTTACATACATTTTTGCATTTCATCAGGAAAGACATATCTAAAGGCCAGGCTTTAAGAAGAGTATGCATTTAAGCATGATGGATGTCATGTGCTTGATGTATATAAACAGGTTTTGAACAAGAACCAGCTGTACAATTTATAAAGTTCATTAAAGATACCAGGGTAAGGATAGTGTGTTTCAGATATGCATGTGGAAAACCTTGGTAACAAAAAATATAAATTAAGATGTCACATTTGTGAAGTGACCAGATGTGAAGAAACTGAAGATCATATCATATTGTATGATAGGCCATATCATATCAGATGACTAGTGGTCAAGAGACATGAAATAAAATGTTCATTTCAGTCATGAGCACTTTTGGCTGCCTTCCCAGAAATGAAATTTTTCATGTACAAAAGTAGGTTATAGTTAATTGTTATTTTAATTGCAAAAACATATAAAAACCTACAACTAAAGATATTAAACATTGGAAATAACCAGACCCAAAATCTGTACAGTTCAATAAACTTTTATATAGTTAGAATAACCATTTAAGGCTGTGTGGCTTCACATTGGATTTTACACTTTCACTATTGAGTTTATTTTTATATACAATCTAAATAAATATAAATAATAAAATATTATAATAAGTGTAAAATAAATCTGGAGTTGCTTGAAATCATTCCTGTGTTCAGGAAATAAATAGCATATTTTAGCATCACTTTTATTGACCCACACAAAGTGATTTTTTAGTAATAAGTATTCTTGATTTCCAGAGTCTGCCATAAGGTGATCAATCAACATTTCAATACAAATTTGCAACAAATACCATAAAAACTAAAAGTGTTAACAGATAAGTAAAATAAGAATTAATGACAGAATATGCTGCTAAGAAGTGGGTAATCAAAGATTGCAGAAGTAAGATAGCTGATAGTTTTCTTTGGCAGAAATCAAGTGTGTTAAAATAGAATTTCTAGCACTACCCCAGCACCAAAACTTGAACTCTACAATTCAAACACTCTAAATTCCTCAACACATTCAGAATGGGCTGGAGATAGGAATTCATGGGATTTTACACTTCATGTCTCCAATAATTATGGGACCAACGTTCCTTCAATATCTTATATGTCCCAGGATCATAGTAGACTCAAAGAGAAAGAAAAGGAATGGTGACATCCTCAAACACAGAAAAATGAGTGTTATATATGCAAAGAATTAATGGGTACTAATAAATTGCACATTTGCCAAGGACAAGCCTTGGCTTGGAGAGGGTTTCCTGAGGAAGAGGTGTTTGGGAGTGGCAAAAGAATGACATAAAGTCAATCGTGGAAACAACAAACAGCTCTGTGTTCTGTTCAAGCTGGCTCTTCAGACAGCTGCCTATATAGCTCAGCTCTTGCAGACCAAAGCCCAATCTTTTATTTAACTATCAGTCATTAGCCCAGGTTCCATTTTGATTATCCCATGAATCAGCATTTTATGACTTTAGCCCCTTGATTCTTAGAAAAAGAGAGCAAGTAGTTGGTTTTTTTTTGTTTGTTTGTTTGTTTGTTTGGTTTTTTTAAACATACAAATGAACTCAGAGAGCTTCCTGCCTTTGTAAGCACAAACAATAAGTTTATCTGGGTGGGATCCCATTCTGAAATTACTATTCTCACCACACCTGGACCTAAATTTGCTCTGTCCCAAAATGACCTCAAACTCAAAAATCTGCCTGCCTTTGGAAGCACAGACAATAAGCTAGCTGAGATCTGACTCCGAGACCACCATTTTCACATCTCCTGGACCTAAATTCATTCCCTCTGACCTAGACTAACCTTGAACTCCAAAATCTGCCTGCCTTTTTATCTTTCTGATAAGCTAGATCATTAACGCAACTGCCTTTGTTCTTTAGGTCCACAAAATCCCTCATACAATTCATATTTCATCCTTATATTTTGCATAGTTGAGAAATTATAATCCTTGAACTCATGTTTTCAGAGGTCTTTCTGATAGCCTTAAAAGATGTCCTGAAGGTCACAGCATTTACATATTGCTGAGGGACACATTCTTTCCTCCCAATCTTGTGCTGTTTTTAATAATCATGGAGTCATTGACCTTAAAAGGGAGAGCATTCCCTGAAGGAGGAAAATGAAAATAGGTACCTTATTATATAAACAACTCTATGCTTAGCAACCACCACCACTTATCAATGCCCATGCCCTGCTGGCTTTGTTCCAGGGGCAGGGAACCATGTCACCCCATCCCTTCCACAGCCATGCAGGATTCAGCACATGTCTGTGAGTTTCCTGTTTTGTTTTGTTTGTTTGTTTATTTGTTTTTTGCTTTTTTTGAAAACCATTAAATTACATTCTTCCATCATGCACACTTCTATCACTTTCCATTGCTAATCATTGGTAGAATTTATATATAATATATGAGTGTTTCTCAAAGTATCATCCAAAGACAGTGCTTTATTTTTGAGTCAGTCAAAAACACTTTGTAAAACTTAAAGTTTACTAAAAGTATATAGTTAAATTTTTAAAAAGTTTCATACATAAGAAGAACCATAGAGACCATTTAATCCAAGCCTGTCATATTTACTGCATGTATTATAGAGCTAGATAAGGTATAAATTCTTCAAGACCAAGAACAAATTTAAGATAACTCAGGTATCTCAAACTTGCTGTAGTTAACATACAATACTTACTTTTCTTCCAGATTTTTCCTGTTATTTTAATTTTATTTCCTCTAATATACTCTTTTTTTGGAGACAATTCTTACCCTATAGCCCACGCTGCCCCAGAATCATGGCAGTTTTTCTCCCTTAGCTTCTAAATGCTGAGATTACACATGTGAACTACCATACTCATAAAAATCACAATTTTAAAAAAGTATACATTTCACAGAATTATAAAAAGTTACACAGGAAAATCAGAAGCAATAAAAATGACCTGGGATTTTATTTTGTGACATATGCTGGTTTGCTAGATAAGGATAGTGACATTGTTGACAAAAATATAACAGAACACCAAACCTTACACACTCCTGGCAAGAAAATGCTAGAGGCTAAAAAATGTTTAGCACTATATAGCAAATCGTTTGGGCCCATTGTGGTTTTGTCACACAGACCAGAGAGGAAAATAACTAAGGATGTAGTTCAAGAAGCAGTTGGGTAAGAAAACTTTGTGACTTTAAATATTTTCAAAAGAAATTGGAGTTTATGTTGCTTAAAATTGGGCACCAAAGGTTTCAGGAGATGTAAAATATGTTTTGAATTGCTTGTGAAAAAATTTTTTGAATGCTTCTCATTTTTAAATTTGTGTGTGAGTGTGAGTGCACGTATGTGTGTATATGCGTGCCATGCACTCAATAACCCAAAGGGTAGAATAGTGGTACAATAACCAAGAACTCTCTAATTGGACTTACAATCTACTAAACAGAAGGAGATCAATGCAGTACTCTAAACCTAGAGAGCTATCCTGGACTTGGGAAATCATAGGTCTTGGAGGAGAATCCTACAATTACCACTCTACTAAAATAGCATAATCTCTAACTAAACTCTAAATATTTGTCTTTACACCCAAAGATAAGTATAATTCAAAGCCCTAATCAAGGAAACTTTTTTTTTTTCAACAAATGAAAACCATTATAGAAAACCAGACAATCAAAATGAGTTTTGGAGCTCAGTACCAACTGATACATCTACAGCACAACTCCCACACCTAAGGCTGAGGGATCATTGAAGAAGAGGGAACAGAAAGTTTGTAAGATTGAGAGATGAGGGTGTTCATGGTGAGATTATGTCTCCCAGAAATGTCAGAAACTACGACATTAAATCTTACAAACATGGTTGCCTAAACAGGATATGAACAAGGAGGAAATCAATAAATACTCTAATGTGAAAGGGGAGGAAGCTCAGGAAATCCCAACCTAAGAAAAAGAACTACAGGCAACTAAGGAATACTGAGAGAAGGAGAAATAGTCATATCTGATGAAGAATACACCAATTGGTTATCCAATACCAAGTGGTCACCCCTAAAACCATAGTTATGTAAGTGACACTATACAGACTGAGTGGGTTTTATTTATAAATTTAAGTATATATAAAGATGTGTGTATACAATATAGAAATGTATAAATAGGAATATATTCCTATACATAATATAGAAACATATAAAATAATAGTATTATACATACACATACATAACAAAGAAAATGAGGTGATGAATTTAAAAGTAAGTAAGGGTTTTTGTACATGGAAGAGTTTGAGGAGTAAAGGGATGGGGTAAATGATGTAATTATGTTATAATCTCATAAAAACAAATTTTAAAAAGTATTTGCCTGTATAGCAGACTTTTTATCTTTGCTCTCATAGCTGATGTCATTAAACATCAGACATGTGAGGCTCTCAAATATTGAGATTCCTTGGCTTAAGTCCCATCTTTCTTCTTTTTTTAACTCCTAACATTCTTATTCTCTCCTGTATCTGCCATGTTTGAGAACTGCAGGTTGAATCTGGGGCCTCTTGCTTGCTGGTCCAGCATGCCAGTTATAAGCTGTTTCCTCAATGCCTCTCAATTCTCCATTTCTCTGTTTCCCTCTCATCTTCTTTGTCTTTTATCTTATCTTATCTGTTCCCTTCTAATCTTCCTTTTACTGTCTCTTTGCTTCTATGCTCTCTCTTCCTTTTTCCCTTTACAGGGGATCTTCTCTCATAAAACTATAAATTGTGTCCAGGCATTGCTTGATCATAAATTAATGAAGAATGTCTAACAAAAGAATTTTGATAACAAGGTTAAAAATTGAAAAGACAGATGAAACAAAAACAAGACAAATGAATAAAACAGAACTAGAAAATTTCAAAAACCTACTGTTTTGAATCTCCAGTCAGTGTTAGTCTATTCATAGTGCTCTCTTGATTCCCTGCCTTCCTCATCCTGGAGAAGTGAAAAGCATTCCGTGGCTAAATCAGAGTCTAGTGATACAGCTTTTCATCTTCATTCAAAAAGCTTCATTTCAAGAAAACGTAGTATTAATTAAAATTCATTCTTTCCCCCTTCTTGACAAATAGTTATTAGGCTGATCTTTAGTAATTAAAGAGTTGCTTTGTTATAAAAGTCTAACAGTGAATTCCTTGCAAGTGGTCAACAGTTATCACTGTATCCTGGGCAAAATCTAACATTATGGCTATTAGTTTCAAGGAGAGCAGGAGACTTTTCCCCTCCTTCCTCTCCTCCTCTCCTCTCCTCTCCTCTCCTCTCTCCTCTCCTCTCCTCCTCTCCTCTCCTTCTTCTTTTCTTTTTTCTTCTCATTAACAACTTGCATTGTTCTGTAAAACACTTGAGATATCTGCACATTCATCAGAGAGTTGCTTTATCATTCATTAAACAAGTCAAAAAGGTTTCATCTTTTAATAACTAGAATAAGAATAAGTGAAAAAAAATCCAGGAGGATGGGAAGCTCATGTCGAGGGTGAGTTATTTTCTTCAGCTGCCCATATTGAGGTCTAGGTGAGATCCACATTATTTAATGATGTCTGGTATGGAAATATCCTCTCATGGAATCTCAAATATCCTCAAAGCTCTCAGATACCATGATACACCTTGGCTGTATAGAGAAAGTCAAATATTCCAGTAGTGCTTGACTGCTCACGAATAGAACTAATGCAGACAAGATGCATTCATTATTCAGTATGGTACAATACTGAATTGTCAGTGATGGATACATTCTTTTGGAACACACTAGGAAGTTCTGATTTAAACTTGCATATTTTCCTCAGTATATTCTCTATGCAGATGCATGTTTGTCTCATTTCTCTATATAAAAACCTTGAACTGAGTTCATGTTAGTTCTGGAACGAGAATCCATACTTTAAGAGCTTAATAAGTAATAGTAACAGAAACAGGTTCAGTACCTAGAGTCTGTCAGGAACTGGTCTGAGACAATTTCACGAGTTCTGTGCAACAATTGTAAACTATATACTCAAAAATGGAATCATTGAATATGAATGAGAAAGTTAGGAATCTAAGAGATTAAAGGAATCTTGAACCTTAAATTTGGGTATGAGTAACTGTAAAATACCACACCTTTAAATCTTGCCTTTTTCTTTGCATGGCATGCGCACATGACAGCCTTAGAGATGTGTCAATGTGCAAGCCATATGGCCAGACACTCTGCTGCCTGCTAAGCTTTAATAACCTTTATGTTTATTACACAGAACTTCTTGTAAAGTGCGTCAGCATACATCCTCATGGTGAAGAAAAGGTCAATCATCACTCAGAGCTAAATTTGTTAATTTTACATATTTTAATATAATAGCATTCATACTGTGTGTAACATTTCTTGTGACGTTTATCACTTACCATAATGTCTAAGTAATCCACCAATGCATAATCATAATATCCCACTGTGGGAACAAAACATAATTAATTGAATTATTAATTAGATAGTTAAATTTTTTCCATGTAATAAACAATAGTGTTTTTGTAAATGAAGACTATTTTTGTACCTTGGCTTAACTTTTAAATTTTCAGATTGGTACTTAGTGAGTCAAATTAGAAACTATAGTGAGATTTTTCTTGGACCTGACAGTGGAATAAATAAGATATGGGGGCTTTCAATATAGTTTAAAGCTTAGGTCTTTTGCATGAGCAGTCTCCTAGTAGTTTATTTAACTTAACTAGATTATTTAGGCTATGACTTGTCACACGACTAGGCCTAAACCTGTCTAATCCACTGCAGTTGATGTCTATTCCTCTGTGTCCACTCAGATTCTCCCAATCTGCTTTCTTCTCCTTGGTCACTCCTTTACTGGGAAGTTCCACCCACCACTTGGTTCCCAAATACTGGTCGCCAGCTTTTTATTATAACCAATCAGTAGAGAGGCAACCTCCAGTACATTTCTAGATTGCCTTTGGGCAGGTGAGGAAGGATGAATATTTACAAAATAGAAAATCAGGTGATGGGACATAGAAATGATAATAGCAGCATCCTGCTAGTACTCAGATCTCTGTTGTACAGAATTAACAATTGAAGATACAGGACACTGCTTCACACAACGTGAAGAAAGTTTACACCAACAAGAAACACAATTTTTTTCATGACTTCAGTAGATAATACATTTCTTTTCATGACTTGAGTAGGTAGGGGTAGGTGATCATGAGTTTTATTCTGCTGTTTATTACTTATATGGGTTTGAGTAAATGTTAATGTGTCTGAGTTATTTCTTCATCTATATACTCAGTACATTACCAGCCAATATTGGGAGTCCTAATGGGAGCTCTCTGGAAAGATAAATAGACAATTATTACCACAAATTATAAAATTATACTTTCAAAAGATATGTAGTTTGCTTTTCAATTTTTAAAATAATTTTTATTTATGTTTATTTTATGCATTTGAGTATATATGTATATGCACGTGAATTATATGTATGTACCCTGTGCACCCTTGGTGCTTGTGGAGGTCAGAAGAAGGCATCAGATCTCTTGGAACTAGAGTCACAGGTGGTGATGAATCACCAAGAGAATGCTGGGAACTGAACTCAGGTCATCTGAAAGAGCAGCTCAACTGTTGTTGCTCTGACCTCTCCTTTTTAACTTTAAGGACTTCCTTAGCATCTCTTTGCTTCACAGTTCTGTGTGCATATAAATAATTCCTATATTTTTTCTAGCAATTTTAGAATTTAAAATATATTCGTATGTATCTAATCCTAGCAGACCTGAATATAGTTTTGTGTTATTATTGGTCACTGGATTTTCATCTTTCTTGAGTCACTTGTCTACATCCCTTCCTCATTTAACTCATCTGTCTGCCTATGATGTATATCCTGGGCCATAGCTGATAGGAAGTGCTACATGCTTGCTGAATGAGTGATGGAAGGGACTAAGAGTAGGAAGTTAGGGAAGGAAGGAACAAGAGAATGAAGGAAGGGAGAAGAAAAGCTGGTCAAGAACTATGTATTCATTATTAATTTACTTTTATTGTTATTATTTAAAATTTAATAATATTCACTTATTATTATTATTAGTGTGTGTGAGTGTGTGTGTGTATGTTTCGCCTGTTTGTATATCTGTGTATCACATGGATGCCTAGTGCCTAGTGTGTCTGTGGAGGTCAGAAAAGGGCATCCAACCCCCATGAACTGGAGTTACAAATGCATGTGAGCTGCCAGGTGGATGCTGAGAACTGGATCTGAGTCCGCTGGAGGAACAATGTGTTCTTGATAGCTTTCTCTAGTCACAGTAAAAATAACTCATGTTATTTTTATTAAGGTTATAGACTTCAGGCATTCACTTACTATAACTAAATTTTCCATTTAGTATTTGAGGTTTCTGATAGGGTTTCGTGGCTGAAGTATAGTCAGTGTTACCTAGTGGACGCTGTCAGTTCTCTCTGCACTCCCACTCCTGAAGGATCCACACAATGCTTTCTAAACTAGCAAGTCTGTAGACTGTTGCTGCTCTGCATTGAGGAGTCCACGCCTCAGTTGCCTCTGCCATGTTCTTTGCAACTAAGAAGACAGTGCAAGGCCCACCATCCTCTAAGTGCATTTTTGAATGGAAATCTAAATATGGTGCACACAATTACTTGTAGTCCTGGAGAGAGGAAAAGGCATTTATATGTGGGATGTGGAAGGGCAGGCAGTACTTAGACTTGTGAGTTCTTATGGTGCTGTCAGCCAAGGACAATGTCACCCAAAGATCATAGATGCCATGAAGAGTCAGGTGGACAAGTTGGCATTAACATTTCGGGCTTTCTATAACAATGTCCTTTGTGGGGCTGGAAAGATGGCTCAGCGGTTAAGAGCACTGACTGTTCTTCCAGAGGTCTTGAGTTCAATTCCCAGCAACCACATGGTGGCTCACAACCATCTGTAATGGGATTCAATGGCCTTTTCTGGTGTGTCTGAAGATAGTGATGGTGTAATTACATAAAACAAATAAATCTTAAAAAAAAAAAAAAAACAACAATGTCCTTTGTGAATATGAGGAGTACATTACCAAGGTTTTCAACTACAACAAAATTCTTTCTATGAATATAGGAGTGGAGGCTGGAGAGACTGCATGTAAGCGTGCTCGTGGCTGGGGCTACACTGTGAAAAGCACCCAGAAGTACAAATCAAAGATTGTTTTTACTGTTGGAAACTTTTGGGATTGAATATTTTCTGCAATCTCCAGTTCCACAGATCCGACCAGTTATGATGGCTTTGGACCCTTAATGCCAGGTTGAAACCATCCCATATAATGATCTGCCTGAACTGGAGCGTGCCCTTCAGGATCCAGAAGTTGCTACTTTCATGGTGGAGCCCATCCAGGGTGAAGCCGGTGTTATTGATCCGGATCCAGGATACCTGATGGGAGTTCGGGAGCTCTGCACCAGGCACCAGGTCCTGTTTATTGCTGATGAAATACAGACAGAATTGGCTAGAACTGGTAGATGACTAGCTGTGGATCATGAGAATGTCAGACCTGACAGAGTTCTTCTTGGGAAGGCCCTTTCTGGCGGCTTGGCTTATATCCCGAGTCTGCAGTGCTGTATGATAATGAGATAATGCTGACCATTAAACCAGGCGAGCATGGCTCCACTTACGGTGGCAACCCACTAGTCGGTCAAATTGCAGTTGCGGCTCCTGAGGTTTTAGAAGAAGAGGATCTTGGCGGAAAATGCAGACAAGATGGGCGCTATCTTGAGAAAGGAGCTCATTAAGCTGCCCTCTGACATTGTGACTGCAGTGAGAGGGAAAGAGTTGCTAAATGCCAGCGTCATCAGAGAAACCATGTGATGCTTGAAATGTGTGCCTGCGACTTCGAGATAACAGGCTTCTGGCCAAGGCAACCGATGGCGATATCATCAGGCTTGGCCCTCCACTTGTGATCAAGGAGGATGAGATCCGGGACTCAGTGGAGATCACCAATAAGACCATCTTGTCCTTCTGAGAATGGGAACTCCGGGGAGCCATCTTCAGACAGCGACAGCGCTCTTGTGAAACTCTGCTTGCAATGGGCAGATTCGGCCTGTCAGTCCCCTAAAAGACATTTTTTGAATATACATTATATATTTCAGTTGATGCATAGCAGAATGGCACCTAGGAACCTGCATGTGTGACAAAAGAGCTAGAGAGAAAGGCATTTCTTTCTTGAGGTTTGACTGTGTGGGAACTCTCTAAGGAGAAACAGATCCATCTGTACACAGTCTGCAAATGGAGTCCTGCAGTAATTTACTTGCGTTTTTTTTACAATTTCCTTGCTGGTGTGAATGTTTTGTATTTGGAAGTTATTTCTGCGATACTATATAAGAAACTAGCTTAACCTTGTACAGTTGAATCATTGTAATCAATGAATGTTAAGATGATTGAAGGTTAAGCATATGTAAAATACTAGTTTAAAGTAAACTTTGCATTGGCCAACACCAGAATGTATTATATAGATTCTGAGAATTCATTACTAAATTATGCTTTAAGTGCCTGATTGCAATTTGTAAAACATTTATTTTCAGGATTTCTTTGAATAAAGCTTAATTTTTCTTTAAAAAATATATTTGAGGTTTTCTGTTGGAAGCTTTGTAACTTAGCCTTTTCAATACTTTTACACTTTATAAACTCATCCAGCCATAATACATGTTCAATATTTCTTTTGTTTTCAACTGAAAATAAATTAATCCAACCTAATTAATATTATAATTAAAACTTAGTTCATCTGAAAGACTCAGATAAGTAGTTCATCTTGAGATAATTCTCATCTTGAGAATTCCAGCATTATTAAGCCAATGGCATCCAAGCATTTGCTTATGGCCAAAAACAATTTCAAAAAGTTTAAACAGCCAGCACATAATTTTAAGGTGAGATTCAAATTTTTAATGTAAATTTTAAAGAATGATTTGCTTTAAAGATGAATTTCTTTATAATTCTTTAAAACATCAACCATTGTTATGGACTTTACAGAAAAATTAGTAAAGACACTGCTGAAACCTGCCAGATCTTCTTCAAGCCCCTGCAAACATATGGATTCTCTTCTGCTGTCCTCCTCTTCCCTGTTCAACACTCATGTTCCTTTTCTGAACTGTTTAAAAGCAAACAGCAGGCAGGTCTCCACTCAGGGCTCCAATACAAATTTCACACTACTGAAAGACTCAGACATGGAGAAAACATTTCTGAAACCAGAAACTGTGGGAAATCTTTAGCTTCCAGCAGGTTCCTTTTACTTTCTGCTCCAGGACACTACACAGGATCTTGAACTACTTATCAGTTTTCATTCCCTTCTGGTCAATCTCTTTCCCTGACTTTCATGTTGTCAATAATTTTAAAGACTATGGTTCTTGTGTTCTGTAATGTGTGCCTTTTTCTGATTCAACATTTACTAACAGACATAGTTAAAGTTGCTTGACAAGAGCATCTGTGAGAAAACTCTGGGCTAGCATCTGTATACTAGGGGCCAGGTGGTACTGAACCAGCTACCTCAAGCAACATTTTAACTTTGATATATGATAATATCAGGTTAATTTACTGTAAAGCATCATGTTCTTTGTGTAATTCATTAGGGTTTGTTATAGGTATGTTCACACTTTGCTGACATTTTTCTCCTACCACAAGGTTTAACTCTACTGGTAGATCCTCTACCAACATCACCATTGTCAAGTCGCCAAATGACAAAGTTTCATTTCCACAGTTGCTTTTACATTTATGGTTCTCATACTTGTTAGAAGGAGCTTTTACATATCAACTGTTTTATATTCATTTATATCAGCATGGACTCATGAATGTTTGTGGGTTGCTGTCTTTTTCTTTATCTTTCTTCTTTTCTACCCTCTCACCTCCCTGTTATTTTCTTTCCCTTCCTCTCTGTTGTACCAACTCTCTGTTTCTTGACAGGGTCCCATGTAGGCCAGACTGGTGTCAAACGTGTGTAATACCCGAGACTAGCCTTGAATGACTGGTCTGCCCTCTCCATCTCTCAAGTACTGGATCCAGGGAGAATGAGAATCCCTTCGAGGCAGCATCTGCTCCCTCCAACAAACTCCACAATTCTTGGAGAAATTTCCTATTTTGTGGTATAAATAGCATTATGATCATTTTTGTTCTGGAATAAGCCATTTATTCAAAGAGTATTCTTTCTGTGTGTAAGAATTGCTTACAAATGATGATCTGGAGCTCCGTGTGCTTACAGAAAACAGGGAACCAGATCTTCTAGAGTAATGTAGTTACATACTTATACATATATCTGCAAGGATTTTCATATGTATTCATTTTTTAAAAAACATAGATTTTCCAAATAATAAGTTGTTCTCAGAATAAAAACATGTTGTTCTTTGAAAAATACCATTAAGAAAGTGAAAGAAGGTTGGCAGAATTGCTCAGTGGGTGCAGGAGCCGATGCCAAGCTTGGTGACCTGAGTTTCGTCACTGGACCCTGTATGGTGGAAGGAGAGATCCAACTTCATGTAAGTTATCCTCTGACTTCCACGTATGCGCTGTGGTAAAGCTCCCCTTCCCAGCCAAACAAACAAACAAACAAATAAATAAATAGTAAATAAATGTATAAATTTTGTTGAAAAAAAAGTTCATGTCCTTCTCAAAGCAGAGAATATTGATTGTCCTTTTTAAACATAAAAGAGGAACTACCATATTCAATAAAATATTCGTTTTACATGAATAAGTCTAATATGCTGTGTAAATACTACATGCTAACTGATGATACCATTGGAGCAGTTTCATTATATATTTTATTCTGACAAAGTGCTTCTACTCAGACTATCTAAAAAAAATATATACTTTAATAAGAATATAAATGGCCCAATTGAAAATGAGCATACATCCTAAACCGAAATCTGGCAGAAGAAAACATGAAAGAGTTAAGAAACACATCATAGGACACTCAACACCATTGGGTGTCAGGGACTTGCAAATTAAAGCATGGAGGTGCTACAGAAGTTTACTATGATGTTCAAAATAATAAGGCCAACTGTGGGAAGGAAGGCAAGTGAAACTCCAAGTGTTAGTAGACATGAGCTGTGGGTATATAAGCATGCCCCAAACCTTAAAGGTTTGGATCTCCGTGTGGCTGTACTGAAGGTATTAGAACCTTTGAGAGGTGGCGCCTAGGGGAAGTCTATAGGTTACTGGAGACATGTCTTAGAATGACATGGACCACAGACTCCTCCTCACTCATCTTCTCTTGCTTCCTGGCTATGAAGTAGATAGCTTTGCTCCACCATGTAATCTTGCCATGATGTGCTATGTTGTCATAGGCCCAAAAGAAGCAAGGAATACCAGTCACTGACTAAAATGTCTGCATCTATGATTTAATATAAACCTTAATCTTTAAAAAATATTTAAAAATTGTATGTGTATGCATCCGTGTACATTTATGTACATCACATGTATGTGGTTGCCCTAAAATCCAGAAGAGTATATTTGAGCCACTGGAGTTGGAGTTACTGGTGGTTGTGAGCTATCTGATGTAGATGCTGGGAACTGAACCTAGGTCTGCTGTAAAAGCCCTGAACAGTCTTAACCGCAGAACTGCTTTCCATTCTCCAAACCTTAACCTTAATCTTTGTAAGCTGATATCTTGGTTATTTGTCGTAGTGACAGGAAGCTGACTAAGACAGTATAAAGTGGGATAACAATATTCAATGTCATTTAAAAGATATATTCACTTGTGACCCAGAAACCTCCCTTCTAGGTGGAATAGCAAGTAACACTTCCAAGCATTTATCAGAGATTGAAAGCTTATGCTTACACAAAGACGTGCTCTGACATGTTCACAGCTGTTCTTAAAAATATCAAAAATCTTTCATTATAGTATTGAGTCATGTTGCTACTGAAAGGGCATTTGGTTCAATTTAGTGTCCTTATTTGACAATTTGATAATATACAATGAACTAGGGTCATATTCACCACTCGTTACCTCTCTGAACCCCTCCCAACTCCCATGACTCTCTACAAATATTTCCCTCTCACTTTCATGTGCATCTCCATACCCCCTTGACCTATAGTGTTTAATTAGGGCTGCTTTTATAAGGAGTTATTTCGAGAGCATAAATTAAGAATCAACTTCAGAAAGTTATCTTCTGAATGCTATCTATCTATCTATCTATCTATCTATCTATGTATCTATCTATCTATCTATCTGATTGAAAATTTTATTCTCCAAAGCAGCTTGAATTAAATGTGTTTTCATCATAATATAATTGATCAATTCAATCAAATTCCTAGCTGTTTATTTTTGGCAGGGAGAGGTTTGTATACCCTCTTTGAGTCCTGTTATTCTAGGGATTAAGGGTTAAGCAGCATATCCATTGAGTGAAGGGAAGCCATAGGTAGCCTGAGTCTGGGCAGAGGAACCACAGATAGAACATATGAGGCAGATTGAAGACCTGGACCAGAAGGCAGTACCTCCTGATGCTGACAGGATACAGCTGAGTGGCCCAGAGTCTGCACCCTAATCAAAAAACTAATTGGGATAGCCTTTCCTGTAAAAGACCCATTAAAGCCTGGGGTTCCTTGCCTGCCTCCTGACCCCTTCTGAGGCTGTGACTGAATCCATGAGGTTCCAGTTGAAAGGCACATGTGCCTCTGAGGCTACCCAGTATAACTGACTTTGGGGTTCTCGAAGTCTCCAAACCTTGCCTCTTCTGAATTTCCTGTTCCCTCCTGGCTCAGGAGTCCTTTAGAGAACTCATTAAAGACACACAGCTGGAAAGTTGCCTCTGGCATCTTGGCAAAGACGAAAAAAAAAAAAAAAACTTTTTAATTGATCTCCAAGGAATAGAAACCGTAGCAAGATTTTAAAAGTAAGTGTCAGGAAAAATATCTCCTTGCGGGGTTCATTAAAACTTTGCCACTGTTAATTACAGAAAGCAGCATTCCCCAGGCATATTCTCAGGGGACCATGGGGCCTTAGCCTTAGGGGAAGTCTGGGTTACTCAGTCACAGGGCACTAGAGTAAGCGATTGGCCTCCCTGGGAGACTAGAGATCCCAACCTCGTATTAATGAATGAAGCTCTTCCCATTCACACACATTTATCTAAAGAATACTGAACCAAGTACATCTCTGCATACTTTAAATACTGTACTAAAATCCTTATATGCTTTCTAACCTTGTCCAAGCTGGTATGGAAGGGCCTATGCATAGGTGGAAAGAACATGCCTACCTTCAAGCTGGGCTTCCAGCAGAAAAATAAAGATGCCTTGGGATCAATTGTGAATGCTACAGCTATGAAACTTGCCTCTACTTGCTTTTCCTTTGTGAATAGGGAGGCATTGGATACTCAGTTTTCCATGCTCTTTTGATGTTAACAAAATATATATAAAGGATATTAAACTAGAATTTACTCAAGTTAGCACTATTTCACATTTAACATCGCATGTTCCTAACATACATTCTACCCCAGCTGCTACTAACCACAAGTCCAATTCTATACTTCTCTTGACATATGTCCCACTTAGGCACTTTTGATGATGTGCCAATAAAGTAGAATCTATATGAACAGACAGGTACTGGACTGGTATGTATTTATCCAGGTCCCCCTATGAGCTTTCACCACAGCTCAAGGTATGGGACATGTTTGGGTTAATATGACACAGAGTGTATGTAGGTCCTCTGGGAAGCAAGATAAATCATATGTACAAGAGGAGTTTCATGAAGGAAAATGGAGAAGGTCAGAAGCCATAGGGCCACACAATCTCCCATTTGCTTCTATGCTTTACTTTCAAATGAAGAGGGAGGACGGGGCGGGGGGAGTGAAGATGGATATGCAGAAAAGAACACCACCTCGTAAATGTAAAAGTAAAAAAACAGAAGTGGACAACCATAATTTCCAGCTTCCTTAATGACAGAATCAAGTAGGCAATGATACTAGGTGACAGGACCCTCATAACTTGAAGGTCTTATAGACTCTTGGTGTCATGCAGAGGAGCATTTAGTTCTGAAGGCATGGAGCTTGCTCTGACTTCGTTACTCTTAATTACTAAGAGGGAGATTGTCCTTTCCAATGGAGAAATCTGATGGAAGTCCAAACCCAAACACGAACATTTATGTTATCAGTTATGGGACCTGACATCATATGCCTGTTAGCGCACTAGGAGGAGCATATAGCATGGCCACTGTAGAGTTCTTCCCCACCCAAACCAAGTCATTTCTTAATCTAAAATAGGAGGTATTCGAACACTGGGACATTCTATGTAACAAACAGTCTGGGATCTTCAAAGAATGTCAAGGACATATCAGACAAGGGATGTGAGGAAACTTCAAGAGGAAATGAGATTAAACAAATACAAACCTGACTGCAGAGAACAATCCTGATGAGGTGCTGAATTGAAAACTAATCGCAGTCATTTTTACATAATATTGCTGCATCAATATTTAATTTCATGCATGTGGTTTATATTCGTTTATCATGCCTAATATCTGTCCTTGGGAAATACCAGTTATATTATTCAGAGATGAAAAGATGACTGAATTACACATATTTTATTGAGTTTTACAATGTCTAAATTATATTTTTCTAAGTCTCATTTATGACTATGGTGTTTACTGTGACTTGATGTGTCGGGTTGGATTGGTACTCATGGGGTGAGGGCTTCACCATCATGAGAAAGCAACATAAATAAATGATAAATAGAAATTATGTCAAAGTGTTAATATTAGAGACTAGCAAATACAAGAGAATGAGATATGAATGCTTATTTATAAACCTTCACAAAATTCTGTAGTAATAAAAATTTAGGAAAAAATGAATTAATTTACTGTGACTAGAAGTCTGCTCAGTTTCATCAAAGGTAGGAACTGTGTCAGATGATAACATAATAAATATTTTCCCCTTAGGAACAGGAAGAATTTGAACACATCCTCACTATCTAAATTCAGTATGGCAATGATGGTACAGGAAGTACAATAGAACACAAAAAGAAACAGAAGGTATTTAGGTTGGAAATGAAAAAGAAGGCCGTCTGTCCCACCAGGTGCCATGATTGTGTGTTCTGTACATACGGGATAAGTGACAGAGTTGATATTTTGTCTTCCTCCTGTTTTAAGTGGGGAGTTGTTGATGCTTTGGACATTTGAAGATGTTCCCCTTTACAGCTACCTATTTTTGTGAGACATTTTATCGCAGGTGAAATGAAAGAACATTTTTCTAATCTCTCAGGATGGCCAGATACTTTTTGCTTTCTGGTTGATGATAATTATATTTTCAGGTTAAAGCAACCTTGTTTTCTAGGATTAGGTCCATTAAAGTGTGAGTAGAGGGTCTATGGGGTGAAGTGTCAATGCCATTTGTAGTCTAGAAGTGTGAACTGTGTTTATATCGTTTTCATGGTCTCCTGATGATGTTTATGCTCTTTCTGCCTTTTTTCTTTGTGTGTGTCTGTGTGCAGCTGGACATACCCATGGGTGTGTGCTCAGGGCCAAAGGAGGGCCTTACAGATCTTCTGTTGTCACCCTGCATTCGATCTCCTCAGGACAGGGTCTCTTAACTGAACCTGAGTCTCACTGTTGCACATGGACTGGCTGGCCCAAGAACTTGCTGGATCCACCTGTCTGCACCTTCCAATACTGGGGTTTCAAGCATATGTAGCCACGCCCAGCTCTTTTGTATTAGTGTTGGGAATTTGAACTCATATCCTGCTTGCACAGAAAATATTCTAACCCACTGAGCCACTTCCACAGCTCTTCTTCTGAATTCCTGAACACATTGGATAAATTTGTAACAGTTTCCTCATCATCCTTGTCATCTAAAGCCATTTTGTGATGCATTCTGCATCCAGTTAAATAGAATTCTAGATCACATTTTCCTGAATTTTTGCATATATGAAAATGCTTCTGCCAGAGCCTGACTAATGCAGATGTGGATGTTTGTAGCCAACCATCAGACTGGGCATGGGGACCCCAAGGGGAGAGTTAGGGAAGGACTGAAGAAACTGAAGGGGATGCCAACCCCATAGGAAAAACGGCAATATCAACTAACCAGACTACCCAGAGCTCCCAGGGACTAAACCACAGAAAACCAACCAAGAAAATATATGGAGGGAGGGACTCATGGTTCCAGCTGCAGATGTAGCAGAGGATTGCCTATCTGGCATCAGTGGGAGAGGAGGCACTTGGTCTTGTGGAGGCTCAATGCCCCAGCATAGGGGGATTCTATGTCAGTGAAGTGGGAGTGGGAGGGTGGGTGTGAGGAACACTCTCATAGAGGCAGGGGAAGGGGTGAGATGGGGGTCTTACAGAAGGGAAACCAGGAAGGGGATATTTGAAACGCAAACAAATAAAATAACCAGTAAAAAAGAAAAAGAAAATGCTTGCATTCAAGATAAAATTTTATACTGCTGTGACCTTGGTTTCTTAAATTTTCCACACAATACTTTTGAATATTACTTGGGAAGTGATTAAACATGTGGTGATAATCTGTTATTTATAGCCAGCTAGCAATCTTTGCTATGCACAGAACAGCCTGTGATGCAAGGACTTTTCGTCCCATTATTGATTCCAATTATTGGTTCTTTCTTTCAGTCCCATTATCTTAAGATTCTGCTCAGTGGTGCATACATTAAAAAGCATTTTACTCTGGCTGATGGGAACAAGAGCTGTTCTTGGTGTTGCATAAAGGAACCTCTCCCTGTTCCTTTCCTGCAGCCCTATGAGGTTTCTTAGAGACATGTTGATCAGTTCTTGGCTACCAGTTAAAGAAATTTGTGGTTCTTGGGAGCTCTCCTTATTGTCTCTCTGCCGCATTTCTTTTTCTGGTCCTGCTAATACTAGCCAGCTTAGCATTCCAAGAGTCTGAAATTTATTTCCTGAACACATAGATTACTGTGCTCTGTTTTGGTTCCTTCCATCTCTCCAAGCACCAAGCTGAAGCTATCATGGAGCAAGATCACCCATGGACTTCACTTGAATCTGAGAAGTGGAAAAGATGGATGGAATATGGACCACAAAGACAAGTCATACCTGCCCAAAAAGAGTCTTTGTGGAGAAAGACCAGAAGATCATTTCCACTGTAAAAGCAACCCCCACAGATACCTTCTCCCAGTGTCTTTGAATGAGTACAGCTTAGATACACACAAAACATTGGTTTATAAGGAAAAGTGCTACAAATTGGGCTCTTCTGTCTGATGAATCCATCAAAGTTATTTAGAAAAATGCCATAAGCTTCAAAGATAGTTGAAAGGAGCCATCAAGCACTGGCAAACCCCATTATCCATGGCAGCTATGTTCTATAGAGCAGCAAGTTAATAAATACCGCGCAGCTTCTCCTACAGGAAAAATATGATTAGGTTCCTACAGATCCCTGCTCAGAACATGTCATCAGCTGATAAGTGTTTGCACCATGTAGGTTTATTCCTTTGCTGATGTCTAACACAAGCCTGTTTCACCAGCTTGAAAACCTGCTCCTTTGCACAAAGCTTTTAATGGCATTATGCTTGGCAAGTGTTTTCCCAGTTCTTTCACAACTTCCTTATCTTGCAACCAGCCTTTATTGCAAGTTGAATATTTTCCAGGCTCTGTTCCTCTGTGGAATCTGTACACCAGCCTATGCTATCTTGGAAGAGTGCCTCATTTTCTTGTTCCAGGGAAGCATGATGACAGAATTGATTGATTTTCATCCTCACAGCGGGGAGGAAGAACACAAGTTCAGCACCAGTCTGAACTACATAGTGAGACCAACACAAAACAAATAAACAAACAAACATCTGCCCTTAGAATCAGCCCAGGCATACACATTACCAAAATGATGCCTGTTGCAGAGGTCTCTGGAGGAACATCTATTATGTGCTCTAGGAATACAGCACCAGAGTTTTATCTGCAGCTAATCAGTTGTCCAAACAAAAGACACAAATGGTGTAGGATACAATTCAATTCAGATTATTAGTCCACCAGAAAAATCTACAATGAAAAGACCAGTAGCAAACACTGAAACATGTGTGATTATGATGACTACAGGTGTGATGATTAATGTAGGGAAATGCACGTGCTAAATATACATCCAGGAAATAGAGAAATAAATATAAATAACAAGATTTGAGGCATAAAGAAGACAGAAGATCATGTCTTTTTTTTTTTTTTTTCACATCCAGAGGTCAAAGTGTTCCTCTTGGATCTGGAATTTTGAGTTAAAGATCTGAGGAGTATATTTACTTGATAAGGCTCGACATCAGCAATGATAAGATGATCAGGTAAGATCAGATGAGAGAAGAGAGAGGAGGGCAGGACAATGAACACACAGACAAACGTCGTCATTGTTAAAAACAGGTCATCATCTACCAGTAGCAGATAACTCAATGCAATGAAACAGAACATGAAAAATGAACCAAAAATAAATGAAGGCCAAGAGTATCCCTTGATGATGTAGTGTTTTCCAGTATTCACACAACCCTGATCCCCAGAATCACAGAAACAAAAGGAAATTGTTATTAGAAGAAAATGAATTATTGAGAGGAAAGAGTAAAAGTGAGATCTAAACATGCACATGACTACTACATAAAATCTCATTTCTCCAAATTATTAGAAGGAGTACAAATATAAAATAACAAAATAGTTTTGCTTTGAGTTTTCTACCCGAAAGTGAAATAGTTTAACTCAAATTCTTTTTTTCTTTAAAAAAAAAAGATTTATTGATTTTTATGTATGTGAGTAAGCTGTTGCTGTCTACAGACACACCAGAAGAGCACACCGGATTCCATTACAGATGGTTGTAAGCCATCATGTAGTTGCTGGGAATAGAACTCAGGACCTCTGGAAGAGCAGCCAGTGCTCTTAACCACTGAGCCATCTCTCCAGCACAAGAACTCAAATACTTTCCTGTGATTTTTTTAGGTTTCCAGTACACAAGTCTCATACTTAATTATGTGTATTCCTAAGTATAATGAATTTCTTGCAGATTTGTATCACCTTTGGACAGAAACACCTTGTCTATTCCTTCCCAATGTGTATACCTTTTCTTTTTACTGCTGTCATAACCATCAATGCAGGTTACAAACGAGTGAGTTTCACTCCAATACTTCATTGCATGCATCCATTGCTTGTTGAACCTTCTTTCCTTCTCTCTCCTTCTCTGTTCTTCCCACCAGCCTTCTTCTGCTTTCCTAATAGTCTCCCTTCTACCTCCTTTTGTGTTTGTTTGCTTTCATTTACTAGAGAAAACATGTGACAACAGTTTTGCTGTGTCTGGGGAATTGCACATGATGATCTAAAGTTCCTTTTCTTTCTCTACTGATTTTATTTTTATTGGAAATTTTTTATTGTAAATTTCTTATACATTTCAGATGTTCTCTCCTTACCCCATTTCCCCCCTCCCTCCCAGGAACTCACTATCCCTTCCCCCTCCTCCTATCTCCACGTTGGTGTACCCCCTTCCACCCTCCCCTGTACCTCACCTCCCCACCCTCGAGTATCCCCCCCCCACGACGTCCAGTCTTCATGGGACCAAGGATCTCTTCTCCCACTTATATATAGCTCCCTTGCATATATAGCTGGAGCCATGGGTCCCTCCCTAAGCGCTCCCAGGCTGGTGGTTTAGACCCTGGGGGCTCTGGTTGGTTGGGATTGTTGCTTTCCTCATGGTGTCTCGAATCCTCTCAGCTCCTTCAGCCTTCACTCTATCTTCTCCATTGGGAACCCCGTGATCAGTTTAATGGTTAGCTGTGGGCTTCTGCCTCTGAGTATGTCGGACTCTCGCAGACTTCTAAGGAGACAGCTATATCAGGCTCCTGTCAGCATGTACATCCTGACATCCACATCAACCTCTACCTTTGGTGACTGCACATAGGATGGATATCCAGGTGGAATGGTCTGTCTCTTCTTCAGTTTCTGTCCTGCACTGTGTCTCCATATTTGCACCCTTGAGTATTTTGGTACTCCTTCTAAGAAGGACTGAAGCCCCCCCTACTTGGTCATCATTCTTCATGAGCTTTTTGTGGTCTGTGAGTTGTATCTTGGGTATTTCAGGCTTCTGGGCTAAAATCCAATATTCAATGAGTGAATACCATGTATGTTCTTTTGTGATTGGGTTACTTCACTCAGGATGATATTTTCTAGTTCCATCCATTTATATATGAATTTATCAAATTCATTGTTTTTAATAGCTGAGTAATATTCCATTGTATAAATGTACCACATTTTTTGTATCCATTCCTCTGTTGAAGGGCATCTGGGTTCTTTCCAGTTTCTGGCTATTATAAATAATGCTGCTATGAACATAGTGGAGTATATGTCCTTGTTATGTGTTAGAGCATCTTCTGGATATATACCCAGGAGTGGTATAGCTGGGTCCTCAGGTAGTGATATGTCCAATTTTCTGAGGAGCCGCCAGACTGATTTCCATAGTGGTTGCACCATCTTGCAATCCCACCAACAATGGAGGAGTGTTCCTCTTTCTCCACATCCTCGCCAGCATCTGCTATCACCTGAGTTTTTTATTTTAGCCATTCTGACTGGTGTGAAGTGGAATCTCAGGGTTGTTTTGATTTGCATTTCCCTGATAACCAAGGATGCTGAACATTTCTTTAGGTGCTTCTCGACCATTCGCATTTCCTCAGTTGAGAATTCGTTTAGCTCCTTACTCCATTTTTTAATAGGGTTATTTGGTTGCCTAGAGTCTAATTTCTTGAGTTCTTTGTATATATTGGATATTAGTCCTCTATTGGATGTGGGATTGGTAAAGGTCTTTTCCCAATCTGTTGGTTGCCGTTTTGTCCTATTGACAGTGTCCTTTGCCTTACAGAAACTTTGCAATTTTATGAGGTCCCATTTGTCAATTCTTGATCTTAGAGCATAGGCCATTGGTGTTCTGTTCAGGAACTTTTCTCCTGTGTCTACTGATCTTTTGATGGGGACTTAAGCTGCCTCCAGGTCTTGGGTATTTTGAATAATACTCTGATAAATGTGGGTGTGAATGTGTGTCTTTTATGTATGCAGATATGTATGCAGGCGTAGGCACAAGAGTACTATAGTTGCATCAGGGTGGGTATAATTTCAGTGTTTTGGTGAGTCTCCAAATTGACCTCAGTAAGCTATTTAACATCCCCAAGAACAGTGTATAAGGATTCCTGCTACCTCTTGTGTTCCTAATAACTTTTTTATTTTGTTGTTGTTTGCATAGCATTCATCCTCTGTGGAAAAAAATGGACTCTTAAAGTAATTTTGATTTACATTTTGCACATGGATAAATATAACAAATATTTTTTTTAAAGCTGTAAGATGAGTCTAAGAGCAGATAATAGAACCTCAAACATCATGACTTTTCAGTCATGATAATAAATATCAACAAACTACTTGCTAAAAGAATTTACAGATTTTCTTATTTTTGAAAAGTTCAACTTTACTCTCTTTATAGGAAAGATATAAACCAAAGAGATTATTCAGGATTAGAAAGAGAAGTCTAGACAATAGAGTGAGTGCCTGACTAGCCACAGTCAAAGAGTGAGCCATAAACTTCAAGTCAGACAAGGTTTAATCCAGACCCAAAGCACAAGTGGGATATGAAGAATGGAACAATACAGTGATGGTGGCAGACAGTCGACAGCTAAAGTGCCATAAACAGGAAATGAAGCAGAACCAGTTTCCATAAGGAGGACCCACACACCAGTATGGTGGCACCTAAATGACTGGAAGGTTATTTTACTTTTCTCAGTCATATCAGATCATGGGGTAAGAGAATACACAGGGGTCAGATGGTGGAACAGACAAAAGTATCTGGTGAATGTTCCAGAGAATCTGACTCCACAAGACAACAAACTTTCTTGGCAAATGTCACGAGAGCTTTAAAGCAAAGCCAAGCAAAGGGCAGAGATAAAACAGTTCATAAAACTGGTTGCAAAACAAAACAGGTATAGTTTTTCTCAGAATGGTTTAAAAATTAAGAATCAGTGAGTTAAAGAATCAAAATTTTTAAAAAAGTATTTTAAAATTTCAAACTTAGCAAATTATATAAAGGTATGTAGAAATGTTTAAATTCTACTTAGAGAGGTCAAGTGGCAAGCCTTTCATGTTCTTGAATAGGACTATGAACATTTTAAACACACCAATTTCCCTGTAAGCTGCTCAATAAATAGCATGAAACCCCACTGTAAGCAGCAGTAAGATTCCCTCATTTTTAACTTACACAGGACGATGCTAAAAGCATACTGGAAAGTACAAAGAATGAACAACACAAAAACTCTACAAGAGAAAGAATGATGTTTAAGCCTGGCCTTCTTATTACTTCACACACCATCAAAGTATTGTGATTTAAAGACTTAAACACTAAGTTACAGATGTGTGGCTGGAGAGACACATGATCAACCAGTCCAAATCAAAAGACTTTAGATAACTAAATGAATATCTACTGGGATTTGTATGGTGCAGTTCGAAGCTCAAATCAGTGAGACCACAATGGATTATGTGATAAACATAACATAGTTGCCAGCCATGCTGATAGTAGTTAGACTAGGCCTTAGACTACATTGTTACCTATCTCTGAAATCTAGGTCCCTTCTGAAGGGATCTAGAAGCAAGGGGAGGGGCGTTACCTACTTGGTCAAGGGAAGACCATGCCAATCCACAAATAGTTAAAATCAATTAGCTGTAAAAATCTCTTTTATGTATTCAGGCTTCTGATGCTGGATTCTTTTGTTATGAAAGGCTGGCAGTTGAGAAATGTTCATCTAGAATGTAGATTAAACAAGACAAAGTAAATGTGATTCAGTAATACAAAAGGAAAGTAAAAAAGCATGGTTACCTGACCCTTCTTGTATTTTGGCCTTGTACTTATTTGCACTCTTAAAATCTTGTATAATGGCTGAGCATGGGGACATCTGTTACTAATCTCGGTGATGGGGAGGCAGAGCCAGAGGCAGGAGAATCTCTGTGAGTGAAAGTTTGTTTTGGGCTATGAAGTGAGTTTCAGGCCAGCCAGGACTAAATGGCAAGGTCATATCATTAAGGAAATCACAAATAATGTTAAGTAATATGAACTACTTAGTAACTGTCATTTTCATCTCAATGTTGTGTCGCAGTGACCCACTTTACCTGTGTCAGTGTCTTGTCATCTACAGATATTCTATGAATCATCTAGCACAGTTTCCCAAAACATACTGTGTTCAGATTTCTTCAAGTAATTTGAACTATTATGCACTTTAAATCCATGTATAAGCACCCAGTGGAAATATTTTTAACCAAGCGGGAAGCACCACTGACATAGCTGAAGGTTCTTCCTTACTTTTGGTATATGTTTATAACTTCCGAGTTTGACTATGATTCTGTAAACACTAGAGGGACTAACTTGGAGCTTCTGCCTCTGATTTCCTGTGTGGCACCAGCTAAACATAGTGCATTACATTTGGTGATTTAAAGCCTTCTTCCACAGTTGATAGACATTTTACTTGTGACTTAAGTCTGCTTTCTAGTTTTGTCTTGTCTTATGCTCTCTGTTCCTTAGCACGTCCCTCCTTTCACAGTCAATGTTCGTTTCTGGATTTTATGGCCATCCAAACCTTTCAAGATCCAATGAAAATTCTGCGTCTCCTTTAAAAACAAAGCAAAATTAAGTTTAAAAACCCAAATAATGCTTATTCATTATTCTATTATCATAAATCTCCTTCATAATTTATTTATTTATTTATTTATTTATTTATTTATTTATTTTTTTTTTTTTTGGTTTTTCGAGACAGGGTTTCTCTGTGTAGCCCTGGCTGTCCTGGAACTCACTTTGTAGACCAGGCTGAGCCTCGAACTCAGAAATCCACCTGCCTCTGCCTCCCAAGTGCTGGGATTAAAGGCGTGCGCCACCACCGCCCGGCTCCTTCATAATTTATTAAGCTGTTTTGTTCAATGAATAATTAATATTTTCCCATCATAGTACACTTCATGTTCATGTCTTATTATGGTAGACTACACGAGATAAGAGATCATGTCTTACAATACTGTGCATCCAAACTGAAAGTGAACTTCACATAAAAGGTTTTCAGACTAATATAGACCAAAGGAAGATTCTTCGTTTCAAATTTTGACTTATTTCCCTGTATCACAGAGAATACTGAACCAGGTGAGAAACTCAAACTGTCTTAGAGCTTACTGTCCAGTTTCTCCTTAGTTGAGCACTACTGACATTGACCACTAGATGACGCCAACACCAAATAAACATTCTCTGCAAGTGTTCCTAACCTATTATTTTATTTCTTTACTAAGCGACTTTTTCCCCCACAGAATACATTCTGTTTATGAATTCTTTTCCTCAAATACCTCTATGATCCTCCTCTCTTACCCACTTCTTTTTTTGCTCTCACTAGAATACAAACAAGCATCTAAAAAAAATAAAGTAAGTAAAATAAAACAAAAACAAACCAGAACATGATGTAACAAACAGAAACAATATCTCAGAAAAACACATATAGACACAGTGACAGCCATGTCTGTACAAACAGAAATCCCATATAAACCCCAAACTGTCAACCATAATATATATGTAAAGGATTTGTAAGGTAACCTGTTTTTAAATGAGTAACAGAAATATCGTGAACAGATCAGTCATCACATGTCTACTGGTCATCACTGGAGAAGTAAGTTAGAGATTTCTGTAGACACCCATGATGCCCTCAAATCAATCAAGAGAGGAAACATAAGCTCCTTCTAAAAGATCTTTGAATTCCTATCATGATTCTTATTTGTCTTTCTTTTTATTTTTTGGTGAAAAACTTTGACACAATTTTTTCTTTTAATACAGAAAGCATAAATACAATACAAACTATAGACATTATGTTATACTGTACATAACCAGAACTTACTTATCATATAAAACTGAAACTTTATTTTGAAAGAACAGCAAGATCCCAGTGCTCACCTCCCCTCACAACCACCATTCTGGAGATGGGCTATGTATTCCTTAAGAGATGGAATCACTGATCTATCCATATGTCCAGACTCAACAAAATGATTATCTTGTCTGTCACTTTACATTTTAATAACAAAGAGAATCACATAGCTGTTCTAGTTTTGACATGCCATATACTTGCTAATAAACTATGAAGAATATTCTTTAAAAAGTTTTGTGGAGAAATATTTGTGGAAGAAACCTCAAATACCTTATTCAACAAACATATAGTGGTTGTTTGCTCTGTACATAACAACATTATTGTCATCTGAGACAAAGTAGTATCATTCTTGAGTAGTCTAATTTGTAAGAGTAGGTATGAATGGGAAAACATGAAACATTGTTTCAAAAATCATACTATAGACAAAAAAGAAGACCCTGAGAGCACAGACATTATTTTGGGCTGAAGAATTAGCTGATCTATTTATAAGAATCAGTGTACCTTAGATAAGTTTGGGGCCCAGTTCAATTTATGTTATATAAGAACACATTGAAACAGGTTGAATGTCCAATTAGAGTCTTGATTTCAGTCAGTAGATGACGGTGCAATTATAGACTTTTCCACGCAGTCCCACGAGCAGAGCCTTCATCTACAGTTATGACTGCTGGACTTCAGGCTCTTTGACAGAAGTGAGAGGTAGGCCACAGGACTGCAGGTTGAAGGAATGTGCCAGTACGCACATCCTCGTGGAAGTCAGTGAAGGCCTAAAGACAGGGGGGAAATCAGTGAAGGTCAAGAGGCCTCAAGGGTCTCAGGGAAGGGAACTGACGTAGAGGCAAAGAAGTCATGAACAACTGGAGTCCACTATGATTTGGTGAATGGGGACAGAAGCAAACAAAATTTGTGCTTATCTTGTGACTTAGAATCTGACATCTGGGCCTTCCTCCTTACACAAATCCAGGCTACACATTTTTTTTTATTCTTATCGTGGTTTATTTAGAAATACCTCATACATGTCTGTAACTTTTTTAAAAAAATGTTAATCAAAGGCTTTATAAGTTTGGTAATAATAACAAGATGCTCATACAATCAGAAGTGTAACCCAATACCTAGATATACCAACTATCTTTGACTGGCGGAGACACACAAACATCTGCCGCCATGTTCCCCCCCCCCCCCGCTCCTCCTCTCCTTCTCCTCCTCTTCCTCTCCTTACTCCTCCCACCTTAGCTCCTCCTACATATCACCCTTCCTGTTAAAATAAAACTTTTCTCTCAAAATAAAATTACAGCATAACTATACCAATTTGTATCAGTAAGGTACAAGATAGACCTAATACCCAGTCCATCATTTTGTTGACTAACCAGAACCTCTGTCATCTCTCCTAACTAAAAGACTTAGTTCTGACTTAATGCAGACTTAGTTCTACACTTTCTAACATGGCAAAGCACATCACATTCTTGTGGGTTTAAAAATTAATTCAATCTGTTAAGCCAGTATGAGGATGGTGAGACTATCTGAAGTAAGGCACTCGCCAGTGAGACTGTGTTGCATTTAGTACAGAGCTGTGGGGGTCTTTCTGTGGGATGTTTCTTAAGGAAACACTGCCTAACATTCAAAACAATGATGAAGAAATTCCCATATGTGGGTCCAGAAAACTTCTATGTCCCTTTTTTCTTTTTCAGAACCCCCTTCCCCACCTGCCAACTGGACTTGATTTAGCACTGTTAACTGAGAATCGACTTCATGTGAAGGCTCTGGGGTCACCAGGAGAGTAAGTCAAGAATTTTTTGAACTCAGACACATAGGATAGAGGACAGTACCTCCAGTAAGAAGAAAGCAAGCAGTACCAGGAAAGATTCCTGAAGGAGGTAAACCTAATGGAACCAGAAAAACAAGCATATTATGTACTTGGAATAACCTAAACCAAGACAGGGAATCCTGAATCAGCATGCTGGACTTTACAGCTCTTGCTGACAGGAGCTGATCTAGCTGTACCCTGAGAGGCTCTGCCAGAGTCTGACCAATACAGATGGATGCTCACAGTCAACCATCAGACTGAGGACAGGGACCCCAATGGAGGAGTTAGGGGAAGGACTGAAGAAACTGAAGGGGTTTGCAACCCCACAGGAAGAACAACAAAAATCAACCAACTAGACCCCCCAGATATCCCAAGGACTAAACTACCAACCAAAGAGTACACATGGAGGGTCTCATGGCTCCAGCTGCAAACGTAGCAGAGAATGGCCTTCTCTGGCATCAGTGGGAGAGGAGGCTCTTGGTCCTGTGGAGGCTCGATGCTCTGGCATAGGGGAATGCTAGGGAGGTGAGACTGGAGTGGGTGGTTGAGGGAGCACCCTCATAAAAGCAGAGGGGAAGGGAGATGGAATGGAAGGTTTACAGAGGACAAACCAGGAAGGATATAACATTTGAAATGTAAATAAATAAAATAACCAATAAACATAAAATGATGCAGAGCTTGAGAACACGAGGTCTTAGTAGGGACTATCAGGAGACAGTGCTTCAGAAGTAGGTGCCAGGGAGAGACACCGAGTCAGAAACTGCCAACAAACCATGTGAGCAAGACCAAGAGGCAGTGGAGAGAAATCTTGTGAGTTTTCCAAACAAGCTCTTCTCATTAGATTAGTATTTTTTATTTGGGGGATGAGAGATAGTTTACCCTAAGAATGAACAATACAGAATTTCAAGACAGAAAAAATATAAAGTAGAAAAAAGGAGGTGAGCAGAATGACGAGCAGATATGAAATCCTGACATCCTGCTACACAGAGGAAAGTGTCTTACAGTTTAGTAGCTGTGCTTCTAGATGTATTGTTATAGAAAGTTGTTACTGGCCACATGTTTCAGTACACCATTGGGATCTCTTAGTGTTTCAAAATAAACTTGAATCATGAAGGGAAGCGTGGATTAGGGATGCAGTTCCATTGGTAGAATATCTACCTAATATGCATACAATGTTGGGTTCGATATACCTAAACTGAGCATGGTGATACATACCCGAATCTCAACAATCAGGAGTCAGAGGAATAAGAGATACGTTCAAAGCTATCCTTGGCTACATATCAAGTCGAAGGTCAGCTTGGGATACGTATTTCCCCACAAACAAAAATGGCTAGAGAGAGGGTTCAATTAGAAAAATGTTTGTTCTATAGGCTAAGAACCTGAGAGCAAGTCCCAAATATCCATTAAAAAGTAATCCAGGTGAGATGGCCTACTCCTGTCATCCCAAGACTGGAAACTCAGAAACTGGTGGGTTGCTAGAGCTCACTGACTAGCCTGCAGAGCAGAGTTAGTAAACTCTAGGTTGAATGAGGGACTTGGTCTCAGAAATTAAGGTAGACAGAAACTGAAAAAGACATTTAGTATCTAATTCTGACCTTCACATGCATTCATAAACATATGTAGCACACTTACACAATATACTGTGTGCATATGCACCCACATGGAGGGTATTGCCCAGATGTTAAGAATAATTTTTACAGTTTTAATAGTTGCCTTAAACTGTTCTCAGCATTGTGCTCCACTGTTACCGTTATGGTTTGAATGACAATGCTCCCCATAGGCTCAGATATTTGAATACTCAGTCCCCAATTAGTAAAACTATCTGGGTAGGTATAGGGTTGTAGAAGAATTTTAATCCAGCAACATTGCTACTCTGGCTGGAATACAGACACAACTTTAATTCCAGAAGACAGAGGCAAATAGATTCTGAGATTAAGGCCAGCCTGGTACAGAACAAGTCCCAGATACAGAAAAGCTTAATCTAAGCATAGTGAGTGTTAGATTTTGGCTCAGCAGCTTAGACAGACAACACCAGACCAGACGGTTCAACGAGGAAGGGGTTTATTCGGTTGGAGGGCAAAGGTGGGGGAGAGCGGGAAAGCGGGAAAAATGGTGGGGAGAACAGAGAAGAGAGAGAAGACAGAGGTGGAGGCCGTCCATGACCACGTGGGAGGGAGGGGGAAGGGAAGGGGGGAGGGGGCAGAGAGAACCTGCAAGCGAGAGATCAAGGGAGCAAGAGAGAGAGGAAGGGGCAAGTAGCCCCTTTTATAGTGGACAGGCTTACCTGGCTGCTGCCAGGTAACTGTGGGGAGGAGCATACCTGGCTGTTGCCAGGTAACTGTGGAGGTGGAGTTTAGACAGAATACTAACAGTGAGCACATGCCTTTAATCCCAGTGCTCACAAGTCAGCTCTGTATTATTCATGCAGTTCAGTGCAGGCCAGCAGAGGCAGTTTTTTTTTTTATGGGACAGTTTTACAGACAGGTGACAGAGAGAACAAGCTAGACACAGGTGAAGACAGAATGAGCCAGAGAATGACAAGGAGCCAGAAGATTAGAACAGATTGCTAGAGTTAGTTTGAGGGCAAACAGATGAATTCAGTCAGAAGCTGAGAGAAGCCAGTTTGAGTCAGTCAGTTTGGAGAGGAGTTTGAGCCAGAACAGTTAAGTTGAACCAGCCAGCCAGAGTTTGGAAAGAGTTAGAGAGGGTGAGCTTATTCAGCAGTGAGCCAAGAGTACAATTATATCAGGTGAATACAAGTTACTTTTACATAGGATAATTGGCCTTGTTGGAGGAAGTATGCCATTGAGGGCAGGCTTTGAGAGTTTAAAGACGCATGCCATTACAAGTTATCTCTCTGTTTTGTGCTTAAGGTTCCAGATGTGAACCTTCAGCTTCCCACTCCTGCCACCATGCCTTTGGTCCTCAATACCTTCGCTCCACCACCATGGACTCTAATGTTCTGCAATTTCAAGGCCAAATAAACCCTTTCTTCTATGTGTTGCCTTGGTCAAATTGTTTTTTTTCACAGCAATACAAAAGAATCTAAGACAATAACCCTGATAAACTATAACTAGACAAGATGATGATAAAGTTGTTATAATCTAGGAGCATTGTCTCATAATTTGATACTTCACAATTCTTAATATCAAGTGAATGGCAACTAGCTTCTTTTCCATCTAGGTTATCTATAAAAAATCTTTTTACTTCAACCTTACATTTTGAAGTAATATTCTTACTTTACCTATAGACTTACTCGTTGAGTCAGAAGTGATTTAATGCAAGGATGTTCTAAGTGAATCTGGCATGGCAGTGTGTAAAACAGCAAAAATTCATTGTGCATATTTCCCCACTAACCACTATCCTAACTTGGTATGAGATCCCAGGCACAATATTGAAGCAGATTCATGAGACAGGCATTTCTCAAATCCTGTTGCCTATGAACCCTCACTCTAATATTAGACCCATCAATTCTCACCTCTTCATCCTTACTCTAGATGCCTTCTTTATTCTTTTCACAAACACACATATACTCTCTACATGAATATATTTTTGTGGGATTAAACAGCACACTATTTTTGTAATTATTTATTTACAATCCATTAGTAACTCAATAATATGTGATACTTTATTAAGATGTGTCATTTTTATCAGAAATACTTTGAATCACTTTCCTCAGCCCTGTGGTGGATGCTAGATGTTACTCCATCATTCTTCATTTTCCAACATTCGTTCTCATTCATTTTCTGACACATCATAATAGGCATCTCATCAGCTATTTTTACAAAATCATCTGTGTAATATTAGTGTAAATATCCACATCGGAAGATCATTCTAAGCTTTAATGTACTCCCAGCATTATTGATGTTTCTCATGGACCATGCTCCTCCAGTCCTGATCACAATATAAATTTATATAGTAAGATCTTTTTTCAAACAGTCTCAAAGTCTCAAAGCCTCTGCTGTTCTGTTTTCATTCTGTGTTTTTCGTGACTGGCCTTTCTTCTCCTTTAGATGCCAGAGTTAAATGTGTAACTGATTTTCCATCCAGAAGGCTGGGAGTAGAAGTGGTTAATAGCTTGGTGACTGCCATGCTACCTGGATGGCCAGGTCTCTGATTCTTATCTTGAACCTGTTTTTCCTGGTTTATCTACAGTGCTATTCTCCTCCAGGCCTTTATCATGAGCATTTAAGCCTGTTAGCCTGCTTCCTTGGTTAATCTGCAGAACCCATCTTTGTGGAATATGCCACTTGTACTTTACAAGAGTTTCAATGTAATCATGTCTTAAGCTTTGTTGTATACATGAGATTGAGTTAACTATCCTCAGAAAACCTTTTTTTTCAAATTGTGCTGTGTCTAAAGTAAACTACCTGGTGTTAAAATCTAGAATTTTGACCCAACATAGCTACTCAGTCTTGTTGAAACGTGTAGCCGCCTGAGGCCATGGATGTACTGGGTTAACTTGAAAAGGGGGCTGGAAATGGAAAAAGGAGATGGAGAGGCGTGGGAAGCATGAAGCCAAGACAAAGATTTCTGATCAAGGCTCAAATTTTTAATATTCAGTTCATCTATTTAAAGGGAAAGCCCCACCGAACCCATTCTTGTTTCAGATGGGTGGGGGAACCCATCCTTTGTCATAGCCAGAGATTCTCAAGGCAAGCTCAGTGGGAAGTCTATTCTTCAAAGTTCCTGTAGCAGGTTGTACTACAAGGTGGGTAACTCCACCTAGGTCCTATTATTTGGTCTATTATGGTAAACAAGGTCTTTCTGGCCTGCTCAAGGCTGGTGAAGGGCACAGAAATGGATTTTCTTCTTGCTTCTTGCAGGATTGACACCCTGCTGGCCATGGTGTTTGCAGAAACCCCCACAGCTCTCTTCTTGCCATTTATTCTCTATTTGCTTTACCCCTTCATAGTGTCCAAATCTGGTCTCTGTCTAAGGTTTTGCTGTTGTGAACAGGCACCATGACCAAGGCAATTCTTATAGGAACAACATTCAATTGGGGCTGGCTTACAGGTTCAGAGGTTTAGTCCGTTGTCTTCAAGGCAGGATCATGGCAGCCCCTAGGCAGGCATGGTGCAGGAGGACCTGAGAGTTCTATATCTTGTTCTAAAGGCAAACAGAAGAAGACTGGCTTCCAGGCAGCTAAAAGAAGGGTCTTAAAGCCCTCACCCAGCCCGGCGGTGGTGGCGCATGCCTTTAATCCCAGCACTTGGGAGGCAGAGGACAACAAACTTCTATTTGCAAAGTTAAAAATGCTTAGGGTGTTAGGGTGCAGAAGTAGCCAGATATGTGAGGAGGGAGAAGAAGAGATATCTAATAAACAAAGTATAATTGGCCCCTAGAGATTTCCTTTGTAAAGTTTGAGTTCGAGGCCAGCCTGGTCTACAGAGTGAGTTCCAGGATAGCCAGGACTTCACAGATAAACTCTGTCTCGGAAAAACAAACAAACAAACAAACAAAAAAGCCCTCACCCACAGTGACACAGTTCCTTCAAAAGGTCACACCTACTACACAGCAAGGCCACACCTCCAAATAGTGCTACTCCTTAGGCCAAGTATATTCAAACCATTGAAAGGCCTCCCAGATAGGGGAGACCCCCACTCAAGCCACGGGAGATTAGAACCACCCAATGACTCATGAGACACCAATTTTGATGCAACCAGCAAGAGGTTTAATGACTCCAGTATACTGGGATTCCCTCACATGCATGCAAGAAGAGAGAACCCCGAGTTGGAGCAAAGAATAGCTTTTATATGGTCTAGGGGGTAGAACAGAGAAACAGTGACTAGGCACAATATGATTGACAGAACACTGTGACTTTTAAACTGATTGGTCTTTGGGGAATGAGGTGGCAAGGACATCCCTTGTCTGTCTATGTGCTCTGGCCCTTCCTCACCCGTAGGTGGGTTCTCTCCCTTGTGGTCTGAGGAATGTTAATCAGCCTTTCCCTTCCTCCTCTGAATGTTAATCTAGCAAGTGTCCTCTGACTAAGGAATGAGCCCCTCCTGGGATGTGTCCTGGGACAGTGGGATTCTTTTAATCTTAAATTCAAACCAAGGCCCCAAAATCCTACATTTAGACCCAAAAGTCTTATACCACCACATGTGGTTAGGGTGCAGCCTTCTATTATCTTCATATCTTGGGTTCTTTAGCTACCCATCTTTTAGATGGATTTAACCAATGGAGATGAAAGGAAGAGAGTGTTAAAGAGGAGAAATAATTGGGAAAGATGGCAAGATTTCTTTATAATCCTTGTTATACTTGATACTGTATCTGCAACCCAGCTTGGTCCTTTCTGGCCTGAAGCTCCTTCCAGATGACCATGGACCATACAGCTCTGTTTCCTTCCAGCTTTGAGAGATACCATTTCCTTTGCTTATTCTGACCACTCTAAGGATACTAATTGTATATCCATCTTGCTGGTTCCTGGAGCCTTTATAATCTGGATTTGTTCCTAAATCTGTTCCATATCTCTTTGTGTTGTTTCTACTAACATTCTAATGAAAAAGAATTTTCACTGGAGAAGTCATGTTCATTTTCATAGACAGAAGGGAGGTGAATAATAAATGCTTTCTTGCCTCAAGCTTTGGACGTAATTGAGGCTGTAAGAAATTATTTGATGAACACCAAGACCTCCAGTTTGAAGAGAGGGCAGTTAGAAGATAACTTAAGAGGCTGGAGCTCAGCCAAGAGGTTGAATAAGGAGGGTGGGTTTTGGCAGAAAAATTATATAGAAGAAAACACAGAACAGGATGGAAAAAAACTGATTGAGTCTCCTCCTCATGAAAAGATCTATAATGAATTACTTTGTTTGATGCACAAGAGTGAAGGCAGCAAGATCACATGCTACTGACCTGACACTATAGTCTTAATGAGTAAACCAGTGCTCCCATGTCAACCAAGCTATCTAAATATGTAGGACTGTATATTTTTCTTATTATTTTAGCCAATTTAAGCTGGGATTTATATTTCAGTATATTGTCTTGAATCAGAAATGAGTGTAGCAACAAGGCAATAAGGGGAAAATGACTGCAAAGAGATAGGATGATGGTAAGTGAGAACTTGTCTTTCTCAGAAAAAATGATGATAGTCTTCACAATGTGTTATATCCAGCTGGTTTAAATCCCTTTTTGTGCTATGGAGCAGACATTTACGTACCTTGATAGAAACAAGGTAGACAGGTAAGCAGACCTGATAAAAAGATTTCAGACTGTAAGGAGCAGGTCCTTAAACAGGACTAACTCCATTTTGTTGTAGGAAACTTGTAGAGACATGTCTGGTACTTGTAAAGACAAGTCTGGAAGTAAAAGTTGTGCTGTGATAACCAGCTGTGATGAGATCAGAGCCAGCGATAACCACACCGAGTGGTTATCTGCCGTGTACGTCAGTAGTAATGCCAAATCCAACATAAAAGAGGAGCCCAATCGTAGCACTTCATCACACTTGTAGCCATGACTGGCCAATGTGATCCTCTGGACAAAGCCTCCTCAGCACCCAGTCATCAAAGAGACAACCGAAAGACCAATGCCTCCAGCTTCTTCCTGGTCAAGCACCCTGCGAGGTCAAATTATCAATTCAACTATCTGGAAGCCACAGCCTGACCCTGCTTCCCAGACTCCAGAGGACCTGTAACCCAAAACCATCAAAAGGACTCAGGTCGTATAATCCATGAATGAATGATGTGTTTATTGCTATGCTTATTTCTTTGATAATTAGCAACTTATTATTTGTGTTTATTGTGCATATTGTTAGAGATAATACATAGGAAATGTGACAATATCTTGTTGTAGCAATAGCCTTAGCATTTGTGATAATATATTGTTTACTGTGCATTATTAAAGAATAACTACATTCCAAAACCTCTGTCTCTGGCATACTCTCTTCCTTCTCGAGGAGCTGATGGTCTCACAGTCAAATCCAGTATATAATCCCTGAGTGGAGTAGGACCTGTCAGAGTAGCTCCTCTCCCCTCGGGGATTCTAACCCCTTATCAATAGCCTGCTTGTAACAGATAAAAGTCCCTGCTCTGGACACTGACCATCACAGGGTAGCAACTACTTTCACCAGTTCAATGAGAAAGATGAATTTAGGCTGTATGTGAGCACAGAGAGGCAAGTACATATTTTAGAATTTTTAAAATAATATTTTGGGGTAGGGGGACCTGATAGCAGAGAAAGGTATGTGTTTCATTTGTGAAGTACCTTAAATCCAATCAGAAAAATTCTAAGGAAGGAGATGAAAAGATTTAGGGAGTGGTGATCACAGGCCAAGATCCCACCATCCCACCAAGCTAATGTTTATTTGTTTGTTTGTGTATGCTTATAAAAGCAGGCATATTTCTAAGTTCAAGGTCAACATAGACCAGAGGAAGTTTAAGTCCAGGACCAGACTTGGTAATAATGGGAATTTCAGATCAGAGTCTCACCCAGCTATTTTATAATCTGTACTTGTGTTTGTGGTCTCTTTCCAACAATCAAGGAGCTAAGGTCATGAGATGCTGATTCATAGGATAATCTAAAGGGAATCTGTGGGGTGGGGGGCAGGTAATGACTGAATTAATGTGTAAATAAAAGACTGGGCTTTTGATCTATAAGATATGAGCTCTTCAGAGAGTTTTCAGAATTCCAAAAAAGGGCAGTCTCATGCAGAGAGCTGTGTAGAGATCTCCAAGAAGGCAGAACACAGAGAGAGCATTTGCTCCTGAACATAACATAGGCCATCAGCTTTGAACCACAATTTGACTTGAAGTCATTTCCACTCTCAGACACCCTTTCTTCAAAACCCTCTCCAAACTGAGGATGGTCCTTGGTACTTAATGACCCACTAAAATATTTTTATATTTCTGCAAACTTAAACTCTTCTGGCCTAGAAGTTTTGGTTCTAGATGAAGGGGTGGTGTTCCTGCCAGGAGCTACAACAATCTATTGAATTGGAAGCTCAAACTTACCATGGGAACTTTGGGCTTTTGATGTCCTTAAGCCAATAGGCTAAGAAAGAAATAACACTGTTAGGAGGAGTGATTGATCTAGATTATTGAGGAGAAATTGGATTTCTTCTCCACAATGTTGGTAAGAAAGACTATTTGGAGTGCTGAAGATACAAAAGATACTTCAGGACATCTCTTAATCACACCATGTCCTGTGATTAAACTAAATGGGAAACGACAACACCCTAATTCAGGGAGGATGACAGGGCACAGACCTATCATGAATGAAGGCATATGTTACCCCTCTAGGAAAAGAGCCAAGTCCTAATGAGGTGTTTGCTGAGGGTGTGGCTAAATACAAAATGGACAGTAGAGGAATTTAGTTATATATACCAGCTAAGGCCATGTGACCAATTCCATAAATGAAGATTATAATTGACATGTTCCTGTCATATTGTGTTAAGAATGTGTTTGTGCAGATATTTTTGCTTTCTTTCCTCATCTTCTTTATCAAGAAATGTAACATCGATTAAGAGAATAGCAGTAGTTATCATATTTAAATTTGAATCACTAAAGAAATATCCTTTAAGAGACATTGCCACATAGTTTAATTATAATACATTTGTGGTGATACAAGGAATAGTTATGATGTCATACTAATAATAATGTCCTGACCATTATCTTTATTTGGAAATTAAGCATAAAATAAGGAGACATGATTGTGTGTCAAATTGACATCAGTGAACTTATAATGGCTATTTTTTGTTGACTTGACTACAACTGGAATTAATTAAAACCCAAATGGCTGGGGACATCGGTGAAGGACATTTTTCTTAATTAAACCATTTGAAATGGGAAGACTTATCTCTAATTCTGAGCTCTGAGGTAGAAAGATCTAACGTTAATCAGGATCTTTTGAGTTGTGAAGAGATAACACTTTTAAATTTGGCTACACCTTCTGCTGGAAGGAAGCTTTTGTTTTTTTCAGTCTTTCTTATGTATTGCTAAGTTGTCTATTTCTTCATTGGCATTAGAGCCTACCTTAGGATTCTAGCATAATCTGAAGACCAATTGAGACATCCAACCTTGAGGACTCAACAACTTCTGGATTCTTAGACCTGTCATTGGTAGCCAGTCTAAAACAGGTAGGTAACTAGACCACAGCCTGTAGGCTGTTCTAATGAATTCCCTTTATGCATGTGTATGTGCATGTACATGTGTTTATATATTCATTCTGTAAGCTCTGTTTGTTTAAAGAACCCTAACATACCTTGCAACCTTCCTTTTCTGAACTGGTACCATTATATCAGCTCCCAGCATCAGCAGGCATTCCCTGGGACCTTCAGGCTACTTTGGCCAGGGAAGCAGGTAGACTAACTGCAGATCTTCAAATCTCTCTGAAACCTTTCTCAAGTATCATCCACAGCTCTGTAGCATACCACCGACTGTGGCCTCACCTTCCTCTCTCCCTCCATCTCTAGAAGATCACACAAATCTTTCCTTCCAAATTTCCTTCCCTCCACTCATTACTTTATCTCAGTCCTCGACTCCAGAAGACATTCTTGGGAAACCTGTGGGTCAGTCCATCCAGGAAGACAGATAGCCTAACTTTGATCTCCAACTTTCCCTCTTCTCCAAGTCCAATACCCCTCACTTTAACCCCCAACTCTGTGGCAGGCCACCTGCTGCAGCCCCCAACCCCATCCCCATTTCCAGCTGATTTCTCTGGAATCTTCTCATCCAACCTCTTTCCTAGTTATACCTTAATCCCAGCCCCCAACTCCAGCAGGCATTTACTATGAACCACCAGTCAAACCTCCAGAGAAGCAAACAGGACAGGGAAACATGTGGTCTATTTTCAGATCTTTACTTGTCCTCCTCTCTCCAAATCCAATTCTCAGTCCTTCCCACTGCTCTGTAGAAGACTAGCTGCTGTGGCCTCTCCATCACTACTTCCATTCCTAGTAGACAAAGCAGTTCCCGGTGGAACACCTGGTTTCCTTCTTTCTGAGAACCACTGACTTAAATGAAGAGAAACTTAAAGCAATTCCACTAACATCAGGAATAAGAAAAGGTGCCGGGCGGTGGTGGCGCACGCCTTTAATCCCAGCACTTGGAGGCAGAGGCAGGCGGATTTCTGAGTTCGAGGCCAGCCTGGTCTACAGAGTGAGTTCCAGGACAGCCCGGACTACACAGAGAAACCCTGTCTCGAAAAACCAAAAAAAAAAAAAAAAAAAAAAAAAAAGAAAAGGTTATTCACTATTTCCATATCTATTATATGTAGTATTTGTAGTCTTAAGCTACAGAAGTAAGACAACCTAAGGAGCTCAAAGTTGTACAAATTGGAAAGAAAGAAGTCAATGTATCCTGATTTCCAGGGAAGGAATAGTATACATAAGTGACTCTAAAAATTCACAGGAAAGTTCTGAAGCTGATAAACACTTTCAGCAAAGTAGATGGATGCAAAATTAACTCACAAAAATCAGTACTTTTTATATATACAAACAGACTGAGAAATTAATCAGGGAAACAACTTTCAAAATAGCCTAAAATAATATATATTATCTTGGGATGACTATAATAAAAAAAAAGAAAGACTTTATGGAAAAATATTCAAGTCTCTGAAGGAAGAAATTAAAGAATATATTAGAAGATGGAAAGATTGCCTATGTTCATGGGTCAGTAGGATTAACATAGTAAAAATTTCCACCTTACACAAAGCAATCTACAGATTCAATGCAATTCCCATCCAAATTACAACACAATTCTTCACACATCTTGAAAGGACAATTTTCAACTTAATATGAAAACATAAAAAAAAATCAGGATATCTAAAATAATTCTGAATAGTAAAAGAATTTCTGGAGATGTTACCATCCACAAATTAAAATTTTACCACAGAATTTTAAGATTAAAAACTGCATGGTAGTCATAAAAACAGACATGTTGATCAATGATATTATATAGAAAAAAAATACACATAAATATACATAACTATGGGCACCTGATATTTGATCAATAATCCAGAAATACATGGTGGAAAAAAAAAATCCCAGCTTACTCAACAAATGGTGCTGGTTAAATTGGACAGCTACATGTAGAAGAATTGAAATAGATAAATAACTTATCACCCAGCACAAAATTTTATTCATGGATCAAAAACCACAGCATAAGAAAGGATATACAGAACCTTATAGAAGAGAAAGTAGGAAATAGCCTTGAGCACATTGGCACAGGAAAAAACTTTCTGAACAGAACATCATTAGGACATTCACTAATGTTAATTAATGGATCAATACAAAACTGAAAGGTTCTGTATGACTAAGAGCACCATCATTTGGACAAAGTGGCAGTCTATGGATAGAGGGCTAATATCCAAACTATATGAAGAACTAAAAAAATCTAGGTATCACGAAAACAAATAACTCAATTTAATATTGGCATACAGATCTAAACAAAGACTTCTTGAAGGTGGAAACTCAAATATCTGAGAAAACATTAAAGAAATGCTCTATATCTTCAGTCATCAGAGAAATGAAAAGCAAAACTACTTCAAGATTTCATCTTATTCTCATCAGAAGGGCTAAAATCAATAGACAAGTGAGAGCTCATGATGGCAAGGATGTGGAGAAAAGGAAACATTATTCCATTGCTTGTGTGAGTGCACATTTGTACAACCACCATGAAATTAGTGTGGAAGTTCCTCAGGAATTTGATAGTTGATCTACATCAAAGATCTACCTGTACCTTTCTTGGGCACATAAACAAAGGCTGTTTCATTCTACCACTAAGATATTTGTTTACCTGTTTTCCTTGCTGCTCTATTTATAATAGCCAGAAACTGCAAACCTAGATGTCTCTCAACAGGACAGTGAATAAAGAGAATGCAGTACATTTATTTAGTTGTTAAAAAAATAAAATAATACATTTTCTGGTAAATGGATGGAAATAGAAAACAAATCATTTTGAGGAGGATTACTCATATCCAGAATAACAAATATGGTATATATTCACTTATATGTGGATACTAGCTGTTCAGTCAATAATAACCAAGCTAGAACTCATAGAACCAAGGAGGTTAGGTATAGAGTAAAGGACTGAGGCAGGGGCAGATAAGTCACCCTAGGAAAGAGAAATAGAATAGATAGTTGTGTGTGTGTGTGTGTGTGTGTGTGTGTGTGTGTGTGTGTGACTTAAAAAAAAATTGATAATGTGAGAGGCAGAGTCCTAACTGGCCATCTCTTGTAACTAAATGAAGTTCTAGTATCAGGAATGGGTTACATCTAATTGAGTTGTTTGGCAAAGGCATCTCATGAGAATCTCCAAACAAACCAGGATGTTTCCATGACTATAGCTTGCTTTCCATAGACTAAAGGCAAAGAACTGTAGCAGAAGACAACATCTACACAACTCACTGAGCATGGAGCTTTTGCCTACAAAGAGCCTCATTTCTATATTATAGTTCCTTTGCTATAGGAAGGTACTCTGCACACTACCAAAGCAGAAACGGAAACACCAATCCAATCACAAGCCCTTCAGTCTACACTAGTGACCTGCCTGCAACATGTGTTAGTACAGTGGTGGCAAAAGGCTTGTGGGAGTAACCAACTAATATATTATTTAACTCAAGACCCACTCCACATACCCAACATTGTTTAGGTGATGAAAAACCTCAGACTAGATAGCCCAGGGACCTAGGGTAAAACTAAATACTCTCGATCTACCAAAGGAACATAGCAATAAAGTGACTCCTATTGGTGTTCTATTACACTTACAAATCAGTGCCTTGCTCAGCCATCAAGAAGCTTCTTCCCATGGGAATTGGGAACAAAAGCAGAGACCCACAGCTAGAGTGAAAGACCTTGGAACACTCAGCACTAATGGGGTGTCACCCCCAAAGTCCCCACTCAGAGCTCAGGGAACACTGCAAAAGAGGACTTGGAAAGAGTGTGTGTGATTCAGAGGATACAGAGGACAGAAAGGATACACCTTCTAAACAAAGCAGGATAGGTTCACATATGAACTTACAGAAACTGAGGCAGCGTGCACAGAGCCTGTTCAGGTCTTCATCAGCTGTGCTCCATGAGATCTTCCCACCCCTAACCAAGACGCAATCTTAATTGATAACCACTTGCAAATGAAAGTTTAGTTTTCTCCATGAGAGTCTCACTGGGGAAACAAAAGACGTATGAAGGTAATGTGCACAGCAATAGAAGCTGACAGCAAACCAACTCAAGGGCATCTTTGGTGGCTCCTTGTCTCATAGTGTCCTGTCAGGAGTTTTCCTTTCCTCTTTTTGTTTCTTCCAAATTTTATCTTATTTTTATTTCATTTCATTTATTTACTTTCTCTTTTTCCCCTATGTTCTTTGCATTTATATTATGAATTTCACTTTCATGTTTATTTGTGATTCCTGAGTATGCAAAGAAGTAGGACTCTGTGTTTATGAGTGCTTCTTGTGCCTTTTCTCAGGGTCTTTTCCTTCCTATTATGTTATTTTGTTCCTATTATATTATTCCATTGTATATTCCATTTCATTGTTATCATTTAGAAGGTTGCTTTCTAATGAAAGACAGAAAGGGGGTGGGTTCACATAGAAGAGGAAGTGTATAGCTGGCAATATTTAAAAATCAGCGCTGGTCTGGCTTGATCTCATGCAGCTGCCATTTTCCCATGGCTCTGGCTCTGGACCCCAGCTCTGGCTATCTGGAAACACCCACCCTGACACCCACAAGATTGGCTCCACCAATCCCCCATGCTGTCTCCACAAAGCTCGGCTGAACCCCGGACAACACCTGCCATGCTCACAGTTCCCTGTAGAATGAAGATTCTTAAAGCTTAAAGGCTTTATATATTTGGAAACTCTCAACTAACAAGATGCCCCCACAATTAGAGTTGTTACTCAATACCTCACCTTTAGGTATAAATTGTTACCCAGGATGGCTCTCTTCCTCCTCCATTTTTACCAGTCTCCTCATCCCTCGTTCGTCTCCTCCCCTGCCTCTCCTCTCCCCCTGACTTCTCACTCTACTTACCCCTCATACAACCCAATCACGGAGCTTTATACAAATGAAGTGGGAAAATATCCTGCTACAGAAATGGAAAGGAACTGGGAAGTAAAGGGAGAAGAAGCCATAATCAGGGTACATTATTTAAGATAAATAAATCCACTTTCAATAAAAGAAGAACATAAAACCTAGCAATGCCTAAGAAGAAAAGGCAAGGGGCAGCTGATGGGATAGGCCCCTTCACTAACGAAGCATTTTCTCTGAGTACAATCTACTTTTAAGTCAAACTGTGACTTCCTCCAATGTCTTTAGTTTTATGCCCAGTAGAAAATATTATTGTTCTCATATTTTTAAAGATTTAATTTTATTTATGAAAAGATATAAAATGAATTTGTCTATATTGAATTTTATGAAATTTCTTATAAGTTTGATTGGGGATAACGAGAGAGTTTTAGTGCTTGCCCTCTGGGTAAACTGACCACTGGACCTATAGCGTCTTTACCTGGTACAAGCTCACTCTAAGTAAAACAGTTATATATAAATGGGATTGTTGACAAAGCTTGTCTTCTGCCATGGGCAGACAGATGGTTTAGAAAGCACACCACATTAACATTTGACCTCAGAACTGTTCTTTCTTTCAGGGCTTTCCACACGTTCCTACTTCTCATTCTGGTTAACTAGGTTATCACTTTAACTATACTCTTAGAAGCTCCATGTTGGGTTAGAGTCAAATAGAATTCTAGCTATCTATACATTATGTATGCCTTTAGAGTTCAAATTACATAAACATATAGGCATAATGGCCTATAATTTGTGTAAACATTGTGACATCATATTGACACCATTAATGGCTTTCTGGGCCATTGAAGGAGAAATTATATAGAAAACAGATCAGAGAACAATTTCTTTCTAAGAAATCATAATATAATAGTCAGATTCAGTGACCTGGCAATAGACTAGTTTCTCCAGAGTTTCTTTGACCTTTCAATTTTTCAGGCAATAATTCAAAGAGTTAAGGGCTGGAGTCACAGTGACATTAAACATAAAAAAAGGCTGGTGTCATATATTACAGATAGCTTGTTGTATTAGAATTTACCTACTGAACTGCTAAGAGTTGTATTCTTTCTGTTGAGGGAAATTCATGTATTACTTTGAACTACCTGTTCTAATTTCCTTCTCTACCCTCTTTTCACAAAGAAGTCAAGGGTGAATTACTAACTCTCATTTGTTCTTTGCAACATAGTTTAATAAAATTTACACCCTCTCCAAAACCCACCCCATTATACCCTCTCTATTACTCAAACATGACAAATATTGTACATAAACAGATAGTCCCTTACAGTTGCTGACTCCAAGATTGTGTCCACGGACATAAAAATATCTGTATAGAATACTTTTAGACAGGTAAAAGAGCATACCCCTTCTTACTAATTTCTCCACATAAACCCCTATCAAGAAACATCTTCTGCAGATCTTATACTATCCTAGGTACTGAGTAGTCAACGCTTTTAGGATCATGTTAGCTGAGGCTCATAACCATTATGTAAGCCAAAGAGAGAAGCATAATTATTCCTGTTTTCCATATAAGGAATCAATGTTCCAACAAGTATAAACAGTTCTTCCAGGTCCCCATGGTAAAAAATATATATATAAAGTGAAAACTTAGATTATGGCCTTTGAATTTTACTGTTTTGTTCTGGCTTGGCTTTCGGATCTCTACAAAAAATGTTTTGTTTGTTTGCTTGCTTGCTTGCTTGTTTTGCCCTTTTTTAAGGCACACATTTAATATTTCCATTGAGCTGTACCATGATAGATTGATTCATATGAATTATTCATATAATAATTCCTTTGATATATTTGGGGTTTAAAATAAAAAGACACTCATAGTCACTTTTTATTGACTAAGGAAATGAAATCCATCCAGAAGCAGAAACTAAATCATTTCTATATGAACAGCTTGCTTTTGCACATTTATTCCCTAAAGTGAAGTATGTGTATATTTCTCTTTGTTTCCTTTCCTTTTCTTCCTTTCCCTTCCGTTCACTTTCCTTCTCTCCCCTCCCCTTTCCTCCCTTCCCATCTCTTTCCTTCCCATCTCTTCCCTTCCCTTCTCTTTCTTTCCCTTCCCATTCTTTTCCTTTTCTAAGATTTGTGCTTTCCATTTGTCCACTATATTTATTTAGTTGTCTCCTGCTATATCAGTTCATTATCCACTCAGTCCCTTTGCAATTAGCTTCCACTCCTTGCCACCATGTTTTCCTTAGGGAGACCCATGCCCTGTATAGGAAAGCTCCAGAGCCCAGAATCAAGCAACTTGAGTTATTGACCTTTGCTCTTTAATGTTTGGGGGGAAATGATATTTACAAACACACTGAATGAGTGAACGAGGAAGTAATCTTGTCTAAATACTTCTTACTTTTAAAGTGATTCTTATACTTAGGTGAAAGTTATAATGGATGTAATGAGTATTCTTGTTTAAAATTGCTCATAAAAAACCCTAAATTCTGACCTCTACAGCTATCATGTTAATTGTATCTTACAGCAGAACTCACTTCACTCTTGGCTGGACTGTGAAATAGACCAAATCTATAGAGTGAATCAGAAAGGTTTTATGTAGGAGGTCAGATAAAGAGCTGAGGATAACAGTGGTGTGGAAGGAAAATCCTGTCATTCCTTAAAATTGTGTTGTTACTTGTATCTGTGTACACGTGGTAAAACAAAAAGACAGGAAAAGGAGGATGAATGAGAAAATACTTGGTTTGCAAGACAACACAACTAAGGCTACTTGAGCCAGTACTGAACTTATTTAAGATTTATTCATCATCTACTTTACATTAATCCATCAAAGAATATAAATAAATATTCTGAAGGAAAACATGGACTTTAAGAAAAAGCAAGTACATAAATTGTAGCAGACTACAAGATATGATTGTATAATGTACAATTCACTTTATAAAAGCTCATTCTTGCTAGCAGGAAGGGTGCTTGCTACTCAAGGAGTGTAAGTGATACTTACACCAGGAAGTTGGTGCCAAAGAAAGGTTTCAGAAAGATTTGATGAATAGCCTTCTAGCCTCTGCCACCAACACCAGCTCCAAGCATATAGAAAGTGGAATTGTTGAGGAAGCTGCTTCCTCTGCCAGTCAGGTAAATGGGAAAGGAGAGACACCATGGAATCTTTTAACCTCATAACTATTAGTGCTTGCAGGCCCCAATCAGGCCAAACCACACAACACCACATCACATCTTATTTAACTTAGTTGTCTACAGTCTTATAAACTCCTTGTTGGATTAGAGTCAAAGAGAATTATTCTTCTATAGATATATACATAGTGTGTATGTCCTTAGAGAATGGATCTCATGCACAAATACATACGAGTGCCAAGATTGGTGTGTACATGGGGAAAACATATTAACACCATCAATCTTGAGCTGGGGCATTGGAAGATAGAGGACATAGGACAGCAGGGAAGGCAGTCTTTTCTTTCCAATCAGCCATAAGAGACTAGTCAGATTGGATGACCTGGCAATAAATCAGTTTCTTTAGAGCTTCTTTGACCTCTCGGTTCCTTAGGCAATAAATGAAAGGATTGAGGGCTGGTGTTACAATGGCATAGAAGATAGAAATAATTTTGTTCATGTTGAAGGCATGGATAGCTCGGGGTCTGGCATACATAAAAATAGTAGCTGAGTAGAAGATGGTAACCACCACGAGGTGGGAAGCACAGGTGGAAAAGGCTTTCTGCTTTCCTGTTGGCATGCGTAACACAGTGGCCAGAATGCATCCATATGATAAAACAGTGATTGACAGTGGGAAGAGGAAGATGACCAGAGCCAGGACAAAGTCCACCAACTCGGCAATGGACATGTCTGTGCAGGAGAGATTAAGAACTGGAGAGATGTCACAGAAGAAGTGGTTGATGACATTGGGGCCACAGAAACTGAGGCGAGAGATGAAGTAGATCTTTGCCAAAGAGATGCCAAAGCCGATGACCCAGGAACCAAGAGCCAGGCGGAAACAAAGTCCATGGCTCATGATAGTGGGGTAGTGTAATGGGCGGCAGATAGCCACGTAACGGTCATAGGCCATTGCAGCTAGGAGAACGCATTCCGTACACATAAGTGCAATGAAGAAGTAAAGCTGTATCATACAGTGAGTGAAGGAGATGCTCTTACTCATGGACCAGAAGCTGAACAGAAGCTTGGGCACAGTCACAGAGATGTACCAGGTCTCCAAGAAAGACAGGTTGGCGAGGAAGAAGTACATAGGCTTGTGTAGTGGCCGGTTCTGCTGCACCAGTAAGATGATGATCACGTTTTCAGCTACAGTCAGAATATAAGCCACAAGAAACATCAAGAACACAGCTGCTCTCATGCTCAAGCTCCCAGGAAACCCCACCAGGATGAACTTGGTAACCTGTGTCTGGTTCTCCACATCCATATCAAGCACACAGGACCTAGCTTTTCTGAGAGAAAAGAGTCACTTGTTCAGAGTTCATAGTCTGGCAAACATCTTTTATCCCTGCCTTCTTTGAGTACCTATTGCAGTTAACAGTTGCTTATTGATAGCATATTATAGGTTAGAATTCAGTGGTTCTCCACCCATGAGTCAAGATTCCTTTGGGGATCAAATATTAGATATCCCACATATCAGGTATTTACATTGCAATTTATAAAAGTAGCAAATTTGTAGTTGTGAATAGCAATGAAATAACTTTGTGGTTGGAACTGTATAGAAGAGGAACTGTATTAAAGGGCAGCAGCATTGGGAAGGTTGAGAATCACTGGGTTAGATAGATCCATGGGCCACAATAACATGCTCTAACTCAATTTTTTGCAAAGCATCTTTGTTTATATACTATTATTTCTGTATTAATGATGTGGTATCAGAGAGATATTAAGTATATTTCTATGTTCTCACTGACAGGAGTGTAAGGATTGTATTCAAGCCTAAGCCAAAAGCCATGTGCTATCTAATGACCTCCTAGATACCTCCTAAGTAAACTAGCAAAACCTACTTTGTGTTACTTTTGAGCTTCAAAAGATACACTGGTCTTCATGTGCTGTCATCTGCTTACAGTTGTGGAAGTTCTTCCTTGTACCTGGGTGACCATTACATGTCATTTGTTTCTTTTTTTTCTACCATCAGTGGAGATGGAAAGGGCTTGTCACCACCTGAAGATTACATGATCAGGAGGCAAGAGGATAGGCAACCACGTCCCTATCAGATCTCGGGGCTTCATTCCAATGCCAAGTTTTTCATGGAGTTGCTCTGCTCTTGAAACTATGCTCTCTGAAAGCCATTTTCCTCTCTTGTTATATAAATATTAATGTGTTCAGTAGATGTCACTGTGAATTAAAATAAAATTAAAATCAAGCCAAAGGTGTTTTATGTAAGTGGCAGATGACAATGAGTGTGGAAGTGGCTCCTGCTGCATATTAAGGCAGAAAAGATGAATCTAGATTGGTGTGGGGTGGTGTAACTGCTGTAATCCAAGTGGCAAGAAACAGAAAGGTGGGGGGGGGTCAGAAGGCTTCTAGTTTCAGAGGACAAAGATAGGGTCTCTGGAGCTGTAACTGTTTAAGCTAAAATGGAAATGCATTAGATATTTTTTTAAAATAAAGATTAAAATCCTGAAAGTAACAACATATGATCTGGAATGGGATGTCTCTTTGACCTCTGAGGAGGTGACATTTAAGCAGAAGATTCTAATTAGACCATCTCTTTGAAGATCTTAGGTAAAAGAGACCCAGGCTAAAGCAAGACCCTGTTACTACACTGTGGTAGATAGAAAGGAGTTAGAAAGTGGTAGGAAGGTAAGTGGAACCAAGTAGATGAGACCCCAATGCTAAAATAAAAATAAAAACTACAATAGAAGACAGGCAGAAATTTAAAGAGTAACATGTGATTATGTCATGGAAAAATAATTGTCATTCCATACTGAACTATCTGAGTAGGACAATGGCTTTAAGAGAAGATTCCAGTGACCCTGAAGATTGGTTTGATAGACAGTGAGTTTAAGGTCCATTTTAGATATAGAATGTTTAACAGAAATGAATAAATTTGGATGTAGAGATTGGGGCAGGGGAGACCAAGGAGAAGTAATAGACAGATATCACATAGATGTGTTGCCATTTACTAGCATAGGGAAATTTGGGGGTTTTCACAGGCATTTTATAAATATCAAAGAGACAGAAATGGAAGAGCATTTGCTGTATTTGATGAACATCAGTGGTCCACTGTATCCTACAAGAAGAAATCAGGATGCATTCACTGGGTATCAGGAAGCTTGCTTACTACTGTTCATAAAATGCAGCAGTTAAACCATAAAATAATGTTAATGAGACACAGTCCAATTTCCCAGAAGAGGCACTGTAGTTAATTAATTAATTAAAGAGGGATGCGGTAAGAATTATACCAAAGTTCAGGTCTGAGCCACTAGACTCACTGACCCACAAAGAAAGTCATATTTCAGTCTCGTCACTACTTTTAAACATTTAACATTTATAATTCTTCTAGGAAATATTCTCTAGTCCCACTGAAATTTTATTATAAGTACAGGCCATTGGAGATGGAATGAACATATAACACAAGAATATATTTTACTTCAAACATACAAAATAGACAGACGCATACCAAGATGTCTGTCACATGTGCCAGAGATAAGATAAGCACATAATGCATCCCAAGATCTTTCAGGAAGAAAGTGGGACACTGCAGGCAAATGACTTAGAAGGAAAAAAGGCATAGAGGTCAGAACAGCACAGCATAACAGCTCAAAGGCTGTGTGTTTGACAAACTGGGAGAGAATTCATTGAAAAGGGATGCATGGCAGGAGGAAAAAGGAGACTCCTTAGGGTCCAGATTATGGGGAACTCCATACACAGCAGTAGGGCGTTTAAGAGCCATCCTTAAGCATAAAAAACATAATGAGTGAATGTTTGTCATGAGGATTATAATAGCCTTATATTTCACCCTACTTGTTGATATGAGAAGATATATTGGGTAGAAGAAGGTTATCAAATGAGAACTTGATGGGCAAGGTATAAGTCACACTTAGACACTTGGGCACACAAGGAAGAACAAAATCCCTAGCTAATCATTGATTGCTAAAGAAACTGAGATGAGTATATTCAGCTGTATCTAGTGCCATAAGCAATACCAAGATCTACCTACTTCCATAAGAAAGACCACGAAGTATGGAGCATAAGGATGCCAGGGATCACGTAGGAATCTAAGGGTGGTGGTCATAATTGGGGTATTTAGTTAGGACCCGACACCATGAAATATCTCTCAAAAGTAGTAGGAGAAGCCTATTCCACTTGTTTATTGTAAAATTCTTTGCACATAGTTTTCAGAAAATGAGAATATCATTTTGCTCAATTGCTGGAAGTACAGTAGATGGAAAGGAAAAACATGAAAGATTTACAATTTAAATACCAGTGTACCTAAGATTTGCCTAGGTATTATGGATGTTCCAAGAGGGACCACTTACCTTGGTTTAGCAGCCTCTGATGGGGTAGAATGTGAAAAACAATTCCTCACTGATTCTAAAATAGAAAGAAGTACAAAGAAAGGATTCAAGTATTGAGCAGATATGAGTAACCCACTTCCTAAATCTACAAGAAACCAATGGGCACAGATTACCCCACTGCTTTGCAGCAGATGGCGAGGGCTATATGAGAGGATACCCCTGGACACTGAGACCACATTTGTGTCCAGTGTGACACCTGGCTGGATCTTCCAGCACTCTGGGCCAGAGCTCCCATAGCCTTCTAGTGAGTACTTTTGTGGACTAGAGCACATCAAGCTGTGAATGTCTTTGTTCATCTGAGGATTTTATACAGCATCAAAATCTTGGCATCTCTCCCAGGACTCAAGAGGAAAGAACACTGACAATGGCTCTCCAAATCTCTTGTGGTATCCAAGGAAACTTGTGCCCACTGTGGCCATCTCATTTGTTGTATGTGATATTGGCTCCATGGGGGAAAATCACTTATGGTCACATACTTTAGAAAGAACCATGCTTTATTTATTCACTGTTGAAAGAGTAAGAGGAAAGAGAGCATTGTATTTAAACATTTCCTTTCAGATACTGAGCATTATCTTAGCTTTTGAGAAACAGAATGACCATATCTGTTCTCCTAGAGAGACCATGACTGCTGAGAGCTAGACTGGTTTTGTGACAATTTAGTCATGGGTTTAAATGGAAGTCTTTGTCATCTGGTATGTCACAAGGTAATGTCATAAAGTATGCTAAATGAATTTATCATGACGGGTCACTGTCACTGTCATCTGCAGGGTATCACTTGACTAATATTTCACATAGAGACAAAATTACAATTCAGCACATATCACTTCTCTGTATGTGCAGAACTCCTAAGCATCCCTCCCAACAAAGAAAAGCTTGCAGAGTCACTGTGATTTTATAAGACAGTAAGTGGAAACATTGAAAGTCAGAAACAGTCCATTCTGGGGTGACACATTTATGGTAATTAAGAGAGCAACTGCCCATGCAGATTCTTTCATAGGACTGAAATATAGAAAACAGATTATAAAATAGTAAAAAATAAGGTTCTTATTTTAAATCTCTGTTCTCAATTCACCTCTAAATTCCAGAAGTAATCTGATGTCACTTAAAATATATCATTTAACCATAGTTTTCCATCATGGATTTAAGCTATTTTTTTTTAGTGACTGTTAATGGAAAATGACAGAATTTCTACCAAGCCATGACTGCTTTAGCAGCATGAGCAGAATGCTAGGCAGGGGATGCTTCTTCTCCAGAAACAGGAAACATCCTTCCTATTGTGACAAGAGCCCATGAATTGCCACAACTACAGTCCTAAAATCGGTTTTTAAAATATAAATAATCTTAAATTGATCCGAAACATTTGTCAAATGCAACTGAGTGTGTGTATACACACACATATATGTACACACAACACACACACACACACACACACACACACACACACACATATATATGGTAGCACTCTGGCATGCTGTCATCATGAGTTGAAATAATAGAGTTTTCCTTGGAATGTTTTGTATACCTCCCAGTGGCTCTAGGCTGGTGGTCCCTGACCTATGAGATATAGTCTGCTATAAGAAAGTCAATGGAACTCACTATACAGATTCCTTAGGTTCTGAGGTCCATGGCTGTTTTCTGTTTTCAGAACCCTCTCTTGCTGTTGTACTGGGGTTAAGTACTTAACTGTAATGAGGGTCTTTTTCTTTCTTCAACAATGAGTATCATACAGTTCACTTGTCAAACAACTGGTGGACTTGTGGTTCCATTTGGGACATATTTTCAAGACTTAGACCATTTACAAATCTGCTTTAGACTTCTCTTACTATTGAACTAAGCCTGAAGGTCACCTGGAGATGAAATCTTTGGACCCCTTCAGGCCTTATTTGAGCAACCACTCAAACCTACACATATGTATGACTTTCCCAGGTACACATCAAGGTTTTTATTTTATTTTAAATACTCCATGAATTTGCATATATTCCTTGCAAAAGGACCATGCTAATCTTCTCTGTAATATTCTAATTTTAGGATATGTACTTCCAAAGCAAGCATCACACGAGGTTCTTACAGTTTCCAAATCCCTAGTGTATCTTCTTCACCAACAACCTCTTTCTGACTGTTTTTCAATCTGTCCATTGCTTATCCCAACTCTCATTCATAGACATAGGTTTCTACAACTTTTCCTTTAAATGCTTGCAATCAGCCTGGCTAGGTGGTATACATCAGTTACTCATCACTTGGAGAGTAGAAAACATGATAAAAGTCAGCCTAGGCAATTTAGTGAGACACCTCTCAAATCATGAAGGCTAAACAGAGGGCTGGGGATATAGCTCAATGATGTGCCTAGTGCATGCAAAGCTCTGGGTTCAATCTCTAGTAAACACCACCCTCCAAAAAACACTAATGCACTGCATTCAGAAAACGTCATCTGCAAAGCTATCCTAGTCTTTCCCCTGAATGCTGTAAGATTTCTTTCCATTAGACAAAAGTTAATTCAGGCAGGTTTTGACATCTATCAAGTTATTTCTGTTAGAATTTCCCATGTCCTTGGTGTAAATGATCTTAGTATGCAAGTACATGCACAACAGATATTGTTTTTGAAACTTTCAAACTTCCCAACCTTGCTTTTTAGTTCTAGACACTTTACTGTGAGCTTTCCTTATTGAATATTTTAAAATAATTGCATTTATTTCTGATTTACATGACTTTCCTTCACTTTTCATGGTCTTAACGCATTGGCTATGACTCTTAGTTGAGAATAAATGATGAGTATGGAACATATGGAACTTGTCTTCAATCTTAGAGAGAAGTCATTTTTTTTGCCTCCTGTTGACTAAAGATGATGCAACCTGTTACACATGATAAATCAAATTAATTCCTGCCCACCCCCTGGTGGCTTTCGTATCACCGTTCCTGCTCCTGGAAGGATCACTTCCACTGGATTCTATTTAATTTTTAATTTCTGACATATCACTCTTTCTTTCTCTTTCTCCCTGTAGCCCATCCCATGTCTCCTCCTTCCAACTCTGCTCACACCTCCAATCCCCTTTCAAGCTTAAAGCTTAGTTGTCTGCCATTCAAGGTTTGTTGGTGAATTTAGTGAATGTATGTATGTAGGCAAAAAGTAGGCAATCATGTCTTTTATCTTTGAAGACCTAAAAGTTGCAGAAATGAAATGGTTATAGACTAAAAGGCAGCTCACACTTCAGTCTTTAAATGTGGGAACTTAGTGTGCAGGAGTACCAAGGGAGCATTAAAAGTAGAGTTTCCATGGAAAAGCTGATGCACAATAGCCTATCCAATAGCACAAAAGGCAGGGTTGAAGAGTGGTTTCACAGGTCCATTGACTTCATTATTTGCTCTCATGTAAGTGGTCAGCTGTTATTTACCATCAGTCATATACCATTTAGAGTCTTTTAAGATTGTTTTAAAAGACTGGTGCTTTAGGAGGGTGGTACTCATGGTGTTGCTTTATTAAACCTTTCTAGAGTGACTATGTTGTTACCAACCTAAAAGATCCTTATACCATAAAAACTAGTATCAAGAAGACACAAAAACGCACCCTATAATTAGAGTTAACAATCATGCTTGAGTTTTTGTTGTGCCCTTTTCAATTGTCAGTTTTGTATCACTGTGATGAAATATTGTGTTAATTAAAAGGAAGGAAGACTTCATTTTGGTTTGTGGTATCAGTACCTGGTGACTTTGGGCTTGTGGCAGTGAGTCCATCATGGTGGGAGCAGAATAGGTCTATTCCTCATTTGCCAACAATGAAGCAAAAAGACAGGAAAGAGTCAATGTCGTAATACCCCTACTCAAATTTTCATTCTGTTGTGATAAAAAAAAAGATCAAAAGCAAGTAGGGAAGAAAAATGCTTTTCGTATGTTACAATGCCCTTTTATTGTTTGCTCAAAGGTGATGCTACTCCAGTAGATATTTTCTTAGAAGAAGTTTTATTGCCTCTCAATAGGATCAAGTTAAGACCCACATCTTCAACAGATGAACCTTTAGAAAGCATTCAAGGTACAAATGATGGATAACTTCTAGCAGCATCACACAAAAACATAAAATTATGTTAGAGAAAATCAGGAATTCATTTACAAAAGGAAGGAAAGAAGGAGTGAATGACGTAAGAAGGAAAGGAAGGAAGGAAGGAAGGAAGGAAGGAAGGAAGGAAGGAAGGAAGGAAAAAGGGAAGAGAAAAAGAACCTCTGTGTGATTTCTACAGTTGATATATTAGTTTCTTCTCTTCAGCAGCACATAAGGGTTCTCTTTTCTTCCATTTACTCAACAGTGTTAGTTAAAATTTGTTTGTTTACCTTCTTTTCTTTTTTTTATATTGAAAACATATTCTTCTCTAACACAATACATCCCTACAGCAATTTTCCCTCCCTCCACTCATCCCATCTCCCCCCTCTCCTCTGCACCAGATCCACACACCATCTGTTCCTCTTCAGGAAGACAACCATGCTGCCAAGAGACAACAGCCAAATAAGACATTTGTTTCCTTCAGTTTTAATTAATTAATTAATTAATTAACTTTACATCCTGCTTGCAGCTTTCCCTCCTTTTTTTCTCCCATTCTCTTCCTCTCCCATCCATTTCCTTCATACTACCCTTCCTTTCTCTTTAGAGAAGGGATGCAAGTTGCAGTAGGATGAGGCACATGGCACATCTTCTGTAATTGAGGCTAGCCAAGGCAGTCCAGGTAGGGGAAAAGGATCCAAATGGAGGCAAAAGAGTCAGAGAAAGCCCCTGCTCCTGCTGTTAGGGGTCCTACATGAAGACCAAACTGCACATCCAGTACTTATATGTAGAGGGGCTAGGTATGTCCCATGCATGCTCTTTGGTTGGTGGTTCAGTCTCTGTAAATCCTAATTGTTCTAGGTTAGTTAATCTGTAGGTTTTCTTGTGGTGTCCTTGACCTCTCTGGCTTCTTTAGTCATTCCTTCCTCTTCAATAGGATTCTCCAAGCTCCATCTGATGTTGGCTATGGGTCTCTGCATCTGTTTCCATTATCTGTGGTGTTAAGCCTCTCTGCTGACAGTTATGCTAGGCCCTTGTCTGCAAGTATAGCAGAATATCATTAACTGTGTTGGGGATGGGCCCTTTCTCATGACTTGGGTCTTAAGTTGGGTCAGTCATTTGTTGGCCATTCCATCAATTTCTGCCCCATCTCTATCTTTGCACATTTTGTAGAATGAACAAATTGTAAGTTGAGGGTTTTGTGGCTGGGTTGGTCTTTTCATCCCTCCATAGAAAATCTTGCCTGGTTACAGCAGGTACACATTTAAGATTCCACAGCCCTAAATCCTAGGAGTTTTAGTTAGATTCCTCATTAATTTCTGGTAACTTACATTGTTCTAGATTAAAACTCAAAAGACAGCTCATGCTGGCAATGGTATGAAGCAAAGAGAACACTCCTCCATTGGTGGTGCAAGTGAAAACTTGTACAACCATTTTGGAAATCAATTTGGTAATTTTTCAGAAAATTGGTAATAGCTCTCCCTTAAGACCAGCTATACCACTCCTGGGCATATACCCAAAAGATACTCCACCATACCCAAGAATGCTTGCTCAACTATGTTCATAGCTTTATTTGTAATAGCCAGAAACTGGAATCAACTTAGAAGACCCTCGAGCAAAGAATGAATAAAGAAAATGTAGTACATTTTCACAATTGAATATTACTTAGCTATTGAAAACTACGACATCCATGAAATTTGAAGAATGGATGGAACTAGAAAAGCTCATCCTGAATAAGGTAACCCAGACTCAGAAAGACAAACATACTATGCTGTAGCGGGAGGTATTAGAAAAGATGGCGGCTGGCTCCTGGCTCAGGCCTCATGTTCCTGCACTAGAGCCTGGCATCAGCTGTCGCCTCAGTAATGCCGGACTGGGACCCATGAGACGTTAGCCACAAGACGTTGGTGTGGTTGCTGCCTCCACTGGCCAGCTCTACGGCCTCCATGGCTCTAAGCATGTACCCTGGGCCAACTCTGATGCCCCAATGATACTCAACTATCCCCCAGACAATAAAGGCCATCCTCACGGTAGATATCGCAATACCCAATACCCGGTAGAAATAAGACTCTTAACGCTTAAAGTTAACCAATGGATTCATATATCAGCAAATACTCAAATCACAAGATGCCCATACAATTAGAATTGTTATTCCAGTTATCTAACCTTCTGATATGAATAACTACCTGAGACTGCTAGAGACATGCAGGTATACGTCTGCTGCCATCTCACCTCTCCCTAGTCTCTTTCCTCCCAACTCCTAGATCCGCCTCACTTTTCCCTATCAAATCATAGGCCTCCTGTTGCAAATAGATTGGTCAGGAAATTTCTGCCACAATACGTACTCACTTATAAGTATATATTAGCCACAGACTCGAAGAAGCTAAATAACAAGGAGAGCCCAAACGGGGAAGCTTGAATCTCTCTGAGGAGAGGAAATAGAATAGACTTCAGGGTGGATTGTTGAAGGGAACTGGGTAGGAGAAGGGGTGAGGAGGGGAATAGGAGGAATCAGTCGTGGGAGGTTTCAGGGAGAGAGAACTGGAATCGGTATTGTTGGGGGGTATCCCTGAGATGAGCTAGGCGTTTGTTTTCTTAATGGTTAGCACTCTGACTGGAGTAAGACAAAATCTTTTGGCATATTGGATTTTCATTCCGTGATGACTAAAAATGCTGAATTTTTTTTTATATTCTTATGACTGTTTATATTTCATCTCTTGAGCATTTCTACATAGCTATTGACTTTTTAGGTTTCTGAATTCCCTATGTATTTATGTAGTAACCCTCAGTATCATGCGTACAGCAAATAGATATTTACTCCCATTCTATGGGATTTTCTCTTGGTGAATTGTTTTCCTTTGGTGACCAGAAGAGTTTGACATTCATGGAATTCTTTCTTCAGTTCTAGGTTTTATTTCTTGAACTATTGAAATCTGTATGTCCTTACCCAATACCTTCACACTGAAGAAAACACAATAAGGTTTTGATCAATTTTTGTGTTGATTTTTGTACAGGACAAGAAATATGTCTACTGTCATTTTTTTTTTTCATGAGTGAGTACCCAGCTTTCCCAGCGTCGTTTGTTGATGGGGCTGTCTGTTCTCCAATGTATGTTTTGGCATCTTGTCAAATATCAGGTGACTGTAGCATTACAGATCTGTTTCTGAGTCCTGTGTTCTTTTCCACTAGTATATACATGTGTTGTTGCCCGGGTACTATATTGCTTCAGCTAGTATGGCTATATAGTAATAATTTGAAGTCAAACCTTGTGATACCTCCTGCATTGTTCTGTTTCTCAGGACTGCTTTGACTATACTATGAAGAATGTTGTTGGAATTATGACGTAAGTTGCCTTGAATCCATGAATTGCTTTTGGTAACAGGGCTAGTTTCACCATATTAATTCTGCTATTGCCCAAACCTGTAAGGTCTTTCCATCTTCTAATACCTTTTTTCTTAAATTCTTGAATTTTTTTTTATTATAGAAGTATTTTACTTCTTTGACTATGTTTTATTTCTATTTTTTTTTTAAGTTTTGTGAATGGACTATGAAGAATTTTGTCAAGTGGGAGAGGAACAAGAGTAGTGAGATTCAGGCTATTGTGTTGAATATTAGTTACTTTAGAAGGACACAGTAAAGAAATTTCAAAAGATCTCAGGCTTTGCAGACAAATACTAAGCATTCTGAAAATTTAATAAGCCTTCTATATAATAAGAGTGTGTGCAAGGAGGCCATAATAATCTCATTTACTATCTATACTGCTTTAACAATTCCTACAATTGCTCTCATTCAAGGAGGTAACCACTGCCAACAGGAACTATCTGCTAGCTATGCTATGCTAATATGCCATGACAGTCTCCATGTTCCTGAATAAGTCTTGAATTGTTCCTATGTGTTTCTTGAACAAAAAGAAGTTGGATATTGATTCTCAGGACAACCTTTCAGTAAGAGGTCTAGGTACAATCTCCTTTGTCTCCACAGACATGGTTTCAGATTTTCTGTCCAATGTTAAATTTCAGTAATATATAAGCTAGATAATTCATATAATGCAAAATGAAGAGGTATGAATTCACTTTCCTTTGTATATTAGAAATCCCCTTAACTGATTTTTCCTTTGAGGTAAAGCCAATATTTCACAAGGATGGTCGGGGACTAATATTAGTTCTTGTGTACCAAGGGCCTCTTCTCCCACTTATGTCCAACAAAGCCATACTCTGCTACATATGCAGCTGGAGCCATGGGTCCCTCCATGGGTACTCTTTGGTTGGTGGTTTAGTCCCTGGGAGCTCTGTGGTGTCTGGTTGGTTGATATTGTTATTCTTCCTATGGGGTTGCAAACTCCTTCAACTCCTTTAGTCCTTTCTCCAACTCCTTCATTGGGGACCCCCTGCTTAGTCCAATGGTTGGCTTCGAGCATCCGCCTCTGTATTTGTTAGGCTCTGGCAAAGACTCTCAGGAGACAGCTATATTAGGCTCCTGTCATCATGCACTTCTTTGCATCCACAATAGTGTCTGTGTTTGGTGTCTCTATATGGGATGGATCCTCAGGTGGGACAGTCTTTGGATGGTCTTTCCTTCTTTATCTGCTCCACATTTTGTCTTCGTATTTGCTCCTTTGAGTATTTTGTTCCCCCTTCTAAGAAGGATCAAAGCATCCACACTTTAGTCTTCCTTCTTCTTGAGCTCCATGGGGTCTGTGAGTTGTTCCTTGGGTATTGCAAGCTTTTGGGCTAATGTCCACTTATCAGTGAGTGCATACCATGTGTGTTCTTTGGTGATTGGGTTACCTTACTCAGGATGATATTTCCTAGTTCCATCCATTTGCCTAAAAATGTCATGAATTCCTTGTTTTTAAATTGTGTAAATGTACCACATTTTCTGTATCCATTCCTCTGTTGAAGGACATCTGGGTTTTTTCCAGCTTCTGGCTATTATAAATAAGGCTGCTATGAACATATGAGCATGTGTCCTTGTTTTATGTTGGAGAATCTTTTGGGTATATGCCCAGGAGTGGTATAGCTGGGTTCTGAGGTAAAACTATATCCAATTTTCTGAGGAACCACCAGACTGTTTTCCAGAGTGGTTGTAGCAGATTGCAATCCCACCAACAATGAAGGAGTGTTTCTCTTTCTCCACATCCTCGCCAGCATCTACTATTACCTGAGTTTTTGATCTTAGTCATTCTGAGTGGCTCGTTGCCTCAGTGTAGGGGAATGCCAGGGTAGGGAGGCAGGGATGGGTGAGTGGGTGTGTGGGTGCTTTGGGGAACACCCTCATAGAAGCAGGGGGAGAGGGGATGGAATAAGGAGTTTGTGGGGGAGGAGGGGACCCAGAAAGGGGATAACATTTGAAATATAAATAAAATGTCCAATAAATTAAAAAAAAAAAAGATTAGTTCTAGTTTAGACAAAGGAGGCCCTTAAAACTTTTAAGAGTGAGTTTCTGCAACATGTGCAGCCTTTGCTTTGGGGAAACCTTCTGAGAAGATGAATCTCAACAGTGAGTCATCTGTCTACTTTACCGGAATAGTTCCCTCTGAAAAGATAGAATCAACCTCTAGAAACTGGGAGATATACATAGAATCTCGACTAGCCTTTTGGCTTAATGGATAGTTATATTGTTGAGTTTCACATATGAATATAAAAGTTAGTAACTGTAAAAGGCAGAATCAAAAGATTTAATTGTCAAAGTACATAGTTTAGGGATACAGTGCAGCTAAGTATTAGTATGTGTGGCTCATAAGCCTTGAAAAAGTTTCTATTCTCCTATATTTATTTTCTATCCAGGGAGAGTAAATGTGTTATGAAAACTGCTATAGGAAGTAGTAAACCCAAGATTTACACAATCTCTAACAATAGGCGTCATTCTTTCATCTTCTGTATTTAGAGCACCTTGTTAAATGTTGAATGAAAGCCTCTATTGTAACTAACCTGGGTTTTTCTAAAATGGAATGGAATGATTTTTCTAAGCTAAATGAACTTGACCAATGTTATTTTAGACTACAATTTGGTCAAGAATCTATTTAAGGTTGAGTTTGAAGATTGGTTTGAATGTAAATATCTTTCCTCCTTTTGGTTTGAGCTTAAAGAATGTCAATAAAATATCAACTCTACTCCAGTGCAGGCTGCATGCCCAGGTCAGCGCACAATAAACTCCATACTTCTTTGGTGGACTTTTTGTTCTGCGTTTGTTTGTTTTGGAACTTTTTGCTTTTTATTCATTTTGATTTTTGTTTTGTGGAATTATTTTGAAAGAGAGAGATAAAGAACTTAAATTGGGTGGCTAGGAAGGTGGAAAGGATCAGGGGAAATGGGGAGAGGAAAAACATGAGAATTTGAAGTGTGAAAGAAATTTAAATTTAAAAATATTCTGAAGATTTATAGGTTGAAAGTGAACTACTAGAATCAATGAATCCGTCAATAGGTCCTAACTACGAAAAAATTGGTTATGAATTCAAAATGATTGTAGGCTATCTTGAAACCACTATCACTGGAATGTTCTTTATTCTGGGGAAGGGGAGTACAGAGACAGTTAGAGAACCGAACCAGAAAAGTCTTATGTCAGTTAGGGTCTTGGCAACTTCACAAGTGAGTGAATATATTTGTTAATATTAACAAATATTAACAAAACCCACTTTAGTCCATCAGAGCTACAACACTGAGAAAAAAAGGATCATAGGATGTTGGGTGAGGGTATTATTTAAATCTCACTAGAGAGAAAAATGCTAAGCATTTCATCTCAAGAGCCAGAAGAGAAGAATAATATTTAACATCATGGTTTTGTAAGTGAGGCAGACCTCAACATACGTCAATCTACACAGTCTCTTGATTTATCTACACAAAGAAGCACTACCTCATTCATTGATTTGTAGACACTCAATGAGAAAATGTATGTGCTGCTGAAACACAGATAATACATATTACTGCCCCAATTCCCATAAAAAGTAGCAACATTTGATAAGGGTTAAAAGAAGTACTGCTTAACCAAAACAAGCACTTTCTTATGGATTTGCAAAGTGAACAGAATAGCAAGGGAGATGCTGCTATGGTGGGAAAATGAAAGACATGCAGTGGAGTCAGGCAGGGGTCAGAACACACAGGACACTTCTTAGATCATTGTAGCAAGTGAGATTATTTCTGCTAATAGCAGTGGACACTATTAAAATATTTAAGTCAGAGGGAAAGCCTATGGAATGAGCATATGTATTGATAAATCATTAGCATGTAGATTGTAGCTGAAGATAAGTGAGTTTTACATACTTATTTTACTGAAAGAAAGAAAATCAGGGCTGGAAAGATATCTCTCGGGTTAAGAGAACTTGCTGTTCTTGCAGAGGAGCAAGGCTTGGTTCCCAGTGGCCACATGACAACTCATAGCCACTCACAACTCTCGTTTCAGGAGATCTGATGGCTTCTTCTGATTTGTTCAGGAATCAGGCACTCAGTTGGTATATATACATACATGCAGGCGATACACTTATATACAGATAGATAGATAGATGAATAGATAACAGATAGATAGATAGATAGATAGATAGATAGATAGATAGATAGATAGATAGATAGAGATATAGAAGATAGATAAATAAAACATCTGTAAAAGAAAAAGTAAACAAAAGTATACTGAGTAAATGCTGCCCTTTAACTAAAGATTCTTCATGGTTGTCTTACTACTGGAGTTGTTGATTGAAGAAAAAAGAACAGTGTCAGAACAGTGATGAAACAATCCTCTGGAGAGTAAGTCATATGTCCTATGCAGCAAATTTTCATCTTCTTGTTAGAAATAAAATAATAAAATGACATATCTAGGAAACAGAAACTGCAAACCATCTCTGTGTTTCTATGCAATTCAGAAAGCCACAAAAACCCAAATGATAATTAATTGACTTGCAAAAATCATTTCTTCTTTTTCCAAATATTAGATATTTCCTCCTATTACACAGAATTTAGATTTCTTTTTATTATTTACTTTTTTCCTTTTATTGGATATTTTCTTTATTTAGATTTTAAATGTTATTCTCTCTCAAGGTCTCCCCTCTGGAAACCTCCTATCTCCTTCCTCCTCCCCTGCCTCTATGAGGGTACTCCCCCACCCACCCACCCACTCCCACCTTCCTGCCCTAGCATTCCCCTACACTGGGACATTGAATCCCTACATGACCAAGGGCTGCTACTCCCACGGATGTCCAACAAGGCCATCCTCTGCCACATATGAGGAATGAGCCATGGGTCCCTCCATGTGTACTCTTTGGTTGGTGGTCCAGTCCCTGGGAACTCCAGGGGGTCTGGCCAGTTGACACTGTTGCTAGATTTCTTTAAAGATTTCAGTTGGTCTTTAGTAACACTTAATATTTAAATACAAATAGCCCTAGTTGTATATCATCATACCTGACATCATATCCTAATAAAAATTTATATACTGTACAATGAAAACCCTTACAACACAATATTTTCATTCATTCTTTGAGAACTTCATAACTCACACAATGCATTTTGATCATATTTCCTCCTGTGACTCCTTCTACATCTACTTCCACTCCTTTCTTCCTCTAAATTTGTGTTCTCTTTAAAAAAATAATCAATGAAAATACTTTTAAATACTCAGTTAATATGTGTGCATACATATAAGTATGTGTGTGTATGCACGTGCATGGCATTCATGTGGGGTCATTGACAAAGTCAGTTTCCCCCTTCCATCGTGAGGTTCAAAAGATCACATTTGGGCAAGAAGCCTTAGTGGCAAGTAACTTTATCTGTCTCTGATTGTCGTGGAGTCATTAACCTTGTAGAAAGGAAATTCCTCAAAGGAAGAACATGAAAATATGTACACTATTATATAAACAAGCCTTTCACCCACAGCAATCATCAATACTCATGGAGGCCCACACACTGCTGATAGCACGAGGCCAGAAGATGAGGGCATGTTTAGTGTCTCAGCAAAAAGTGGAATGCTGTGACCTTCAGGACAGGGCAGGGCAGGGTCCCAACCAACTATCTTATTGTCTGTGCTTGCTTGGCTTGTGCTTGCTGCCTCATTCTAATGATAAGGGTCTAGGGTCATGCAATGCTGATTCATAAGATAATCTAAAAGGAATCTAGGGTAAGACTGAATACATATGTCAAATAAAAGACTCAGCTTTTGATTTGCAAAAGATGAGCTATTCAGAGAGGATTTTAGAATTGAAAAAAAAGTTATCTCCAGTACGGAGCTGTCTAGACATCTCTAGAGAAAGCAGAACATAGAGAGAGCATTCTGGAAAGCTCTCTTGAGCTGATCATAAGGCTATCAGCTTGGATCCAGGATTTGACTTCATTCATTTATTTAGCCACTTCTAGACACCCCTTCTCTCAAAAACCCTTTCCAAGCCAAGGCTGGTCTTTGGCACACCTGAGAATGTTCAGGCTACATGAAATATTTCTAATTACTAATTCTAGAGAACCCGCTTCATTCTTATAAGAACTGAACTTATCAAAATGAAAGAAAAGTCATGTATTTATACTTTTTATTTATAATTGATATAAAAATTTCTCCCTTGGCAAGAATTGTCAGAGCTCAGTCTACATCTCAAAATTTCCAACTGATTGTACCCATAACTTCAAAAGTGAAACAAGAATAATTTGTTTTGTATTAGTAAGGTGATTATGTTTTTGAGTTCGCTGACAATTTTTTGACCAAAAGTAAACATTTCCGGTATTGATGATGGGTAAGCATTTAATATAAATTACTGCTCATTTATACAGCTACTCTGGAAGCTTATTATTTTTCTATATTTAGAAAAACAGGATATTTGTGGCATAAAACAGTTAGAAACTGACCAGAGAGCACAGTTAATGAAAGGCAGAGCAAGAATCCAAGGCCAAGTGTGTTTGGAAAAGCTGAGGCTCATTCCTTCTCACTAACAGACTGACAAGATCAAGAGTTGGAAGAAGAAGTCTACAAATCACTGCCTGTCAGAGGAGGAGGATCTCACAGGGACATCTCATAGGTGACTGAGATGGTCAGTGTTGTTCTGTGTGACAAAACTCATTAAACATGTGGAGAACCTTCTTTGATCACAGCCATGTGATCACAATGATCAATTTTCCTGGTTGAAGTACAAGAGCTCTACCTACATCTATCTGATTTCTGGTTTGGTTCTGAAGACAGTTGGCACAGACCTCTTGAGATCTTCATTCTTTTACCTTAATTTTTCAACAAGTTTCCTAAGAGCAGCCATAACTTCTTTATTCCTCAAGCTGTAGATCACAGGGTTCAACATGGGCGCCACCACAGCATAGAACAGAGCAACCATCTTCTCTTTGTCCTCAGATGAGGCAGAACGTGGCCCTAGGTAAGTAAAGATTGTGGCCCCAAAGCACATACAAACCACAGTGAGGTGAGAGGCACAAGTCCCAAAGGCCTTATGACGTCCCTGAGTAGAGCGAATATGCAGAATGGCAATGACTATCCGAGTATAAGAGAATAGAACCAGGCAACAGGGAAGCATGATCACCAGAAATCCTGAGATGGCCACCATGACCTTGTTGAAAGAGATGTCTACACAGGCTAGCCGAAGCACTGCAAGGGTCTCACAGGCAAAATGATTAATGACATTGTGACACAGAGGAAGACGGAAGGTGATTACTGTCTCCATCAGTGAATTCAAGAAACCAGCCACCAAACAACTGGCAGCCAATCCAGGCACAGACCTTCATCCATGATGACAGTGTAGTGCAATGGATGGCATACTGCCACATAGCGGTCATAGGACATAGCTCCCAGAAGGAAGAATTCAGAACCACCCAAGGCCAAGGAGACACAGAGCTGGAGCACACAGCTGTGGAAAGGGATAAACTTTTGGGATGAAACCAAGTGAGCCAACATTTGTGGGGCAATACTATTCCCATAGCAAAGATCCACTATGGACAGAACACTGAGGAAGAAATACATGGGAGTATGAAGCCTGCTGTCCAGTCTGATGAGGAGAAGAATCAGAGAATTGCCCACAACAGTTATGATGTACATGACAAGGATCAGGATAAAAAGAAAGACCTGAGTGTTCTGGTCACTGGAAAGTCCCAAGAGGATGAACTCATTCACCCAGTCTGGTTCACAAATTCCTGGCCCATGAATTTCACAGCTGAACAGGTATTTTTCAAAGCATGCTGCAGGCTGACACTTCTGAGTTTCAAGACCACCCACACTGAAGATCACAGTAAGATGTAATGGTGTTTCTGAAATTAAAAAGAAAAGAAGTGAGATCTTCATGATTTAAATTATTGGAACATCAATTCTTCTCCAAAACACCTAACCTTACTTAAATGGCAAGAAAACTAAGTAATTTTAGATTCAACGTCTTATTTGACTTAGTATTTAGGGGATTGTGCCTTTCTTTGTGGTAAGAAAGGTATTGTGAACAGTAAGTCTCTGAATTCAAGATGATATCCAGTTTAATTTAACTACTTTGTTACAGGATTTCCCCTGTAGAGATTTCATACAAAGCCTTATTCAAGCCTCCACAGTAGAATAAATCCATAACACATGAAATATTTTGAAGGATCTTCATATATATTCATTCACTAAGCAATTTGAAACTTATTTTGTAAAACTTCGGCATGTGTGTGTATTGTGTGTGTGTGTGTGTGTGTGTGTGTGTGTGTGTGTGTGTGTAAAAGTGTTTCACAAGTTTATTGGGGGAGCTATAATTTCAATTAATTAGGAGGGCTTAACTCCCATGTTGATAATAATGATAACTCCAGTTTTACAGTGTCAAATAGAGGACTTCTATGTCGCCCACATTACACCAGTGGGCCAGGTATTCCACTGCAATGCAAATTGTCAATTTTAAGACTTGGTGTTACATAATAGCCAAAAAATCCCATATGCCTTCAGGTAGATTTAATGAAGTGTACAATAATGTTATGTTCCTACTGAATAGTAATATTTTCTCAGTGGTGACACCTTACATTTTCACTGGAAAAGAGATTCATCCTTATGAGTAAAGAGAGAAGAGTACAAGATACAGCACTAACTATAGAACATAATAGTGATATTGCTTACCAGCTGTGATGGCTCATGCTTGGAGTATAAACACCTTGAAGGACAAAGCAGAAAGATTTCTATGAATTACATGTCAGCCTGAGTTGTTTGATGAGTCCCAGGCATCCTGGAGTACAATATGAGATCCTGTCTAAAAATACAGCAAGAAAACCAACCATTGTTTGATTTAGTAGCTTGTTTAGGTTCTATACAGCAAAGGAGAGAACAAGTGGAATGTGAACTCAATTAGCAGAGCAGAATGGGAAAAAAAAAAAAAAAAAACACCTGCAAAGCATCCCTGATAAGGTGTCCATGACCAGAATGTCCTTCAGAAATCATGTGCAACTCAAAACCAAAAGGAAACATAAAATAATCCAAGCTTATAATCACACCACACTTTTCTCAAGAGGGACAAATGGGCAACAGGACTCTGAAAACCAGCACTGCTAATAAGGGGCTACCCAAAATTACAACAAAGCATTATCTCACACTGTTAGAAACTTTTGACTCCACGAGGTCATTTTCTTTCCTTTTGCTTGGTCACAGAGGGGACAAAGTAACCATTACTCCAGAACAAAGATCATATCCAATGACTTGAAAAGAGTCCTGTAACAGTACACTAGGGTGACAATCCCAACAGCTTCTGCAACAGTAACTACTAAGGGGATACCCAACACCTTGTCTCTGCTGATGGCTTTGCCTATGAGATTTGGAATGTTCATTAGACATCACATCATTTATATGTTGTTAGGTACCTAAGACTAATGCACAGTGTCATAAAAACAGCAAGGGTCACTCCTTTATAAGTTTCTGTTATTCTTCCTCTTTACATTTAAGCTCATTTTTATTCTACCATATTTTACACAAGATAAAAGATGATTTATTCTAGAATCATAATACTAGCTAGAGATTTTCTTCATCCTCCTATGAAAAAAATGCAGGCTGTTGGTGTTCACAATGTTTTTGTGTGAAGATGTGTCCACTTCTGTCACTCTAAGACTTTTGAGAAAGAAATCAGTAACTGAAGAAACCACACTGCAAAATACAGCTTAACAGAAAATTCATCCATCCCCCTTCTCTTAGGGAATATGTGTTCTGAGGTCATTTTTTAGAGTTGTTTGATGCAAAGAGGACTTTCCAAACAGGTAATTATAACTAACCTATCTGGGACATTAGTTTCCATCCTAAACGAAAGAATCAAAATGTATTTTTTAGTGTAGGAATGTCTTCCCTTTTCCCCTTTTTGTTACCTTTTTTCATGAGAGAATGGCTACAGACGCCTGCAGTTCTACCATTTAAATTTTTTCACTCTCTCTTAAATAGAAGTGTATGAGCATATATTGCTAACAACATAGACTTAAAATTATATTTATTTTTTTCCTTATTGTTTTGCCATAGGGTTGAAACAAAAATTGAAAAATAAAACATAATATATACCAGTATACAATAAATTACTTTAAAAATATTTATAATATGACCTATTCTTTAAAGGGATATCAATAATTCTTTCTATATTGTATGTTACACATACTATAATAAACCACCAGTCCTGTCTCCCAAGACTTCATATGTAACTGAGGCAACAATGCTCCCAGGTTTGTGTAAATAGGATGGTACACATGCAAACACATGCATGTGCGCGCCACACACACACACACACACACACACACACACACACACACATACACACACAGTTGGATCTGAGGGCCACACCATGAGAGAGAACTCATGATTGGTACTTTAAACCTGACAGACAACCCATAACTTAGGAAGTCGTAGGCCTAGAAGCAGTAATAAATTGATATGACATCAAAGCATCTTCTAGTATCTGTGTTTATACAAAAGACATAGGCTACTCTCTGTCTTAATCAGAGAATCATTTTTTTTTTCAGTGAACAGAGACGAATTCAGACCCTTAGCTGCACAAGTTGCTGAAAATAAATCCCCATTGAGGATTCAGCTCTAAAACTGACATTTATCCACCATTTTAAGGCTTGAGAATGTTGCTAAACATGGCACAGAGGGAAAATAAAAGCTAAAGATAAGAAGGGCTACAAATGCTATTTTCTAAATAAAACATGGGCACAGTAACCAAGAACTCACAGTACCTGCACCTAGTGCTACTGGGCTCACACAAGTCAGCCCTATCTTTAGTCAGCTATGAGTACAGAGGAGGCTCAAGAGCCATACTGCACACAACTGAAATACTTGCAACTAACAGAATCTGTGTGTTGGGGAATATAGCACCCACTGGTAAGCCCTCAAACTTTAATGAATAATTCCAAACCTATGGCCATACAGAGGACCTTAATTAAACTCTGTGGGAAACAAAATGAAACCCAAAGTCATGATCATTGGAACCAGGTCTATCAGGGGAGGAAAGAGATGGGGTAGAGGCAGTGCTCAGAATGTTTTGTATAATTGTCTATTAATAAAAATGTAAAAAAGAATGATTAGTTGTTCATTTATTTATACTGTTTATGCTTCTACAACTTGGAATTAAAAGGATTAAAATAATAAAAATAACCAAACAAGTGATGTTTCCCTAGCTATTTCAAAAGCAGTCTTGAAAGAAAAAAAAATATGTTTAAACCTTTGTTGTCTTTGCTCAATAGTGTAATTGCAAAAGTCTATGTCTCAGTGACTTACCTCTGCTATAAGTAATTTTATATTTGACCAAAATTAAAAATATTTTGAAAATGAGTATGAAAATCAAGGAAGACATGTAACTACAAATAATAGAACTTATTGATAAATTACCTATGAGAGGAATCAGAAGCCTAACTTTCCTGTAAGAGATTTTTAATAAACATTTATGGATGTCATTGAGTAGATAGTGACCAATTTATTTGTTGTTAAAGTCTAATTTTATAAACCAGCACTTAAAATAATTTTAATTTTGTTTTTTACTCATGCACGCTAGCTTTTAGTCTTTCATATGAGCGTTTTCTAGAATTTAAGTTTATCACTTTGAAAAGTCTGTTCAAAGAAATGAACATGGAGATCAAAGCTCCTCAGTTTTGGACAATGGTGACTTCAGAATCAACTGCATGCATGGAATTCTTTTACCCACCATCCTTACAGAAAACCTAAAAGGTAGAACTCGTCAGGAGCTAGAGAGATGACTCAGAGGTTAAAAGCACTTGCTGTTCTTGCAGAGGACTGAGTTTGGTTCCTAGTACCCACAGGCTAGCTCTGAACTGCAGATAACTACAGCTCCAACAGAGTGTCCCACACACTCTCTAGCTTCTGAGGGCACTGCACCACATATGCATATTCTTTCGACCCCATCCTTTAGAATAGATGTGTAAAAAGCTAAACACAGATCAAAGCAGAATGATTGAATAAAATACACAGAGAGCACAAGCCAAAGGACAGAGGGTGTGAGCAGATAGTAAGTTACAGTACTCTGACTCTGTGGGCATTGCTCCACTACCTTGTTCAGCACTTGGTTAGCTGTTATATTGTCATTTTGTTCCAGAATAATTTTAGAGCAATGTCTGGTTTTGTCTAAGTCATCAATCCAATTGAAAGAGTAGTTTTAAATAAAGAGAATGATGCAAAGCCTGTCATGTTAATATTAAAGCCATGAACCACAAAGGCATTATCATTTGTTCCAGAATACTTATAAGCATTAAGAAGAATCCAGTCATAACGGTGGCTAAACAACACTTTATTTCAAGTAGAAATCACATATAGTTCTTCCGTGTATGTGGACATGTGTGAATGTTGGTGTGTTTACATGTTTCGGGAGGCCAGAGAACAGCTTCAATTTTTGCTGCTCCAGTGCAGCCCAGCTTCATTTTTCATATTTTTTACTGAAACCTGGAGTTCGTCAGTTACACTAGGCTGTCTCACCAGTGAACCACCTCAACAGACACTTGCATCTAGTTCCCCAGCACTAGGAAGGCAAGTTGAAGCATGGAACCCAGCTTTAAAAAATGTGGGTTTGGGGACTAAAACTCATGTCTTTAGTTTGAAGGGCATATACTTTAAGGACTGGTCTTCATGATTTTCATGTTACCATGACAGTCTTTGTGTCTTACTCTTTCCTTATAACTACTCTTTATATTGGATTGATGACTTATGTAAAACCAGATATTATTCTAAAGTGGCAGAAAATATGACTTCACACATATGAAATCAAGATCTGATAAAAACAAATTATCTCTCTCCCAAAGTTTAAGCATATGCTATGGCAACAACAACGTTATGAAGTGAGCTTACAAGTGAAAATACCCATAAAACTGTAAGAATATTTTAGAACATGTGCCAGCTAAGTAGCACTTTCTACATGCAAGGGTGGATACTGCTCCAGAGATGCATGGCCTTCTGGCCAGCACTAGATGGGGGCAGTTTATAGGAAACAGTTTTAGAGATGGATGACTCTTAGGAGGCTCAAACCTTCTGGGGCCCCGAAAATCACTAAATCATTTGCAAAGTATGGCTTTCTGACTTGAGGAACTAGAACCCAGCTTCTGAGGACCAACTTGACAGGACAACGGTTTTATCAAGCCACCACACTTTGGGGCTTGAGAAGAGAGGCTATGGGTTTCAGCAAACTAGTTTTTTGAGTTATATTATTAAATGGCTGTTAAAGAAACAAAAAATTCGGACTCACCTTTGGAGAGCTCAGTAGGTCACCCTATGCCTTTGAAGGGTGGCAAAGCTTAGAATGTTTGGAATTTGCAGTGACTTGGAGTAGGTAACTTTCTCAAACTTTACAAAGGAAATCTCTAGGGGCCAATTATACTTTGTTTATTAGATATCTCTTCTTCTCACTCCTCACATATCTGGCTACTTCTGCACCCTAACACCCTAAGCATTTTAACTTTGCAAATAGAAGTTTGTTGTCCTTGTCCCTGGAGCAAAGCAACAAACTTACCAAAATTTAATTTCTCAAGAGGCCAACTTCTGTTCTTGGGTGTTTTCACTTTGAGTGGTTCATAGGCTATCCCAACTGATGAGGATGCAGATGTGAATAAGCCATCATTCCAGTCCAACCATCTCCACTTTCTTTGTCTAGCGGGTCCAGTCCAGGAAACCCAGGAGGCCTTCTAGATGTTTTCTGTGCATAGCTTGATGATGTGTAAACAGACCATAGATCATTTTTCTTAGCCCTAGATGTATATCCTTGGTCTATATTTGGGGTTCTACCAACACATCTATCAGCTTCCTTAGGATGTTTGCCTGTTCTTTGGGGAAAACAGACCATTTCGTAGTTCAAATGTTAGAAAGTTTAATTTGCTAGAATTTTAATAAAAGTGCAACAAGCTGGTACATACTCTAGTGAATATGATAAACCCCAGGTACAATAAAATCCACAGAACTAAGAAATTTTTTTGTCTGTCTTCTTCCTTTGAAGAGCGGAGGCTCTACATGTAGGTACTGCTGTTCTCTGAATTTATGCCACCTAGCACAGTAGGACTGTACTAGGAAGTCTGACATCTGGTTTCTCCTCCTTGAAAGTGAGAACAAGGACATTCACTCTTGGACAGTGGTTCAAGAATCATGTTCTAAAGATAAGATATAATATGAACAGAGAGAATATCACACTAGTACTGAGTATGAAGAAAGAGACATAGCAGAGCTTGTCAGTCAGCCCAGGGCCATGAAAGAGAAGGAAGGGTAGGAGCCAAAGAGAAAGAAAAGAGATGTGAGGGTGGGGTGGAGAAAAAAATCTTTTTACTTCCAAAGTATCTTTGACATCTCTCCTAATGTACTTTCAACTTACTTATAATTCTCTTTACTGTGTGAATTTATTGTCTCATCTCTTATTCTATTACTAAAATTTAGTGGATGCAAGAGGAAATACTCCAGTCACAATGGAGGCCATCAGACGACAAAAGAGGCCCCATGAAAAATTACAAATCTTCCATGTAGAAAAACAAGCCATTATCCAAGTAAAGTTAAAGCTTACAAAGTGGAATTAAAAATAATTAATTGACATATATTGCATATAGAATTAACAATGAGACTATACAAAGAATTAAAAGACTAAGCAAGAAATCAAAAAATGTAATCAATAAATGGGTTGATGTAATTAAGATAGTTCTCACAAGATGGGATACAAATAGCCAGGAATATACAAAAACTAGTCAACTTCACTATCAGAAAAAACAGATCAAATCTATGAAACTGGAGGTTTCTCAAAATATTACCAAGAGATATCCTATATGACATAGATACACCACTCCTGGGTAATTTCATGAGAGAATCCAAATCAACATATCACAGAGAAACTTGGACATCAGTGTTTATTGCAGCACATACACGATCATTGAGCTATGGAATTAACCTAGGTGTTCATCAACAGAGACATGGACAAGTGGAGTGTGATATGTATGTAGAATATACTTTTTCACTCATTAAATGTTCTAACCATTTGCAGGAAGTAGATGAGACAGGAAATTACTGTATTAGTAAACTAACCTTGAAGGCCAGTAACAAAAAGACAAATGTATGTTTTTGATCATGTGTGGTTCCTAGAGTTCAGACAAATACATAATATCACATATATAATTATACAGATGTATAAATAAAACTGTCTAAAGGATAAGAGGCACAAAAGGAGAACAAGTATCAGGGAGAGATGTGGGAGCATATGCTCAATATACTATATTTTATTTAAATCTTTCTTTTTGTGAACAAAAACTGTTCATGATTCTTGATTAATAATGGCATCTAAAGTTCCCAGAGAAAAGGCGATACCTGTGCTAAAAATGAATGGCTGATTAGAGTGTGGCAGACAAGAATGCAGGGTAAAAGTAGAAATATAGGATCGGATAACTTACACGAAAGGCCTTTTAAAAGATTTTTACCAAAAGTTACTACTACAGAAGCTTCCTATCATATAAAAATGAAGTTTAGTGGAGTTACTCTATACAGAGAGACAATATTCTAACTATACACCTCATACTAGCAAACAAAAAATCTCAGTAATAGGAATGGATAGACTCTTTGTTTGTTGTGTAATGAAGTCACATAGAACCCAAGCACCATAGACCATTGCATTTCTCTTGACTATCCTCCAGAACTTGATGCTAAGACTCTGTTGCTAAATATACAGCATACTTGAGTCATAGAACATGAAGAAATCAAGTTAGTATGCGTATGGAAACGTTATCTCTATTGGCTAGCTGTCACAGCACTGGCATGTGCCCTATCTGCTTCCAGAGGAGAAAACTAATCTTCTCTCTCATCTCTAGAATAATCACAGGCCTGGTAAAGCAAGCCCATTGGCACAGTAATGGCATAGACATAATGCAAATAACCAACTATTTTTCTTTTTCTATCTAAGATCCATTCCAGGAGATGAAACCCATACCTGGCACTGTTAAAGATACTAAGAACTTATGGCTAAACATGTCATAGAGCTAAGTGAAAACCAACCTACTACTATTATTCTACTAAAGAAATACAATATTAAAATGATCCATAATGAATTATTGCTTAACCAATAGATCAGTGTCTCTCTCAGTCTTTATCAGAGAAACTCCCTGCCGTTGACAGCAGTTATCATAGAAACTCTTAATTGGTCAACATACAAAGAAACAAATTTTGAAATATTCAGCCCTGAATGAAACATGCTTACCATACACCTCCCTCCAAGGCCCTGGGATCTTCATGGAAGAGAGAGTAGAAAGATTATAAGAACCAGGGGTTGTAGCTAATCTCAAGAAAATGTTGTTTTAGACACAACAGGGTAATAGCACATATGAACTCAGTGCTGTGACAGCATGCACAATACCTGAAGAAGCTTCAGCTAGACAAGATACTGTGTAGAGGGGGAAAGGTGGACATGAAGTCCTACCATTAGATGAGGAGCTGTTGATATTTGATAGTTTCTGAGAGGAGACTACATTTTCTTCTATAATAGACTGACTACACATTAGGGCAGGTACAATACCCAAGCCTAGCAAGGAAAAATACACTGGACTCAATGGGGAAAAAAGAAGAAACCTCCAAGTTGAGTGTAAGAGTTGGGAGAATGGTGAGAGTATCTATAGGAGGAGCAAGGGGAAAGATGCAAATATACTTAAAATACATTGTGTGAGATTCTTAAAGAATAAATAAAATTTTTGTTTAAAAAAGTAACGTAATTGTGGAGATCTAGAATATTGCTCATCCAGGTTCAAATTATTTTCTTTACTTCAACTTCCCTAAGAGAGATTCATTACATTCTCTTGGATCTGTCCTATCATCTTTATGACTAATAGTATGGGTTTAGAGTTAATTATCAGACCACTAGCTCTCATCAACCCAAGAGATAATATCATAGGATAGCACAAACCTGTAAGGCAGACTTTCCAGTTTGTTGTAATCTATGTACCTGACGTTTTCACAAATGTATTTTTATTTTTTATTATTTTTATTATCATTATTATTATTATTATTATTATTATTATTTGGTTTTTTGAGACAGGGTTTCTCTGTATAGCCCTGGCTGTCCTGGAACTCACTGTGTAGACTAGGCTGGCATCGAACTCAGAAATCCGCCTGCCTCTGCCTCCCAAGTGTTGGGATTAAAAGCGTGTGCCACCACCACCTGGCTTAAAAGTTTTTTTTCCCCCCACAGAGAACTGCAGGACAAGCACGGGATTCGAACCAGAGAGGACAGAGAGAGGGCGATTCCAGAGCGCGAGTCTTGAGCCGCCAGATGGCTACAAATGTATTTTAAAAGTGCCTTGATTTATGACTTTCTTCTTATCTATAACTGTACAATTTCATGAAATAGTTTCCACATTAGGACTTGTTATTTAGCCTAACCTAAATTTATGTTCCTGGTCCATGGTCACTCATATTTAGTTGAAGAATAAATTATCTGTCCTTCCATATTATTTGAGAACTGTGTTTTGTATCAGCAATAGTTTTCCTTTCATAAAACATTTAAAATCAGCTAAATTCGTATAGCTTTTAAAAATGTCCGGGACCAGTAAGATCACCCAGAGAACAATGGTTTTTGCCACACAAGACTGAAAACTGAAGCTTGATCCTGGAACCCAAAGAAAGCAGATGCAGAAGCTTGCACCTGTAACCAAAGTCCTTCTACACAGAGATGGAAGACAGACAGAGCATCTCATGGAATCTCATGGACCAGAAAGCCTAGAGTACTCAGAGTGATGGATAGAGAGCCTGTTGAAATGAGGTGGATGAAGAGAATCAGCTCCCCAAACTTGTCCTCCACATGCATACCCATAAGCATGTACAAACACACACACACACACACACACATTCTCACACACATACCTATACACAGCATTAGGATTGCCATTGCCTTGAATTTAAATAAACATTTGTGGAAATCTGACTTTTATAAAATTAACTGTTCTTTAAACCAAAACAAATACTTCTCCATTTTGCTTATATCTTATTTGATGTTTTTCTTGAAATTAGTGTTTTCTCACTATAGTTTCATACCTGTGTCATAAGGATTGTTTCTTGGTTCATGGCATTGTTGTAAATGGGGATTCTTTATTAGTATTTTCAGTTCATTGATGGTAGAGTATGAAAACACTATTGATTTTATTATTCCAGGATACCATCTTGGTTTTCATTATTAATATTGTTTTTCAATATCTTAGTTATCTTAAAATATGTAGACATGGAAGTCATGCTCTATGTCATAGATTATTTTCAGAGTGTAAAAGTGATATACTGATTGTTGACTAGTAGTGAAAAATAAAATAACCTCATGCTATTTGGAATTATAAAAGTTCAAAACAAAAGGCTGGAGAAATGGTTCAGTAGATTAGAGCACTTGCTGCTTTTACAGAAGTCTCGGGTTCAGTTTGCAGCTATCACATGGCTGCTCAACACCACTCTATCCAAATTCCTAGGGGATCCAATGTTCTCTTCTGGCCATGTGGCTATCAAGTATGCACATGGTGCACAGACATACATGTAGGTATTCATAATTACACATAAATAAGTAACTATGTTTTGAGTTTTGAATATTTATTCTTTGAGAACATCATATATGAACACCGAATGTACATAACTTCCCTTTCTTCTTCACCCTCTACCTTATCCCATGTTCACCCTTCCCAAATTCATGATCTGTTCTTAAGGTATTATAATTACATGTGTGTACATAGATATGTGTATGTATATAATGTGTGTGAGTGTATATGATCTACTGATTCCATTTAGATTTTATAGTATGTACATGTGTCCAGGGCTGACCAGTTGATACTGGACAACCTACACATGACTTTGTCTCTTGAGGATAATGACCTTCCCTCTCTCAGCAAGCACTGACCACTTGTAGCTCTTTGTCTGGGGAAGAAATGTGAAACAACCGTTGAAGTTGTTGGTCATGGGAAAGAACGACACTCCAAAATTATAAAGGTTATTGCTATTGCATTTGGTTGCCTCCAGAACCTGAAGATAAGAGTCTATTACTGAAAGTACCACATACTCCAGACGCAGGTCTTAGAAGCACCCATCTAGAACTGACTCCAATGTCTCCTCCTGAAAATTGGTTCTCCTAATGTTTGGAGTTGCCATGCAAACTTCCAAGGGAGAGGAGCAACTAGTAATAATTTTTTTAAGTTCTAAACATGGCTAGCATCGGTGCGGTTGAGTATGCTATAAAGAACATTTGTGCGCCAGAGCAAGAGTGTTGACATAAATCCCATTCTGGACAGCAGTATCCAGGTTCAAGCAACTTGACAATACGTGTGTGCCCCAAACAGATTTTTATGTAAGGGCTTAAGTGAATAATGTCACAGAGTTAGTTGAGTAATATCACCAAGAACAAGAACTGGAACGTTAGAAAATCTATGGGTTAGCCTAAATAGTTATAGTATTTGACTAGAACTATGCATAAATTGTAAAATATAAAGCTAGGTATAGGAAAACTAAAGTATAGAATAATATATATATATATATATATATATATATATATATATATATATATATATTACAGTAGACACAATAATTCTCCAAATGGCAAGAGAGAAATGAAAATAAAGAATGCAAGGAAAACATTTGCTAATTCCTAATAATCAACGAAAGGCTTATACAAAAGGAAATATCTTAGAACTGAAGCATTTTAACTATTAACTATACACCTGAAACATATATTTTTATTAGTTCATTGAGAATTGTTTACAATGTGTTTGGATCATATGCATCCTCTCTTAACTCCTCCCACATCCAGTCCCCCTTTTACCTACACAACTTCTTGCTGTCTTTCCTTTTTATCATAATCAAGTCCAATTTGTGCTGCCCATTTATTCTCATATGTGTGGCCTCTCCTGGAGTGTGTTTCTCTTACCAGGGCTGTACTCTTAGAGAAAATTGACTCTCTCTCTCCCAGCCTCCCCCAGTTTCTATTAACTCCTTTGTTAAGGGAGGGAGTTTATATTAACTTTTTCCCTAAGACTTTAATAAACAACTTATTTGTGCAATACCCTAAAACCAAACAAAAATTACCTTCCATAAATAGTCAGAAAATACAACCAAAATAGTAAAAAAAAAAAAAGTGTTAAATGATGAATTATGAAACTAGTAGGAAGTCAATATCATTTCTAATGTTCAGGAAACACATGTGGTAAAATCTATATAGCCTTTTCTCCAAGAAGCTTACAGTCTACTTGGTGAATGGAGTCAAAATCTAGCCTAATAATAAAGGATTTTGTTTGCTTTCTGATTTATTTTTTTTTTTTTTAGTTATCAGTGCATAGTTAAAACTATAACTGGTTACAGAAGTTGATCCATCTTGGCAGAAAATTTAAGAAGAAAGTGCATATCCATTAATTCCTATTTATTTAAAGTGTGGGTTTTTTTCTTTTGGATTATTAGAAAAAGGAATTATTTTCATCTATTTCTTTCCTTAAGTTTCTCCAAAGTTCTTTTCAAAGCCCCAATCACGTCATTGTTCCTCAAGCTGTAGATGAGAGGATTGAGCATTGGAGTCACAACAGCATAGAAGAGAGCAACCATCTTCTCCTGTCCTGCTGAGGATCTGCCCACAGGTCTCATGTATGTAAAGATGGCTGTTCCAAAGCACATAGAAACCACTGTGAGGTGGGAGGCACAAGTCCCAAAGGCTTTGCGTCGTCCCTGGGAAGAGCGAATGCGTAGATGGCAGCAACAATGTGAGCATAGGAAAATAGCACCAGGATACAAGGAAGCATGATCACCAGAAATCCTGAGATGGCTACCATGACCTTGTTGAGGGAGATGTCCACACAACTCAGCCTCAGCACTGCCAACATCTCACAGGCAAAGTGATTGATGACCTGACGACAGAAGGGTAATTGGAAGATCATGAGTGTCTGCATTAGTGAATTTGTGAGACCAGCAGTCAGACAGGCTGAAGCCAACCCCAGGCACAGTCCTCCATGCATGATGACCATGTAGTGCAGAGGGTGGCACACTGCCACGTAGCGGTCATAGGCCATGGCACCCAGCAAGAAGAACTCTGTGCTGCCCATTGCTAGGGAGATATACAGCTGTAGCACACAACTGTAAAATGGGATGGACTTCCTGGCTGACAGGAAGTGGATGAGCATCTGGGGACAGTGCTGTTGGTGTAACAGATATCCACAAATGACAGGATGCTGAGGAAGAAGTACATGGGTGTGTGGAGCTTGCTGTCCAGCGTGATGAGGAGGATGATGAGTAGGTTCCCCAGGACAGTCAGCAAGTACATGGCCAGAAACAGTACAAACAAGGAGACCTGAGTCCCCCAGTCACTTGACAACCCCAGCAGCAAGAATTCACTCACCCATGTCTGGTTTTCTTTACCCATTAGCTTCCTGAAAACCAAACCCAAGTTATTTATCAATAAATAAAATATTGCTCGGCACCAAAACTCTTCTGAGAGCCTTCCTCAAGTGAAGCATTGACTAAAATGCTTGGATGTCTCAATTAAAACATGTGACCCATTAAGCTTCACTCTCTTCTTTATATCAATTTTTAGTCATAGAGTTTTGATTTTGTTGAAGGCCTATTTTCCCCTTATTACCATCCCAGAACCCAGTGAGATAACGTAACAGTTATGAACACAATTCTATTAATTTTCCTTTTTATCACTGAATTCTTCAGCTATAAAAATATGATGTTCAATTTTTCTCTTTGTTTACTCAGGGACCTTGAGTTTCAATTTAGAAGATAGAAAGTGCAAATAGATTTTTGAGTTGCAAGGAAATGTCAAAAACTCCATTTCAGAATCAGTAAAGTTTTAAAAGTGAAATCTATGTGACCATGGTTCATCTTTAAAATCTTCACATGATTGTCTCTACGACTGAGAATACACAAAGGAATGATTCCCAGTGTTATGTCCTTCTTCCGAAAGAGTGGCAAAGAAGGGGTTAACTGTAGACTGTATCTGTGAAGATACAAGTCAAATTCAGAGATGCATTAGCTAGCTTCTCTCCTAAGTGTAATAACCAGTACAGACCACAGATATTATCTACAACCATGAGATCACGAATATCTGGCAGTATTTTCTCCTGATTGATTTATGTTTCCTCACTAAGAGGCAGGGTTCAGAGGCTAACTAGGAAGAGATGGACAATAACTCACCTGAATTAGCTTATTGATATACTGTTGATTATACCTGCTTCTTAACTTCCCTTTCTTCTTTCTCTCCCTCTTGACCGCCCCCCCTCACTGATAGCTATGTATACGTATCACACAATAATGCTTAGTCAGACTTAATTTATTCACACATACAGGGTTCCTATGCAAAAGCCCATGGACGTTTTGTCTGCTCCCCAAGTTAAACTTCCCAAGCTTATTATCTGCAGTTCACCACACTCATTGTCATGAGCACAATTGGCACACAATATGATTCTTATATTTTGTGACATTACCTTATTACAGATGGCAAGCAGACAACAACACACACACACACTAATGTGTACAGATGTATAGTATAGGTTTTGTGTGTGTGTATAAAATTGTATATCCGAGGATAAAGTCAAACCCCTTTTTGTGTAATCTCTGTATTACCAGAGATGATTGTGGGCATTCTCCAGGACACCCAGCTCCTTTGCTCATTTTCTTCTAAAACAAGCAGGTGTTCTAGTGCCTCAGAAATCTGTCTTCTCTCGGGTTTTTCCTGTTCTCTTTTGACTGTAACTGAGGCAACCAAAAATAAGAATGTAACTGGCTTGATACTGCCCCAAACTTCTAATCTTGATGATGTATTTCTGAAGCTTAAGGGTTCTGTGTTTGGAAATGCCCTTGGAACTCTTAGTAACCTTGTGTTTATGCTTCACTAAATGGTTTCCAAAGGTCTCGTGAACTGAGCAAAACTTTTCAATCTCTCATTTTATTCAACCTTTTAGAAGGAAACGTGAAACACATACACACTTAGCTCTGTCTTGGTTATCTGTTTGCCTAAGTTATTCTCATCTCCACTTCGTTATGCCCACGCATGTACAGATATGCTCTGCCACTACAACTACGAAACATAGAGTCCTGTTCTGAGATGAAGCAGCCTCTAGAGAATCCCTATAGAATACTGGGGTGTCTCAAACCTGTGCTGACACCCTTCACCACAAGTCCTCAGGCACTGGTATAGTCAGTATATTATCATGCCTCTGTTTTTGACTAAGGACTTCTTAGGAGGAATGAAACCCCTTCTTTGCTTCCTCCAAAGCTATTCCTCTTTTTCACAAATAAAGCAGAACAGTCTTTAACTGTTCTCCCTTTTTGTCCCAGATTGTAACACATCCTAGGACAGCAGAGTCTACTATTTTCTGTGTAAATGATCAAAGTCATATGGCTGGTGGTCTCAGACATATCTGAAAGGACTTGTTTCTCAGTTTGGGTACACAAATCTCTTTTCTTCCTGGAGTAGGACATAAGAACTTAACCTGTAGCTCTTTAATAACCAGTTTCAGTCCACCTGTCAGAGGCTTTCAGCAAGCGGAGAGAGGCTGTATGGTACGGAGGCCCTGGCTTCAGTGTGTGGGACTGAGACACTGGCTTCATGCCCTGGTCCCTTCTATACTCACTCATCTCTGAGAAGGAGTCTGGCATTGTCCAGGTGCAGATGAGGGCTGCTGGGACGTGGGACTTTTAAGAAGGAACTTTCCTCCTCAGAGATAAAATCTCTATAGGCCAATTATGAGGCTTCTGTTACTTTTGTTCTTTATTTTTCTGATTTTTTTTTTCTTAAAAAAAAAAAAAAAAAAACCTAAAAAAACAAAAACAAAGCAAAAACCCAAGCAACTCAACTTTGCCCTTCTACTTGGGAATTTCTTACCGCCATTCTGTCCTTGAATTCAAATCTACATTTGGGACTTTCAAATGGCAATTTAGACTTCACTAAGTGGGAACAAGAGAATCTAAAGTCCCATTTCCCCCTGGAGCATGCCTCTGATTTTGTTAAAAGTGCACTTTAAGGACTTTGTTGTTTGCCCTTCCTTTAAATAATGAGTTAACATCCTTATGACTTGAATGTTTACCAGTTGTCCATCATGCAGACACATTCAGGCAATGTGTCCTGTACATGACAATTCATCTGTAGAACACTCCAATATTTCTTCATAACCAATGAAACATTTGAAGGCCTTTACCTTTGAAGCATACTGAGACTTCTTTTTAAGCACTATGGAGTTATTCTTTTAATCTAAGTCTACCTGTGTTCTACAATAACCGAATTTACATTACATTATTTCAGCATTAGATCAAGCGAAATAAAGACGATACACAGAAACACACACCAACATGACGAGAGAGAGAGACAGAAGAGACAGAGAGAACAGAGAGAGACGAGTAGAGTAGAGAGAGACAGAGACGGAGAGTATGTGTGCTTTTCCATTTTCCCACTTAATCTATAGGTAAAATTACGCACTGGCACTAGAGAGATGCCATAGCACAGTGTTAAAAGTACTGCTCTCTCTAAAGATTGGTTAATTCCAGCATACACAGGCAGCTCCAGTATCTATATAACTTCAGTCCCAGGATACCCAACTCTCTTTTATGACCTCCATAGGCACTGTATGTACATGGTACACATGGGTAGCAAACAAACATCATAATTATAAAAATAAATATTTAAAATAAAACAAAACAAACTTTAAATAAAAAAGAATTAAAACAGGCATGGCTGCTGTGTCACATGTGCATCGGTAGGTGGCAGAGAGGAGAGGAATATGTCTGCATTCAGTATTCTGACCTATGAATATCTAAATGATTAGCATCCTAACATTCCCTGAAGACAGCGACCAGTCCTGCACCAGAGACCTTGGACAGGAAGCTAGCCTGGTGCTGAGCAGGCCCCGATGGCCTCTAGGACCAGGGGCAAGCCTGAAACCAGAAGCCCTGCTAGGGACTGAGGGCCACAGGTGAACCCAAGACAGATGACCCCACATAGAGCCACTTGGGAGGACAGAGTGAGAACCAAGTTCTAAATAACCATGAGTCTGGACAAGCCATGGAGTTTGGACAGGGAGTTAGCCTGAGACAACCATCAGTCAGGTGCTGTGCAGGCTTGGAAGGGAAGACCATGCCCGAGATGACCACTGCCAGGCAACAGAATGCATGACAGGTCATAGCACTCCCGAGACCACTCCTGAGATGAACCTTGACACTCAAAGACCCCAGGTGCTCTAAAAGGAGCATGTAAATGGTAAAGAAATGGAAGAGAAATAGAAATAGATAGATGTGGGCAGAGCTCTTGGGTGGGGACCCCCAGTCAAGAAGGCATGCGGAGATCGATTGGTCTCAGACCCCTGGGCTCCAGGTGCCACTGGGAGCCATGGAAGAGTTGTGACTGTGGCATACAGGCTGGACCGGCCTGCAGCCAAGAGGGATGAGGGGGAGAAGCTCCGGCTAGACCCGCGGGGTAGTGAGACTCGGCTGGGACATGGCTGGCTTGGCTAGCTTGCTTGAGTTGGGTTGCTAGAATGTAGAGAAGTCCTCCTTGGGAGATTAGGAGGTGGCTCATTGGTTGAAGGCCTCCTCTATGATTCTCCATGGCGGACCCCAAAGACACAGGAAGTCCATGATTTTAAAAGGTTTGTTGTCATGCCAGAAAGTGGATGTAGCTGTACCCCTCTGCTCTCAGGGCGGGCCTGAGGTTAAATACATTTTGCAGGGAGGAGGATCTGGGAAGAAATGCTTAATTCCTTCCCAGATCCTCCTTTAGGTATACGCACTCTAGCCTTTAGGTATCTCATTAATATGGAGATCTCTTGAGACTCTGTGGCCTATAGTCATGCCCTCTACCTGTGGAGGGGCCAGTAGGGGCATTGCTCTATGTGACTGAAAGGCGCGGATGAATGGAGGTCTTCGGCCTCATGTCAGAAGCCTGAGTCTGGGAGCGTGGCAAAATGCATGCCATCTCTTGCAGTGATACCTGTTGGGTCTCCGACCATCTCTAGCCAGTGCTTGACCAGAAACCATGCTATCCTTTCATGGTCTTCTGCCCACAGGTCCTGCACCTCACCTGGGCATCAGAGTAAAGCTGGCCCTGGTAGTGGGAGCTTCTGCTGAGATGGTCGGGAAAGTCTGTGATCTGACCAGCTCAAATACCTCTCAGGCCCATATTCAGGGCTTTGAATTGGCCCGCCTCAACATCTACTCCATCGATAAATTACTTGAGTGCATAAAAGGGCCAGTCTTACAGATCCAAAATTATGGTATCTCCATGACTCAGGGCAACAATAGAATATCCAGTGAGGTTCCAGTATCAACAGAGTAGCAGAAGCCAGAGGGCTCATACCATATCAATAAGTCACTGAAAAGAACATTTGTAAGCAAAGAAATGTAGACTAAAGGGCATACTGTGGGATATGCTTTGACACATGACAGCTTCCATAATAAGATTTTACTTTACTCAGTTGAGGGGGATGTTGCAAGGGAGAAGGAAGGGTATGAGGGGAGAGGGAGATGAAAGGGATTGAGGTGCTTGATGTGAAATTCATAAAGAACCAATAAATTGTTAAAAGAATTGCTGCATTGCATCTTAAGTGCATGTCTAACTTTGACTACTTGTGCCATTTTTCCAAAACATGATTTTGCTAATAAAATCCTCATCAACTATGAATGAAGATTTCTTTCACCTCAGGCTTTCTCTGGTATTGTCATTGTCAGTCCTTGACATTATAGCTACTCTGGTGGAGCCACAGTATAGTTATATTGTGATATGTCATATGTTCTCGGACAGAAATGACTTTCATGTTTTCTAGTACTTATTTGCTATTTGGGGACTCCATTTTCTGGAATATATGTTTGATATTTTATACATTTTATATTGTTTTTCTCTCTCTCTCTCTCTCTCTCTCTCTCTCTCTCTCACTCTCTCTTACTGAATTTACTTATTCATATAGCACAACCATTGTTGTTGCTTTATATAGAAAAAACATTTTTTCCTACACTCTGACGTTCTTTGCATATCCTATGTGTGCTTTGATCAAATGATGCACTTAACTTTTGTGCAGTTCTGTGCATCACTCCTTCCACAAAGCAACTGATTTCTGCATCTTCTCTTAGATATCTTTATCTACCTGCAGTCATGAAGTTGACCTTCAATGTGACCCTTTTGGAGTTTGACTGTTTTACAATTCATAATCAAATAACTAATCTACATCTAGTTTTTGAAAGTTTGATTTAAATTAGTGTTTGTCAGTGTGACTAACAATCAGACCTAATGCACTTTATTGAGATTGAATGAACAGAGTTTGTTTCTCAACCTCTTTCCCTGATGTATTTGGTTATTTATTGCTGTGGGAAACAACATTGCCTTTATTACGGTAGCTTAAAATAAACCTTCCTTTCTCACAGTATTAATTTTTCAACCTGATTACGTGTTTTCAATCTTTTTTTGTGAGTTTCAATTTAATTTTAAAATAAGACAAAAAAATTAAGGGAAAACTTCCTGGAAGTTTAAATTGAACTTTACGGAATTAAAAAAATAAATGTAGGTATATTAAGATTTAGATGAAAAATGTCCCCCCAAATTCATGTATGAAGACTTGCTTGGTCTTCAGCTAGTGACAGGACTACTGAGAAATGAATGGGTCAATGTATACTATCCTGTTAGGAGACAGACCTAGTTGGAGAGAAATGAGTCACTTCCTTTCCTCTCCTCCCCTGTCCTCTCCTCCTCTCACCTACCCACTTCTCCACTCCTCCCACCCTCCCTCTTCTTCTCTCCTCTCCTCTTCTCTTCTCTACTCTTCTCTTCTCCCTGTATTCACTTCTCCCTTCATCTAGTTGAGAATGCTCCCCAACTAGACACATTTTTCTCTTTGTTTAATATCTGTCAGTATTTAGTTTTGTATATGGATGCATTGTAGTTTATTAGATTATTTTACATATCTCAAACTTTTTAAAGATTGCTTTAAATTTATAAGGTATCTTCCAATATATAAAATATTTTTGGTCTTTGTATATTAAATAAGTATACAGAAAATATTTTTATGATGCCTGCTTTCATTTCCTCCTTATATATTTAGTAGATGTCATGGAAGAATTTACCTGATCTGAAGTGGACTATGATGAAAAATTCTTATATATTGTTTTTGTTTGGTTTCTATTGCTGTGGTAAAAGCCATGACCAAAAGCAACTTGTGGAGGAAAGGGTTTATTTAGTTTATAGCTTTAGTCTATCATCCACAAGAGTTAGAAAGTAAGCTCAACAAGGAGTTATCTATAGACCAAAATGAATGAGACGTTTTATCAAATGATGTTCTCACTTTCCACACATGTCTAGTGTGTCTACACATGCCACACACACACACACACACACACACACACACACCACTTAAATTCCCTAACATAAAAGATTCTATCATTTCTTCCTCTTTCCATTTTAATAAATGTCTTAGGATTTTATTGTGTATGTCATGAAAGGACACCTTGACCACAGCAATTCTTATAAAAAAATTAATTGGGGCTGTTTTACAGTTTCAGTTGTTTAGTCCCATTATTGTCATGGCAGCAAGAATGGCAGCATGCAGGCAGACATATTGTTTCAAAAGGCTCTGTGAGATCTACATCTGGATCTGTAGGCAGCAGCAGGAGACTGTGTAATACACTGGGCATAGCTTGATCATATAAAACCTCAAAGCCCACCTCCACAGTGACACACTTCCTCTAACAAGGCCAGACTTCCTAACAGTGCCACTTCCTATGGCCAAGCATTGAAACCCATGAATCTATTCAAACCATCACAATAAATTAATTTTTTTTCTGAGAAAGTTGTCTACTTCTAGGACCATTGAGATAACTAGGAAGGTAAAGCACTTGCTACCAAGCCTTATGACATAAATTTGAGCCCTGGGACCCACATAGTGGAAGGAGAAAAACAAGTTGTAGTCTGATCTTCACACATTTGATGTATCATGTATATAGGTGTCTCAGTAATTAAAACAAGTTATGCAAATGTGTCCTCCCTGAGAGAATGATTGCTGTGTTCAAAGACCACTTTATGCCCCCATTCTCCTGTTATTTCATGTTGCAAATTTTAATGCTCTCTCTTGTGTTTTGGAGGTCAGTTATCTGTGTAAAATTCCTATGCCTGAGCTTTAAAGGAGTGTGGAGGGCCTGCCCACTGTGTGCTCTTCTTGTGGGTCAGACAGACTGTCAAAGTGACTTCTTGTGATCTCACACAGCTCCTCCATGCTGTGGCCAGGGTGGAAGCAAGGGTGGGGGTTGTGGAGCATCTCTCAGCTTCAGATTCTCTTAGCACACTTCTGCTTTTCTTTCCACCATTCATGCTTCTCAAGGCTTATTCTGAGACTAGAATGGTTTCCCATATTTTCAATCTTCAGCACAGAGGTTCTTAACATTTAGGGTTTTCTCCTGGTCCTTCTACACAAGTAGCGTTGAACATTCCTGAGAAAGTCTCCACTTACTGTTTTCTGATCAGGTTGTTTGTCAACTTATTCTTGTTGTCAGCAATCTTGCCAATGATTCTTGTGAGCATCTACTTAACATTCCCTGAAATATCTATGTTCCTGTTTTGATTCTTTACTATGAGATGCTGTAGCTTTGATTGCCATGTTTCTGTCTTGTGAACTATAGTAAATTATCAACCATTCACTGGCACCAACACATGAAGAATACCTCACTGCTATATATCATACTGGTATTCACAACAGTTACACGTGTTTCTGTAACAAAATTTTAAGATTAGATCAGCCTTAAGGTAAACTATAAATGCCAGTCTGCGGAATAAATATATAGCCCTAAATTATTTATAGTTTTTTATATATTTTGATTTTCAGATATTTTGTGTATTACTGATTTGCTAGCATGAATGTATATATACCACCATGGAGGCTGGAAGAGTGCATAAGATCCTCTAGAAATGGAAACATAAACAGTTGTGAACTGCTATGTGGTTTAGGGGAACTGAACCCAGGTTCTTTGCAAGTGAAGTAAACACTTTTAAGAGCTGAACCATCTCTGCAGCCTCCAAATCCTCTAATTTTAAAGCCAGAGCTTCTGTGACATGTTCACAGGTGGGGGAATCTCAGTTATCTGAGCTGATGAAAGTACAAAGGCCGGGAAGGAAGGTCCTGCTCTGTGACTTCTTGAAATGAGAAGACTCACTGCTATTTTCTCTCCTCCTTCTCCTTCCCTATACCCTGTTCGGTCATTTCATTCCTCTCTTTTAACATACAGGTGTTTATATCAAAGGCAAAATGTGTGCCCAGAATACTCCAACCTACTAAAATTACAGAAAAAAGATAAACCTAATCACCTGCTTTTAAGATGAGATTGCACAAAGACATTAAGTGGAGCCTAGGGCACTTTCTGTACTGAACAGCAACTCTTCTGCTTTCTTAAAATCAATATTAAAGCTACTATCTCTATGGTCATGTCCAAAGAACATGACCATATTCTTTATGAGGTCAGGTCTGGCTTTGATACTTTTCTTAGTAAGTTAGTTGTTTCCCCTTTGTTTATTTGCTTTCCAGTTTTTCAGAACAAAAATTGCTTTCTGAAGTTAGATAGCTCTAATGTTTTTGATGAGACTCCATACATGCACAATAATGCATGGTTTATAAAAATATGTCAGATTTTTCATTACTTTTAATGCTACTGTGTATAAATAGCTTGTGACTAGATCTCAGGAAAGACTTTAGTTGATGCTTTTGTACCCAGTTCCCTCAGAATACACATTACGCTAGATTCTATATACAAAAATGCTGAATCTGTTTGGATAGTAATATTCTCATATTACATCAAAATATTGTGCGTCGAAAATGTGCTAGAAGAGGCTAAATACACCATGTATCACTGAGAGAAAAATTTCAAGAGTGAAATGTACTTGACTCCTAACGGTACTACTATTTGATTACCAATGCTGCACCACAATTTTTTCCAAAGTACAAATAAATACTTTTTCAGCATAAGATTTTAAAATGTTAATTTTAATAGCATTTAATAAGAAGTAAAATGTTAATAATAAGAGTGTACATAAAACAACAATAAAATGTTCATTTTGCATCAATTATACATTCTTATCCACCTAGGATTCATCAAAAGTTATAAATATCATAAGGAAATAATGCATCTAATATATGCAGCATAGTAGACATCTAAGCTTATCCATACAGTACACAGGAGATGATCTTATAATCATGTACCTCTATCCCAGCACTCTCAGAGTATCATAGCACTTGCTGCTAGCTTAGGAAGATGTCAAAACTCAAAACTGAAAGCACAAATTCAATTTAATTTAATGAGTATAGCTTTTGAAATATCATGAAGTAAAAACTCTGAGGTTGATGATGTACCAGAACTATAAGAGTGGGATTGAGTAATGATGACAGCGGTGCTGAGTTCCACCGAACACATTGCTGTAACAGAAAAATACACCCACGTCACACACCTACCGTAACCACTCAGACTCCTGCCTAACACCATAAACACGTGTGCTTTCGGCACCTTCCCTGTTGCCATGGAAATATCTGTTCTGACTTGGGAGGAGAACAAAGAAGAAAAACCATCTTCTCATCAATGTTCAGGCGTCATCAACTTGTCAGTTTTGATGTGAACCCAGAAATTTTCCCTAACAGTTTCTGCCATGCCCCTTTCACCTCCTTATTCCTTAGACTATAAATCATAGGGTTCAGCATGGGCATCAATATGGCATAAAAAAGGGAAATCAACTTCTCCTGAAGGACTGAGGGACTGGAGTGGGGCTGGATGTAGGTAAAAATGGTGGTACCATAGCATAGTGTTACCACAGTGAGGTGGGAGGCACAGGTGTGGAAGGCCTTCCTCCTTCCCTCTCTGGATTGGATTTTCAGAATGGTGGAGATGATCTGGATGTAGGACAAGAGAACTAGGAAGAAAGGTGTCATAAGCAAGACAATGCTAGAAACCATAATCACAATCTCATTGGATGAAATGTCCACACAAGCTAATCTGACTACAGCTAGAATTTCACAGGAGATGTGATCAATATACTTATTTGTGCACATGGGCAGTTGGAAGGTGATGGCAGTGTGCACAAGAGAATTGATGGAGCCACTGACCCAAGATGTGATGGCCAGCCTTGTGCATAGCCCTGCATGCATGATGACTGAATACCTCAGAGGGTTACACACTGCCACATAGCGGTCATAGGCCATCACTGCCAGCAGAAGAAATTCAATCCCACCCAAGCCCAAGGAAAAGAATAACTGGGCTGCACAGCTCAGAAATGGAATGACTTTGTGTGGTGCAAGAAAATGAGCCAGCAGCTGGGGGACTATGCTTGTGGCATAAGACACATCCACAAAGGACAGGTTGGTGAGAAAGAAATACATGGGAGTGTGGAGTCTGCTGTCCAGTCTGATCAGAACAATGATGAGGAAATTCCCCAGTACTGTCACCAGGTACATCAGCAAGAACAGGATGAAGAGGGAGAGTTGAGTGTCCCGGTCACTAGAAAGGCCAAGGAGAATGAATTCATGCACCCATGTCTGGTTGTCCTGTTCCATTAAAAAATGTGGTGATTATTAATCTGCATAGAAAGTAGGGAAAAAACACAAGCAATCAAGTAAGCATAGAGTTGCAAGTAAAATTCCACAGCATATTGATTCCTGCCAGCAATTTTATCAGCTTTCAGTCCACTCATGAGACTATGGTAGCAAGCTTTTTATCAACTGCTTTAGATAAACTGCCCAGTGACTTAAGAACAGTGTCTTAGAGGATATAGTTATATTCCTCGAATGATAATGTCTTAGAGGAATAGTTGTAGACTGAATGTGAGACAATACAGTTTTAAGCACTATACTTTTTACCCATTTCCTTTGTTTTGGGATAAAGAGATCAGAATAATTGGATCTGGTTTTAAAACTACCTAAAATATGTTGCCTAATTTAATCTTAATGAAATCCAAAACACAATTACAAAAAAACGGTAACTTATTCTGAAACTTTAGGGGTTTGTGGCAAAATCTAGAATCAGAAAGCATAGTTTTAAATCCAAATCTTGTTTGGCAGACATCTCACTTATATGTAATGGTAAGCTCTCACACACAAAACAGGCTCACATTCTATAATTCCCCGGTGCATTATGCATGGGAAGTACTTGGGCAACATTGCTGTAATATTATTACAATACTGTGTGTGACTGTAGCAACCCAATTCCCATCTTGTGGTACCTAAAATCTAAATGTGATTTCTATCCTATATTTTCTACAAAATAGACAAATACTTTGACAGCCTTTAAAAGAAACCTTTGGTCTTCTTGATAGGCTGTAGTGTTTCCTGTTGTTGTTCGTGGTCTGAACAATGGTGACATAATGGTACCCCGCTCTTGGTGGTTTTCTCTTAGTGTGGTTGGGGGCCTCTTCTTTGGGTGTCAGTTGAAAAGAAAGCAACAGGGATATGGAAGCTTAGCCATCTAGATCAATGTGGCAGAAGGAAAGCAGATGTTTAAGGATCAATGTTCAATAGTGGACATGGAGTCTAAATCCCTTCAGATTTCTTGTGTTGTGTAAGGGATTTTTTCAGTAAAAAGAGTAAAACATAATGCCAATTGTAAGCCTTGAACAGAAACAGATGTCTCTAAACGTCTTCTAAGACAGACACATAGTTATTGCTCCTCCATATCTGCTTGATTACCACAGTCTCAACAGTGCTTGAAATGAGAAAAAGAATCAAAGGAAGATGAAATGGAAGTAATCAAGTGAAGAAACAGAGGACCTTGACCATTTCTAAAGCCTAAAGGACGAATGCTACACACTCTACTCTCTTCCCTGATAAAGAACAAGGAAAGCAAATGGCTCCAGGAATGCCCAGTTCACATCTTGTCTGAGTGTTGCACTTTCTCCTTCGCACAATTCTACAACATCTATGAGATTAGTCTACCATAGTTTGTTGTCTTCAGTTAGCTTTAATATAAAAAGCTGTCACATAGTGTACAAACCAACACAGTCCTACTACTTCTATTTTACTAATTACAGCAAGTATTATCAATTGTATGTTTTACAACAAAGTACATTGATAAATAAGGCTACTTTTTAGATGAACACATTTTTGATATGTTAAATGACTAGTATTAAGATTGTTTGATTGTTTTTGTTGTGAAATGACTAGAAACACAATAATGCTAAACAGCATTCATACTGTGGAGGACTCAGTAGAAGCTGGTACACTGCAAACTACTTACGTGTTGTGAACGTTAGTGTATACTGATGGCAGGAGACACATGGTCTAAGGAGAAACTGGAGCTTTAGAGCAGACAATAAAATTGCACAAAGAGTAGATGAGGTATTTGCAAAAAAGATCAGTTTTCTCTGCTAAAATGATGCCAATGTTTCATCCTAGGTAAAGAGCAGTTCTATGTGTTTCAAACTTTATTAAGCAATTACTGGCCACAGCAAAAGCAGGACCCTAATGTCTTAACAGCTCTCAAAGTGAAAACATAAACATTCAAATTCCTCACTCAGCTTTTTGCATGCTACAGTGTAGCTTATTTAAAGGCTGAGTTTTCATCTGCTTTTAAAAATATAAAGTAAATCTGAATAGACGATATTGAGCACATAGATGCTTAAAATTTTTCTATTTCACGTTTTAGCCGGCACATTAATAAATCAAATATTGTTATACCTCTATTACACCTTGATGAATATCCCCAACATTCTACAAGGTTTTGTTCAGTTTAATACTGTTGTCTTTGAAATCTGACTGTTGAGAATATATTACCTGAAGAAGACAAAAAGAGAGATTCACACAAGTAGGCTAGGGATGAACTAATTTTTATCTGGGTGAATTTGGTTTTAAATATTCTGTCTCCTTTTGAAATTTGTCTTCTGACCTTTTATCTAAATGTCAATTAACTTCATGCCTCCTCTCTGCACTAGACTAACATTGAGGAAGATGTGGGGCCCACTGAAGATTTTTCCTTTGCTCTACCCAATTTTAAAAATAATATCTTTTGGAATTCAAGACCTACCTAATCAAAAAAAAAGATTACTGGCAATTTCTCAAACAGTGATTTGGTGATGTTTGCTATTAACATTTAGTATCTAAACCTATGGAGTCGGGCATCATTTAGCTAGCATATTTTAATTTCCTTAAATTTGAACAGTTGGTTGCTCAAGTGGGACTTCCCATAAATGCCCACCTGACTCCATCTCCACAGAATGGCTAGGTGGAAAAAAAAATACATCCAAATAAGGTAGGATTTCTAAAAGATAAGATGCTCCATTACATTTTCATCTAATCCACCTTCTACATATCTTGGATGATGCATTAGAGACAGTGTGGACCACTGTTCATCAGGATAGACATGAGAGGAGTGACCCAAGGAAATATACCTGAACAGTACAACCATTCACTCTGCTGGCGCTACACAGCCACCACAACACATGCAGATCTGGATACAACTTTTTACATGGCTGCTCACATTGCTTTTTCACCAGGTCTTTTTTTTTTTCTCTCACCAGCTTAGGTGTCCTTATTTCTCTGTGATCCAGTGCTCCACAACCCTTAGTCATCCTTTCAGGAAGAGACAGGCAAGATGTGACACTGGGAAACTATTCCTCTTTGCAATGATCACCTTTATAGTACTATGTCCTGCTAAATGATTTATACCTTTAAGACCATGGAAAATCTTTTCAGTTCAATTGGATGGTTGTGTCAGTAACTCACATGCCCTCTTCTCAAGAATAGGTGCATTAAAGAAGAAACTCATACCAGGTGTACACAGTATAAAAGGATTTCCTAGAATCTCATCCTTCAGAGAAATAATTTTGTCTAAATTCATGTCACTATAAATAAGCATAGTGATCAACTTTACATCATTCTTGAAAAGTCCAATATCAATAATATTGATTGTCAGTGGTTATCTCATCACCCATATTACAGAAATGACCCTTATAGTTTTCTATTGTTGCTACCCTAATGTACATGGATAAAATTAAAGAAGTTTTACTTCCAGAAAAACACTTGGGCATTATCATCATTTTGCTTCTTTGAGCCTGAGTCAAATTTGGCCTCATTCTTGGAATAAGCTATGGTCTTGGCTGAATAAATTAATCCTGAATAGAAGCACACAGCATATGTTCTATAGGTAATTTTCTCTCATACTGTCCTACACAAAGCAGAAACTTACCTTTGTACACTTGGTTTTTCAGTGGAAATCATTCCTTTCTCCAGAGAAATGTTCAGGTTCATGTGTGTAGCTGCACAGCTGGATTCTGTGCATATGCTACATTCATTGTGAGCAAGGGTATTTTTATCATCCTTACATTTGGACACAGCAAACCCCAGGGACAGTGTGGTGGATAAAATGTCAAAAATGATTTTATTCCTGAAAGCACTGTTGATTTTTCTTGTAAGGGTCTCATTATCTATGTCGTCTCCAGGTTTGTTCACTGACTTTCCCTATAATAAGAGTCTAATTTATTGATACAGTCACAGTCTTGAAATTCACATTTAGTGATCTGTTTTGTTTTGACTACATTATGCAAATTCCAATTTTCTTTATATCACTTGTTTCATGTGTCTAGGATATTCTTCACAGCGTTCTGTTCTTGATTCTGTGATACTTTTCCTACAGATGATTCAAGGACAAAACCTGACAAGACAGTCAGGGAGCCTCAAATATAAGCCCAGTTTATATTCTCAGGTTTTATGACTTTGATAATCAATTTAATCTTCCTATATTTGAAGTACTTCCTTTGAGAAAAAGTAAAAAAGTTATCATATGTACACAGCCAGAGAAAAAACTGAGACAAGACACTTCATAAACATTGAAATATTCTTTCCAAGAAATGTAATATTCTACTACACACTCAAGAATGTCCATGCCTAAGCACATATTTTATTAACCTAGACTTTGTCTCATGTCCTTACAAAATTGATGCAGGGTTCATTTATCAGGTTTCTAGTTTTAATTAAAATTACTCTTTCCTCAACCTCTCTCTCCAGAACTAAAGTCTTTAATGGCAAGCTCATATGGTGACCATGGCCCTCAGTCTTGGGCCTCTGGAAAGCTGAACAGTTTTATTTCAACTCCTGTAATCTTGTGTCGAGAAGATCCCAGCATCTACACTTCATATACCCCACACAGACCAGATCACTGTTTCTTCTGCTTGACTTAGGGCTTCTGTTTGCATCCATCCTCTGTTGACATTTTTATGAAAATTTCCCAAGTATTAGTCAGTACTTGGTTGTATAGACACATCTCCTTCAATCCAGAACTGTATTGCAAAGGATGTTTTCTCTATTCAGAGTGATGGACTGTGGAGATGCCCCAGTTGTCCTAAGCACCATGACTCTAACATTCCCTGAGATTACTTTACAAAAGCTAATGGGAGAAAGTTCACGGTGGTCCCATGTGAGCTCACGTACAGCACTAATCAAAGTGAGACAGAGGCTGCCCTGGTGACCTGGAGCCAGCAGAGTCCCTCAGGAGCGTTTTACATTGGAGTATTAATTGCTGTCACCACACCCAAATCTCAGTGGCTGGGTCACCATTTTGCCCTTCCTTTCCCGGTGGACAACTGTTCTTCATCTCTCTTACTCAAGCTACAGTGAATCCTTAGCACTCTCTCTAAAAAAGAAAAAAAAAAAAGCAAGAAAAATTACATAAACCAGCTCTGAGACATTTTATTATGCTTTCATATAATACAAATTACCCCTCAGTGCTATGTTCCAAAGAGCTTGGGTGCTTCTGCACCTAAATCAGGAGAGAAAACAGCTGTTCTTTTAAATCCAGGAGGCCCTTGGTCCTCTTCCTAGAGACACGAGTGCTATGTTCCTTATTAGGATACATTCGATGAGTATAGTGAACTGCTATGACTTTACAGGTATTAGTGGACAGCCAATACATGCCTCAGTAGGATTTAAGTTCCGACATGATGACATTGCATATAAATATTTAAGATTCCAAATAAATAGACAAAACAGTCTTACGATTTAAAGGCAAACAGCTAGACTAAGAATTATTCAAAACAATGTAAAAAAAAAAAAAAAAAAAGCTTAATTTTGTCGACCTCTTCAAATATTTCAACATGTGGGAGATTCAATGCAATTTTGAAGTCAGGATCATACCACCCATGTTTGGCTTACTATTTTCCCTCTTAGTGAATTCCCAAGTGAATCATTTATTTATTCCTCATCCTTAAAAGTTCTTCTGCTTCATCACCTACATCTACTGTTACTCAACTGATGCTCACTCTTCCAACAGTCACTCTTTCTTACCTACCCACTAACCCATCACAAGACTCCATCACTGAACTCTGCCGTTTTCTTCTACCTTATAATTTCTGACTCTATTTCCTACTGTAAATTTATGTATGCCAAATTAGAAAAAAAAATACTCATTGATGCCATTTGAATATGAAATTCCCTCAGATTGTCTTTTAAATTTGAACAGTTAGCTTCCACCTGTTTTGGGATGTTGTAAAACCTTTAGAAGGTAAAGCCTTGCTAAAGTAAGTTGGTCACTAGTCCCACCAGTTCCTGTCCATTCTGGATCCCCATTGTATATATAGTGGGACCAGTTGTTTCATGTTCCTATTGCTGTTTCTTCATTGCTATGGTGGACTTCATTCCTCCTTAAACTATAAACTAAAGCTCTTTCTCCCCAAAGTTACTTCTTGCCAGGTATTTGGTCACATCAATGAAAAAAGTAAGTAATACAGAAAATTAGTATTGAGAACGGGGGATATTACTGTGATAAACTTAACCATGTGGTTCTTAAATCTTTAGAACTGGCTTCCATAAAGAATAAAAAGGAGTAGGAAGGGGTATGTGGGAGGATTTGGTAGGGTTAAAGGGAAAGGAGAAATAATGTAATTAAAATACAATCTCAAAAATAAATAAAAGCAACAACAAAAGGTATAAAATGCTTTAAGTAGAGACTAATGGCCCATCTGGTTGGCTGTTTGGAAGAACCATAATGCCAAGAGAAGGATGAATAGTGGAGGCCTGGCTCTTGAAATTTCAGAATTACTTGGGAACTGGAACAGAAGCTATTTGTTTTATACTCTGAAAAATAATCTGGGTACATTTTCTCTGTATCCTGAGAACTTTGTGAGAATGAATTAAAAAATAATTTTTTGGGTGGAGGAAATCTTAGGAAAAGTTACTATCCAGGCTGTGTCCGAGGCTCTGCCACTCCTCTTATGCAGGTCCACAGGGAGAAAGCAAAGAGTAGATCAGAAAGTTATGCAAGGAGGGGTAGAAAGCAGCATGAGAGAACAGCCAGACTCAGACACGGCAGGTGCAAAAGTAGATGCTAACGTTAAAGGAATGCATCACATTGAAGAGAACGCATTAGGCTAACGTAGCGCAAGATGAGGGTCCAAGGCCCACTAAGAATGATGAGACGGGCTGAGGCAAAGGAGACATCGGTTCTGCTAGAAACCATGTGGAGTCTGGAGCGAGGGGCCTTGCAGACCTGGGACAAGCCCAAGCGTGGAGCGGGGTGGCAGGGAAGGGTCCAAACCTCTGGACACCCAGACCCTCTGGAAAGTTCGAGGAGTTGGAGGAGGGGGCCGCAGGTGTGGTGATGAGCCAGGAGCCAGGAGGAGAAGGAATCTGTGGCTTAGCTCAGAGGAGAGTACACAAGAGCACAGACGAGGTCTTCTGTGAGTCACTTAGGCAGAGCAGCTCTTTATGATGAAGACTTCTTCCTGCCCCCAGTGGTTCTTGATGAGGCAGTTCTTTCTTGTTCAAATTGTTTATTGATGGCGAAAAATGGAGCATATGGGCTTATTCAGGATGGACCAGAGATTAAGTATCACTTGCAGGAAGGAATGTCTGGGAACAGAAACTTATTGGCTAAACCCTGAGGTCAGGCCGTCTGGATACCTCATTGGCATGGAGAATTCTGTGCCGACTAGTGGTCGCGATCTTTATGTGGGGGGTCGGGGTCATGTGCTCCAGGACAAGAACTGCGTCAGGAGCAGATGAAACACCTACCTGTCTCAGATATGGCATTACTACTTCATTGAAAGAAGCACTGCAGAGAACTTCTGGTATTCTGGCTAGTCCTGGTCGGCTCTGCTGACTCTTGCAGATTCAGTGGAGGCTTGGCGGTTTCTGTTGGACTGTGCCACCTTTATTAATCTGTGTCTGGTGACACTTTCAAACTGGACTGTTGGTATCCTGATACTACTAAACTGAACTGCTGGCATCCTGACATCAGAGATTGGAAACACCCCCAAAGAACTACTTCTAAACAGGTCCACATCCCCTTGTCCTATTTACCATCTTTTCTCCCCTATCTTTGGACAATGGGATAGAAGGCGTGTCGAAGCTTTTGAGCATCCTGATTAAAGTAGGTTTTGAAAAGTCTTATAGGCATGGCTGATTTCCAGGCCCTCCAACTGTTTATGCTTCCTATCTACAATGAGTAATCAGCTTCTTTCTCCACATGCTCGTATCAGCATGATGGTTTATGTTTACCGGTCCAGAATCAATACAGAGAACGAGTATGGATGAAATGAAATCCAAAACTAGATCTTCACTCTCTTCAGTTGTCTATGTCAGGCATTTTTTTCTAACGCAAGTAAACTCTGATGAGCAAGATTCAGCATTAGCCCTCAACTCGAGTAAATGAGCAGCGTCAAAGTCAAACATAATCCAAGTTTCACACTTTTCTTGCCCTAGGAACCACCACTCCTTCTGCAGTTTCTTCTATTCTCAGTACAAGACATGGACTTCGTCTGACACAAAGCTCACTTTTAGAAACTGAACCACTTCCCTCAGAAGGATTTATAAAATGCACACTGATACTTTAGTATTTCACATACTTCTTATTACAAAGCATAGCATGGATATGATATATGACTTCGCTGTATGGGATTCATGCATATAATTTCAATAAGCGCTTCCAGGGAAGAATTGATTTTCAGAAGCTTGAAAAAGTTGCAGTGAATAAAAGGTTAACTTACTAACAAGCAAAATTCCAAGATCCAGACTTTGAACAAGATGTAAAAATTACCACAAAATCCATCAGGTCTAGATTATAATGGGCCAGAGGCTTAACTGTATTGAATCACAGACTTAACTCTGGTGAAATATGACCTTAGATCAACCAATTATTTCCCCTATGGGACACAAAAACTTATGTTCTAAAATTAAAAATTAATTAAATTAATTTTCTCAAAATTAAGACGTCTACTTGATTAAAGACATCTTTAAGAGAATGAGATGACCAACCATACATTAAGTGAAAATATTTGCAAATCAAGTAACTTATAAAACATTTATATCCAAAACATCTAACAAACCCTCAGAACTCAACAGAAATTTGTTCGTAATTGACAAACATCAATAATAATTGAAATTATCCTATCATATTAATATGCAAATTAGCATGTTAGTAAAATGGAATGTTACACATTGATGAAAAGAATCGATGACTATAACATGTAACAACATAAATGTGCCTTAAATGTATTATGCAACAGAAAAAATTCAGATCCTACTATTCAATTATAATCATGTGGTGTTATGCAATAGGAAAATATGGAGCCATCAGAATCTGACCCATGTTTGCTAGCAGGCTACTTTCAAAAGGATTGGCAGAGTTCAAAAGTGTACCAGGATATGTTTGGATTGATAAAACTTTTCAATATTTTCAATACAGTGGTGTTACATGATGGTTTTTAAACCTAAAAGAATTTGGACGATATCCTTGCCTGGTTTCTCTAGAAGAGCTTTCTGCTTAGGATCTAAGCAGAAGCAATAGTTAATTCATTTTACAATATATATTTATTAGATTGGCAGACACAATTAAACTTGGATAGTCCAACAATGTCAACTGCAGAGGTTGAGAACCTGATAACAACTTATGATAGTTTGAATGAGATGGGTCAGATAGTTTTGGGCATTTGAATGCTAAGTCCTCAGTGGATGGACCTATTTGGAGAGACTTAGAATTGTGGCCTTTTGAGGGAATGAGTCAAAGGATGCAAGCTTTAAGAGGTTAAAGATGGCTCCTCCCTTGAACTGGCCCAACCCTCCCAGTCTCTCAAGTAGGCCCGAACTGACCAAGTAAGCTAGCACCAGGACCAGATTCAGAGCCTTGAGTTGGCCCACCCTAACATCTACCCCAACTGTGGGCTGCTGGGACTCGTTAGGAACAATAGCCACAGGATCTCCATGACTCTCGGCAGGATAACTGGAAGGAGTCTCAACAAGGGTCCTGTAATGACAGTGAAGCAAAACCAAGAGACCTTTAACCAGACCAATGATTCACCATGCAAATAAAATTATTTGGGGAAAACAGTATGCTGTTGGACACGCTGAAGCTCCCGATGCCACTACAATGCACACATATGTGATGGAAAGACAGGCACAAGGAGCATAGTGGTGACTACAAGGTGGAACTTGAGACACAACAGCTGTGATGGCTGTGAACGGAGGCTGTGACTCATAGAGAAGGAAGCCAGTTGTTGCCCAGGGTCAACTGCATCTTTCTTTCTTTCTTTCTTTCTTTCTTTCTTTCTTTCTTTCTTTCCTTCCTTCTTTCTTTGATCATGATGTTTTTGTCACAGCAGCAGACAAACAGCCATTATATTCTCCATTATATTAGAACTGGACATCTCACCAGTTCTAATCTAGTGTTAAAGGCCTGGAGAGTTCCAAGAAAGCCGTTGGTCTTGAGTTAATTTGGGAATCTCCACAGTAGGCTAATTGATGGACAGTCCCACATTGGATACTGATATCAGTGAAGAATGGACCGCAACAGTGCAATGCACTCATGAGCAAGCTGAGAGCAGGGAGGCACACAAAGCCATTGATTTCTTATTGGACATCTTTATCTGGGCCACCACAAGGAGGTACTGACCCCCACTCTAAGACACAGCATTCCCTCCTCACTTAATCTGAAGCATATCTTAGTTGAAGCTAGGTCAAAAGCCCACCTTACATATCATTTTTACACTATCTGGAAGAAAGCAGGGGCTACTGCCATATAGAAGACAAAAGTCGTGAATATTGCATAACATCAGCTAAGTCCCAACAACAAAGAGGTATTCAGCCCCAAAGGTCCAAAGATATTTGTTTCTGTTAAGAATCCCTGAGTGAGGCAACATAATAACTGCAATAATGCTGAGAAAAATGAAATCCAACACTGTGTGTCTCTTGTGAGAAAGATTGTGACTACCGATGAAATCCTACTGTGAAAAAAAACTAATAAAATTAAATCCAATAAGCTTCTAGATCTAACACAAGATATGGGATCTGAAGAGGATAACACTATACCTTCAATATATCAGAAAAAATAAAGTAAAAATTGCACAGGCAATCCAGCTGGGAGAAACTCTGGAGTTCTACTAAAAACACAATTTCAGTGCTAACATGAAGCAGAAGCAAACCAGTTTAAAGGGTTTTCAGAAATGGAGTAGGTAATGGCAGTGTGTGTCCTGATGAATGACGAAATGTTCATTAGAGCTATTGTAATCCATAGATATAGAAATAGATATATTTCTCTTTTTTGTTGTTTTGTTTTTTTGTTTTTTTGTTTTTGTTTTTGCTTTTTTGTTTGTTTGTTTTTTAATTTTATTTATTTAGTTATTTAAATCACATCATAATTTACTTATTTACACAGAGGTTATAAACACAAAAAGGCAGGATGTGGGGAAGGGAATGGCACTGGAGCATAGGTGTTCAGGGGGAGTACAGATACCTTTCAGAACAGGGTATCAGCTGGGTGTAGGTTCAGGGGACAGGTCACTATGGCTCTGCCTATGATTCACTTGTCCTTATCTAAGTTGGTACTGTCCACCAAGGCTGCCTATTTATAAGACCTATGACTACTAGGTCTGGTAAATTTCCACAGAAGCTGCCTGTTTACAATAGCTTATAGCCTTCTGTTTTCAGTGTTTTTCTACAGAGACCCAAGACTTTGTGTTAGCATGTATGTATGTCAGGCCTATTGCTAACTTTAGGCCTATGGCTGATTTTAGGCCTTTAGTGTATATGCAGGGCTGCTCCTGACATCTCCTCCCTTCTCTAAGTATAGAAGGGCCTTGGCAATTCTATTCTTGTGAAGGCGGGGATAGAGGCCTGACCTCCAATAATTGAATGGCTCTGGTCCTCCTGTTGTTGTCCAGTGAAGCATGAGGGCCATACCTATCCCGATGTCTTTTTCCTGGAGAGGGGATACTTTTGACATCAACCCCTATGCAGTCAGGCTTGTCCCTCAGGGAACCCAGATAGATATTTTTAAGTTTTATTTATATTCCTTTGCAGTGCTTAGCCTCACAGCCTAAGCAAGAATTCAGATCACCAGTCAGAGAGGGTTCTGGGTAGCCTCTCTCTGCTTGGTCTAGGGGTGGAAGTCCCCTCTTTTAGGTTGGGTGGAGATGGGTTTGAGGAACACCCTGGATAAAGTAACAACCTCATCTTGAGTCTTGTGGTCCTCCATAGCTAACTTATGATAATGTATCTGAATAGGTTTTGCTACCAAATTATCTATCTGTTGTATCACAAAGTTAGTCAGCCTATTTAAGGTGCGGGACCAAAAGAATCAGCAAAAATAGCCCAATTAATTGTCCCAAGATGGGAGGAAATGGGGTTGACAACCATGGAGAGGTTGAAAAACAGTCCTTGTACCAGCTCTCATCTTTCTCTTTCTTTTTCTCTCTCTGTCTTTTCTCTGGGCCTTCTCTGACCTTTTTCATGTTCTCTTTAACCATCCCTGTCTTGTCTATGTAAGGCGCTTCTGCCCAGATCTTACAAGAACTCTGAAAAATGTATTTTTAAAAATAAAAGAGGGGAAACTGTTTCCTCCCAGAAGGAGTCTCCTGAAACACTCTCCATCATGCCTTGTTTACTTTGAACTCTCTAAAACTGAAAGCTCATGGCAAATCTGCTGCTGACTGCCTCTGGCATCGCTGAGACCACTGAAGACTATGCCATAGTTATGTGGAAGGTCCCTTTTACCCTTAAATGGAATGGCCCAGACCCAGTTCTCATATGGGGCTGAGGACTGATATGCCTGTTTGATACCACAGAAGGCACAGCTAAATGGCTGCCAAAAGTTTAATGGAATAAATAGATACCCCCACAAGGCCAGAACCAACTATAAATAAGATGAATAACAACTGACCTCCAGGGAAGAGAAATCTCCCTGAGAATTCCCTTCTTTTTCCTTTCCAGGTAAAGTGAAACACCCGTGATGTCTGCTGGTAGAAGCTGTAATATTGATGCTGGCCTCCAGACTTATACTACTCAGACCTTTGATGGGCCATTGACAGGGACACCAAAAGCTAGAGATGACATCACTAATCTGAAGAAATCCCTCATTTGATGTCTGAAATGATCTCCAAAAACTGCAAAGGACTTTATCAGACTTGATTTACTCTTCTACAATAGAAAAGACTGTGTACAGCTCTTGACTGTGTATAGACATATTTCTTTTAAAGAGATAAACTCTGAATGATATTTTATAGTTAGTAACTAATGAAAAAATTCATTTTCAAATACTTCTCACTGTCTAACTTTTTAAGTTATTTTAAATGAGATTACTATTTAGAACACATCTTGTTACTGAACCAGAAATTCTAGTACCTTCTATTTGTAGTATCTTTTCCAAACACCCAAGAATTAGGAACAACTGTTATCCCAAGAAATTTAATTTCCTGTTTTCTGAGTATTCCAATTTAAACACACATATCTAAAGATTCAAATCTATCATCCACATACGAATGAGAACATGCAGTGTTTGTCTTTCTGAGTTTAGGTCATCACCCTCAGAATGATGTTTCTAATTCCATCTATTTACCTCCACATGTCATAATCTCATTTTTCTCTTCAGATGAATTCTTTGATTGTATATATTTATCACATTTTCATCAGGTATGGGCACTTAAGCCTTTTCCACTTTCTGGATATTGTGAATAAAGCAACAGTGGCCATGGAGGACCAAGTACCTCTCTAGCAGGCTAGAGTCATTTGCATACATGCCCATGAGTACTATAGATGCATCACATAGTAGGTCTATTCTCATAATTTTGAAGAAACTTCACACAGATTTTCATAGTGGCTGCAACTTTTGGCACTACCCCCAACCATGAATAAGTTCGCCCCTCTCTCCACATCCGTTCCATCATTTATTTAGCTTTTGTTCTTCAGATCTTAGCATAGTGTCTAGAGTAAGATGAAATCTAAAAGAAATTTTAACTTTCATATTTTTAGGGCCAAAGACACTAAGGACCTAAAAAGAAATATTTCTCATACCTACAGGAAAGCATCCAGAAACTCAGCGACATAAGGGAAGCTCTCATCAAGTTCCATCCTTAGATGAGAAGTTATTGGCAGTTGATGCTTGCTGGGGAGGGAGATCGAGTTTTCCTCAAGGGTGGATTCCTGTAACGATACTTATGCTTTAGTAGATGGGCCTATACTTATGCACATAAAGGCAGCCATAAGTGGACATGGTGTGGTTTAATGTGTGTGTGCGTGTGTGCGTGTGTGGTGGTGTGTGTGTGTGTGTGTGTGTGTGTGGTGTGTGTGTTTATGTGTGTGTGTGGTGTGTGTGTGTGTTATTTGGGAGGGAAAAATAGTGGGGGAAAATAGAAATGAGGTGACTTTCATCAAAGCATATTATCCATATGTATGATATTCTTAATAAAAACAGATTTAATTTATGAAGAATAATTTATAAGAAATAGAAGTGCTAAAAAAGGCCAATGAAAATCTTAAAAATAGAAATTTAACAAATAAAACATCAGTCTCTGACTCTTGATGCTCTTGGGACCCTCTCTTCCTACTGAGTTGCCTCATCCAGCCTTAATATAGGGTTTGTACCTTGGCTTACTGTACGTTGTCTTGCCATGTTTGGTTGATATTCCTGGGAAGCCTGTTCTTTTCTAAAGAGAAATGAAGGAACAGTGGATCTGGGGGAGAGAGGAGATGGCACGGGTGCTCAGAGGAGAGGAGGAAGGGGAACTGCAGTTGGGATATTTTGTAAGAAGGAAGAATAAAAAAAAGAAGGAAAAAGAAAACAATATAAAGCACAAGACTACACTAGCCTATTGCAATAGGCTAGTAAAGAAAATTTGGAAAGCCCTTCACAAACTTTACTCTTTACTCCAAACAAAGAGTAGAGAAAACAGATCATAGAATGATCTTTGATAAAGAGGAATTGAAAACACTGTGTCCAAAGAACCCGTCACAATATGGAAGATACTATATCATCATATATTTTCCTCCCTAGTAAGTCATTATATATTTTATATTTGTTTACCTTTGACTAGTGTTCTTCTCTCCCATCTCTCCTACACCAGTGTATGTAAAGTATGTTCACAATATTCAAGTTTTTAACTTAATACACAATTTTTATACATGATCAGAGCATTCTGTTAGAGCAATAAGGTCTATGTGAGAATTCCAGTATGGGACATGGAGTGTTTTACATGAAATATATTCTACAGAGCATTCTTTCTCAATCTCACTACTACTACCATAGTTCAAATCTTCCTGATATTTAAGCAGCATGACCAAGTATCCCACTTGCTTGAAGCCTTGCTTATAGTCTTTTCTGGTACTATTTTGTCAGATTTTGTTCAAGATATATTCCTTTTAAATTACCATTTTTTCAAAGCAATGATAATAAGAGGTGTTAGCTAGTTTTATGCAAGCATGATACAAGCTAGGGTTATCTCAGAGGATGGAATCTCTATTGAGAAAAAACACTTCCATAAAACTAGGCTACGATAGGTCTGTAGGGCATTTTTCATAATTAGCAATTGATAGAGGATGGCCCTGCCCATTTTGGATGGGGCAACTCTGGAATGGTGGTCCTGGGTTGTATAAGAATGGAGACTGAGAAAACCATGAGGATCAAGCCACTAAGCAACACTCCTTTATGGCGTCTGCATCAGCTCCTGCCTCCATGTTCCTGCCATGTTTAAGTTCCTGTCCTTGCTGCTTTGATAAGGAATTGTTATATGGAAGTATGAGTGAAATAAACTTGTTTGTCCTCAAGTTGCTTCACTCACAGTGTTTCATGGCAATAGTAACCTTTTTTTTTTTTTTTTTTGTTTTTGTTTTTTGTTTTTTCGAGACAGGGTTTCTCTGTGTAGTCCTGGCTATCCTGGAGCTCACTCGGTAGACCAGCTGGCCTTGAACTCAGAAATCTGCCTGCCTCTGCCTCCCAAGTGCTGGGATTAAAGCGTGCGCCCAGCTCACCGCCCGGCGGCAATAGTAACCTTAACAAAGACAAAGTTAAAGACATTTTGGTATCCAAACCTTGCCAGATCTAACATTATCTATCTATTTACTTTACTATCTTCTGTGTCCTTTAATTAAGCTTCCAGTATGTTAGGATGTAAATTCTTACACTATACATTAAACTTTAAACTACTTGTTCCATCTTTAGATATTTTTTTTGGTCATCTTGATAACTGTCTTCTCCTGTTTCTAGTCTCAACATAAAGGACCTTCCATGTGGATACCTCTTCCATCACCTTAAATGGCCTTACTGTCACTTTAAATTTATCATGTGCATTATGGATGATCATTGTCAGCCATTCATATTTTATATGTGTGTTCCTGTCAAGACTGTATCAGATTGAATGTTTCAAGAACCATATAATATGAAAATTTTGTGAATATCATATGAATTAGAACCAATAGAAATTTAGCTGCCATTCACATTTTTAAGGAAGCCTATCTGTATCTCAAGATCTGAGATTATATTACTATTGTAAAGTTATAATTCAAACATGAAATTAGTTCAGGTTAAATGGGTCTTGATCTCTGTATGCAGTCTTAGATGCTGTAATAATGTTGACAAATATAACAATGAAAAATGACTGACTATTAGGAAGTAATTCTGAGGAAAATATGTAGAATTCTTCAAGGAGTTAGAAGACCACCCATGATCACATTTCTCCCTATTCATTGTTCAATTATTATTTTTCTTTTATTTTGCATTATCTGGGCTTTTTCTGACTGATGAGATAACTGAGGGCCTATTGTGAGTGTGAGAGATGATGAAAGAAAAGATTAATACACAGACATGAAGGAAACATTAACACAACCAACTGAAGTACCTCAATTGCCTAAATCCATCTTTGGCTGAAGAGCCGGCCCCTTCTAAAAGTAAGTGTGTCTTTGATTGTTTATATTTTATCTTATCATTTTTGTGATTGTTGTGTTTCAATAGTTCAGAAGAAGAGAGTATGAATATTTTTTAGAGATTCATTAATTTTGACACATCAAAATCCTTTTATATGTGGTCAACTCTTTTCAAGTTATTTGAACGCTTCCAATAAGTGCCAGAAACAAATGTTTACTTGGACAATAATACCCTTATATATAGTTGATCTTTTGGTAGATGGTTAGTTCTTTATTTAAAAAAAAAAGTTATTAACTCTTACATTGAGATATGGCATCTGCTTGTAATTAGTCCTGCATAAAGACATTTTAATAATATTTGACAACTTTCCTCAGTGTTGGCCCACTTACAAGCTATACTATTTCAGAGCCTTTTACATTACAAGTGAGTCTCTCCAAAGGTGAATATGAACTTTCTCTCATTTGGAATTACAACAGCCTGCTCTGAAATGTATCAATATAAGTACTTCCCCTTTGTGACTTCAAACAAAGTAGTAAATATTTCCAATTATCATGCTGTGGAAGTGGAGTTGGGGAAAAAAGTTCTATAAAACATTGTATAATTCCACTAAACATCCCGATGAGGCAAAATTCAACATAAAAACTCAGCCTCCAACATGACATCACCAATACATGTTATGCTGTCTACTTCCTGGTTGACAAGGCATTGCAGATTCTGTCTGTTATTTATAAGTTGAATAAACAATGAGTAGAAGCTGTTTTTTCCAGTGCTACTCATAAGTCATCAAGTTGCCAGTTTTGATGCGAACCCAGAGAATTTCCCCAATAGTTTCTGCCATGCCCCCTTAACCTCTTTATTCCTTAGACTGTAAATCATGGGGTTCAGCATGGGTGTCAAGATAGCATAGAACAGAGACATCAACTTCTCCTGAAGGACAGAGGGGCTGGAGTGGGGCTTGGATGTAGGTGAAAATGGCCATGCCATAGCACAGGACTACCATAGTAAGGTGAGAGGCACAAGTATGAAAGGCTTTCCATCTTCCCTCTGTGGACTGTATCTTTAGGATGGTGGAGATGATCTGGATGTAGGACAAGAGAACTAGGAAGAAAGGTGTCATGAGCAAGACAATGCTAGAAACCATGATTGCAATCTTGTTAGATGAGGTATCCACACAGGCCAATCTGACCACAGCAAGGGTTTCACAGGCTATGTGATCAATATACTTATTTGTGCACATGGGCAGTTGGAAGGTGATGGCAGTGTGCACAAAAGAATTGATAAAGCCACTGACCCAAGATGTGATGGCCAGCCTTGTGCATACCCTGCATGCATGATGACTGAATACCTCAGAGGGTTACACACTGCCACATAGCGGTCATAGGCCATCACTGCCAGCAGAAGAAATTCAATCCCACCCAAGCCCAAGGAAAAGAATAACTGGGCTGCACAGCTCAGAAATGGAATGACTTTGTGTGTGCAAGAAAATGACCAGCAGCTGGGGGACTATGCTTGTGGCATAAGACACATCCACCAGGACAGGTTGGTGAGAAAGAAATACATGGGAGTGTGGAGTCTGCTGTCCAGTCTGATCAGTACAATGATGAGAAAATTCCCCAGTACTGTCACCAGTACATCAGCAAGAACAGGATGAAGAGGAGAGTTGAGTGTCCCGTCACCAGAAAGACCAAGGAGGATGAATTCATGCATCTGTGTCTCATTGTTGATTTCCATTAAAATTATGATCTACAAAGAGTATCATAAATAAAAACCAAGTAATCAAATAACAAGGCCCTAAGTTTCTAAGAATACATAGTGTATATGACCTGCCAGCCCTTTTTAAAATCTGAATAAATTTTGGGGCTTAGAAAACATGCTTGATTCTAATATACATTTTTATTCACTGTTTCAGCATAAGTCAATGCTGATAATGACTTGATATGCTTCACAGAGGGCAGCTACAATCCAGAGATGAAGCAGTGAGGTTCTGTCTGCTCTACATCATTACTAGTTACTTTTATTCTCAGGCAAGGGAATAGAGTATTAGAGTTGACAGTGGCCAATACAAGGATAGATGGTTAAGATGAGAACCACAAATTAAAACTACCTCAAATGCATTGACTGCAATCTCCTTGATGAAATGCCTGAGTAAGCTTCAAAAAACGTGAGTGTGAATGAGCATGGTTTTGTGGAAAGATCTGGAATCCAAGAATCTCGTTTTATTAGGCTATTTTATTTTATTTGGAAAGGTATTTGATTTCTCTTTGATGATAGGCTTTTATATATATATAAAAAAAATCAAGTCTCTCCAAGTATTTTAAAGCAAAAATGTAAATAGCTCGTCAGAAGATGTGTGGGTACATTCACCGGTTGTTTACGTCAAGGGCTGGGGTGTTACAAGACTCTACTTGGGGCGGATAAAGAAACCAATGCAATTTCTTGTTTTCAAAAGTAGACAGAAGTAAAATGAAATCTGTCAAAGCTTTAGTTTGTCTGATAGGTTTTAGTTTCTTAATCTCTTAGTGCTCTGGAAGGAAATCACAGTGGAGCCTCCTCTTCATATTCTCCCCTTTCTAAGCTGATTCAGTTAAGACTCTGTTACCTGAAATTGAGCGGGGGGGGGGGGAAGTAGCAAATGAGAATGTGGTAGAATGGATACCCAAGGTCAAGGATTAAATGAAAAGACCCCTAGTGTCCAAGATAGGTATAATACAGGAACTCTGGTAAAAAACAAAAAAAACAAAAAAAAACAAACATGCCAGGAAACAAATTCTCTGCTTATTGTTTGTGCTCAGCAGGTGCTTTGTAGTAAAACATAATATAGGAAGTTATTAAAAATCCAGGGCAAACAGGTGACATGTTAAAGACATATTTAGAACTGACTCAACTATTGAACATCTGTCTGTTCATTAATGCCTGCAATCAGCAAAAGTAGGAGGCAGGAGAGAAGAAAGACATAGCAGGCGGCGGGAGAGAAGGAAAGACGAAGCATGGTAGTCATGCTAGGGTCTCTGAGCTAAAGGTAGAAAACTTCCTGTTTTCAACTTTCTTATGTGACAAACAACAACACAATATCTAAACCATACATGCCTAAACAACATATGGTCCAAACATTTGTGAACAGTTTCCCTCACAGAGATCTACAACATCTCTGAGAGTGTAAAATTAACTTATCCTAGGGAGTATTCTCACAACTCATAATCTAACTTTGTTCTAGTGGCTTCATTTACTAATTATAGCAATCATTATTATATTGCATTTCTTACAGCAAAGTATTTTACTGAACAGTTTGCATATAGGCAAATTTATTAAGCTGACATATTAATTGATTCAATTATGTTTATCCTATTGAGACTCCTATTCGCTTATCTGTAAGCCTGTTGCCTGATTTTAAAAATTCTTTTAATTCTTAAATGTTATTTTGTTTTGAGATAAATTTAGGATTTTGAGTGGGTTTTCCTCTAGCTCACTGTCCTCTTTCAGAGTCCCAAAGGACTAGCATGTGCAACTGATCCCAATTCAAGAGATTCTTATTTTTTGAGATACGATCTGTAGCTACAGTTAACTCAAGATAACTGTGAACCTTTGCTCTTCCTGCCTCTGCCCCAAAAGTTCCAAGATTTCAGATGTGCATCATTATACCTGGTTTATGTGGTTCTGGAAATCAAAAACAGGGATTAATGCATGCTAGCCAAGTGCTCTAACAATTGGACTACACCTTCAGATCTCCCAAATTAATATTCAGTTAAACCCATTTTTCTATGCTCTAGGGCCCATCTTGAAAGTCTGTAAAGAATACAGGATGTGTGATGCAAAGCCAAATGAAGGAGAAAGGATGGGTTGGTCAGACAACACAACTGTCAGCAAATTACATTGGGCTCTCTCAAAAACTAGGTGCAATTTTTATTCTAACTTCATAGTGAAAATGCAAGTGGTTTGTAATATAATCCGTGTCTAATTTTTCCCATAAGGAAACAATATCTTAGTCTTTTAGCTATCAATGATGTGCAGTCTTTCTATACTTCCTTTTTTGATGAATTCAAATAACTAAGGGAAAAGTATTAGTGTTTTTATTCCATACAAACAAGGAAACAAAGTGTCTTGGCACAGTGTTAGCTGTGGAGATGATACTCACAATGAGTGTTTAGCAGCCAAGGGTGTGCGCTGTTTAGCTCAACCTCCTGTGCAGGGGCAGCTGTCATTTCTTCCTTGTCATTGTCAAGAAGGAACTACATACACATTTGCAGTAAATCTATGTCGAGAGTAACAAATGATAAAATTGTATTTCATTTTTCTTTTGATTACATATCTTCATCATTGGCAAATCTCAAAGCACAACTCTCTGCAACAAGATATCAAGAAAGAAGGATATAATTTGGTGGTTAGTCTCCTTGGATATAGCACCAGGAAGGAGGAATTCTTATTGTTTTTTTTTTTTTTTTTTTTTTAACAGTTGTGAAAGTTCAGTACTCACTAAGCCTTAATAAGTAAAATACAGTATGTTGGAAAGTACAGTTGAAATACACCTTAGAAACTCACAGAGTTCTTCTAATGGCTAAAGTGTATGCTTGGGTGGAACATTTTTTTTCTTTGCTGAGCATTTAAAAATTAAATAATGTTAACTGGAAGGTTTGAGCTTTGTGAGATGAAGGTTCAGAAGAAGCCGGTGTGCTGGGTCATCAGTTTCCGCTGAGGTTCCATAATACATCACAGTCCAGAAAAAAAAAGTTGCAGCTTTACATGACAATGAACTAAGAATACAGGGAGTGCAGGAGAGGTGTTACCAGAAAAGAATGATTTTCTCAGTTAAGTTGTTATCATTGTTCCATGCTAGAGAAAATTATCTCCCTGTGATTCTTGCTTTATTCAGTAATTACTGGTTACAGCAAACATCAAGACTCAAATGTTCTGTCAGTGACACACATGCAAAAAGGTGTTCAGATTCCTCGAACAATTTTGCATGACTTAATACCTACTTTAAAAAAAAATTAATTTAAATCCATCAACCTCTTCAATAAATTAAATTTATTTCTTCCTCTCATAGAAACAATTGAAATTTATCATAAAATTTAGTCTAAATGATAACGGATTGAATGTCATTTTAAAGTTTACTTGATAAATTTACTCATCCTCCTAAACTTTCTCTTGTTTTTCCAATCTACTACCAAATTATAACTTCTTTAGCCAAAAATATATGCCACCCAAAGGTCATGAACATGCCAGAGTACTAGTATGCAAGCAGTCATCCAACCTTGGTTAGCATTTTATCTACTTAGAGTAGGTGAAGTTTAACTTCAGACATTACTGCCCTCATCTTCTGAATTTGTTTTGACCTTTCATCTATGAAATGTAAACTTCCTATCACATTGCGTAAGAAGCTTGATTTCTAGCAGGTATGGACCCTATTCTAGAATTCTTCTGTATATCTCCATATCTTTACAAAAATTTAATGAGAAATCAAGAAAGTCGGTATCTTAAATCCAGTCAAACATAGTTCCAGTGGTAAATCCTCAAGCAAAGACTTAGTGTTATTTTAGAATCATAGAACCAAGTGTTACTCAACTAACTATTCTGATGTACTTTATTTATATCTGAATAGGTGGTCACTTATGCAAGGTTTTCATTTATGCCAAGCTCTTTAAATCTCTTATATGATTCCCAAGAGGGAAAGACACAGTTCCAAACAATTACAGGACTTTCAAACATGAAAGTCTTTTACCTACCACCCCTTGACCACATCTAGGTGCTGAAAGAAATAAGACTTTGGAAAAAGCATGAACAGCTGAGCATCAAGACAAAAAATGAGAGATCTGGTCTTCAAACACTTACCAACTGGACAGTTGAAAATGCTCACTGTGCCAGCAATACACAATCACCATGTAGGCTCTAGGGATATCTTCTGATGCCGCTGTTTGTGGTGCCTTCCTACCGGTTCTTGACTGAACTTAGTTTTCCTCACTTCTGTGTTAGCACAGCACTCAATTGGTATGTCCAAGAAAGGATGCAGCCAGGGCTTGGGTTTGTGGAACTGTGTTCATTTGAAAGACTCAGACCCACATGGCAGGTGCCTACCTCACATAGAACATATATGTAACTATGAAAAGTCATTTTGTCCTTCTCTTACCTATCTGACTTAGGGAACTTGTGCTCTCAGTCCTCATTTCACATTGACTTGGTGATACCTCCTGGTTCTGTTTAGTACAAATGGCTTTTTCAGTGTTCCATCCTTCCGGAATAGAAAAATACTTTCTATATGCAAAGAATACATGATCATATACTTTGAATAAGCCTCAAACATATAATATGAAAAAAGCAAGGTGCACAAATTTTCCCACCAACCGTGCTACAGTGACAATGCCTCTACTGTTGTGTGTGGAAGGTAACTTAAAGCTAGAGAAGAAAAATACCAAAGCCCTTTTCATAAGACAACTGGCTTGAACAATGGCTTTGGTAATGCTCCACTGGGGTTTAGTCACAGTTGGCATTCTCTTTGGAGACTTTTACAATCTTAGCTGATCCCTGGATACAAACATACTGCACAGGAACTATAGATGTTATTCTCTCATGCTGGTCATGATAAACCAGAATCTTACCTTCATACAGTTGAGCTGTCAGTGGAAATTGCTCTTTGATTCACAGAAAGGTTTGTCTTACCTGTGGCTGCACATGCTGTTGCATAAGCAGACAGTATCTATCCCAGGCAAGTTTCTGTCATCATTACATTCAGACACAGAGAAGCTCAGGGACACTTAAGTGGGTGACATATCAAAAATAACTTTATACCCCAAGAGCACTAGTATTTCTTATTGCTTGGGGTTTCTTTTCTGGCTTTGTTCTGATTTTGTATGCCTGGCTTTTCATATAATCTGACTCTAAACATTTTATGCCCATGTCTCAGACACTATATTTTTGAAATCTGGCATAGCTGACCTAGTTTACATCTCTGTTAGCTTTCAATCTATCATTCCTTTTGTCAAGGGTATTATTGCAGTAAAATGCCTTCATCAAGAAAGATTCCAGAATACATTCCTATAGTTCACTCAAGAACTAACTCTGAGGTGGGCACGGAAGACCAGAAGTTCAAGATCGTTGTTGGTTAATAGCTGGTTTGGGCATCACCCTGTATTACATAAGACTCAGCCTCAAAGTAAAAAATAAAACCGTCCCTAAAATATGACTAAAATATTCGAGTAACCGCAAAGCTATTTTGAGTTCAAATTCTAAGTGCTAATGATTTTGACAACTCATTTCATCTTACATTTCTCTTACTTCTATTGAGGAAAAAAAGCAAAAAATATTAGTATACAAATGCTCAGGAAAATATTTGAGATAAGAAATCTTAATGCAATTGATCACTTATTTTTTTTCTGAAAATGTAATATTCTTCTACTACATATTCATGATTGTCTTTAAACTATTTACAAGTTTTATTAACCTACGCTTGCCCCAAAGTATTTCCTCTTAATAGTCAAGAAGAATTCACTTATAATATTAATGACTTTAATAAGTAATAGTTCTCCTTCTCTAACCTCGTTCATTCTTTTTCTTTATCAGTACTTAAGTTTCTAACTGGCATACTCATACTGTAACAATGTCCCCAAGCCTCAGTAAAATTGAATGATTTCACTGCATTTCCTATAATCTTGAGGATGAGAGAATTTCAGCATTAGCAGTCCATATGTCTGATCCATAGACCCAGATAAATTAGTCACTAGTGGTTCTGTCCACCTATCTGCTCCTGTTACACAAGCCCTCTTGATATCTGTATTTAGATTCTCCAGTGTTCTTGTCTAGCAGTAGAACCTGTGTTCTAAAGGATGCTTCCTATGTGTACACAGCGACAGCGGACCACACTGATCAGTGCCCCAGGCCTCCAGGGTCGCATGACTTGGAAATCCCCTGGAACTTGTTTTCAAAAACTACTGGAGGGAAGCTCAAAAATGATCCCCAGTGGGCTCACTCATAGCACTAATAAAGTAAGACAGAGGCTACCCTGGTGACCTGCAGTTGACAGAACCCCTCAGGAGCTTTTGGAATTAGGGTGTTGTCACCAGTCCCAAACCTCAATGGCAAGGCTACCATGTAGCCCATTCTCTCCTGGAGAAAGGATGTTCTTCATCTCTCTATTCTCACAGTCAGTTCCACTGAACCTTTAGGTCATTTAAGTAAATCAGCTTTGTGACATTTTTTTATGTCATCCTACAACACAAATAGGTTGTCCCAGAGTGCTTGTGTTCAGAGCAGGGGTGCCTGGGTCTGATTCAAAACCAGGTGAAAAATAAAATACTCTTCCATGATCTCCAGAAGGTCCTTGCTTTAGTTTCTGGAAGCACAAATCCCATCCTCTGTTCTCTTGGGGAGCATGCAGTGAATATAATGGGGGACTATGATGATGGATGATCAGGAAATGTCTCATGACACAATCTAAGTCCAAGAATAATGGCACTGCATGAAAAGATGTAACTATGGGTAAATATACAAGAATAGTCTTATGCTTTACATGAACAAACATGGAAAGAAAAATAATGAACCAAACTAATGTTAAAAGTTAAAAGAGGATATTAGAGATGGTGGAAGAATCCTTAAGAGGTGGGGCTTGCCTGAAGGAAGTGCATCACCAGGGGAAATCTTTGAATATTAAGTGTGAGCTACAATCTAACTCTCTACGCTTCCTGTAAGCTACTTCCTTTTCATGTGCTCCTATTGCCATGATACCCTTCCTCACCACCCTCCCCAAAACAATGGGTTTAAGCATTCTGGAGTGAAATCTATGATCGGAAAGACAGTATCCCAGGGATCTTGTAACAGCACTGAAAGCTTGTCTGACTAGAACAGACTCTGACTTCATGTCTCAGCCAACTAAATGAAGAACACCAACGTCAGAAATAATCTTTTTTCACTACTTTCCTTCCACAGAACGCTCTCCTTCACATACACACATTCTCCCTTACCCCCCTCTCTCCCTGTTTCTCTCAAACACATACTCACACATACATACCACACACACATTCATACTCTCCCCCCCCCATACACATACTCACAGACTCACAAATACAGTCACAAATTCACACACGCATTCTCACATGCACACCACACACACTCACCACCACACACACACTCCCCTAGACATCCGCACACACATTCACCTACTTGCTCATTGCACAATTTCTTCTGTTCTCCCCACTTTAAATAGTCTCTCCTGCACAGAAAAGTGACCTGTTAAATATCTACTTAGAAATTGAATCATTTCCTTCCAGAAGCACTTATAAAAGACAAGCTACTATTGATTCATGAATTTGGCATTGGAAAAAGTAGCATTAAAGAGACAAATTGCTTCTTTTGGGTAGTGAAATATAGATTTTTAGAAAAGAATGAAGAAAAAATAATGGAGAAAATATTGACTTTTCAGCAATGGCAACAAACAGCTAGGTCAACCACTTGAAAACACGATCCTAGATTTAGACCCTGAACAAGATGGACAACATACCTCAGAACACATGGACGGGATGTTCAAATGTAATGGAGCAGAGAATTACACACTGGTGAAATAAGACCTTTGATTAACAAATTGTTTTCCCAAATAAGACAGCAAAATTGTGATCATAAATGAAATGCATTTATTTACTTTTTTCAAAATTAAAACCCCTAGGACTGGCAAGGTAGCTCAGCAGTTAAGAGTACTGGCTTCTCTTGCAGAGGATTGGGTATGATTCCCTGCACCCATATGGTGGCTCGCATCAGTTTATATGTAGATCCAGGAGAACCAGTGCCTTCTTTACTAGTCTTCCTGGTTATCACAGAGACATCTACTGCACAAGAATGTATAGGCAACACACGCATATAAAAAGATAATATATCTTTTAAAATTAAAGCTCTGCTTCTTGATCCTCTTAAGAGAATAAAAATAAAATAAGTGACCAAAGTTATCTAACAAATTCTCAGAACTCAACAACATCAAAACAACAGTGAAAGCTGAATGGAAGATTTAGCAGACATCTCTAAAGATTACAGATAGGTGAGTAGCACAGGAAAAAAATATTCAACATTAGCATTCTTAAATCACTGCAAATAAAATCCTCAAAGAGAAGCTACTTGTCACTTATTTCTGACCTTTAAAGAATATGAAACTGGCCTCAACAGCTGTTGTCAAAAGGTCCTAGTGGTTGCTCGCACAGTTAGCACATACATTCTCAGTTGGTGCAACAACTTTTAAAAATAGCTTGGCACTTTTAAAGAACTTAAATATTCCTTTGCCAAACAAACTAGTCATCACTTCTTATGTCAGATCTTATTTCATCCCACAGAAGTAAAAACAGTTTGTTGAATGTTTTTCAAAGTTCTTTCATTATTCTTAAATGTTAGAAATAATTGTAATGTACTCTTAAATAGTAAATTGACAAACTATGGGACGTCAATGAAATGGACTATTATTCAGCAATAAAAAATACCAACCACTGTGATTTGCAACATCAATATGCTATGTGATAAATGCAGTGTGATAACTTAGACAAGGCAGACTCTGAAATATGATTCCAGTCATATAATATTTTACAATATGCAATTGCATGAATCTGAATTGTGATTTCTAGTGGGTGTTGTCTCAAAGGAGCAAATGGCATTTAAAAGACAATATGGTATGTTTGGAGGAATAAAACATCTCTATATCTTCATCATAGTGATACATAACTGTAAGCCTTTTTCAAAACTTGTGAAAATGTGCAAACATGAAGTATATAAGGTAATACTAATAAAACTATGTTTAACAGGAGTTGTCTGTTATTACTTTCTATAATTTGTCACAAGTAAGCTTGTAACTATTCCCAGTAACTTTTTCTTTTTCCTTTTTTCAAATTTTTATTTAATCTTTTAAATCTGATATTAGGCCCTCAACACATATACAGCAGAGGACTGCCAGTCTGGGTTCAGTCAGGAAGATGCACCTAATCCTTGAGAGACTGGAGACCCCAGGAGTGGAGAGGTCTGGTGGGGTGTGGGATGTGGCTGCTGGGAGATAAAATCTGGAGTGTAAAAGAAAAAAAGATTAAATAAAAATTCTAGAAATTACTTTCTAGAATTTGCTAGTAGTTTGAGTAGAAAATTCATACCCAGTAAGGAATTAATAAATCTACTAAATATAATTTAAAACATATGACAAGGCCATGCTGCTTATCTAATGTTAAACAACTAAAATAATATTAAATGCATTGATAGTATTTAAAAATTCTGAATTAGTAAAAGTTGATTCATTTGTGAGCTGTTGGAAATTAAAGAACATCTGTTATCTGTAAATAGCACAGTGCTAGCTAGATGCACAGAGGATATTTTTAAAATATGTATACCCAAGCTATGCTCTCATTACATGATCAAAGGTACACTAATTGCTGAAACAAACAATCCCAAAATAGTAATGACTTACTAATGTGATTGATGAAAGTTTTTCATGTGGGTTATTTGAAGGAGATATGACTTTTCTGAGTAGCTCTTGTCCACTCAGTATCTTGGGCCTAGAACCCTCTACCAACAGATACCCCGCCCCTAGATCTAAGGCCTGTGCATTTTGCCAACCGTTAAAAGAGAGAAGCACTCTTTTTGTTTGATAATTTTTGCTCTTTATGTTTACTCAATCCAATACTCAGAAGATAACATTCTATAGGCAGATAATAGTAACAACTACCCACCCTTTAGGGAGTGATCCTGTAAGGAGAACCAGCAGTCTCAATTGACCTGGACACCCAAGATCTCTCAGACACTGGACCACCAACCAGGCAGCATACACTAGCTGGTATGAGGCCCTCAACACATATACAGCAGAGGACTGCCAGGTCTGGGTTTAGTCAGAGAAGATGCACCTAATCCTCGAGAGACTGGAGGCCCCAGGGAGTGGAGAGGTCTGGTGGGGTGCAGGACGTGGTAGCTGGAAAATAAAATCTGGAGTGTAAAATAAAAAAAGATTAAATAAAAATTTGAAAAAAGGAAAAAGAAAAAGTTACTGGGAATAGTTACAAGCTTACTTTAATATATATTTTATTATATATTAATATATAATTATTTAATATATATTTAACATATATTATTATTTAATATATATCAGCATTGTATTGATCAGTGCATTCATACATTACTATATTAACACATACCAATGTTATATTAATATCATGTTAATAAACTATTACTATATTAGTAACTTTAATTTTATTTTTACTATATTAATTATGATATTAATATAAGAAATATACTAATAAATACATGTCATATATATTGTGTGTATGTGTTGGTTTCTTTTAATGAGGTGATAATTCTCTTTCCAAAGGTCATAGACAATTTAACAAAAAACACCAGTGCCAGGCGTGGAAAACCCAGTTGTTAGCCAAGGGTATCCAAGAGATTTCTAAAATAATATAAGCTATTGCTATTATGCTTGGTTATCTCTCTGAACTTGAAAGAATATGCTAAGAACACTATACATCTCAAACACATGATATAGAAGTATAAAGCTAGAACTGACTTGGAAGTCTTTCTGTGAAGACTAACTCTCATAGTATCTGAAGGTGTTATGCAAGATGCTAAGAAAAAAAGCAATCAGTAGTCTTATCCATCTATAAATCTTATGAATCATAACAATGACTGACCCAGAAAGATAGCCTAAATGGTGCAATAGTGATACCTCTTTTCTTAAGGATAACCAACTGCTATCTAATTTGTGTAAATCCTACTCAATAAGTTAGAATTTATGCCTAGAACTGTATACCTGACCAAGTACTTATGGCTGATAAGATCATAGGCCCTAGAAGAGTACTTATTACTGCCATTTTTCTAAATCAAAATAATTCTTTGCCCTAAATATTTATTCTTAACCCCACACATATATATATTTATTCTTAACCCCCCCAATATATATAATATTCAACATTATATTATACATTAATATGTTATATATGTATATGTACAGGTATATCTATGCATATGTATATACATGTTTATATATGTGAATATATATCATATCAATATACACACACAGAGACACACACACACATATATAATCCCTCATCAAATAAGCTTTTTTTTAAATATATAGAGGCTATTGCAGCTGTATACAACTAGTAAAATGAAGAGAATAAGTAAGCTTGTTGTTCAACAACCCAAGCCCAACTGACACACTTCCAGGCAAACTCTGCACCTAAGGCTCAGAAAACATCATGAAAAAGAGGGCAGAAAGACTGTAAATGCCAGAGGACCAGAGTACACGCTGTGAAACCAAGTCTTCTGGACATGGCATGGATACTGTACCCATAAAATATTAACAATATGGCTGCTTTAACTGAGGCTCAACACTTTTGTGCCATCTCAACAACCACACGTTTCTTTCCTTCTCTTTCTGAATAAATGTGATACTGGCTACAGGAAGACAACAGTTTCATTATGTAAAGAAGTTTGCCATAGTATATGATTTTCAATCTCAACAGACAAACAGAATTCAATGTAAATTGGAGACCCTGATTTCATTTTGTTTTTTTCTTCTAATTGAAGAACTAGTAGTGCAAAATTAAGTTAGAATGCAAATGGAAGCTTCTTTTCTGCAGTAGGTGCTGCTCAGGATGAAAGGGAAAGCAAGAAATCACACACTTCCCTGGGGCACTCAGTAAGGAAGGCAGCCCTATGCACATCTAAATTTTATCCCAGTGGAATCCATTATGGACTCTGACCTCTAAAACTATGAGGTAATTATTTTATCTTGCTTTAAGTCCCAAAGGTTGTGGTAAATTCTTATTGCAGTAATAAGAAACTAAAATAGGCAGACATTCACAAAATATGAGAAACTTTGAAAATTTATATAATAACTGTCAGGATCCACCTAGGAGAAATTTTTGATCATAGCCATTCTGATTGGTGTGAGGTGGAATCTCAGGTCATTTTGATTTGCATTTCACTGATCGCTAAGGATGTTAAACATTTCCTTAAGTGCTTCTCTGCCATTTGGGATTTCTCTGCTGTGAATTACCTGTTTAGTTCTCTACCCTATTTTTTGATTGAGTTGTTTGGTTTTTTTGGAGGTTAGCTTCTTGAGTTCTTTATATATTTTGAACATTAGTCCTCTATGGATGTGGGGTTAAGACCAAGTGGATCAAGGACCTCAACAGAAAACCAGATACACTGAATTAATAAAAGAGAAAGTGGGAAAGAGCCTTAAATTCACTGACACAGGGTGGGGGAAATTTCCTAAACTGAATGCCAATGGTTCAGGCTCTAACATCAAGAATTGATAAATGGGACCTCATGAAACTGAAAAGCTTCTGTAAGGCAAAGGTCATAGTCAGTAGGATAAATCTGCAACCTACAGATTGGGGAAATTATAATTTTTAACTTTAAATGAGCCTGTGAAGTCAGTGGAGGGTAATGAATGTTTAGTTAAATAACTAGTATTAATGGAAACATCTCTGTTGTTAATGATTCAATTAATGATTTGCATTTATGTTTGAACTTGTGTGAACTCCAGAAAATGATGCTTGGAATGTCATGTGATCTATTCTCATAAAAAAGTACAAAAACTAAAAATGATAACATTAAGGAGACCTATGTAGTGGGCTGGCCTAATGTCGCTTGTATTATAATGTGAATTTGGGGTCCCCAAAACTGTCTCAAAGATGAGAGAGTCTGAATGGAAGACAATGAGGGACCCTGCCCTCAGTTAATTGTAATTGTAATTGGTGAATGAAGATGCCAACAGCTAATAGCTGGGCAGAAGAGTAATAGGTGGGGTTGAATTTTTGCAGGGTTAAAAAGAGAGGAGACCAGAAAAGAGGGAGAAGAAAGAAGAAGCCACCATGGAAGAAGAACCAGCAGGAAAGACGGCTGCCATGGCCTAGGGGTCAAGAGAACATGACTCAGGGCTGCCTAGTTGGAGTTGGGAGCAGCCCAGATGGAATGTAGTAAATAGTGATTGATAGTTGGGGTTATCAATAGGGAGGTAGACTCTAACAGCATGGAGGGTAGGCAGTTACCCAGCAATTATGCTGTGTAAGGCATGTTAAAATATAAAGGTGGTGTGTGTGTCTTTCATCCAGGAACATAAATGGTCTAAGGCAGGTGGCAACCCACCATTTATTAGAAATTACTACAGACAGAAGTAGGAAATAGAGACTACACCAGAAGGAGAATTAGAAACTAAGGCAGAAGAGTAGAAGAGATGGAGAGTAGGAGCTAAATAGAAGCAATAGACACAGATCATTTTTTTAAGAGATAGAATTTTTTCCCTTTTTTCTTTCTCTTAGAATTAACTGTTAGAATCACTTTTCAAAGTGTTTGGCTTTTCCTGCAAATGACTTTCTCTAGCTGACAAAGAGTTAAATAAACTCAAAGCCTTAGGGTGGGGAACATAGGACCTCTTTACTTAATTCTTCCCCTTCACCCCAACACTTCCCCCCACCTACCCCTGGCTGTTTAACAATTGGGCGGCTTCTGGCCTTAGAATAACTTAGAGACAGGTAAAATATAGAAAACAACCTTTATTCTTGCAGAACAAAGTGCTGCCACCCTCTCACAACACACACACACACACACACACACACACACAACCACCACCATCACCACCAAAGCTCTATCCCCTTGTCTACCTTCCAGAGCTCTGGGTTAGTCTCCAGCAGGTAATTATTGGAATATACTGAGATGTGTTAGATCAATTTACATGAGTAAGCTCATAAAGACAATAAAAAAACAGATTTCATTTTATATATCACATGATGAATTTTATGGAGAAAGGCAAAATTCACCATTCCCTGCTCCACCTATGCAAGAGGAAGGAGAAATAGTGCTGAGATTGTTTCTATATTTTTGATGGACAGACTTTAAAAGGTTATAATTTCTCAAATCTTGCATTCCCTAACAAATGGTTGAAGCTATGTCAGAAGTGCCCCTTATCCATCATTTTCACAATGTCTGATGGGAAGGAGGAACAACTGCTATCTAGAGAAGTCAGAAATGTTCCTGAATACTCTGCAATGCACAGGTTAGCCCCAACCACAAAGCATTATTTAGTCTGGTATGTTAATAGCTACTAGTTTGTGTTAGGAATCCATGGATTACAGTGATGTAATAGTGACACAAATGTTTTGGGAATAACTAACCACTTTCCAATTGGTTGTAATCACATTCCACATGATATTATTCATGCCTAAAACTATTAACTATTGACTATGGGTCAATCACTCATGCCTGAGTAGCTCATGGCCCTAGAGGAGAGCTTACTAACTTATTCAGCAGAATACATATAGTATTGAACTATACACTAAGTATTTATCTTTCCAAGCATAAATTTGTGTAGCTCTTCATCTTCATTGAAGAAACCTATCTTTCTGCCGTAGATGACTATCAACACAGAAACTTACAACTGGTAGAAGTGTAGAGAATAAAGTATGGTGCATTGCTTTAGCCTAAGTAGGTCATCTACATTAAGTCTCATCCCAGGGCTGAGGAGTCTTCTCAGGAAAGGGACAAAAAGATGACAAGAGTCAATGATAGTGGATGAATTCTGGGAAACATTGACTTCTGGTCATGACAGAGATGTTGTACATATGAACTCATAGCCATTGTGATGCCGTGAATAAGACCAAACCAGCAAAAGTCCCAATATATATGAAAGGGACACACAAAATCCCATCCCTACCTGAGGAAATATTGGCAACTGTTGTAGTGTGCAGAGAAAAAAAAAAGCACTGTGTACTGTGTATCTCTTGTAGAAGGGTTGTTACCATCCAAGAAGTTCAACTTTGTAGGGAGTGGAGGAAATCTTGGTGGGTAAAATTCTGAGAGAATCCACACTATTGACCAGAGCACAGTCATGTCAAGAAGACCAAGGCCTCAGACTCATGTAAATCAGCAAAGCCATTTCCCCACATGAGTCAGGCTCAAAAGAAATGGCAAAGCTGTCCTCAGATTCATTGAGTATGGAGTCACTGTCACTGAAGTATGAGTGTTTTATGAACAGTTAATCAGTATGTATGCAAACTGACAACAACAGCTTCCTCCCCCTGATGTTTACCTGCAGACACCTTCTCTAGATAGCTTACCCACACCCCTTTGCCATACCTAATAAACATGCTGAGCTTCCAGGTTCGCAGGTGGTGACAGGTCCTAAACTTAGCATTCCTGTACATGTCTCTTCTATTTTCATTTCCTTGAAGGTCCAGAGGAACAAAGCACAGGGAGCAAGAGACAAAGACGGGAGATAGAAAACAAGGGAGAAGGGAAAGGGAACAAAGTAGAGGGGAGAAGGGATATTTGTCCAGAAAGAACAATGACTCTCTCTGGATAGAGAGGAGACAGACATGACTCATAGAAAAATGGCAGTTTACAAAGAGAAAAAGAGGAAGCCCATGTTAGGATAAGTTGATTTCTTTTGATTGAACATGTTAATTAGGGTAATCAAAAGGAGGCTTTTGTTTTCTAGACTTCAATACTTTGATACTGGACCTCAGGAGTAAGCCTCATGGGGAAGAAGTGGCCAAATAAGGGGATAGACCTTAGTGACTAGTGTTAGGACTTGCAATCCAACAATTTGAGAAAATGGGGGAAGGACAAAGCCTGCAGAACCTTGTTTGCCATGCTCAGGTCTACTAGAGTCCTTTAGAGTCTAACAAATCTTCTAAGTATAATAGGTAATATAGAGTTTGAAGAAGGAAACATTTTGTAGTCCCTCAGTATGACATTAAAAAGTCCTGACTTCATAGGAAATCCAACTGACATAAACAGGATAGTGCTACTGAACAAGTCATTCCAGTGCTAAGGAAGGGGAATGAGGAGATATAATAATGTAATTTAATGGATTTTCAGAGACTTAGTAAGCTATTATCCTACATTTGTCTTACTGAGATTTTTATTTGAACAATAATTTTTATGTAATTGTGCTTTTTAAAAGAAAAATCCCAAGTGATAGTTTATGGTTAATAATTTTTAAAGTTTTATTCTGAAGTATTTTTCAGTACCCAACTTTTTGAGAAGGTGTATGTAGTGACTTTATTAAAACACTGTTTCATCTTCTCACTGAAGCAACAATACTTTTCCACCTTTTACAGAGAATGCCTTTCCCACACATGGAAGGTCTGTCATTTCAAGAAATATTTGAATTTACATAAAGTTTAATCCATTGTGAAAGTATAGTCTCAAAAACTATATAAAACAAAAAGGGAAAAGTATATGAATCTAGAAGAATGTGTGACTATGCTCACCTGTCACTGTATGACCAGTGCTCTCACGATTTCTGCTTCCTAAGTAATAAAAATCTGAAAACATATTCACACGAAGACTTCAGATAAAGGGGGCAATTTAAGGGTAAACATGTCATGGAATGGAGAAAAGTTACAAACATGTGTCCAAGGGAACAGTCATAGCTCGGAGGATACAGCCTTTTCCTGTGTCTTCCTCTGTGATAATGAAATGTAGGTATTACCACTCTTTGACTCTGGCAGAGACAGCTTTCCTTTTGTCATTGAGATCTTATACATTTTGTCATAATTTTGGGATTTGTCTTGCTTCTACATTTAGAAAAAGGACTTGTAAATTTCTTAGCTATTAGTCCAATTTAATATTTTACTTAGTACACCATATATATATACACACACACACATATATATATGCAATAAAGTCTCTTAGAAATTGATTGAAGGCTGTCTACTAGTACCTCAAATTTAAAGGTTTCATTGACTTTATAGTAACCTAGTATATTTTATCTTTCTGCAGTTGTTCCTGTCAACAGAATGTCATTGGTGCTACATGTAGATGGTTATATACATAACAGCTTAAAGGCTTTAACAACCGTTTCCTCAGAATGTTGACTCACTCAATAACTGACTGTGATTATATAGAGTATGTATTATTTGAGTCTACAGATCAGAAAGTGCATTTCCAGCCTTCTGGAAACACCATAAACAAATTTTCTGAAAGGTATTTGCATACATACCTGTGAGCAAGTTTAAAAATCAAGAAGAGGTTCATAACATGTTGATGACATTAAGCAATGTAAGAAAATGGAAAGGTCAGTGTTTTTTTTTTATTGTAATGCTGTGTAAATCAAGATTGAGTAACAGTGGGATCTCAGTGACAGTGCAAGTTAGCTCCAGTGTACACACTGCTGGTGTAAAAATATACCCACACCTCACACCCCACAGTCTCTCAGCTTCCTGCATAGCATCACCAGTCATAGACATGTCAGTCCCACCCTTGTCTCCATAGCAATAACTATCACATCTGAGTTGGGTACAAAACAGAGAAACAAAGCCCTTTTCTTCAGCGATGTTCAAGATTCCTCAGGTTTTCAGTTTTGATGTGAACCCATAGAATTGTCCCAGTAGTTTCTGCCAAGCCCCCTTCACTTCCTTATTCCTTAGACTGTAAATCATGGGGTTCAGCATTGGTGTCAGAATCGCATAGAATAGAGAAATCAACTTTTCCTGAAGGACAGAGGGGCTGGAGTGGGGCTGGATATAAGTGAAAATGGCCATGCCATAGCAAAGGGCAACCACAGTGAGGTGGGAGGCACAGGTGTGGAAGGCTTTCTTCTTCCCTCTTTGGACTGGATTTTTAGGATGTTAGAGATGATCTGGATGTAGGATAAGAGAACCAGGCAGAACGGGGTCATCAGGAGAATGATGCTCGATACCATGATAGCAACTTCATTGGCAGAGGTATCCACACAGGCCAGCCTCACCACAGCAAGAAGCTCACAGGATATATGATCGATATACGTGTTCGTGCACATGGGCAGTTGGAAGGTGATAGCAGTCTGCATGACTGAGTTGATGGAACCACTGACCCAAGATACAATAGCCATCTTACTGCATAGTCTTGTATGCATTATGGCAGAGTATCTCAGTGGATTGCACACTGCCACATAACGGTCATAGGCCATCATTGCTAATAGGACAAACTCAATGCCTCCTAAGCCCAGAGAGAAAAATAACTGGGCTGCACAGCTCAGAAATGGAATGACTTTGTGTGTGGCAAGAAAGTGAGCCAGCAGCTGGGGGACTATGCTTGTGGAGTAAGACACATCCACAAGCGACAGGTTGGTAAGAAAGAAATACATGGGAGTTGGAGTCTCCTGTCCAGTCTGATCAGTACAATGATGAGGACATTCCCCAGTACTGTCACCAGGTACATCAGCAAGAACAGGATGAAGAGGAGACTTCAGTATTCCAGTCACTGGAGAGACCGAGGAGGATGAATTCATGCATCCATGTCTGGTTGTCTGTTCCCATCGAAAAATGTTAATCTACACTGAAAGTGAAACAGTTGTTCATCAAGAAGCACAAAAATAATACTTTTGATTCATCTGTATAACCTTTGCATCTGCCAACCAGGAACTTTGAATAATGATGGACCTGATTCCCGGGAGTACTGTGCTAACTGTGACTCAGAAGGACAGATCGAGGGCCTTCATGTGAATGTGATTTGGTACCAGATGGGTCAGCTAAAGCCTGAAGATTATATGCTACTACTCATGCTAACAGCCGTACCACTTCAATAACCCATCTTCAGTTCTAGAATGAGCAGAGAATGGTCTGTGATATTAGCGGATAACATAGTGAGTAAAAAAATAACGTAATTGGACTGGTAAGGAAGAGTCTTAAGCCATCAACTAGACTTGTTTCAGTTAAATGCATTAATCTCTCATACAAGGAAAGATTTGGAAGAAGTAAGACCTGCAGAAGGTATTAAAGAACCAAGATGTGAAACGGTTTTATTGTGCAAGAGCATAACTTTGGTTTAATGCTATGTACACACACACACACACACACATACACACACACACTATTAATAATACAAACCTATACATAAGTTCAAATGTGGCTAATATGAGATAGAAACTTTAAGCAATGAATTGAGGAACTGACATAGTTATATATGAATGTTAGTAGCAATGTGACTTCTATGTTGAAATAGCAAATATGATTTTCCCCTCCATCCTTTCTATGAATTCAGTCACAAAGATCCCAGGAAGTAGACTTCAATACATCTCAGAGCTCACATTTGGTTTCAACCTTAAGGACCTGGGGAGAAGTGTGACAAATGGTCCTTTGGAAAGCCTTTGATCTCTTCAGCCTTTAGTTAACGGGGAAGGTAATGTGATTTTTTTTTCACCTTTTGAGTTTGTTGTTATTAAGAACCTATCCTTTTGGTGGCTCAAAAGACGGGGCACCATCTGTTGCTCTTGCAAAGGATCAGGGTTTGACTTTCAGAACCTACATGGTAGGTCACCACCATCCATAATTCCTGTTCCAGGGGATCCAATACCTTTTGACACCTGCAGGCACCAGGCACAACAGTCTTGTGGTGCCCATATATGCATGTATGCAAAATATTCATACACATAAACTAAATAAATCTTTTCAGAGATATTAGACTCTATACTTTGCACTTAGTTTTCATGAAAGTAAGAATAGCGATGTTTAGATAATGTAAATAAAAGGAAAATATTTAAAGTCCAATCTTCATCACCCAGACCAGAATAAAGTAAGAATTTTGGTTCATGAGTCGTTGAAGAGAGGTCACCATCTTGCTTTTGCTGGGCAAGAACCTTTCCAGTAAACCTACTATATTATAATTTGAATGCTGAAGAGGATCTAGTTTCATTTTACTTTTTAAATTGGCTCATTCTTGCTGCATGCTTGCGTATTGACTGGCATTCACTTCATCAACTGAGAGGTGGGAGGGACTGCGGGCAGGAAGAAGCTTAGACGAGTTAAATCTCCAAGCTGGAAGGGTGACACTGTCACTGCTTTACCTCTCTTATCAGACAATGAACAAAAGAAGCAACCGGTTCCAGAAATTTCTGTATTGTACATGGTTTACCCAACCACATGCTCTCAATCAACTCCTCTCGAATGGCATGTCCTCCTCACAACCTGGCCCCTTTTTTCAACAGTTCCTCCTTTGCTGCTCAGTTCTGTTCTTCCCACGTGCACTTAATGTGTTGCTTTTCTGAAATCACAATCAGCCTGTGAAACCATCTAACTGTCATTTTAAAAGAGACATTCAGTATAGAATTTAAATTCAAAAAGTCGTTTAAAAAACCCAGTTCATTAGAAAAGAATATTTCAGCAGGTGAGTGATACTATGTAGTAAGTCTGGCTTGAATGGAGTCCTCTTCTCTGTTAATCTTACAGATTCACTTAGCACCACATTGCCAGAAGCTGGCATTTCAGGATGCATACCACCTTCCTCATTTCAAATTGCCAAACAAGAGGATGGAAAGACACAGAGCCGGAATGGAACACTGGCTAGTGACTGGTGCCCGCTGTACTAGCCTGCTGCCTGAAGATCACGTGCTCCTCCTGCCCACCTCCAGCTCCACTGCTGCCAGGTTGTATTAATGAGTCTCATAGGCTTTGCAACCTTGTAACTTCTCTCTAAGGCCTGGGGGAAGCTACTCAGGCTCCTGGAGTGTATACACACATAGTCTGAGTGACTGAAAGGGTCACTCGTGAAATTAAGGATAAGAGATGAGCATGCGTATATAGAGGTCCTGCACATACAGGTGCCAGTTCTTAGTTACAATAACTCATTTTGATTTCCCGCTCTCTGCCTCTTTCAAGACCTTTGTTTTTCTTTCTCCTTATCAACCTCACGTTTCTTTGTTCTGGAGTAGGCATTACCTTCACATTTCTCTCTCATTATAGAAAACATGCATATGCAAATCTATGTTTGGGAAACGATGTTTATTATATATGTATTCTAGAATTAGCTGCACCTCATGACTGACTTCCACTTTCCAGATTCTCTTCCTATTACTTGTCTTATAAGCTGTGGAAATTTCTACTCATTACTTACAAAAATTCAAAACTTATCATAACCTGCAATCATTAAGTCCACAGATTTTGTTCTATGTTTAGTTTTCCTTTATTCTTAAGCAAATCAGTTCTATCTACTGCTCATCTAGTGTTCAGCTTCCATTTTAATATTCCTCTCTATTTTGGGGTAGTTTCTCTAAATTCTCTTGCAGGGTTGCAGTGAGCATTTCCCAAGACTGTGTGCTCAGAGCTTGTATGCCTCTCTTCTACTATTGTTTGGGCAACATTGATTTTACGACCTTTATTGTCTAGTCTGTGCAGCCCAAGTTCAATTAATTCTACAGTAGTCTCCCAGACTTTTTCCTAAAGTAGATCAAACAGCTTAATAAATACTTCCTAAATCTCTCACCAATGACTGATTCATCTCCCTAACACTTAGATTACTTCTAAACCTATTTTATTTAGAAAAAGAAGGTGAAGAAGAAGAAGAAGAAGAAGAAGAAGAAGAAGAAGAAGAGAAGAAGAAGAAGAAGAATCTCCCCTCCTTTGCTACATATTACATATCCCTTTAATCCCTCACATGTTATCATGACTGTCTCATGAAGTGCATGATTCCTTATGTAATCTTTACCTAGTCAAAATGATATGTATTATACTCCAAATCAATCATTCAGAAGACTAATTTATTGACATACTTTTCATGTGCTAACAGAATGTTTAAGTGGTTTTAGAATTAAGTTGATCATTGACAGACTTCCATGTAATTCATAATATTTTCTTATGCTATAATTGATTTTAGTAACTTTATCTTGTTGCACATTGTACACACAGGATTTTTTATTGAAATATGTTTCTAGTGCTTGAATATCTTCCTGATATTTTGAAAGACTATTCTTTATCTACCATACTTCCAATTTGTTTCTAATTCTACTTAGTTTAAAAATAATTAGATACAATATTCTTTTTATCCTCACTCGTTGTGTGTTGTGTGTGTTGTGTGTGTGTGTGTTGTTGTGTGTGTAAAACCTGCATTTCAAAAACATAAATGGAGGAAACATGTTGGCTAGATGTCTTAACACAGCTACAGCTAATAGCACTCGTTACTTTGTGCTCACCTTCGATCAAAATATAGTTGATTTTACAACCTTTATTTTCTAGTCTTTGCAGCACAAGTTCAATTGATTCTACAGTAGTCCTCTCCCAACTTTTCCCTAAAGTAGATCAAACAGCTTAATGATACTTCCTAAATCTCTCACCAATGACTGCATTCATCTCCCTAAACACTAGATTACTTCCAATCCTTTTAAATAATAATAATAATCTTCCCTCCTTAGATACATATTACATATCTCTTTCCTTATTTCACTACATATAAATGAGGGTCCAAATACCGTTTCATGACATACCACTCCAGTCAGGGAACCAGAGCTAGGTCTTGCAGCCACAAACAGTCTGTAGGTTCTATTGATCTCCCTAAATTTATGATTTTTCAGGGCATAAAAAGTATAAAATGGAAGAAATATTTGCTCTATGTAAACAAGACAAAACCAAGACTATATGTTTTGTCTGTATAAACAAGACAGAAAACAACCTGTGAGTCAAATGTAATCCTATAGCTGATGTGAAGAACACAATGGCGTTGAACAGTGAACATGGTGTCCATGTTCGTTCTACTGAGCTCTGCCTCCTACACCACTGGACTTTATGTCCTCTGTTCAGTATTTGATCAACTGCAGACATTTCACCTGCTTGCTAGGCATCCTTCATTCTCCTGTGAGAGATAACAAAATCCTATTTTGCATTATTTGAATCATTGTATCCACATATTCACCACACCTCAACCAACACCCTGTTAAATATCCTTTAAGATATATTGATGTGTTTAAAACAAGCTCATCGATCAGAACATCATGTTGAATCATGACCTACACCCGTGGCTCACTGCCTTCTCACTGACTGAGAAGGACAGACTTTCTTCTACTATGTTTTATAAATTATAGTAAGGCAGTATAGCTATTGTGGCATAATGAATTGAACATAGTAAATACTATAGTAAGAAAAACTTTGCAACTGGAGCATAGCTTAGGAGTAAAAGCATTTACTTACCATGTGTAGCGTCCTGGGTTTAATCCCTGGCATGAAAAAATAAAAGAAATCAATGCAGGACAAAGAGAAGAGGGGAGGAAAAGGACCTTGAAGCATTCTATGAAATATTATCCCCTCTGACTTCCCTATTACACCACTATCACCAAGGCTCAGAACGCATCACAGATGATGGGGAAGAGAGGTTGTAACATCCAGAGGTTGGGAGGACTGGAACAAGACCACTGAATTCATAAATTTTCAGTATCCATAGTTCCATAAGTCCTGCACAAGATCATACCAATCAACATGCCAGCATGACAACTGATGGTCATTAGGGAAGACAGAGTCAGTTTTCCTTAAGGATATAGCCCTGGTGGGTGGATGATGCTCCCGGAATGGCCCCACATCATGACTGTATGGACAACACACATTTTATTTGTCAAGTAAATGAATGAGAAATGATTATCTTTGTTTGGCCCTGGTGAAAATTACCTTCTTGTGCCTTTGAGAATTATCTAGTAATTACTCGCTGAAGTAATTTATCAAGAATTAAATGTGTATTCTGTGACAAAGAAACAAAGAGCAAAAAACAAAACAATAAAAAAGAAACAAAAAAGCATCCAAGATCCTTTAGACAAACTTCTTCATGCCATAAAATGCGTAATTTTTTAAAATCAAACTTTAGTCCGTAAACCCTTTTTAATGAAGTAAATCTGTTCACTGATTACATAGAAAATGTCATATTTTTCTCATAATATTTTAATCTAGTTCTGAAGTATAACAAATCAAATATTGTTCTTTCACTAATTCAATCTTATATACTCAACCATTTTACATAGAGTTTTTCTTACACCCTCCGTTTTCTGCTCCTTTAGAACTTCTTTAGTTTGAAGTATCTGTGATCTGAAAAAAATATGAAAAGTAAGGAATTAATTCTCTAGATGATATAGGTACAGTTTAACTTTAGATTTCCCTGCTTTCCTTGCTCTCAGTTTGTCTTCTAACATGTCATCTCTAAGCCGTGTAACATTATGCAATGCTCTCCATCTTTCTGCACTAAAAGGCCTTTTAGAGGACAAGGCTCTTCCCTATAATCACACTTTTCTCCCTCTTTTTTATTCAGAACATTAAAAAAAATCAGGATTTGTTGTCCAGTTACACATATTTCTATGCTAAAGATGGTGATTTGGTTACATTTTCTATGAACATTTGGTGTTTTAAGGTCATGATTACAGGCATCACTGGGCTGTTGTCCAGAGGAAACTCCTATTCCCACCCAGTCCCTTCATCTCTACAGAAGGCCTTCTTATTCCAAATAAGAATAGAATTTCTGAAAATAAGATCCCCATCATGTTTTACCTAGCACACTTCCTATATCTGGGTCCAGTATAAATGATACATTAAAAGAAATATGATCAGCTGATCATCAGATCAAATATGAGAGACATGACCCATAGAAACTCACCAAACAGCAGAAATGCTCACTAAACTGGTGTCACACACATGAGTCATCACACATGAGTCTGAAGATACCTTCTGATGCTTATGTTCATATTGCTTTCTAGCACGTTTTAATGGCATTTAATATTCCTTGGTGCCAACATTCCACAAATGCCTATGCAAAGACAGAAGGATCCAGGGCTTGGAATCCCAATAGTCACTATCATATTATATTAACCAAATCAATGAATGCATTTTGACCTTAATTTCTGTTTACTTCTGTTGGCTAGATGCTCTCATAACTTATATGCCACCATATCGCTCCCATGGCTCTCACACATATTGAGAAATAAGTTTGATTTAGGAAACATAACAGCTTTTCACAGTATTAAAGAATTTCCCAGTGTCCCTTCAATCTTAAATTTAGAAAAACAATTCTTTGCATTATTTCTACTGAAGTAAATACTAGGTTGTCATTGAACTCTTTGCCCCACTCTGAAATTATCAAACTGTAATACAAATTGAAGTCAAGAAATAGTGAGACCTCAAAAAAACCTTTTATTGTTAAATATTGTTTTAGCTATTCTGTGTTTATTGTTTTCCCATATGAAGTTGAGACTTGTCCTTTTAAGGTCTGTAAATAATAGTGTTAAAATTTTTTCTTTTTTAATTTATTCTTCTCTTATATGTCACATTCCAACTACAGTTTCCTCTCCCTCCTCTCTTTCTAGCTATTCCCCCTACCTCCCCTCTCCCCCAGATCCCCTCCTTCTTCTTTTCCCTTCATAGAAGGGCAAGGCTTTCAATGATATTGATCAAACATGGCATAAGAAGTTACAATCAGAGTAGGTACTTCCCCTTATATTAAGGTTGGGTGAGCAACCCAGTAAGACATAAAGTGTCCAAGAGCCAGGCAAAAAAGTCAGAGATAGACCCTGCTCCCACTGTTAGGAGTCTCCTAAGAACCTCAAAGTACACAAACATAACAACACATATGCAGGATCATGGACAGAGCCCTACAGGCCCACTGATTACTAGTTCCAGTTTGTGAGCCCTTATGAGCTCTGATATAGTTAATTCTGTGGGTTTTCTTGTGGTGTCCTTGGCCTCACAACTTCTACAATCCTTCTTCTCCCTCTTCCACAGGATCCCCTGAGCTTCACCTACTGTTAGGCTGTGGGTTTCTGCATCTGTTCTCATTAGTTGCTCAATAAAGCCTCTCTGATGATGATTATGATTGGCTAATGTCTAAAAGTATAGCAGAATATAATGAGGACTCATTTTATTGACTTTTTTCCCAGATATGTTTGCTTCTATTCTATGTGCTATCCTGCCTCTGATTCCTAGACCTGATGTGTTTCCCTCTCATGGCATGGGTCAGAAGTTAGACTAGTCATTGCTTGGCCACTCACACAAGTTTTGTTTCACTTCTACCACAGCACATCCTGCATGAAGAACAAACTGTAGGTTAAAGGTTTTGTGACTAGAATGGTATTTTAACCCCTTCAATGGAGGTCTTGCCACGATACTCACTTTAGGCTTCATATCCCCCATTCCTAGGAGACTTTGCTAGGATCACACATGTATATACCAGAGAGTTTGCATTGCACTAGATTTCCACCTTACCCCTGAAATACACCCAAATTATAGTCATCTATCCCAGTACTCTCTTCCTCTATCTCTGACAAACCTGATCCCCTCTGTTCCCATCCCCAGCTGCCACCAGTTCACCTACAAAATCTATTTTATTTTCATTTTTCTGGGAGATTCATTTATCACTTCTTGAGTTCTCCTTGTTATTTAGCCTTTCTGGGTCTCTGGATTATAGCACAATTATCTTTTACTTGCCTATTAATAACCATTGTCTAAGTGAGTACATACCATTTATGTTTCTGAGTCTGGGTTACTTTACTCAGAATGATTTTTTTCTCTAGTTCTATCCAATTGCATGCAATTTTCATGTTATTTTTTTAACAGCCAAGTAATAATCCATTGTGTAAATATATCACATTTTATTTATCCATTCTTCAGTTGAAAGACATTAACGTTGTTTCCAGTTTGGGGCTATTATAAATACAGCTGTTATGAACATATTTGAGCAAGTGTCTTTGTGGGATGAGATTACATCCAGGAGCGGTACAGCTGAATCTCGAAGTGGATCAATTCCCAATTTTCTGTGAAACTGTCACATTGGTTTCCAAAGTGGCTGTACCAGTTTGCACTCTGACCAGCAATGGAGGAGAGCCACATCTTTGCCAACATGAGCTTTTACTTGTGATTTTTGATTTTAGCTATTCTGACAGATTAAAAAAAAAAAAAAGAAATCCCAAAGTCATTTTGATTTGCATTTCTCTGATGGCTAAGGATGTTGAACATTTCTTTAGGTATTACTCTGCCATTTGAGATTCCTCTGCTGAGAATTCTCTGTTTAGATCTATATCCTAGTTTTAATTGAATTATATAGTTTGTTGATGCCTAGTTTCTTTAGTATTATATATTTTTGATATTAGTTTCTGTCAGATGTGGAATTAATGAAAATCTTTTTTTTTTTTCATTCTGTAGGCTGATACTTTCTCCTATTGACCATGTCCTTTGCCTTATAGAAGTTTTGATGTTCTGTTCAGGAGGGTATCTCCTAGCCAGAGCATTCAAGGCTATTTTCCCCCTTTATTTCCATTTAAACAGGTAGTTCTCACTTAGAAGTGGTTATGGTGTCCATGGGGGGTGGAATTTTATGTCTAGGTCTTTTTTTCTATTTCATTGATCAACCTGTCTGTTTCTATTTCAATGCCCATGAGGTGAAATCAGAGATGGTGATACCTCTGGAAGCTCTTTTCTATACAGGATCATTTTAGCTATCCTGGGGTTCTTTGTTTTTTCTATGTAAAGTTGAGCATTGTTTCTTTTCAAGGTCTGTAAAGAATTGTGCTGAAATTTTAATGGGGATTTCATTGAATCTGTATATTACTTTGGGATGAAGGCCATTTTATTTATGTTAATTCTACCAATCCATGAACATGGGAAATCTTCAATCTCATATTTTCCTTTAAATTTCTTTCCCTTTAAATATAAATATGGGTTTATTTGCATTCTTCTAAAGCAGACATCCATTTGACCGCACCATTTCTTGAAGATGTTGTCTTTCTCTTCCCAATATGTATTTTTGTCTTCTTTATCAAAACCAGGGGTCCATGGTCTGTGGATTTATGTCTGGTCTTTTAATTTGTTCCATTTATAAATAGTCTGTTTTTAGGCCAAAACCCTGCGTTTTCATTTTATCTTATAGTACACCTTGAAATCGTGGAATAGGGATTTTAAGGTTTTTCAGGTTTTTTTTTTATTTATTTTATGGTTTGGGAAAAATTTACGATTGCCAAAAAAAATTTGTTGGCAACAAAGAAAAAAGTTTATACAAAACAAGAACCTAGTTCTGGGAAGGTTTCGATGTTCTTTTTAGATTTCTTTTAATGCTCTCCTCTTTCTCTGTCTCTTTTGTTTCTGCTCCATTTTCCGTTTTTGTGTTGTTTGCTCAAGACCTTTTTAATTTCTTTGTGTTTTTCTCTTTCTAAAAAACCTTTTTTTTCTTTTCAAAATCCTTCTAAAGTCTCTTTTCGATCTAAAACCCAAATTTTTTTATTTTTAAAACAGCAACAAAA